>SMMW01000534.1:3095000-4295000 GCA_004794655.1 Marisa cornuarietis | reverse complement strand
CATTCACACATGCTGAAGTGGCAACACTCCAAATGCCAAGGTAGAATGCTTAGTAAAGTTATCAGTAAGGACTTTAGGCATTGATTAATTTAAGTGTGATGTTTGCACCCTCCTGGAAAGGATTTGGAAGAAATATTTACCCATATGGAGAGAAATACATCAAAAACTCTGGTAAACAAAAGATTATTGCTTTTTGGTCAGAAAAAAATTTAATAAGTAAGATTTACAATGTAGGGCATCACAAGGTGATTTTAACACATGCACAAATGAGGAATAACTAAAACAGGAAGCCAGGTTTTCATGGATAAATTGTTTGTTTACATATTTTTTTTACCTGATGTTTGTTGTTGGTTACATTTGATTTTATTGCTGTCATTTTTTTTTGGGTCAGGTCATGGCAAAGGAAAAAGTCATGGTAGGGGAGGGAGGCGAGTTGCTGGGGGTGGCAATCAGAGTCGAGCAGCATCAGACTCTGGTAAGGATGTGGTGACCAAGCGCCTGTTATCAGCAAGCTATCAAAAAATCAAGAGTATGGAAAATGAGCTAGAAGACCTGCGCAGGCAGATGAAGATTGTCAATGAGGAAAACAAGCTCTACAAACGTCTTCAGCACAAGCAGGTGGATCCTCTAAGAGAGCAGTTTGAAGTATTCATGTAGGAGAAAATTTAGACAAAGAAACCCAAGACTGTGATAACTGTAGCAGCAGTTGCGATCTTTGCCTGAACACTTAAAGCTTATGTTGTTTAACTTTGGAGAAGATTTTTGTGTGAAAATAATTAATATTAACACAGGAAATATATTGCACAGTTTTTGCTAATGTTCCAATCCAGTATGCTCTACCATGTCTTGCATTATGACACTGCACAGATTTTAGGGGTAAAGATTGTAAGAATATTTTTAAAGTTCCAACAGTTGCTGCTTTCCATACATACACAATCAAATGAAATTCTGATTGCAGGAGAAAGCTTTAGAAAAGTTTGAAGATCGAGAGAATGAGCTCCCTCAGTTGATTCAAGCTCACAACAACGAAGTGAGAACAATCAGAGAACAGCTTCGCCGAACTCGTGAAAAGTATGAGAAGACAGATCGCTATCTCAGAGATGCAGAAGATGAACTAGAGAAATCAAAAACACGCTTGAAAAAATACAAAGATCTAGCTGACCACCAGGAACTGGCTGAGCGAAGTGAGCTCAGAAATAATCTGAATGATGCAGAACTGAAAATTGAAGAAAAAGATGTGAAAATTAAAGTGAGTTATAATTGAGGTTCCATTTGTTTTGTTAGCTGTTTTCATGCACTACACATTGCAGAAGAGATGCTGGAAAATAGCAATACATGTGAAGTTGTCCTTGTCAGCAACTTTTTGTATCTAGTTACGATAAAGGAGTGCATGGAAAATCTTTCAAAGTAGATATTATTGAGAATAAATTAAAGTCCAAGAGAAACTGACACTGAATTTGCTGTTGGCCTGTGATGCTGTTATATATATTTTGCAAGAAACTTCCGACCAATAAACCTGCACAATTCTAGATACTATTAAAGTGAAGAAGTTGTAACAGTGTGTTCTGCCTTTTAAATAATAGTACTTGATGGTTAGACTAATTATGGATCATGCATTTTTTTCAGTGAAGGATTTGTAGCTTAATAGGAAAATACTGTCTTCACATCTTTCAGCTATAACTAGTAGTAACTCTTGTGCCATTGATTGTAGCAAGGAAAGAAAAACCATTTAAAAAAATTATTATGTTGTGTTTATGACATGTACTTTAACTTTATTCTCTCATTTTCTATTTCTTTTATTTTTTTCATCTTAAGCTGTAAATTTACAAGAAATTAATTTGCGTAATTCATATGTTTAAGGAACTGGAACGGTATATTGAGAACTTAAAGAAGAATCATCGCCATGAACTGGGAATAGAGAGAGCCCGATCCAAAGAAACTCAGCACCAGCTGGAGAATGCACAAGCTTTTAATAAAAAATTAGAGGAACAAGTCAAGGTAAATTTCTTACATTATGTTAACAGCTTCATTAACTTTAGAAGTGAATTATAACACTGAAGTTTCTGGATATCCTTACTTCATAAATGATCCCTTTAAAAAATAACTATGGTGCTTCATTACAGTTAGCAACGCTTTTATTACCTCCTTTTCTTGTCAGCTAACCTCACATGCAAGAACATAATCATCATTGTCATCTTCCCCTATACTTCCTACTCATCTTCATTCATTTTTCGTTTATCTCACTACTTTACTCACTCACCTACCTACCAACCCACCAGCCCATTCAGTAACTTAGAATATAAGGATACAAAAAATTGTCATTTTGGTCCAACTTCAGAAAATGTATTTTTGGTTCTATTGTATTCTTCAGGAAAAAGAGAAGGTGTTAGAACTGAGAAACATCTACAGTAATCGTCTTCTTCACCCATCATCGTACGGTGGTACTCCTCAAGACTCACCCCCACTCTGGAAGCAAGCTTTGAAGAAAAGAGCACCATCTTTAACAGATGTAACCCCTAGAGAAAAAGCTAAAGCATATGAAGAGAAAAGAAAGGTGGAAGAAAAAAAGAAAAAGGTAATGTATTCCCATACTTAAATAAAATAAAAAAATTATATTTATATACTCTATTCACATCATTTTTTCAGTTTTTAAAAAAATAAGATATTGATATAGGAGTTAGTATGTATTCAACCTTGCCTCTAGAATGTGTGCCCATAATTTGTCTTCCTTACATTCTTCTAAAACCTAGGAGTTTCAGCAAAAGGTTGGAGGAACAAATTAAGGTAAATTTTTATATGATGTTAACAGCTTCATTAATTTTACAAATGAATCCAACACCCAAGCTTTGTGAACTCATTATTCCATGTATGAAGAAACAACAAAGGCCCTTACTGCCCTGTGCCAAAGAGTCTGCAAATGCAAACAATGATCCAAATAATGGGCAAACTCACTAACTGCACCTCTTCCAAAACAAAACAAACAAACACAGAAAGAAAACCAGCAAACAGTTCTAAAACTACAGAACCATAAGTCTTATCAGCTACCCAAGCAAAGTCATGCTGAAAGTAATCCAGAATCACATAAACACCACCTCCAAGGAACTGCTGGCAGAAGAACTGGCCAGTTTCATGCTAGGCAGGATACATACAGTTGCATCGTGATAGAAGAATGTCTACAACACCAACAGGACCTCTTCCACAACTTCATTGACTTTAAAAAAGCATTTGACAGAGCTAGCTGAGTCTGGCATGAGAGGCAATGACAATGACAATGACAATGACAATGACCAACTTTATTTATCCCAGTGGGCAATTTGAATGTGGGCATGTGCTCTAGTTCAACAGTGAGTGGCAAAAACAAAAACAAAACATGTATCTCTATATAGATTTAAAAAAAAAAAAAAAAAAAAAGAAGAAAAACTTACAGGGAAATCAAGTATACACATACAACATCACACACGCGCACACACACCACTGACAGCTCATCTAACATTAAGCAGCTGGACTGCAGATGGCACAAATGATTTTAGGTGTCTGTTACTCTTACATATAGGCATGGCATAACGTTTACCTGAGCTTAATAATAAAAATTCTTTTGTTAATACATGATCAGGTAATGATAAAATGCATGAGGCTTTCCGTACTATTTGCTGGTTACAAAAAGAGGCTAAATCCCTCTGTCTGATACCAATTATCTTAGAGCAGATGTTAACAACACTGTTCAGACTATTCCTATCATGGACAGAGAGATTGCGAAACCAGCAGACAAATGAGAAAGATAGAAGACTCTCAATGAATGACTGGTAAAAACGGCCTAATATTACTTGACTAACTGAAAAACTCTTTAATTTATGCAAAAGATACATTCTTTGTTGGCCACATTTAACAATGTGTTCGGTGTTTAAGTTCCATTTGAGGTGGCTATCAAAAATAGTTCCCAGATACATGAAGGAGTTAACAACTTCAACAGGTTTACTATGAATCACACTGGGAATAACAAAATCCTCTTTGATCTTCCTAAAGTCTATAACTATTTCTTTAGTCTTATCTACATTCAACTCTAAAAAGTTATCATCACACCACTGTACAAAATTCGTTAAGGCATTGCCATGATCAATGGCAGTGGCATATGATACAAACATTTAACATCAAAGAGGGCTTCATTCAAGTCATTGAAGCACTGTTGAAGAGCTCAGTGAGCACAGTAGTACTGGATAACAAAATAAGAATGTTCTTTCGTACAAGTGGGCATCCATCAAAGTTGCCCAGTATCACTTATGCTTCTCAACATCTTTTACAACAGCATCATGTGAGAAACCTTTCATGAACATTACACCACCATTTCTATTGATGGGAGGCTCATATGCAATCTACACTTTACAGACATCAGTCTGATGGCTTACACCTACAGCAAGCTGCACGACCTTACCAACAGACTGAGAGTACAAATACATATAGAATGGACACCAGCAAAGTCAATGTTAACATCAATGGCAACAGCAAGGTAGAGATTCACATAAACGGGGTACAGCTTGGGAGTCACCTTTTCCAAAGATGGCAGTTGTGGAGCAGAGATTTGCATCAGGATTGAAGTAGCAACAGCAGCAATGGCCAGGCTGGACAGGATTTGACAAGGCAGTATCATCAGTTTTGCTACCAAGTACAGACTGTACAAGTCCCTTGTATTTATATACTGCTTGCTGATATAAAGAGAAGAATACAGTCACTTAAGACCAAGTTCCTGAGGAGGATGCTCTGAATCTCACACAGGGAATGCAAAATCCATGACTTTGTTTGAAGCACAGTGGGTGCCCTTGTAGGAACCCCTTCTCACAACTGTGAAGCTGTGAAAGTTGGTCTGGTCTGGCCATGTGGCCCAGTGTGATAATCTGTTTAAAATCATCCTTTGAGGTAGCTTAGAGCGGGAGAGGGGGTCGATACCGAAGTGGACATAGAAAGAACTGGCTTACAAATGTAAGAGTTCAACATTACCCAAGACATGCCTAACTGGAGTCCTGTGAATCTTGTCAATCGCTGCATCTATCCAGTTTTCCCCAAAGACCAGTACCACAACAGGACCAGCACAACCACTTATCATTTCCTACCAGTCAAGGTATGAAAGTAAGCATGTATGTATAAAACCTAAACTAAGCTTCTCAGGATGAATAAAAAATGCAAAAGGCAGTGTGGAAGACACATTGAGCAAACCATGCAGTTATGTCAGCACACAAAACCAATTTCTGGCATCCAGCATGAGATGTCAAATATCTTCCATCCATACCTGGCCAGCTAGGTCTGCACCTTAGGAAGACTCTAAGGCACTTAAGGCTAATTCTGATCAATGATGTAAGCACCACGAGTCCTGCACATTCCTCATTTACTAACATTTTTAGTTTGGAGTAATTTTTAATGTTTTGAGTTTTAAAACCTGAATACCTTAAGTTATATGCCATCATACCTGATTATACAGGTTAGTATATAAATTTACGTTTAATTTTATTTTTCATGCACAGAGACATTTTAATAATAGAGATAGAAATTCTTGCAATTCTGTGCTGTGTTGTTGCTTCCTTCTTGATATTGATATAGTTGTCCATTATATTTGGCTACGCTGGTTATGTATTGTCTCATAATCAGACACTATAGTGCTATCCTGCCCAACAAGCTCAGTCTTATGTTGCAGACAAAGAATGTGAAAATGCACAAATGGGAAGACAGTCCCATAAAAAAAAGGGCAGAAATCAAAGAAAGTCAGGCCTCCTTCAACAGCCTCCTTCACCAAGACAGCGAAGATGACTTCTGGAAGCGCCAGGAAGAAGAATACAAGCAGCAAAGGGATCAGGAGAGCGGTGAAAAGGAGAGAGAACTGGAGGAAGCGAAAAGAAAAAAAGAAGAAAAAGAACGAGAGCAATTTCTCCGTAATAGAGAAAAGATGAAGCGAGACTTAGAGGACAGAGAGAAGGCAGAAAGAATAAGGAAGGAAGAAGATGAAAAAGAAAGGAGGGAGCGTGAAAGGGCCAGGATGGAACAAGAAGAGCGGGAACAGAGAGAGAGGGAGAGAAGAGAAAATGAACAAGAACGAGAAAAGAGGGCCAGAGACGATCAAGAGAAAAGAGCAAAGGAAGAAAGAGAGCGACTTGATAACGATCCCAGGCATGCTGAGGAAAGGCGAAAGAAAGACGAGCTTCTGCGTAGGCTAAAACAGCTTGATGCCAGCAAAGAGGACTCGCAGCCTCAAGATCCTTTTGCTCCTGTCCATACTGACAAGACTACTGCAGTGCATGGTGGAGGGGACACAGCTGTTAATACATTATTTGCCACACCCTCAAGTAGCTCTGTGGGGAAGAAACAGCAAAGAGATCCATTCTTGAACACCATGGCAGACAACAGTGAGTATAATCTTAACAACAAAAAGGACTATGCCTTCACACGCCCCATTGAGAACCTACACAAAGGTAGGCCCTCACACGGTGATGTGTCTGTGCCATACCTGGAAAAGCAGCGCAGGTCCAAGGCTGAAAAGGAGGACTTAGAAATTGGAGGCTATCAACCATCACATTCTGCAACCAGAAAATCAGGCAGTGGTAAGATGCAGAAAAAACCCATGTCTCTGTTTGAAGATGACAGCAGCAGCAAAACGTCATCAACCTCAGTAGACAAGAAGTCCAAGCTCATGGCCGACTTGTTTGGACCTCAGGTAGCTGCAAGTCAGTCCAAAAGGAATGATAGCGATGATATGTTCCTCACCAGTAAGCTCCCCTCACAACCAACACAGTCAAAGCAAAGTTCAGGATTCCCATGGGATGATGACAAAAGTTCTTCTAGAGCCAATGGAAGCACAGCTGTCAACCACCGTGAGTCCAGTGTTCTCTTTGGAGGAGGGGCTGCTCTTGTTGATGATGATTCTGTTGCGAATAATTCCTCAGCTGTCTTATTGCCAAGACGACAGAGGCAGCAGTCCACTGCTTTCAGTTCCAAGCCAGCAGTCACAGCAATTGATAATATAGATGATGATATTGAAGAAGTTATTCTTTGATTGCAAATGTGATTGCTGTAATAGGTGTAAACTGGGATGTGTGCAGGTGAATACTTCAGAAAGGATCTGTTTTGTGGTCTAATCAGGGTACATTCTGTCTGGGCATAATTTCTTCTGCTGTGACATCACAAATTGGACCATGCATGTCCACAACACTTTTTTTCTGTTTTTTCACAATCAGAACCTCTTCCAGCCAACTTCACCGAGATAAAGGTGTGGCGAGGGAGAGGATAATTCTGCAGAGTGTGGCTTATTGTCCTGTTCTGCAGTCACCAGCATGACATTCAGATGAAACAAAAGCTTAAATGATCACTGTTACCTGAAGGAGCTGGTCTAACTATATCCCACAGACAGGTCTCTGAAGATAGATTTGTGTTCATCACAGCTGTGCCTCATGATTGTGGAGTAAAACCCTAGTGCTTCTTTAAACTACTGGCAGGTGTTGAGTATGTATTTAGGAATGCTGTACAGGATAAACTGACTCCATAGTGGCTTAATAGTTCTCCCATTGAGAGGGAAACAGTGTATATTACCAGCTAAAGAGTACTTTTTATTAAGTCTGGCTGAAAACTTCTGAGAATGCATGTGCAGACAAGCTCCTCATCTCTTTTACATCAGTCCATAACTTAAGGTGCATTTCAAGTGTCCTAACATCAGCACCTTCTCCTGTAGGCAAGTTTGTTTACACATTTGTGTGCATCATGATCTGTGCTTAAGAAGTTTATTCCTCACTGCGATACAGAGCCTTTATGTTGGAATTTCCTTTCATAGTCAGTTTAAGGTGTGTCTTACAGTTGTGTTGCTGCAGTTATGTGGTCAGAAAGGACAATATCACAAACATATGCTGATGTTAGGAAGTAAAAGCAGATAGTTGGATACTTCAAAGGAAATAGTTTAACATGAATCAGGTTGCATTAGAAAACTTCTTATCTCTGAAATACATTGTACAGCAACCTAAATGTGCATAAAGACTCACCATACATGTTGTAATAGAGAAGACAGAAACAATAGCACATAAAAATAGTTGGTCATCAAAGTCACTAAATAGCAGAACATGTATCAAGTGACCTTTTGCCTTGTTTAAATTTCCGTTTTTCACTGGTATCAATGCATTCGAGTAGTTGCCTGATGAAAAAAAATTGATCCATTGAATGTTGGTTATAAATGTTATCAGTGTTTGACTAACAAACATTTCTGGTACTCGGTATTGCACAGCAGTATAAAATGACATGTCCTAGTAAAAATGTCTTACTGAGCTATTTTCAAAGAGAGAGTTACATGATACAGATCCTTTGTTAGGTCCTAGATCTTCTTAATAAACCTTTTAATTTACAATGATCATCTTACTGAAAAATGATAGAAACTCTTCTTTAAACAGAAGTGCTTCTTCTAATCTGTTAAGAATACAAATTCAGATACTGATACAGTCTGCAGAGAAGGAAAATTATTTATTCTATTGTGTTTAATGTTCCTGCATAATCTGTTTTGTTGGTGACATAATGTCCTGTGGTCATGATAAAACTTCAATAATTCTGTAATTATAACTCAATTGCAATCTCATCAAACACCAATATTTTTATGAATCGATAACCTTTTTATGAGATTTATTCTCTCCAATAAAACAAAACCTTACAAAATTGTAACACTGACACACATAAGAAGAATGACATTCATGTGTTGTTATACAATAGAAATCTCTGAAAGCCTAAGGTTGTTTCTTTAAACTATAAAAAGGTGGCAGGTATACTAAAGGAAATGGTTTCTGTCTGTAAATAAAGTAGATAAATTTATGAAATGCCTTTTTTCTTTGTTGATTATGTTTTAATATGTTTTCATAAGTTTACAAGTTCATGCAACACAAGGTGTGGATTTACAGTCCACCTGCGCTCTATAACTGCTCCCTTGTTAACTTTTCTCACAATCAGGTATTCTTCCATGCTGCACTTAAGTTCAGTTCATGGTGTTGGTGAACAGAACAAGCCTATTTTGTCCATCCAGTATTGTGTGGAATCCCATCATTCAGTGGCCAATAACAAGATGTTGGATCTCTCTATAATTTTGGTCGTAATACTTTTCATTTCATAGTTGCAACATTTGTAAATAATAAAAATTTTTATTTTAGAAAATCCATGAAACATTTTGATAAACTTTACATCAGTGTTACTGCATCAGCAATTTTCTTTACTTGTAGGTTTCAGGTATCTCAAAGGTCCACAATCTTTAATGTCTCTTCATGACACACACACAATAAAACCATCCACATTTTTTTGTTAGATATGATCTTCCATTAGCAAATAAATGTAGAGTTTTAAAGGAAGCTAATGAAGATGGAACACACATGATTTTTATGCTAACAGAAAGGTGTCTTATTTTGCTTATTCTCAACACTATTACTATGAACGTCTGCAGAGAGGAACTCCAAATGTTTCCTTTATTTCAAGGAAGAATGAAATTATTTAAAAATATTAACTTTAACATGTAGTTTTGTTTTGCAAGCTGTCTGCTGTAAATGATGACATGCTACGCTGAAATCCATTTCAGCCGATCATGTTAGCAGTTATGAATGATTTTAGAACAAGAATGTGTAAATAGCTTACACCATCAACAAATGGGTGTTGAGCACTGTTCTTTTCAGAGCAAGATTTTGTTAGTTTTATGAATAATTTGCTCATGTATTAGATGCAATCATAGCTGATATTCTTTGAAAGCTACAAAATGAGAGAGACATTGAAATGTCCAGAAGGCATGACCATCAGAGGACTTAAAAAATTTTGTAAACATTGACCAGTCATTTACATCATGTGACACATACGAAATTGATCTTTCTCTTGTATTCTGTGTTGTCTGCTAGTCCTTAACAAGAAAAATTAAACCTTTAAATTAAATCTAAAACATTGGCAGTGTGCATTTTAAATCAGAAAGAAAAAATTACAATTAGTATCATTACCTGTGCCTTTCCAATAAACACAAAGCTTATGGGACTCTATGTAGTCTCTGTGGCCAGTTGTTTTTAATCATAATACGTGTAGTTTTATGAAAGCACTGTTAACCTATTGTTACTGTAATATTTATTTTTTCATTATACTTTACTCCAAAATATTAATCACCTATAACTGGTTTCAGTAAGGTGCAATAAAATAATTTTATTACAATATTATTACTGTGATGTGGCACAAATATAAGTAAACTAGCTGATCAAAAGTTATTTAAAAAGTAAGCAAGCAGTAGATAGTTTTGTGATAAAATCATGTCTGCACTATCACAAATGACTGGGGACAGATTAACACTGACCCTAGGTAACAAGTCTGACCCTACTGCTCCCATCATACATTTTACTACGCAATAGTGCACCTAATAAAATAACTTCAAAACAGCATCTCCTTTAATGTAAAAGATTTCAGTATTTAAGCATAAAGAGTTTATAGAGCTAATTTGTGTGAATTTATTGCACAGCTGGCTTTAGTATGAACAGTACAGAATGAAAAATACTAAGACCTATTTCACCAAAGTTTTATTGAAATTTCTATTTTATCCAATAATATAAAATATTACTAATAAAAGCAAAATCACAACCCCTAAAAAAAATAAACAACCGAACATGAGTATTTGTGGCAGCTGAAGTTGCTCGCTCATTCATACTTGGACTTTCATCTGTGGAGCTGGCAAACAAACACTTTGACAGTGGATATTTCCTCACACCCAGATGTATGTTTGCATTCATACATATTCTCTTTCTCTAACACACACCCCCACAAGTTGTAAGTGCGTGTGCGCACACACACACTTGTGCATGCAATATGCATGTCACATTTTTATATACATCCATGTTTTGAACAGCTTACATGCTGGACGTGCATCACAACTCATTTTACAGGCTTTTTTGGATGAGAAGAAAGGAAGACTACACTCATCTCCCTCTATGTATACTGCACATACAGGTGCTTATACACTTCAACCTACTCAAACCTAAGGCACAGACTTATTTCAATTGCAAATTGTATTTTACATTGACTTGCTTGATCAAATAGCCAGTAACCGTTTTGCACGCATCACCACTGAGTTGCATACCACAATCCAGCATACTATCCCAACACCTCCTGGTTAAAAAAACAAAAACAAACCGAATTAAAAAATTACAATACATTAAAATAAGATTAACATCGAAAATAGATTTAATTCACGCTTTTAAAATAACAAAATTCTCTCAAATATCTTAATAAAAAATTACTATCCAGATAACACAACAGTGGAAAGGGAGATGAAAGGAAAGGGCTGGACATGGGGTCCAATCAACATCAGTGGCGGGGTCTGGTTGAGGCCTTATGTGCAAATAGCACGAAGAGGATTGATTGATTGATCCAGATAACACAGAGGGTGATCACCATACTGACCCCAATTATATTTTCTTTAGTTATGTATATATACTTTTACAAAATACAAGCTACAGCTAACCGATGAACTAAACTGGGTTACAAAAGACATGACAAGCAATCTTTTTTTTTCTTAAGCTGGCAGACTTGCGAATGAAGTTGTCTGATTCTTATTTTAGTGCAAGAGTGGCTTGTAATGGTGAATAATAGTTTTCTATCTATACCATACTATTAAGATTTTGTGGGATGCATGGATTGGCCTGTCCTTAATTATGCCTATATGTTTCTCTCAACAAAGCATTTAGCTGTTCAAATACAATTTATCACCTATTAGTCTCCTGCACTGTATTCAGACCTGGTATTTCTTTGAGCATATTTTGTTTTTTTCTGATTATTTCATGTCTCTGGTCTAAATTTGTAAGATGTGTTTTTACGCAGCTTGAACTATAAAAAAAAAAGAAAAAGAAAAAGAAAAAGCTACTATTGATGACAAGCACCTCTTGTTCTCAAAAGTATATGTTCTTTCCAAACTCAGCAAGTACATGAAGAAGTTTAGTTTCTCTATCTCACAATGACCTGTAACCTCTACATATAAAATGAAAGCAGCGTTCGCCACTTGAAAGAAGTTCATCTCAATTTCACTTGTTTGTTGTCTCACAACAAGCTAAACAAAGCCTTGAGGTGTATTACATTAGTCATTTTTTAAAGTCTCTCATAAATGCACACCATAAATTGACAGACTATTTAAAAAGTCTTTTACCTGAAACACCAGAAGGAAAAGATACAAAACGTTGCACAGGAAAGAACCACCTCTCTGGCAACAGCATCAGAGGTTGACTTCGGTATAGTAGTACCAAAACCAGCATTATCAAGCCCTGGCCAATATGTAATCATGATCATTATTAAGCCCTGGCCAATATGTAATAATCATCATTATACCAGAATTTTTTTATTATACGAACAACATTCTAAGCCTTGTTGTTGTCAATACAAACTATTTCAGTGATTCTGTCATGGGACCTGCCAGCTTTTATTAATGCAATTATACCCATAACATAATGCAATTGCATAAGCAGTCTTCTATGACATGTCTCAAACCTGACAGTCAAAATTATGATTACACAATTATCTGTACAACCTCAGTGCTAAATCTAAATTCTTCCCAACCCCCATCTCTAAACTGATAAAGGCATCCATCAACTACCTTATAATATCTGTACATCTGCTGTTTGTGTTAAAAAGTGACTTTTACATAATAATCAATTGTACACAACTCTTATACAGCAGAATGTGGTGATATGTGTGGTGATCACATCTGCAAATTAATGTTTATCCACTTCTAATCAAATATTTGTTTTGTGTATGTGTGTGTATATATATATATAAAAACACAATTTATATATTGCTCCAGAGCATCTTTACTTTGCAGTTTTCCCAGTTTTAAGATGTTAGGGATGGCTCCAAATAAAAGGAAAAAGGCCTACAATGCAACTGTCATATACCTCTACTACAGAGAGCAAACTTGGACCTTATGCTAGAACTCAAAGGAAAGAGCCAGAGGAGAAGAGAGAGAGAGAGTTGGGGGACAACTGGCAACACCATAACATTAATCTCTTCCTTCACTACAAATGGCCACTGGTAACTCTTGCCTCCCCTCTATATCTGCTCCACATGAATACACCCTGTACTGACAGTCTGTCAAAAGGGAAATCACTTAGGTGATGCCAGGAATTTGAAATATCTTTGACAGATGAATTGATTTATAGATAGACTGACCAATTGATTAAATATATAGCAGTTTATATTCTGAACAAACTTTTAACTTTAAAAAAATTGTTTAAAAACTTTCAAAAATTGTCTTTATCATCAATTTAAATAAAACTAAGCTGATATCCTACAAGAAAAGTGACACAAAGTATACTAATGGTACCATAAACAGCAATTCAACAGAAAAACCAGTATAAGTTTTAAAACATGAACATAAAATATTTGCTAAGGCTGGAGCTCATATCCAGAATTCCTTGTCAAAGATACTGAATCTTGTCAAGATTATATGGTGCTTCACTGGCAGAGATATTGACAAATTGAAGTCAGTAATGTAAAAGTTGGTCTAGTGAAAGTAACTAACTTGATTGCTGCAGCATCTGACCATATTTTTGCCAAGTTCTGATCCATCTGCTAACATGGAAACTTTATGCAAGGAATTCCTATGCAACCGTCCAAAATGTTTGGATATTATAAACTTTACTAAAAACTAAAATTCACTGGCTTGATATAACTGTACTTGTTATCTGATGACCGGATGAGTAAGTGGTTTGTTATTATCATGGCAGAAGAGTAACTGTGATATTTATGTGGCTTTTATTACTGACAAGCTTTAGTGGAGTACAATTTTCACAATGATTAATGAAATAGCATCATTGTCATACAATGTTTTGCAAAAAAGCTCCAAGATTGCACCTTACTATTAGCAGCATATTTCTACTCCTCTTTATACATACATGCAGAATGTGAATTCCAATTTTCACACCAGTATCCAGCATAGTAAGCTTCTTTCTCCTTGAACCACCTGTACAAACAGAAAAAAAGTCTCATATGATCCATTCAATCATCAACATACAACATGTTTTTTTTTCAAGGTATTAAATTTTCTGCTGTAAATTGTTAACTAATTTTCACAGATTACTTACTGCTTTCTTTGACCTGAGAAAGGAACTTGTCAATCTGTCGCTGAAGCTTCATGTAACGAGCAAATTCATCAACCATGCTGATTTGAGCCTGCTGGTCTTTCAGGTCTCGAATTTGTGCTCTGAGGTCAAGCTCAGCATCATCAGGTGAGAAGATATAGTTGCCAATCTAAAGAAGAAAAACATCATAAGGTCTAAAAGCTGATGATGGATAACTCATAATTGACTATAATTGTGTAAATTACAAGCTAGGTAGGGCAGATCTATACATCCTGGGTAGCTGCTTCTTTACTGCACAGGGTAGGAAGTGATGAGAGGCTGATGAAAGAATATGTGTGTGGAAAGCTTGTTTTTGATCTTAAACATTATGTTGTTACTGCATATATGTAAGTTGTTTTTTCAATGCTGTAATATTTGTGTATTGTGGTTTTTTGGATTAAGAAATAAAATGGAAAAAATTGACTATAATTAAAATATTGAAATGTAAACTGTAACACATTTTAAAACACTTGCTGAATGAATATACATGGGGCATTAGAATGGGCTCATTCAATGTCCTACATCAAGTTATTAGTGACTTTAAACAATGTAAAATAAAAAGGACCAAAAATATATTATTTGAAAGAACAAATAAAATAAAAATGAAAAGAATTTCAAGTGCTTTATTTCAATAGACATGACAAATTTAAAACAATAAACAATAATTATTTTGTGGTTGTATATTGCATTAAACATTCATCTATCTGGCATTTTACAAACCATCACAATCGTGTAATGTTAGTGCGCAATGGAGCTGGACCGATTATATTTGGCCAAACAAACACACCATATTTGATGACCAATTTTGAGAAATTATTTTAATAGGGAGAACCTTAAAGAAGAAAAAATATGTATGGGTCTAACCTGAACGAATGCCACTGAAAAAAACAGTCAAATTTATGCCCCCCACCCCCAAAAAAAAATGCACAAAAAATCGGGACTCCTACTTGGAGTGACAGCTTGTAATCTTTTTGTAAGATTTTTCAGCTGCCTTGTCTCTCATGTCCTCTCCCCAGCGTGGGCCAGCGACTAAACTAATCACGGACCTTCATCTAGATGAAGTTCCGTGAAACTAATCCTACTGTTTACTACTCTGGCCGTCTTGACTCCGCGATGAGCAAGCCGGTTCTTAAAGGCCGACACTGATATTCGTGCATAGATTTTAGTAAGCGAAATATTGCTGTAACTTTTTACCGAAGCAATGTTAGATATTAATTATGAAGTCTTTCCTTCCAGTAACATAATGTCAAATAGATACTCACTTTTACAGTAATTTCTTTAGTAAATTTTTGCAATACTGCAAACATTACCACGATGAGGAAAACGATGACCATGAGCAACATCTTTGTTGACTACAATCGAGAGTTATATCCCTTTACACTTTCATGTTGGTTTTACACAAGCGAATCTTTGCTACAGAGTTAATCCGCCTCAAGCTCCGTTAGTACGAAAGTCGTGAGGCAGATGTCTAGAGCCGAGTGCGAAGAAGCTCAAGAAGATGTATTCTCTGCAATAAACAATCGCAGTTGTAGAGGCATACGTGTGTACTGATTCCATTAACAAAACGCGGGACATTTTTCATTCGTTTCCTAGCGTTAGCCTACTGCCCTACCAGCACATCGCGGATATTCAAGCGCGGATGATTAGAAAGTCCTACGAAGTCGACACTACATTTTCGCAACAAGCAAACGTTTCGTGCAGGTCTTGTCAACGTATGTTGCACTTTCTACAAATGAAGTCCTACAGAATAACGCGTGTCTAAGAACTGGTATTATTTTCCTGTACGGAGTCCGACGTTAGTCTGGGAGAGGAGCTGATTTTCCATATACCATCCTGTATTAGTCTCCATGGGAGGCAATCGACAAGCATAGCAACTCAGTTTGTGCACCAGGGATTGCCTACCTTCTTTTGAGGCCCTATTTAGGTTGCGATGGATTACGTGGAGGGAGAAGTCGTCTTCGGCTGCGCAGTGAATCCAAGTCGATTTGTCACTACTGCAACGATGATGATGGCGAGGAAGTCTGACCTACAGAAACATAGCAACAGCTATATACAATTATCAAAAACATCCCGTACACAACAATGACGATGTACCGTGTATACCAACCACATCAACCCGACATTCCCCCCCACCCCACCCTGTGTCTCAAGGACTTCGGGACAATCTTCCGAAAGCTCTGCCGGAAAAGATGAGTTTTCAGAAAGAGTTCGATGGTCGGAATATTTCTGCGACTTGCAGGTAATGCACTCCAAAGAAATCCACGCTTGATGTCAATGTGCTAAACAACTACCGCCCAGTCTCCAACTTGTCTTTTCTCTCTAAGATCATAGAGAAAATAGTTTTGACACAGCTCTGGGCCTATTTACAAGACCACCATCTTCTTCCACAAGCTCAGTCGGCATATAGACCTTTCCACAGCACTGAGACCACTCTTATTAAAGTAACAACAGACATATTATCTGCTCTTGACAGTGGTGATGTTTCTCCATTAACCCTACTGGACCTGTCTGCTGCATTTGACACTATAGACCACTCTCTGCTTCTTCACAGACTCCACACCCTCTACGGGATTTCTGGACCTGCGCTCTCATGGTTCAACTCATATCTCACTGATAGGACCCAGACTGTGGTAGTCGATGGTCAGACATCTCGCCCTGCTTCACTTTTCTGTGGCGTTCCCCAAGGCTCAGTACTTGGCCCAGTCCTGTTCATCCTGTATACTAAACCACTTTCATCTTGCATCCGGTCTCACCAGGTGTCTCATCAGTCCTATGCAGATGACACGCAGCTTTACTGTTCTATTCCACTGGCTGAGTCTCACTCTGCTATTAGCTCTCTAGAAGCTTGTATTAGTGATGTCAAGGGCTGGATGGTGAAAAACAAGCTTAAACTAAATGATGATAAAACGGAAGCCCTCTTGTGCCATAGAAGAAGACATCAACCTTCACTAGTCAGTCTGCCCAATCACATCAAGGTGGGCGACAGCAACATCACCTTCACGTCATCCGTTAGGAATCTGGGATTTATTGTCACCGCAGACATGACCCTTGATAAACATGTTACAGCTGTCTGTCAGTCTGCCTACTATGAGCTCCGTAAGATCAGTGCCATCCGTCACTTTCTCTCTACACGTGCCACCAACACTCTTGTCTGTGCGTTTGTTCTTTCACGACTTGACTACTGCAACTCCTTGCTGGCAGGCTGCCCCTCATCCCTCATTCAGAAACTCCAGAGAGTACAGAACTCCGCTGCACGTCTGGTACTTAGAGCAAGGAAACGGGACCATGTCACACCTCTCCTTCGTTTTCTACACTGGCTACCCGTCCATTCTCGCATTCAGTACAAACTGTCTGTGCTGTGTTTTAATTTCTTTGCTGGCTCCTGTCCTGACTATTTCTCTGAACTTCTCATCCCTTACTCTCCGGCCAGACAACTCCGCTCTTCCTCTGACAACCGTACTCTGACTGTTCCTGTCACCAGAACAACAACCTATGGTCACAGGACTTTTGGCTACTGTGCTGCAAAACAATGGAACTCTCTTCCTTTCCATATCCGCCACCTTTCTACAATTGAATCCTTCAAATCTGCACTGAAAACGCACCTCTTCCTTGAGCACTACTCCTAGTCCACAATGCTAGTCCTCCCCCCCTTCCCTCTTGCTACTTTACCCATCACTATTTTTCTCTGTTCCTGTTACTTGATGCCTTTTGTTATCTGTTTTTGTCAGTACTGTCGTTTTCTTTCGTCCCCTGTGTTCTGTATCTACTTAGTCCACGTCTCTTCCCCGTTTTAAGCGCTAAGAGCATACTCTCTACGAGTGTGAATATGCGCTATAAAAATCTTCACTATTATTAAATAGTCCGTGCGGCGTAAGAGAAGGATTTAGCATCGATGCGTAAAAGAAGAGTTGAGGTATCTGCAGAAGATCAGAGTGCAGGGCATAGATGTTAAGGGCAATGTGGTCAGACTTGCGAATTCAAATGATTAAACGGAATTATTGTTCTATTTCTGAAGATGGTACAAAACATTCTGGGGACAACGGTAAAACAAAGCAGTAATCAAGCCTGGACAGAACGAAGACCGAAACACGTAACTTGTTGGTCTGTTCTGTCAGGTAATGATGAATGCAGCTGGTGCGGCATAGTTCAATGTTAGCAGCAGATAATACCAAGAAGTAGCACGCAGTAGTGTAATGGGTAAAACAATCGCTTGTCACCATTGCAGAGAGAGGTCCTGGGTTCAGATCTCTTCTCGAGACGCTCTGTGAGATCTGTCCGCAGGACCAGCTGTCGGGGTTTTTTTCTCCGGGTACTCCGCTTTCTTCCCCCACCTCCTTCTCTCCTCACAGTGCGAAATCACCTCTAGGTAGAAGCATCTTCCTGCCAAAGCAACGAACCCAACCAACCAACGATACCAAGAACATTAGCATCCACTGTTAAATGACAGTCGAGCGTAACATTCTTCAAAATATCAGAAAATACAACAGTAGAGTTGTCAATATGTACTCGGTAGTGGGATTGACTTAGACTTGTAGTTGAATCGACTATGAGCTGTTGTCGAATCGACCGACTCTCAGCAAATAAGCCGACCATGCAGTTACCAATGCTCTTTGCTCTTATCAAGGACACTGATGCATGTGCTTACTTGCTGACTGGAGCCTTGTCGAGGTCTTTGGTATATAGACAATTTAGCCATAGGGCGTGGTCCACTTCTTTTCATCCAAATACACCAGAAAACCTGGTCGAGAGATCTCGAGGGGAAAGGATTAGAACATATATCTGTATTAGAGCTCTTTTAGTCCAGTTATACCACTTACTTTTTTAAGGAGCGTTTCTTCCGACCGAATATTTTTCAAGAGTTGAAAATAGCGTCAGTGCGCTATTTCTACCATAGCACAAAAAAGGTTAACAATCAAAGAAAAAAGAACACACGTTTTATTTGCGTTAACCGCTCTTTAATTAACGGTAATAAATGATTGATCATCTAATCAGATTACCGCATCAAACATGGGCCATGCAGTGGCAGATCTGACCCTATAATCAGATGATGCACAAATGATAGTTAAATGAAACAAAATAACGTTTTGTTCACAATAATTTTATGAAGACTGTCCTTCAAGGTACCTTGGTGGTCGACGCCGCGGTGGCCAGAGGAAGAACTTTCTTACGAGCGTCAAAGACTGGACTGGTCGTCTGCAGAACAGGCGTAAGTTGCGGGCCTTGTCGGCTGCCGCGTCTATCAATGTCCCCCCCCCATCCCCCCTACCCCAACGACAGGTACCATCACGGTACGAATGACTGAATTGTCTCTCGTTTTCTCTCTCTCTCACACACACACACACACACACACACACACACACACACACACACACACACAAAACAGAGTACAGTTACAAGACAGATACCGGTGCAAAATGTCACAAGTACTTTATCAACAAGATGATGCACACAACCGCCGACCTTGTTCATCAGAATCATCAGAAACACTTAAGGACAGCAGAACTATCATACAATTTATTACAAGTCATTCAGTAGGATGAAATACTACTCACTGTATTACATTACACGCACTATACTACAAGTAGTTTAGTAGCCCTACCCTGTAGTTCTGCAGGATGAGAGAGCTTGAGGTTCTGTAGGAGCTCCATTTCTGCTCCAGGAAAATGTATTACAAGTAGTTCAGCAGGATGAACTCTTGTGCAGTGTTTTAAAAGTAGTTCAGCAGAATAAGTTCGTAAACACTGCATTACAAGGAGCTCAGTAGGGTGATCCAGGTCAATGTATTACAAATAGATTACAACTAACTATAAGCCAAGTGCACACTGCTACAAGATTGCTACAAGTAGTTTAGCAGAAAAAGACCTTGCACAGTGTTTTACAAGTAACCCAACAACATTAATTCAAGTAGGATGGATAAGTGCCTGCAAGAATTCACAAGTAGCTCAGCAGGATGAGTTCCTGCACGATGCGAGGAACAGGCAGACTCTCTACCTTGAGCACGAAGTGCAGTTTGCTAGGGGAGGCAACTACCGCACGGCGGACGGCTAAGAGACACTGCACCTTCAGGGGGCGGGGTGTACGCGCAAGTTCCCTGAGGAGGTCCAGAATTTCCGGGCACATCTGGAGCAGCGGCACCTGGTCCCTGAGGCACTTCCGCACCGTTGTGCAGTCCACTGTGGCGCCGGCGTCGATCAAAAGATCCATCAAGTGTCGCTCGCGACAACTTTCTAAGGCAGCCGACAAGGGTGTGTGTCCATTATAGCCCACGTGATTGGGATCTGCCCCGTTGAGCAGCAGAAGGCGGGCAGTCTGGCAGCATGCGGCCTTGCAAGCCAGTACCAAGGGTGTAGAGCCTCGCAGTTGCACTGCGTCCACCCGTGCACCATGCCGGATCAGCAAGGAGGCCAGGCGCACGTGGGCGTGGAGGGCCGCGACGTGCAGAGGGCGGAGCTGCGTGACATCAGCCAGGTTGACCTCACAGGCGGGGCTCGCGACCATGGCCTTGGCAAGGTCGTAGTCTTGCAGGTCGACGGCGTGCCACAGCGCCGTGCAGCCGCGGTCGTCGCGGAGGTTGACGTCCAGCCCCGCCCGCACCAACAGCTGCACCATCTCTACGTCGCGCCGGACGATGCTGGGATAAACGCAGGACATCTTCAACCGCTCCTTCTTCGCGTACGGCTTTAGCACGTGGCGTAAGTCCCCGTCCACGTGAACGACAAAGGTCAGATTGGGGTCGACCTTGAACCTGGTCAACAGGCGCACAATGTCTTTCTGACCGGCATGCACGGCTTCTTCCAGTAACGTACGCCCCATATGCCTGGCCGCGGCAGGATCCGCGGAGCGGAAGGCGTGGTTGGGGCTTAGTCCTTGTTTCAGGTATCCTTCCACCGAGGCCAGGTTCCCAGACACCACAGCTTGGTGCAGATCCTCCTCGAAGTACTCCATATTTCACCAGCTGCGCACTTGGTCATGCGACCCAAGGATTTCAGCAAGACTGTGTCTTCTTCTGATATATGCTGACGAAAATGCCAAATTTGATTTTGTAAAAGAGATGTTTGGGGCCTTTAATAGCGAATGGACGGACTGTATAGGTTGCTGATGCTTACGGCTTGAGGTCGGGATGGTGGTGCTTGAAGGGGACTCGTCAGTGGGAACTGTTGCTGCTTGGTGTTTTACCCCATTAGCAATTTATAGGCATAACAAGCAAGTTCTCACCCTGTAACAATGTAATATACAGTTCTTAAACAAGCAGTACAATAAATAGTCCTACAAAAAAGCAAATAAGAGGGTCTCTATCGAGCAGTATAATAGATCGTTATATAAACAAAATATACTATCTACATAGAATAATAATAATAACATTTATATAGCACCGTTCACCACCATCAGCGATTTACATATGTATAAGTGCGTGAGCACACCTTTTTAGGGCAGGCATCATATGCATCTTCGTGAACAGCATACACAGAAACATGCAGACTCAATGCACAACAAAATATAATTAAAACTGATTTAGAGAACACTTTACCCACTATCAAAGGTAGGCTCAAAGCGCCCCACAAAAAAACCAAAACAGACATAACGATAACCATGGACGCTGATCTCAGAACAAAGAGGCCTCTGTAATGTAGCCACTCATGTGAAGAAGGTGAATGCCATCAGCACAGAGGCGGTCGGCATGGAGCCAATTGCATAAAATCTTCGATGTAATGTTCTGCTTCGAAAAGTAGCTAAGAAATTATTATGACGCTTGTATCAAAGCTCAAATTACAATTCCCGGTGCTGCTGCTGCGGCCCTGCAGTCTTCGAAGAAAGAAACATCTTTCCATCCACACAACTCCTGTGACAGCAAACGGTCATTGCAAGATCAGCCTCCCGGAGAAACATAATATATGTCAACCCTATCAGACCCGTCCCCGGCCGTCCCCACTGCACACAGAGCTGGCGATGACGACGCAACATCAAACCTCTCCAGGATGCTACGGCAAGATGGCACAGACGTGGCAACAGAAATAAAATGATCCAGAAAAAAGTGTGACAGATACAGAAATCGATCCAGGAACACAGGAAATGGCGTAGCAGATTCACAGATCGAAAACAGACAACAAAAAAAAAAAAAAAAAAAGAAAAGCCCCTAAGAAAAAACTTTATGGAGATCAATAGCAATGACAAAGAGTAACGGAGAGCTGTCCCTCTTAAGCCAGTTAGGCATAGGGACATCACTCTTCTATAAATATTAAATAATATATATACAGTAATTCATCATCATCATCATCATCTTTATTCTCGGCTTTTAAAAGCTTAAAATATTCTTCGTGATGGGTTAGGAGAAACACTTTGATTGAATATTAGTTTGAATTTCTGATGGAAAATCTAAAGCCAGAAAGTCTATAATTCTTTAAGGGCGAGTTTTGGTTACAACTTTCATGGATGTGTTGGAAATGGGTAATGCATCCATCCAAGTGCCCCAGTCTCCGTCTCCCAGGCCGCCATCGCAACGCTCAATACTGTACATCAGTAGAGGTGATCCCTCACTGCTAGTCTTGTCATTGAGTTGAGGCATTTAGGGATGGCCACACGAGGCGTCTTTCTCGTTAGACCAGAAGGAGGAAAAAAGTAACGATGCAGTTATCTACGCAAAGTCTCGTCGCTGGGAACCTTTATTTTTTGACTGAATTTCTAGAAGATTTTCATATGAAAAGACAAAATTTACAGAGGTTTAAATTCCGTTAATTTATGACGTTTACAAAGAGGAGTTCTGGAGGGTTTGAATGCACTTACATGTATAACAGTCGACTATATTTTAATGATATTAACATCTGCCTGATTTCACACATCCACGGTAACTATAGTCCCTACAATAAATATCAAATTGTTGAGCGACAGAGTTGTACTCAAAACAGATGTCTCTCAACTCAGGAGCATCGCATCATGACAGATAACTGTCCGATTGGGATCGAGTGAAACCTTTTGTTGTACCAGTCAAAGGATGAATGCATGAATGACTTCCAATCCGAAAAAAGACTATGTGAAACAAACAGCATTTATTAATAAAACTTCATGTAAAAAAATGATACACAAAACCAGGTTTTTTTTTGGTCTCATTCTTCTACTACAAAAATAACTGTTACGAAATTCCTTGAATTTACAAAAAAATTCTACAGTACAATACAACTTTATTTATCCCCAAGGGAAATTCCAGATTGTAAAATAACAAAAATCGATCATTAAAATCTTATTTAACATTTTCTTTAAAACAGGATCCTGGCTGCCTGTGGCATTTACTGAACATTATTAACATGTTCCCAACGAAGGATTCTGAGGTGAAATCAGCATTACGCAAGAAACGGTGCAAGAAAATTATGGCTGACGGCTCTGTTAGAACTTATGAATATATGTCTGTAACGAAAGATATACGCTTGTTTTTCGAAAACGAAGAAGCAAGAAAAGAATTTCAAAATAAGCTTGAACTCGGACAGAAAAGAGCAGGGTATAAATCCACTTCTGCCTTTGTGCCCTTTCTACTGGATCATTTCTTGAGCAGTGAAAAATCCCTGTCACCATGCAGTGCAGAGACAGACAATGATAATGTACCAAGTCAGGAACCAGTTTACCTAATTCGATGTTGGGTTCTTGGGGTACACGACAAGGTAAAGGGCTTTACGGATTACGTTCATCTATATTCCATATACAGTCGGCCCTCGGTATCTGCGGGGTTATGACCCCCTCCCACTCCGGGTGCGGCTTATCCGCAAATAACGTTAGCCCCATCCATCCACTATATAGACCTTAACGCCTGATACTGCAGTGGCGTAGGAAGATGCTCGGCTTTGGGGGGGCAAGCTCCATGCTGACAATGAATAACGTTCACATTCTTGCCTTCCCAGCATCTTTTTTTGGGGGGGCGGCTGCCCCCTTTCCCCCCCTGTTCCTACGCCACTGTACTGTTGACCATATTTAATACACAAAAACGTAAAAAAATTAACTTTATAAACTGTACTGCAAGTCTGCAACGGTATATGTTTTATAAATTGACAACACACGCACACACAAGTGAGAGTTCCCCAGAGGAAGTAGTTCGTAATTCCTTAGCGCACTAAATTGTTTTACAAAAAAAATTGTTGCATGTATATTTACAGAAGTAAATGATGAAACACAATTACTCACTTTAAAAAAGTTGCATTACATTTTCTAATCTACGCAAGTGATTTTCCGCTGCATGTCGCAAAACTCCCCACTCAAGAAAAAAACCCCCCAAATGGCCTGCTGTGATATCTATTCACCTATACAGACTACAGCGCGTGAATACCATCAATCCCATGTTTGTGCTACCTGTGTGATTTGCTGTTCATTCTATTCTCCTCGTATGGTGTATTATGGTGTTATGTGAGTCCGGTTTCATATCCACTGAAAGCATTTTTCTTTAATCATTCGTCATTCCTATATAGTCATTGCCGCAGCGTTGTCATAGCTACTATCAGACTTTTGGCCCTTGGCCATGTAAATGCTGATGCGCGTCTGTACGCTTTTACTGATAATCTATTTCTTTCTTTTGTTTGTATATATGTGTGTGCTGGGGGGTATGCGTGTGTGAGTGTGTTTGTAAGTGTGTGCGCGCTCGAGCGTGCTTGCTTGCGTGAGAACGAGAGATTTTAATGAACATGGATATACATCCATTACGGCATGTAGCTAAAATTCCATCAGGAACACAAACGAACGCGCGCGCGCGTATATATATACACACACATGTATGCATGGTACACAAAATGTGTTATTCGCTCGTGATACCTACACGGACGAATCTAGATACCTACCTATTTCTGTCATCCTTACCGGAGCCTCAATATCAACCCTTGGGTTTCATCAAAAACTATGACTTAGGAAATATGCGACACAAAGTTACAATAACAACAAAATCATAATTAGTTATAAATAAGCACCTAAATGTATGGTTCTCTATTGTAAGCAAAATGGTACTTTTAATGTTAAATAGAGATATTTATAAATATTGAGCGTTATTAATTTGGTATAATTTTTGATGCTCCCGCCGGCATTTCGCGCGTACAGTCAACAACAAAAACAATAAAGCGCATGCTGGCATCGTGGTGTAAACTAACTGGATTAGCAAATCGCAAAAGTTTTTGTCTTGTATTTGATAAAACTTCAGTATCAAACTTCTTGTTTAGACATTTCATCATGCCACCAAAGAAAAGAGCTGCTGTGAGATTTTACAAATGTCCTAATACGCTTTTGAATAGATCGACACATCTGTCCTTATTGTCTGTCATTTATCCAATCTATTGAAATTAATAGCATTATATATGAAATATGTATTTTTCTGTAAATGTTGATATATTTTAACGTATGCAGTTATTTTAAAGTGGTCATAAGGATCACATTGCTGTTATGCAGTTTCTCTTTCATATTTTAAAGTGGTCATAATGAAGGATCGCATTGCTGTTATGCAGTTTCTTTTTCATATTTGATGTGGGACAGTTTATTTGAAAGATCTGACAAGGAAGATAAAGGATATGACAAGTACAGAAATTTGAAGACGTAATGGTGCAGAAAGGAATGGGCGTATCTTAATTGTAGATGCATTACCAGATGAAGTTGATTCTGCTTTATAGTATTTTCTTATCCATTTAACAACTGTTTGTGAGATTTTGTTGTACTCAGATTTAGCTCAAATTTTTGCATTAACAAATTTGCTATTCTTAAAAAACATTTTGTCATCATTTGGAACAGCGTGGAAAGGCAAATACCAATGCTGCCAAGGAGACAGCCAAGGACAAATCTGAGCCGAAGTCTGTGGATGAAACACTAGAAGACGATGGTTCAGAAAATGAAACTGACACAGCCAAGAAAGGAACAAAGGTGACCTTTTATTTTCTCTTTCTCTTACTGATTTGTGCATGTTGGCATTATTACAGTGTGAGAGGAAGCCTAAAACATTTGTAATAAAGGTCAGATTTAAAAGCAACACACACACACACACACACGATTGTCTCAAGAAAGTGAAAATAATACAGTGAAAAACCCCAATATAAGACTACAATAATTGATAAAATTATTATAAAAAAAGCTCATACTAAAGGAAAAGTCTGTTTTATGTATTTTTTTTTTTGGGGGGGGGTGGTTTTATAAATACCTATAGAGAAGCAAGGAAGAAGCAAAGGGAGCTGACGATGGAGAAAATGGATCTGAAGAGAAATTAGAGCCAACTCCAAAGAAAGCTAAGGTCTCAGATAGCCTTTCCACAACAGACTTTGAGTCCACAGCTAAAACAAGTGATGGACGCCCCTGGAATTTGAAGCTAGCATCTTGGAATATCAATGGTGTCCGTGCATGGTTAAATGTAAGTATAATTTCAAATGTTTTGTTTCTGGGGACAATTTGGGCTTCAGGAAAATACTCTACTTGAAGCATAGAATGAGAAAATAGAAGCTTTATAGCTTACAAAACCTTATGAACAGTAAATGATCAAATACCCATACTACAGGTCTACAGTAGAATTTTGGCAGTGTAAATTTCCTCTGAAATGTATAGGGCTTTTGAATGTAGTATTATGCTGTTCAAAACTGTTAGTTTCTGCTATATAATAAGTGGCATCCAGAAATTTGGTTTAAATCAAATTTGATACTAGTGGAGTAAGGCTGTGCATTCATCTTTAGACTGCATCTAAAACATGTGCATAAAGTATGCTCATAGTTATAAGGGAGGGTATGATTAGCAGCTTTGTTTTGAATCATGTGACAATTCTAAATCTATGGTGTATTGTGTTATCCATTAACACAGTTTTCATTTTCATAACGAGTCTTGAGAATATGTGATTGCTACCTTTGTTAATCCATATCTTTCACGTCTTGTTGGTGAACAGTCTTAATTTTTATTTTATTTAGTTATTATAATTTTCTTATTTTATATTAATGAATGAAAGCCTTGAGGATGCTATAGAAAGTATAAGGGTTAGATGCTATATAAAGTATAAGGGTAAAATGTTGGAGTGATTGGAAAATTACAGAATTTTTTCCAATAATAATGGAGACAGGGCTTCTGTTACTGAAATATTCATTGTCAGAACCATTTTCCAGAATATGGTACATTCCAATAGTACTGTTCAATACATTTTAAAGTGACATTTATGCTTATTTTATTGTGTTTTGTGCTCATGAACCTGACTAACATTAGCATATGTGTCAGTTGTTTGACTGTTTTGTGCTCATGAACCTTACTATCATTAACATATTTATCAGTTGATCGGGGAAGCCCTCATTCCTACCTGGCAGAGTTTTGTTTGGAATTACATTACTAAGTTCATTTTTATGATCCTTTGTTCCTTTAGTACTAGAGTATTTCAGTTATCCAACAGAAGGCAAAGAGAAATATTTCAAGCATTCATTTAAACATATACAAAAGCTATCAGGCACCAGATTTAGAGAAAAATCAGTTAGGGTTTGGCTTGTCATCTTTCACGCTGATCCTCCTTTTTGACGTTCTTCTGATTATTTCATGTTACAGAAGGGTGGGCTGTCCTACCTGACAAAGGAAAAACCAGATGTGCTTTGTGTCCAAGAGACTAAATGTTCAAAACAAAAACTTCCTAAGGAGGCTGAGGCAGAGGGCTACAAAGCTTACTGGTATTCAGCAGAAAAGGAAGGATACTCTGGCGTTGGAATGTACACAAAAACAGAGCCTATCTCCATTACATATGGCTTAGGTCTGTTTAAGACATTATTTTCAGCATAAATAAAAGCATTAAATGCAACAGTAAAACAAGCAAAGTTCAGTTATTAATTAGTATTAAATTTGCAGGGTTAAAATGTGCTGATGCAGATTATTTACTTTCCCTTTATTTATTATTTTAATCTTGTCATAATTTCAGCATATTTAAAATGGACATTAATGTACATAGTCACTGCAAATATATCTTTATTTTTTTTTTGTTAAAGAAATGGTGACGATTATGAGCTGTGAATGATGTACTTAAGAGCTGTTCTTCTGTGATTGCCATTTCTTGAGTGCTTATAAGGAGATAGGTGGGCATTAGTTTAAACAAGAGAGAAAAAAACCTAGCTAAATCTTACAATTTACTGTAATTCAGACCAATGGGTTCTTGTAAATTGCCATCTATCAAGTTTTAAAAGATAATTTTTATTTTGAGGAATCAGGTGAAAATGGAAAAGATAGTCCATTTCATAATCACAACAAAACTAGAAGTCTGATAGTTGCTGAAGAAGAAGTAGAAAAAAACATTTTTATTTGAATGATGTCATCATTTTCTGACTTCCAAATGAATTACATTCACAGCATTTTTCTCTTTCAGGTATTGAAAAGCACGACAACGAGGGAAGGGTGATAACTGCAGAATTTGACAAATTCTACTTGGTTACTGCATGTAAGTTTGATACATCATCCATACCTTTATAGATTCTTTATGTGCAGGAAAAGTACAACTTTTCACATTACTTGCAGTTGTCTAGAGGCTTTATTTTGAGACTAATTCTTTACACTGTTTAATGGTGACCTAATATACTTCTCTGTTCTGACACTGAGACTTAATATTTAAGGGTTTTTTTTGTGACACAGTACTTAATTGTCTAGACCTGTTCTGCAGCAACATATAGAGCAGACATAAACAGATTTATTGCTATCGTGCATAATTTATTAAATTACCCAATTTTACTGCATTTATGATTGTGAATGTATCAGAATCCTGTGAAAGAATGGAAATCAAATATAAGGAAAAAATATTAATTAATAAGGTTTTTGTGAATGCATAATTATATCAAAAAAGGGTAATTTTTGCTTAATGTGAGAGGGAATGGGTAGCTGTAATACCGTGGTTAGTTGCCTAACTTTGGAGAAGGCTGCTGATTCCAGGTTCATGTGTGCTTGCACATCTAGAAAACCTACACAGAAGTAATAGGAATCTAATTTATCAGGAAAGGTAAAAGTGGCAAAAGCCACATGCTGGGCTTTAGCTGCAATAAATCACTTGCACTTCACTCTGCAGCCACTAGGGTACAACATCATTTCTTTTTTTTCACATTTGATTAGAATGTGCCCAAAAAAACTCATCAAAGTTACTTCCAAATGGATGCCAAGACGTTTATTATATTGCGTTTGTATCTGACAATGAGTGCAGATGTGCCTAACTCAGGACAGGGATTGGTGCGGCTAAAGTACAGAACTGAAGAGTGGGATGTAGATTTCAGAAAATATCTGAAAGGCCTTGATGAAAAGAAGCCAGTTATTCTGTGTGGAGACCTCAATGTTGCCCACCTTGAAATAGGTAAGCATTTCCTGCTTAGCTTTGACTGTCCTTTGTGTTACTCTTTCTATTAAAATAAAATGTGTAGAAAAATATTTTTGCATTTGCTGGTCTCAAGGAATAAATGCTTTTTGTTTCTTGCTGTGAAGATGTGTAGTCTCTGATGCCATGCATTTCTTAATGTAGAGCCTTGAACACTGTTGTATCCCTTGATAGGAATATGTGTATATGCACAATGTACACATCCATGTGTTCTGAAAGGTGAAAGTCAGAATGCCACTTACCATGTGACCTTTACTGCCGTATTTTTTATGGCTTTTCAAGTGAGTCATAAAAATCAGTACCTGACTTTACTAAAAGGTGGTGCTTTGCAGATCTGAAAAACCCCAAATCTAACAAACGGAATGCAGGATTTACGGATGAGGAACGGGCAGAATTTACCAAGCATTTGGAGGAAGGCTACATCGATACTTTCCGTACACTCTACCCAGACCAGAAAGAAGCATATACTTTCTGGTCGAACTTTAGAAATGCCCGTGAAAAAAATATTGGCTGGTAAGTAATCAAACTTTATGATGCTGGTTTTAAATACTGATTTACAAATAAAAAGTATGCATGTATTTATGTGTGTCTGTGTACATTCTGTATGATAGAAAGAAGAAAAGGCCTTCTAGATGAAAGTAGTTGTGATTTTGTTTCCTTTGCTGACCTATTAGATCCTTTTTAATTGTAGATCTCTTTATGTCTTGCTAGGCGTCTGGACTACTTACTGTTGTCACAGCGACTGAAGAAGGACCTGTGTGACAGTTTGATTCGTAAAGATGTCAAAGGCAGTGACCACTGTCCTATTGCAGTGCTTCTCTCCCTGTGACAGAACACTGCTGCATGAGTTTTGTCTGAAAATGTTGGAAAACAGTTCTGATGTGTTTTGGTCGCCTTTCTGCATTAAACATCTTCACAGTCCAGTGACTTGATTTGGGTGTATGTGTGTGTGTGTGTGTTTAAATTCCAGATTTTTGTTTTGGAATATCTTTTTATGATGCTATTCTAGCTATTATTTCCTCAGTTTTGCAGGCAGAATATGTGAGTTTTATTCCCTTTGGGGTTATTTTCGACACAAATCAATTGTTCTTATTGATGCTGGATGTCATGAAATATCACAGTGAATGTTTTAAATTAGTGACAGCATCAACATTTAATTTCCTGCCAATCAGGTTAGTTCACAGTTCACAGCTATTTCAACTCTGCACCATAATATTACATCTTATATACAGGCATAAAAACACAAGCTATCTTTCTGAGCATGTTAACTATGTTTTATGCAGAACAGATACATGATCCACATACAAATATTTATGATAATATGCACATCTACTTTTATAAAGGTTTTTCCAGCTCAGTATTGTTATAAAATCTGAATTTTGTGTTCTAAGTTCCTAAGTTAATAGTTTTATGCTGTGCTTTTTTTCTTCATGCTCATCATTTTATGCCTATTGTCTTTTATTATCTGATGCTGAAGAACTGGATGAGATTTTTATAATAAACATGACCAAAATGGTTTTAAGAAGACCTGTGTTTTCCTCTCATATTCCTGAAATTGTTGTATATTCCTGGAAACAAACATGAACTTTTAAGTTGCCATTTAGAGGTTTTGTTTGGTATTACATTAAATCCTGTCAACGGACCTTTAGTGCATCATTTTCTCACTCCAGCAGTATGAAATGAGAAAAGGATGTAGAGAAAGAAAAATGTTCTCCAGAATAATAAAATGTAACAGTGCTTCCATTGCATTTATGTCAGACCTTTTAAAGGGAGCAGATTTGGAACAGAACTAAATTTCAAGTACATTATTTCTATAACATCACTGCCTTGACCATCTTGAGAATAAGTTGCTGTTGTGATACTGGTGACGGGGAAATTCAAAAGGTAAAAGTAAATGATAGCTTTATGGGTGGGCACTGAATCATGAGATACAGGTTTCGACTTTGGAATAATTGAAAACATTTCCTTCATCATTTTTCCACTACTGTGTTGTTTGTTTCATTTTTATTTAAAGAAAAAAAATAGTTTTATTACCAATCAAAAGGAACTTTTTAAGATAAAGAAATTTAAAGAAATGTGTCTTGGAGAGGTGTTGACAAGGCTTTGTAGGTATGGTGTTGAAGATTTTTTTGTGTGAAAGCCTTAGGAGAAAGGGGGCATGTTAGACAAGGACAGTGATCATAACTTGAAATCACACACCAGAAGTGCTCATGTAGACTATGCATTCTGCTTTTTGCAGCTCTGAAAAAAGTATGCAGGCATGCTAAGGAAATGTTAGCGCCCCGGCTCCTTTTTTTTAATTATCTGTTGAGCATAGCAGGTTGGTGGTGATGGATATATAAGAATCTTCTGCCTCTGCATTCAGCAAAGGGTTGTGTCTTTATCCTCCGTCCGACTGGCTACTGGGAACTGCCTGGAGACCCTTCCCTATTTCACCTTCGCTGAAGTCTAGACAATAATCAAAAAGCACAAAAAAGATGGCTTCACATGCAACGGCCATGCTCTTCTTACAAACGAGAGAGAGAGAGAGAAACGGATGATCATGAACCTCGGGACAGGTCACTCCCGACTCGGGAATCAAATTCTGTATTGAAGTCTTCAACGTTCCCTCGCGGTGCAGCTAGATGCCACTACCCTGCTTCCTGCAGGATTGTCGAGTCCACCAGCACAGAGCAGAGACCTCGCCAGCAGACACACCAATGAAGATTATCTTCGGATCCATGTTGTATCTCCGCTGCACAGCAGATTGTGTCAGGACATCTAGAGTACAATCTGAGCGATTGAAGAAATCCACCATCCCGCGAGGATCGCAAACTCAATTTGTGATGTTGGTCGGTGGCTGATTCCCGTCTAGATTAGTTATCTGGAGGCATTAGTGAAGGATAACCTTCTCACGTTCAAATGTAAAGCTGAGCATACGTGCACTCCAGCTCAAAGTCTTCAGATATAACGGCTACAGCTTTTCAACTTTTTTGTGTTCTGATTTTATTCCATCCGCTCACTCTATCAGAGGACAGACGAGGTCGGAAGGGGATTCCCCCTCGTGGTAGGTGGAAACTGATATGTGGTGCGATGATCACTGATGGTGTGAGTGACACGTGTTGTCGCTGGCCTCCAGAGATCAGCAGGCGGTTCGTGGCTTACAGAAAGTATTGCAGTCTGTTTCGGTCGAAGCTAATGAGAGCTTAGCGAGGCAGCGTCTCTCGGGAGTTTTCTCTTGTCATAATCGCTGTACACAGAGTGGAGGAAGTTCATGCACCTCGGCCAGCAGGGCGTTGGTGGGGAGGGGGGAGGATTGGAATTTTACGCTGAGCCAGCAACTAATGCTATATCATGGCAAAGTAGCCACTTGCAAGTAGATGCCACATGCAGAGAAGGAACAGCGTGCCAGAAACGAGATCTGAACCTAGGGCAGTCAATTCCTACAGTATTGGTGACAGGCGCTACCAGACAGCCCCAGTAGGTACATCGGCACTTGGTCATCTCCATAATTATAGCACATCTATACTGGTCTGTCCCCTACCCTGCTCTCTCTCTCTCTGTGGCGGTGGGAAGGGGTGTTGGTGTGGGTTAGGATCAGTTAAAGTGTGTGCTGAAGTATGGTTCGTGACACTCTTTTCAGCACTCTCGAGCAGGTAGAATGTGCATGAATATTAAGAACTCCACTTTCCATCATCCTATATTTTTGCTGTTGACATTGGTAACCAATAGTTCTTTGTGTACTATCTTTGATGGTACGTATGTTTACTTTCATTCTGTAGGACTAAACTGATGAGTCTGTCCTATGAATTAAATGAGCTTCACTTGAACTAGCGTTTCATTCAGTCTTGGAGCTTACATAAATATCGTGTGTGTGTGTGTTGTCGGCTTATCCACGTGATTTGAGAGGCTGCTATGTATTGTTTTAACATACATACTGTCAGTAGTACGAGAAAGAGTGTTAGTTGATTAGTTTTAGAGCGGGTCTTGCATCCACTACTAATGAAAAAGACAGACGAATGAAATGCCTTCATTGCTGCTGCCAGCCGAGCCATGACATAGACTATGACTGCGCGGAACACTGAAGAAGAAAGAAAAAAAGAGAATGACAGGTGAAGAAAGGAGCACAACACGAAAAAATAATGAGAAATAATCATTTCATCATGCACGCAAATCGTTCACACATGAGAATAAGACGTAGATTTACATACAACCGTGTTTAATTAACATATCACATATGTATTTATATTGTAGTCCCCCACAGTTGTTTCCATGGCAGGGGTGCTCCTCTTGTAAAATGACATGCCCACCTGCAAACACCGCACAGTGCGTGCGCGAGGACTGATGTGATCCGGAAAACTTTGCAGACGGGGAAGTAGGGAGCAAATAGAACAGACAAAATATAAATTTGAAAGAGGGAATGGTAACAGCTCGACGTATGGAATGTAAATCGGGGGAGACACAGGACTTCAAGTACCAGGGAACAGTAATACATAGAGGAAAATTAAAACAAAGTTCATACTTCATACATATTATACAAAACAATGTGCAGGTCTGGAACTGTCTTCAACCAGTTAATTTTTTTATCGTGGCACCTATACTTTTGCTTTTTGCTTTATTTGGATGATTTTTTTTTACAATTTAAAGTCGTTATATGAAGTAAAAAAAGTAATTTGAAAATATTAGATAAGATCATAAACCCATCAGGATGCATGAGACGTTACATTACTAATACACAGGGGAAGGTCTCTAGCGTAGGTTGCTGGAGAAGAAAGTATAAAAGACAACTACTGCACCCACCGCTTTGTAAATAAGCTTTGCCTTGGCCACTTTCTTTCTATATTTGTATGCAAACTAAAAGTCTGACGAGAATAAAGAGGTTAATGCTTTCGGCTCGAAGTATCTGATTTCCAGAAAACGACCATCTGCCCTGGAACGCCCTGATGCCGATTTCAATTCTTTGTTAAAATAAAAGCACAGTGTGTAACAGTGGAAAGAAGAGTTTTTGTAAAGAAACTCCCAGTCACTTTAGAGAGTGGAGCGTAGAAAGATGCCGAACATCTCTGTTCCTGCCAGGGGGGACATGCTGTATGGAATGAGAAGCACAGGGAGTTGATGTCCCCTGTAGCCTCACAAATTGTCCTTGCCGACCTTTCTCTCCTCTCTGGAGCCCTGATATGCTCATTTTCTGTAGTCCTGAAAAAAAGGTAAAGGTATGGATTTATTTGACTTGGAAATGTACAGTGACAGTCCACGACATCATGTCGCTAAATTTACAGTAAAACTTTGGATCATGGTCTTCATACTTATATAACATTTCAGATCTGTTCAAATTTAAAATTATTCTTTTCTAGCTGGGCTACTCGAGTTCGTCCGGTTTTATTTCTGGCGCTAGTTCACCCAGCTGTTATTTTATGGCAAACTTTCGATTTATCGCTCCAGTGATATAGTGAAACACTGTAGTCTCGATATTCCTTCCCTAACTTGTAACCTCGTACTCGGTAATGAGTGCACATTTCAAAGAAAGCCACCAGCTCACTCGCCGCTCCCCCCTCCCCAACACACACTCTCTCTCTCTCTCTCTCTCACACACACACAAAGGCCCACATTACGACTCATATGTTAAGAATAGCAAGCGGCTTCCAACATCCGGGTATATGGAAACTGTGGATTATCTAAGTGACTTGAATGAGGTGTTTTCAAGATATTGTGCTTTCAAACGGTGAAATCACCATAACTGTGGGAAGTAAAACATTTTGCAGTTAATTTTGTTGTTTGTTTATTGTTTATTTATCTTTTTGGCTTTTTGCTTTTGTTTGTTGTTGTTTTTTTTTTTTTTTTAGCTCAGACAACGTATGGATACTGGTCTGCTTTGAATCTGTTTCATCTGCTCTGTGATGAATTCTTGTGAAGTCTGTCTTGTGAACAACTCTCAGCTCTTGCAAGCATGGTTTGATGTGCACTGATCACCATTTTGGACATTATTAACTGACAGCTAGGCATCCCAAAGACGTCCTCAAAGCAATTAAACATCTTCCAGACTACCAGATGTCCTAAATGCAGGCTGGCTTCTTCATACGATTAAACATCTTCAACACAGCGAGCTATCCTAAAAACAGGCCGACGTCCCCACTAAAGTGAAATATCTTGAAGACAGATAGCTGTCATAAAGACTGCTTCACTAATTCGAGAAGTCAACAAAATTAGCTAAAATCTAACTCGTTAACGTTGTCCATCTGTCAATGAGTCTGTCCGTCCGTCCGCCCGTCAGCCAGCCAGCCAGCCAGTCTCATTTTTAGTATGAATGACTTCAATAGGTCATAATCATGACGTCAAGTTTGTACACAGATACGCCTAATTAACACATGATCCCAGTTCTTTCATTGGCTGAGGCTTGGACAACGCGAACGTGTCCATGTACCTCGTTTCGTGCATGATGATGTTTGTAGGTGTGTATTTCGAGAACGAAAGAGGAAGGGGTTTTCCCCATAATTTGAGAAAGAACATCTTGACCGATCCTTACCCAGTCATTAGAAAAAAAAGCACTTCTTTAGACCTTTAAGTGTCTAACCTGTCCACTCAGTCTTGCTTAGGCGTGCCACTATCCTGAAGATTTATTGGCCAGCTAAAGAAAAACCAGAAGAAGCACTTTATCCAATCAGTAGAAAACAATTTTTCACCCTGCTAGACCTTTTAAATACAATATATATATATATATATCTTCATTTGACCCACTGTGGTCGGCGGGACCATGAAGAACCGACATCCCGCCATTCTTTACTCCCTGGCAAGCGGAGCCAGCTGATGCACTAACCTCTAAGGCCTCTAGGTACGAAGACGAAGGCTTGCGGCCGTCGCCCAGGACAGCGGACAGTTCTCGCAGCCGCCGGTAGGCGTCGTCATAATACCCGCGCTTCTGCTGCTCCGGCACAAAGGCACCCCAGTGCGAGTAGGGTTCTAGCGCCACCGGCCAGAAGTAGCGCTTCCGGCGCGAGCCAGGCACCAAACTCAGCATCTGGCGCTTGGCGGGGGCCGGGTAGAAATCCTCCGACTCCGCGGCCTCCGGATAGAGTTCCGGTTCCGCTTGAAAGGGGGTAGCGAGGCGTGGTTCCCACTCGGGAGGAGCGTCCTCCCACTCGGGGGAGAGAGGAGGTGGGAGGTTTTCGGCCTCGGGATAGCTAGGCCCTTCCCACGCGTACCCGGGTGGATACTCGGGAATGGGGAGGCGCGGGTCCTCGAACAGGTTCGGGTACAGGGCCAGCAAGTAGGGTAGCAACTCCTCCAGGTCAGTCTCCTTGTCGGCCAGGTCCTGCGGGAAGTCGTAGGGTGGCGGAAGGCGGTACTCGCTTTCCGGGTTGTAGTATAGGTCGTCGTCCAGGAGGTCTCGCTTGGTGCGCTTGGCCCGCGCTAGCTGCTTGTCCCCGCTGTTTCTATGGTAACGAAGACCGGGTCGGAAGCGGCGGAAACTCGGGGACCGCCGGTCCCGGTGGATGTACGGGTACGTGAAGGCGTATGGCATGCGTCCTGCCATACAAGAAACACACACACACACACACACACACACACACACACACACACACACACACACAGAGTTTGTACGTGAGTCGCTTAATCAGATCATTAGTCCTGCTGACATGACATGATTAAGTATCTAGAGGGGAAACAATTAATCTCAACACATCTAAAATCGCACCTCATTGTGCTTTCATTATATTTCCACTTGATGAAAGCTTTTCATGGACATCACTGAATGCGAACTGTTTCTGTTTGGGAAGACATCTCTAGTTTATGTTGTAAGCGGTCATTTCTGAATGCTTACAACACTTTATGTCTACAGGGACGTTTCTGAATGTAGTCTACACTTTGCGTGGATAGACAAGCCTGAACCGAGTGAATTGCAGTGACATCACGTAAACTACATTTCATTTTTACATGGTGAATGGTAAGCATAGATGTTAACACATTTGTGTATCCGAAACAACCGAACTTTCATTTTGATCTTGTTGTGGTCCCTCTAGTAAATTACAAAACAAACCATAGGCTGGCATTTAGAAGTGCCCCTTAACCTATAGTGAAGTAAAAGAAAGTGTCTGTAGGGTACCTACCTCCGTTCATCAAGACGTATTTCAGCAAGTCTTTGGTGTACTCTTCGTCGTCGCTGATGAAGTCCTTGTTATCGTTGTTGCCGGCCACATGCAAGAGCTGCGTGTCAGTCATCTTCTGGTTTTCCGCTGCCGAACTCTCGTCCTCGATCTCCACCGGCTCGTCCTCCACGCGTAGCTCTTTCAGCATTTCCTCCACGTCATCCGAGTCCTTGCTGTCGGCCTGGAGCACCTGCGGCTCCTGCTGCTGCCCGCCCAGGAGAACCTCCTCGGCATCAGCGCTCTGGCTATTCTCTGGAAGCTGCGTCAGCACTGGGACTTCCGGTTCAGGCTCAGAAACCGCAGGGCCTTCTCCTGAAGCCTGCTGTCCAGCCTCATGGTGGGCGCTTGAGAGGGGTTCTTCTCCTGCCACAGCAGCAGTAGCAAGTGTAGCAGGGGCGGGGGCGTTGTTGGCAGCAATATCCTCCCCAGCGATCTCTTCTCTGATTTCGTCCACTTTGTTCTCAGGAGAGACCAGCCGCTCCTCGCTGGCAAACACAACGCCGGTCTTGTCCCCGCTGTCTTCGAGTGGGGAAGACTGGCCAGCAGTCAGGTCTGCCATTGGGAGGTGTACTGCGTCCTGCAGAGACTTCTTGGCTAGGCCGAGCTTCTCGCTGTTCTGCTGGTTGTCGAAAGCAACGACCTCCTTCGATCGTTTAGCTGAAAAAAGGAAGGAAGAGTAAAACAAAAAAAAAAGTCAGCACGCACCACGCGCATATGCGCGGAATGGTCAGCTTTCTGGAATAAAGTGCGCGATATAGGAATGAACTAAATAATGACTAAGTAATGAGAGACTTTATCGATCAATTTAAGGAGGAATTTCCTCATGTAAAAAAATGTAACAGTTGAACGCCATTTTGGACACATGGAGCTTCCGTATTGTCCACAAATGGCCAAAATTACAAAAAAAGTAAATAATATTTATCTTCTATGCATTTTTCTTACCCAGTGTTGAAGTGGTTTGCATTTTCGTTTCTTGATAACATGCTATTTAAAAATACCACCTCGTTCTTCCTGGCCCATTTCTGTGAAGTTTGCGACCGTCGATTTTGGATATAATCTGACCATTCTCTATCTTTCGCTTAGTTTTTTTTAAAAATAAGGAAGCCAAAAAGTTTCAAGAGGAAGAACATTTATTAGAATGTTTGATTGTTTAAGATTTTTTTTTAATTTACTGATTTATTGTTGTCTTTATTTTGTAAGCTTGTGGTCAACGTGCTAACCGCACCGCGTGGAAAGGTCTGCACGATCCATTAATCTTCGTCAAAACAATCTTCGTCAGCATCGTAATGCGAAACATCTCCATTGTAAGTATAATGTGGGATAATTTGCGGAAATATTTGTGAAACATCTCACAGGTGAAACTTGCGTGGCGCTTTCATCAGTGACACGTGCCCTATCTCCCTACTGGAGCAAGAAGCCAACAAATTTTCATCTCACCTCTGTCGACCACTGCCTCATCGCCACTGACCCCGATTGCCTGCTCATGCTTGTTCATGTTCTCCCCCAGGGGCGCTGCTGCTGCCATGGCAACCAGGATTGGTAGAAGTAGTAATGGCGGGCGCGCCATCATGTCGGGTGCTTGCTCGGATTTCCTGCCAGCGCCAGATTGAAAAAGAAGAAAAAATCATTAGGCGAAATGTCCACTGATCTCACAAGCAAGATAGTTGACATTGGATAAGCATCAGGGCAGCTGGTCAAACCCATTTGTCCTTTTTTCCGTGTCGTGACATTTCCTGTCGCTAAAATTAGTCAAGCCTGATATTGTAGACAAGGTAATTTGTCAGATGACAAGAGTATAAATTAAGATTGATCATATAGCAGTGCCTCGAGTAAACCCTGAAGAATCTTTGTCAAAGCCAGTGCCCTTAGAAACACACAGGTAGCACTGTCCTCTTAATGCTAGTCTTGTGCTTTGTGTATCGAATGACAGTCCTGTGGAGAATGACCTCACCGGACCAAAAAAAAAAAAAAGCAACAAAACATGATCTAGAGGTTAAGGCCTATTCTCACGCTGCAATTTACCGCACTTTGCAGGCCCTGCTAGGACCTTTCCGAGTTTTGCACACGGCTGGGTGGGGGCTTTGCATCAAGGTTTTCACGGAGAGGACGCGATTCTATTTTCTTGCAGAGCCTGACCTACATTACATGGCTGTAGCCAATCGGAATGTTTAAACACAGTCGCCTCCCTTTTACCTCTATAAATTAGAAAATGGCGACGTGGTCAGAGGAAAGGTGTACGAGTATGATTTGTATGTGGGAAAACTACCTGTGTCTGTTCGACACTGCCAGTCCAGAGTATCTCAACCGAGATAAGGCCAAGAATGCCTGAATTGAAATTGCTCGTGCTCTGGGCAGCCTCGATCAAATATAAAAGTTCTTCAAACGTTGCAGACGACATTCGCAAAAAGCGTCTGCATTCTCTCCGAGTCTTCCGAAGATATTTCTTTTAAGAGGACATGGAAATATAAGGCACCTAAGCGACTCCTTCGCGCTACCCACCCCTCACACATCTTTTTTTTGGCAGAACTTTCATATAGGTGGTTTTACTAGGTCACCGCGGGCTGTGCTCTTTTGTGGGAGGGGAGACCGGGTAGGATCGATATTTGAGAGGGGTGTGAGGTTGGGCATTGGTTGGTGTTGTGTGTGATTTATGAAGTGGGGTTAGGGTTTGGGTTATGGGTGTGGGGTAGGGGTAGGGTAAGGGTAGGGGTAGGTTTTATTGTAGAGGACAAATGTTGAGGACTGGTCTAGTGACGTGATGATGATTGACATGGAGTTGTGTTAAATTATTGGCTGGTTTTAGTCGTTAAATTATTGGCTGGTTTTAGTCATGTGATATGTGGCGCGGAAAAGTTTTGATTTGATGTGAGCAGACGATAGAAATTCGAGAGGATTGAAGATGGGGAGTGTGCGTGGAAATTTCGCGAAAATTTGTGGTGCAATTGTGGAATTCAAGGAAAGGTTGAGAGGTGCAGAGTCTGGAAAGTATAGCAGAAAGAAGTTAAGGATGGATGCAGAAGTGACAAGGTTGTTTGTGTTGAGTTTAGTAGAAGACTTTGATTTGTTTTTTTGAGTTTTTACGTGAATGTGGATTGACGAAGAAGAGGAATACATGTAGGAGTTGTGGTGAGGAGATGGAACTGGAGGTTGTAGCGAGGAGACAGAAGAAGTTAAGTGATTTGGTAGTTTTACGCAATTTTGGGGAGGAGAAATTCTGTATATTTTTGGATATTATTTCTCGGAAAAGTGGAGGAAGGATTCGAAGAAGATGGGGAAGGCGACTTCAGGAAAAATTTTGTTCATTTCTGGATATTATTTCTAGGAAGAATTGGAGGAAGGATTCGGAGAAGATAAAGGAGACGATATCAGGGGAGTTTAGCGAGGAGAGAGAGAGCAGAAGATGAGTGACGTAATAGTGACGTCACTAATTTGCATAGCTCCGCTTACAGGTAAGCCATTTTTTGTTATGGCGTCGCAAAACCACCTATAAGAAAGCTGTTCCCTTTTTTCTCTTCTTTTCTCTCTCCCTACTTCATCAGAAAATATTATTAACGTAGCAGCAGTAGCTTCCGAAAGTATCTGATTGTCTGCCATTTTGTAGACTACCCACAATGCGCTGCGCAGATGACGTCACCTCGCAGGACAATAGCGAGTGGCCTTGCTACGTGAAAGTAGAACGGTGCTGCAACGCTGCTTAGCAGGCAAAATCTTGCACGTGCAAACCCTGAAAACATTGCAGCGTGAGACTAGGCCTTACAAAAGGTTTCCGTGAAAGAAAACCTGCTAAATTTTATTCTGTGGCAAGGACGCTAGAAAATGGGGGAGGGGAAAAACAGGTTAAAAACAGTTTCTTTGAATGCGACCTGGAGTGGCAATGTTAGTGAAATTTTATTTATTTTTTCATGTCATTGACTTCACGTGTTAGAAGTATAAGAAAATAAGGAAGAACAGCTATCAAGATAAAATTCAGTCTATGATTCCTTCCCCCCCCCTTCCGATAAAAAGGACAGAAGACAACAGAACGAAAGGAAGAACTGATACATCGTTTTAACATCCGATGGAGGGTGACAAATATTTCAAAGGGAATTAGAAGTGAATGCCTTTTATTTCGCATAAACGTATTGTGCATTTTTGCCTAATTATTATTCAGCTTCGAAAATTTACTGAAAGTCTGAGTTTGATCGACTGCGTCATACTTCACACACACACACACACACACACACACACACACACACACACACACACACACACACACACACACACACACACACACGTGTAGAGGTGTCAGAAGAACCTCACACCATTCCTTTCTGAGAATGCTGCTTAATTACGTCGATTAGGGTGCCCCCGTCTCAGTCCAGGTTTCACCCTCCTCAAGTCTCAAGATATTCGAGGTGGCAGACGCAGCTGTGTCGTCTTCGTCAATTTTCTCTAGAGCAGCCAAACCTGGTTCTGTCTTAATGGCCAATTATCTTGACTGGATAACAGACTATTTTCCGCCATTTTACTCTTGGAACTGAAGCTCCATTTCCTGTAACATTGTTCAGTTTAGGTGTCCTTCATTATAACTTCTTATTCTCCTCACTTTCTCCTTCGTCTCCCGACCTCGATGAAGGGTGACAGCAGTCGATGAAATATGGGCTTTTATTATCTCAATATGAATCTTGGTTCTCACGTGAGTAAAGAAATCAGAGATATCTAACGGAAAAAGTCTTGTAAATTACTTCGCTTGACTGAAGATTCACTTCGTCAAGTTCAGCAGGTGTGTGTGTGTGTGTGTGTGTGTGTGTGTGTGTGTGTGTGTGTGTGTGTGTGTGTGTGTGTGTGTGTGTGTGTGTGTGACTAGTAGCAGGACTGGGTGTAAGCTGATGACATTCACCTTTTTCTCAACATAAGTAGGAACACAATGAACTCTTTGTTTTGAGACGATTATTATTATTATTAGACTTTTGTGAAGCGCCTTGAGTGAGCCTTTGATGGAGGGGTAAAGCGCTGTATAAATTAACTTTATTATTATTAGTAGTAGTATTCGTGGTTGACATTCAAATATACTCGCTGAAATGAATTTGCTTACATATACGTGCTTTTTTCACACGTGTTTGTTCACGTCTTTAGGTTTCTCCTCCCTCCTCAACAACCTTTTTCGCTGCAATTTCGCGATGATAAGCACGGACCCGGGAGAATCAAGAAAGAGCAGACGATCAATGGCAGACAGTTGTCCAGATTTCACGCCAATCACGAACTGGTAAGTCGAGACAGAAGCATTTTAAGGCTAACGAGGGACAGGACAGCTGTATATAAATATGCTCAAGAGATTTGTTCTCTCACTCCCCACCCCTTCTTCTCGTCTTCTCTGCCCCCTACCCACTCCACCCCGGCTTCTCCCTCCTTTTCTGTCTCTAAGTCTAAGCCCAAGCAAAAAAATTGTTCCTTTCTACATCTTTATCTGATGTTTAAGCAAGTAGTATTTTAGTACCCACATAGATCTGTCTGAGAGGCAACAAAATATTACATATATTACATTATATAACTGTATGCTCTATATATTGCATATGTTGCAGTATATTTTTGCGTAATGCCTTAGAAATGTGCAAAGTCATCATGTCACCCTCCTGTTAAGGGCCGATGGCCTAAACAATAAAGTTTGTCTTGTCTTGTCTGTCTCTTAACCCCCATACGCTGTGCCGCAGAGAAACTGCTTCTTCTTGCATTATTTAGAATTTCTGCAATCATTGTTTGTCTACCTTTAATTCCGTTTCTTTCAGTTGTTTGGGCACCTCTAAAAAACAAAACAAAACTGCATACATTTCTCATGAGTACATAAATAGATATTTACGCATTGGAATACTCCATCTCAATTACTGCTCGTGTTTAAAAAACGAGTAAAAACTTTTCCTAATGAAAAAAATTGAAACCGTGGAATGACGACCAAATAAGCTTGCTAACGTTTTCAAACAATTATGTATTAGGGCAGATAGATGACATGTTTTCTACAATCCCGCTTACTGAGATGTAGGAAGGCTTACATCTTGGTGGAAAAATGAGAGGAAGAAAATCAAACCCATGTTATTCGAAATAAAATTTAAAGAGAGCTCTACATATGTATGAGAGTAGTACATATTCAAAGACATATTCATACACACTAATCTCCAAACTGAAAGTTTATACAACTCCATACTTAAAGTCTGCATGAATTCTAAACGTAAGTGTTTGGAGCACAATGTTAAACTTGCAGTTTGGACTAAAATTTGTATTAACCTCACAACAGAGTGATATTAAACTTAGGGCTGGGTCACGAAGAAGGCCATTGCTACGAGCGCACTGATTGGTTGGTCTTTGACCTTCTTTTTCCATATGCAAATTAGCCAGCATCGTTCCATATACATTTCAAGTCAGAAGTTATAGAATGCAATCTATAAATATAGATTTCAAATGTATAGCTAGAATGGATTCTATAGCTAAAGAATTGAAAGGTATATATAAAATGAATTGGATAGCAACTTCTGAGTATAATATAAATGAAACACTTCGGTTTTTACCGAGTTTTCTCTCTCTAGCGATACATTGCAATGTATAATTATACATTTCAATGTATAGCTAAACATTTCATTTTATACTTATAGAATGCAATGTATAGCTAGAGAATGCAATCTATAAGTATAGAATGAATTGTATAAATTTAAAATGCAATCTATAAGTATAAAATGCAATGTATAGCTATGCATTGCATTCTATAATTATACATTTCAATGTATAGCTAGAAATAGCAAAAATGAGAAAATTCCCATCTTGGCGCCCAATAGGTAAAGGTCGGAAGGTCTACCAGTCTGCGCAGATAACCATTTTATTTGTTTGCAAAAGCTCTAACGCGCTGTAGAAACAACGCTTACTAGACCGACACGGTTAAGACTTACAGAATGGCACGGGTAAGATAAACTTTCTTACTCTCGCTTTTTTTTTTTTTTTTTTGAGGGGGGTGTACAAGCAAAGCCCCCACTGTCTCTTCTTTACAGCTAACCTCAAACCTTCCCACATCCCACCCCCTCAACACACGGACGGTGTGCACAGACTGTCTCTGCTGTCTGGGGATCTTCACGGGTGGGGTGAGGTGGGGAGGCGGGAGAGAGAGAGAGACTGCGGATCGATGTGGTGATGCAAAAGGCTTGGAAATCACGCACCTCCGGCAAGCAGGCGACTTGCAGAATTACCGTAATCTGTCAAAAACAACGCTTGCTAAACAGACCAGATACGAGAACTTGAGATAGGAAGGCTGTTGGGTTGGGATTTAAGTATAGAAAAGGGGAAAAAATGGATGTCAGGCCGGGAACGTATTAAATCATTGCAAAATAATGACAGCAAGACAAAGATGATAATGTGATAATGATAATAACAACAACGATTATGATGATAATGAGGATGAACAGGATCACTATAACTCGTTCCTCTAGATAAAGCAAAGGACGACATTACATAAAAAGTGATTATTAAAAATGTTTCTTGTAAGCAGTCTGTGTTTTAATAAAGTGCTTGTCGTTCGTACACAGACTGCTTGAGAAAGAGAGGAAAACCGTTAGCCAAATTACATTCAGTGTGTGTGTGTGTGTGTGTGTGTGTGTGTGTGTGTGTGTGTGTGTGTGTGTGTTTCGAAGCCAGGACAAGAGTAGAATGAATGTTTGTAGATGAAAGCTAAAGACACGTGAAGTTGTATGTTTGATGAACGCACGTCACAATGGTCAAACTCGCGGGATAGTTTAACGACTGCCAGTTGGTGTGCGCACAAGAGGTTCATTGGATGAGTCACAGCATCAGCACTCGGGATTAGATGGGTGTTGCCTCCTGGTGGGCTAGAGCTGCATGTCGCCATCGATTGGTGCAACGTTTAGAAAAGAACTTACAGTGTTAAGAAAACGACGCTGGAACTGTCACACGATGTAAAAAAATAAATCAGAGTGTGTATTTTTAAATCTAGAACGAACAGGGAGGGAGAGAGAGAGGAATAGACAGAAAACAAGCAGAAGAAAATGGAAGTGTTAGAAGAAGAAATGGGAGGAATGAAATGTTAGAAAGAAAGAGTGTGAATGCAGTTCACCACACACACACACAGATGAAGCGCCAAAGTTAAGACAGAAGAAGGAAGGGTTGGAGGGGTTGTGTGGAAAAGGCAAACAAGAAAGCGTACAGAAAATGAGTTGTCACGAGCATATCTCTGTCACGGAAAGATGCAGCTCAGCTTTTGTGCGATGTCCAGGGAGTTGTTAGCGCCCTCCCTGGTGGTCCTGTGGAGACCTCAACTGCTGGAGACGCCAGGCCCTGAACTGCACGAACAGGGTCAGGCGAGTTATCACCTCTGTCTACAAGATTCCAGGAGACAGGAGTGTCTGGCAACTTGTCGAAGTTTATTTCATTTATTTTTAATGTGTTTTGTAGCTGGCTCAGTGGGCTTTCTGGCTGAGCGTGCAGTCGAGTGATTAAGCACGGAAGTAGAAAAGATTTCCACCACTTCACTCATGCAGTTTGATAAACTTGGGCTGTCAAAGCTAGTAGACAAATGCTTATCATTCCTACTTTGGCTTTAATTCAGGGTTTTATCGAACATTCGGAACAAGACTGCTGTGGAACGTTTTACGGTTTCTTTCCCCAATTTTGGCTTTTAAAATTTAGCATTTCCGTTCGCGCTGGTCGCGGGTGGCTCACTCCATCCTTATGTCATATAACTGACCATCCTTTCGAAGAGATCGGCATCTTAATCTCTCTACTGTTTACAGGTTAAGCTATATTCTCACATAGATATTTCATTATCACTCTTACCAGTAAGAGTGAGTGAGTGAGTGAGTGAGTGAGTGAGTGAGTGAGTGAGTGAGTGAGTGAGTGAGTGAGCCTTTCAGACAGACAGGCAGGCAGACAGACAGACAGACAGACAGACAGACAGACAGACAGACAGACAGACAGGGACACATGAAAATGGTCGAGCTATATTTCTGCTAACCCCTTAAAGGAAAAGCCAAGTAAAACAGCAAGTTGAACTAAAATATTTCCGCTCAAAATTAAGTTTTTCAAACGACTCTTTTCTTCATTACAATCGTGTCTAAAACAGCTGTTGGACGGTTCTCACCATGTTTTGTACGCAAACTGACCCCAGTTCGTGACACAGGAGATACTATTTGACAAGTAAACAACTCTGTCACATCAGTCTTCTCTACTTCTCTCAGTTTTTTCTCGCTGTTCTCGTTCGAGATCGTAAAACACAATCCCCAGACATATAATACCTTTGAGACCAGCGTTTCCACGACCGTACTTAGGAGGCTGAAAGTGCAAGGGGTTCGGAGACATCACAACAAAACACGGCCACCGGTAGACAAAGTGATAGGGGTCGATGACGTCACAACAAACCGAAAGATTGATTTCTAGCAAAACTTTACTGCAATGTAAAGCCGCAGGGTACTAAAAATAGTAAGGTAAAGCTATTTTACGAGCCGCCTAAGGTTTTATGGATTCTGCAATCACACAAAAAATGTGATCGGTCTACAGTTATCGGCCTTTCCGCACCCTTCCAGTGCATTTTCCATTTTCAGTTCGACACATTCTCTGGGCCCTTATCCATCTCCTGTTAGTTCACTTAAATCTCGTTTAAAGCAGATGTCTTCGACGCTTGAAAGGTTTATCCTGTAGAAGACCCTCACGCGGCAGATTCGCAGTCGTTTTTCGTCTGACAGCTACGAAAACGAGTCATTAGCTCTTTGGAGAGAGGGGGAAAAATAAACTGGGCATTCCAGAGAGAAAAAAATAGGAAAGGTGGGTGCTTAGTACTTACATGTCTCTCCGTGTCCCCTCTTTCTATTTCTCTCTCCCCACCCCACCATATTTCCTGTCCTTTGCCTCTCTTCCTCCTCCGTCCACCTCCCTCCTTCCTCCAACCCTCCACATCTCCGTCTCTTTCGTGAGACGAAAAAAACGGACAAAAACTAATTCTTCTGTAGATTGAGTCTTCTCTCTTCAGCTCCAAGCCCGTGATTTCTCTAGAGGGGATTCTCTTTTCGGTTCCTACATTACGGAAATAGAATAAGGAGGAAAGGAAACGAGCTTTCACGTTCCCTCTCTAATTGTATAGTTAAACACCAGATTCTTCTTTTCCTTCTTTTTGATCTTCTTCTTCTTTGTCGTCGTCGTGGTTGTCGTTGTCGCTGTCCAACGGTGGAAGTGTGTTTTATTTTCCTCTTTAAATATATTGTACTGTAGTATTTTAGGAGTATTATTAAGAGTAATGAATATGTTAGGGTAGACAACGCAGGTTGATGCAAACGCTATATTAGGATTCTGAGATGATCCTGAAATAAGTACTAGCCACATTTAGACGTTATATTCGATTTAGTCTTTTCACTAAATTCTAGAGACACGAAACGCACATTATCCCTTTTTTCTTCAAGTAAAAAGAACTGACGGCCTTTATCTTACTCACAATTGACAAACGTTTGTTTCATTTTAGAATGCTATATATATAGAGCCAGCATCCTATAGAGGATGATGTAATCCATATAATAGCCAGGAGAGAAGAAAACCCTGAACATCCTGCTGGAGTTTTTCCCCAATTCCTCGTGCAAATCTTCCTTAACCGTGATTCTTCTTCTTTCTGTTCCTAAGTCTGGAACCACATGAATTAAATGCAAGATTTGTGTGTGCGTGTGTGTGTGGCTAGGTGTTATTGTTCAGTAGCATTGATTTTTAAAGAAAACCCAGATATTTGATTTGGTAGCCTGCTTCCTCTGTCCTTTGGTGCTTTTTTGTCTTTAAATTTGCCAGTCTTCTTGTATTTCTTTCAAGTCTGATTTTTCTTTCACTTTCTGGCGTTTCTTTTGCTCTTTAAGTTACTGCTCTTCTTTGGTCTGGTTTTACTCTTCTCTTCTGGGGTCTCAACAGACCTCAAAACAGCGGGGGTGGGTGGGTTTGATCAGCAGAAATCTCTAATAATATTTCTTTTCTTGGGCGAGATTGAGTGAGGAGAAATCCTTGAGCTTCCTCACAGCAAATTTCAGGAAGAAAAACAAATCGCCTCACGCCAACGTCGCCTGTCAGCTGTTCCAAGGGACGTCACCCTAGAAGTTGTTATTTTGCTGCCAGAGTAGTTCCCCGCTTTTGTTGTCTCGTAGGCATAGTGACCCATGTACCCCGAACTACGGATCGAACTCCCACATCAAACATAGTCTAGAATCTTTCCATGGACAAAAGGATTACTCCCGCAAAATTTTGCTAGGATTGAACACACACAGAATATATATATATAGTATCTATAAAACCAGTCTGTGCTTTATTTTATAAGCTTAAAGTATTAAGCAGTTCTCTAATATCTTCAATATATATGTTAAAATACTGAACCAATTTATTTTTGGCGTCGCTGATCGCCAGCCAGCCATCCAGCAAGACAGAAATGACGGACAGAAAGACAAGTAGACGGGCAGGCATACAACTTGAATGTTAACGAACCCGGACTTTAAATAGAAGGATCGAGAATAATGCTTAGACCCACACCAAGCATTACATCGATCCAACGATAGGTGAGACAGTTGCAGCTGACTGATCTCTCTCATTAGTGCTAAGCCAAAAATAATATGAGGCACCAGCCCACGCAAGTTGTGTTACTACTCCCACAGCTGAAACAAAGGTATTGATTTCTGTCTCGAAAGGGGTGTTGATAAACTTTGATTGTTTAAATATAGCTGAATCAAGATAAATCGAACATAAGGTGATTTGTTTGTTTGTTTAATATTTTTCTTGCAAACAAAGTATACATAAGGATATCTATTCACCTTTTTCGATGAAATTCAGAGATAATACTTTTATACCTTTAAATCTCGAACCTAAAAGATGTGCAAGTGTTTTACTTCAAATTATATCAGTTTCATAATTCACAGAATCTTTATCTTTTATGCATTTTGTCCAGTCGCACTAAACACCGATTACATTTGTTGTTGTTTATTTAGTTGGAAAGTGCTTCCACCTTGCGGTGATTTCGCACTATGGGGGGAAGGGGAGGGGGGAGGAAACCGGAGTACCCGGAGAAAACCCCCGCCGCCCAGCCCTGCGAACAGGTGTCACATACAGAGAGTGTCCCGAGACGAGATCTGAACCCTGAGCAGCTCACTGCAGTGGTGACAAGCGAGTGTTTTAACCACTACACTACCGGGGGCCCCCGATTACATTTGTGCTGTTGTGTCGCTAATATACCTGTCTTGGTAAAATGGCAACTTTGTCGTATATAGCGAGTGTCATGAGATAACTCGAGGGGGTAGGTAACAATCTGCCCACTTAGTGTCTAGAGCGCCTTGTTGACAAGCCTGAGGCCCTTTGGCGAGGAAGAAGGGGGCGTATGTTTTGGTATGGACGCCTAAATGGACGCGTGGGACAGAAGGTGCTAAGTGATTTCGGCCGCCATGCGTGAACGATGGCTGGCTAACGTCAACAAAGTCTGGGCAGAATGGAGAAAGTTATCCTAAGGCGCGCACCTGGTTTTGCCGTCAGACCACGTAATAGGACAGGGGGGAGGGAGGTAGCCACCTGACCGCAACCACCTGTAGGCGTGGCCTGTGGTCAGAGAGAGATCTCCTCCTGTCGTTTGCTGACTCTAAATTGTAGCTGATTGGATGATGAGTTACTGACCAATGGCATCCCTCGTTGTATGTATCTGTGAGAATGTGGAGAGATAAATAGAGAGACAAGAACACATTTCACTAGGGGCCCCCGGTAGTGTAGTGGTTAAAACACTCGCTTGTCACCACTGCAGTGAGCGGCTCAGGGTTCAGATCTCGTCTCGGGACACTCTCTGTATGTGACACCTGTTCGCAGGGCTGGGCGGCGGGGGTTTTCTCCGGGTACTCCGGTTTCCTCCCCCCTCCCTTTACCCCATAGTGCGAAATCACTGCAAGGTGGAAGCACTTTCCAACTAAATAAACAACAACAACATTTCACTTGCTTTTCGGCGAACGTCTGAGTGGGGGAGCAACGGGTCACCAGCCAAAGCGGCTTCAGCTTTCTAACGCCAGCTACACTTCTGCCTCGGACCAAGTCTTAGCCACGAGGGCAAGACTCGGGAGGAAAGAAGTCGGGTTAGAGAACCTTGAGAGAAGGAGGCAAGTAATTGACGAGGTACTGTCAAGACTGCCTACTGTTGTCGTGGAGAGGAAAGGGCTGTGTGACTGTGGGCTCGCTCTACCTGTGTGAGAGGTAGAGGCTCAACGTTGAGGCCGCCAGAAGTCGTCGGATCTCAAAGGACTGAGACCGTCTGTGGTGGTGTTTGCGTGGCGGCTGTGCGGGGCATTGCAGTCGTCGAGGAACCCACGTGTGTACCTCGAGTGGTACAAGGCTCGAATCTGGGTCACCGGGACAAGCAGTCGTCGCTCTCTGACGTAGTGACAGTTCGAGGGAGGAAGACGTCAGACCATCAGACATCACTTCGAAGGGAAATCGTCGTGGCAGTCAACTGAAGTATTGGACTCAAACAAACCAGCTGTAACAGAGCTAAGTTGGTGCGCTTGCGAGTGTGTATGGTATTTGTAAAGAGAGGCAACAGCACTGTAACATCAGAAGTACGCTCTAGCACGGATAGTATTGGGACCCCCCTAGACGAGTCCATTTGATTGTGTTTTGTTTGAATTGCTTTTGTAATGAATAAATCTTTTCTTTATTGTTACATTGAAATCACACGTCGTTGAGTATTGTGTTCGGGGAAGAGCAGGGGTGGGGGCTCGTGAGCCAAGTTGTGTAATTGAATGACCGACGTGTGATTATCGTGTGTTTTCCCCTGCAGTTAATGTTGACGTGGGCGGCTAGTGTTGAGTAACTAGTGCCCACGTGCCCATTCCCCGGGGCCAGTATTCACGTTCTGGTTGAAAGACCAGGGATACTGTCACAACGAGTATACTTATTTTGAACTTAGGGATGGACAGAGACAATAGAAGTCCGAGATTTCGACATTCGGCAGAATACGATCGATTTATTCCTCTTTACACATCTCGTTTTCCCATAATAGTCTCAGACTTTTGTGCTCTCAGATCATTGTCAGATGTCGATCATTGTCGCAGTCCATATTTAGACATCGGAAATTGATTGTTTACCCAAATGGTAGCTTATCAAGACTGCGTTTAACCTAAAGCTGGCCATTAAACAAAGTCGAAGACAAGAAGCTGATTGTTGATAATTATGAAGCATATCACGTTTTGCCCGTTTGTAGAGCAAAACCCAGCTCTTGGTTTTGTCCTCTTACAAAAGTCTCAAAACAAGTGTTCACATTAATATGTGAAGCTGCCACTCCTCGCGACTTTTGATTTGTTTCTTATTGGACTAATCACTCATTTTTCAAGGAGATCGCGATTTTTGTGGAAGTGAATCCCAAGAGCTCGTGCTTATCTTCAAATGTACAAAACAAAATACTTAAATATTCTACAGAATCCACACTTTTGCCATGTTTAAAAATGACAGATTTCAACGATCTGCTGTAGTAATGTTCATACTTAAAATCACTTACCTGATAATTTCTCTAGTCAGAACAAGAGACGAGCTATCTAAGTGATTTAAGTTTCAAGTTCAGTAAAACCATCCTATTTCCTATACACTCCCCAAAAGCTTAAAAACTGTAGTATGCTTCTTGGTAGCAACGTAAGGATTAGTATAGTATTTGTCAAGACAAAGGACTAAGCCAATGATTGATTAAAATATGTTAAGATTAAAAGTGAGGTAAAATATGAAATTTGAGACTAAACCAGCATTAAAGAATATAATTTTGTTTAACAGTCTTCCTTTTGATACACCAAAGAAATAAAAACAAAGTGAATAGTGTTTTTTGGGCTGCCTCTCCCGTGCGGTGCCTGGGCAGATGACCACCCAAGCTTCCACTCATCCAGTACGCCACCAGACAAACCGGGTATTTTTATGCTAAAGATAGAAAAAGACAGCAAGAGAAAGAAGAATCGACACAGGTATCGACCGTGAAGAGGTATCAACACCGAAGAATGGAAGAGGCATCAACAGAGGGAAGCAGATAAAGATGTATCAACACAGAAACAACGGCAGCACCGACACAGACTGATAAAGAAAGAGGCAACAGCCTCCAGTCCTGACCACGTGATCGTCATGGCAATTGTTCAGTACACAAAGAAGAAAGCAAGGCTTCTTTTACCGATATAGGATGGCATAAGACTAACCCGGGGTACAGTCGCTATGCTCAAGGGTAGGAGGGTACAATTGCGAACAGTCGTTAGGTTCAAGTGAGTGTGTATCAGGGAGGGTCATCTGCTGGACGGACGCGCCTGGCATTGCAATAGACTCTGTGGATCGATAATGTCCATTATTGGCCTTCCTGTTCCCATGGCACCAACAAATCGCTCTTTCGTCGGCATGAGACTAAAAAAAAAAACAAAAAACAAAAACCCCAGAGAGTCTTGGCAACAGAAATGGAGTATGTTTTCCTGTATTTTAGTACTGCTTGCAGCTAGCCATATTATTATTATTATTATTATTATTATTATTATTATTATTATTATTTCTTTTTGCAATGACGGTTGAAATATATTATCTAGATATATGGAGTGGATTGGATGGTCGAGGTCTTGCCATCGTCCAAGAAACCCCAAGTGAGAAATACGATGCTCAATCGCTTTTATTCTGAAATACTTGTAAATAACTAATTAACACACCTTTAAGACCTTCATTGATTAACTAAGTACATTCATTTGCCACCTTAATACGTCCACCCTAGTATCTTTAGTGAGGACGGACGCGAAAATAGGAGCCTCTGGGAATGTCCAGAAAAACTGAAATCTTTAGCAGCCAAAGAAAAGACTGTTCTTGATCGAAGTCGGCGACTGCGAAGGTGCCACCGAAGACACGTGGCCAGCAGAGGTGGGAGGCAAGACTGGAGCAGGAAGTCTCGCCAATGGAAGCCAGACGAATGTTGTCGTCCACCTCTTCGCTGTCGGTCAGCAAGAGAAATAAGCGCGTCTGTCAGCAAGATGGCGGTCACCTGGCTTCTCTAAGTGCGCCGCTGATCGGTTCGAACTGACCTGTCCATGTTCAACCGCTTTACAGAGTCTGTGAAACGCCTGCTGATCAGTTCTTCCGGTTCCAGATTGTTCTGGGGCTCCATGTGAAGCGAATTTACAGCTTTCTGTCTCAAGTGGGGGTGGTCTAGATCTGCCAGTGAGGCTGCTTAAAAGGTGGATTGACTGTGTGACGAACTGCCAGCCCCTCAGACTACTGGGCTATTTGACCGAAAATCGTGTTTTCTTGGATCCGTGGACTGGGAAATGGTTTTGCTTAACCAATCACAAGACAAAACCGACTCTCAGCTGTGTTGATGTATGCTGAAGTATGCTGGCCAAGTACCTGAACTTACTGAAATGCTACCCTTCTATCTCTTTATTTATCCCACAATTAGTTAACAGCAGTAAAAGGCACGTCCGGATGGTTCCTTGAGATCTGCTCGGAGTGAATATGTAAAAAGATAAATAAAAACATTCACAAAAAAATTAGATAAAAAGTTTGCATTGGAGTAAAATCGGTTTATGTTTGTGTGGGACTGGCGTACGTGCGCCAGCGACAATAAAATGGATTTTACCTCTCATCAAGCAGTCCTTGTTTAGTGTGTGTGTGTGTGTGCTAATCCAGTGAAGACACGAGAAGAGATGAAATTATGTCAATCACCATGGTCAGCAACTGAATTTTGAACACACTGCTCCAAAATGTTTTCAGTTCCGAAGCCACGACGCCCACTACAGTTTTTTTCCCCACCTGCTGCTGTTTCATTTACCTTAAACCAAATATTATGCTCATTCATTCATTAATTCATTCATTCTGGCACAGTTTTTTTTCCAGCTAATAGAAAGAAAACATTATAACTGAGGGTAATGCTATTTTCAGCGATGTATGTAATTTGATATGGAAAACGCCGAGACCATTTAGGATAAAAAAATCTCTGTGTGTGTATTGGCCGATCGCCAGGTGACAAAAAAAGATTTTTCTCGTCTGGAAATGCACGAATAGAAAGGAGAATGTGACAGATTGATTGCCAAATGCCCGAGAGGTTTGACTTTTTTTTCCCCTCAACAAAGGTCAGGGGTGTGGGGAACCCAGGATAATAACCCCAAGAGTTAGCGCTGATCCAGACTTTTTGCGAGTCCGTGTCAAAATGCAGCATGTAAAGACAATTATTGTATTATCTCTGACTGTGGTTTTGACAATTAGCTGCAAGACATTTAATCGGGTGGACCAGCAAAACACTGTCAGGTGGAAATCGCGCAATAACGGATGTCAAACATGGACGACACATGAAGCGTTTTGTGCCCACGGGGTGGGGTGGAGTGCGGTAGAATGTGTCATTACCTACAATTATTCTGGACTTCCAAGAGTATACAAACAGAAACGACGTTAAACATAGTGTCGTTGATATTTGCTGATCTTATTGTGTAGTTAAGTACATGTCCCATCACAAAGGTCGACTAGTTATTCTAAACTGTGTTCACAGGAAAGTCCACTTTCTTACTCTGACGGCAGACGGAGGGCTGTTTCGTTAAAATATTCACGTGAAGCAGTCTTTCGGCGGGACAACTTCGGGGAGCTACGTTTCATCCATAAAATAAGCTCCAATCCAGTCCAGATGGCAGCGGGTGTTGGAACTGTCCCTACTTTATGTGTGTCTTGGTGACCCCAGGCTAGTGCCCTGCATGGAGTTCAGCGCATGGAAAACGCGAGGCGAGTTCTGGTGAGATGTGGTATCAGGGGGAGGGGGAGGGAGGGAGGGGCCCACTGCTTGCAGGAACCAAAAACCCATTTCGGGAGGATTTCGCGCGTGGCCCTGACAGACCGCCCCACCGAGACGCGAAAATTAACTACCACCCACGCAGAAGGCTCGGCGTGGGCTGCAGAGATTCATGCAACTGGCGTCCATCTCTTTCTCTCTTTCTCAGTGCCCTGTGGCATCGACCTGGTCCTCCCATCCTCATCCCCCTTTCCTTTGGCCACCTTTATCGGCAGCTTCATTCTCTCTCTTTCTCTTTGCTTCGAGTGGCTCCATTTTATGTCGAAACCCGTGGGCGTATGAGAAAGACCGAGACGGTGATGTGAAAACACATTTATTCTTTCTTCTTATCTTCCCTTCGCAAACAATCGTTCTACTCCCTTTCTCATGCGTGCGCACAAACACGCACCGGGGAAAATTGTGGTTGAACCGGAAGACAAAGAAAAGAAAAAAACAACGGAAAGACAGAGGAAGAGTGGGAGGAGCAATGCATTGAAAGAGAACAAAACAGCGAGGGTTTCTTCCAGTTTGCTTTCTGTGTGTTGTGTCTGATGGGCATTTCTTGTTTTCGCTTTATGTTTGGTCGACACTTGATTGCAGCCTGTGGAGCTCTGCGTGCCACGCATGGTTTGAAAGACAGTAGCATCGGTTTTAGGGAGCTGAGCAAGTTTGTTTTTCATGTGTGTCGTAAAATTACCGTACTGTCTTTGTGGACATGCAAAACACACAGCGCAGCACCATTCAGTGAAAGATGGAAAAAAAAACCTGCAAAGGGCAAGCAAATGCAGAGAAAAATGTTTATCGAGGGTGAAAACCGCGTAGGAAAGGATGCTAAGCCATCTTACTAAAGGACTCGACAACATCTGAAGTATATGGCAAAAGGGTGTGTAGATGACAGGAAAAGTAAACAAAATGTTAAGTGGATTGATCAGGCACTGCAGCTGATGTGGATTACACGAGATCCCAAAACCTTGGCCAAGCTGGTGTAAAACCTGTGATGACTGTTTGGTTCATTAGGAAAATTCTTTCACCTATGAAAACTGATTTTGCACCTGTGGGGGAAGGGGGGAAGTGATGAAATGGGAGGAAAAAATTCCCGATGAACATCCCTGTGAATAGGTGTTACAAAAAGTAGGTGTGTACTAAGGCGAGATCTCAGTCCAGGACATTTCGTTCTCGACTACAGTGGTGACTACAGGTTTCATCCTTGCGGTCTCGGACTTCTACTCTTTCCAGATATGTAAAACGGGTAGACGTGCGCAAATCCCGTCACCGCCTCAAGCCCCCTACCCCCATCATCCGTACTCAATCTCCTTTATTTTCATTCACCACGCGAGTGTGCATTCCATCACCGTTCAGATCTAGTGCTAATGTTCCTTGTCCGTAGTTCGGGTAGCTGCTGACGCTACTGTTACTTACCCGTAGCTCGGGTACCAGGAGACTCACCCTCAAAGACCGAGTGTCGGACGGACGACCGCGTGACTTGCGGATGTGGGGAACATGACTGCGACCCGCCAATATTTTTGTTTTGGTTCTTCTTCTATTGTAGCTGGTCACTTGTAAGTCACTTTTGCTCCCTTTTTTCTCTGTACTTTCTGTTGCTTCAGGCCACAAGGCGAGTGTGTGGGTACGTGGAGGAGGTGGAAGGTTTGCAGACTATATTCCCGGGTTTGGAAATTCATTCCAGACAGACAGCTTCAGGCGGTGTTTTTGTGACAGCTGCCTACAGTAACTTGTTTTCAAGTGAAAAGTGCCAGTTTTCTACTGTGATTTGAGGTCCTGAAGCCCATCTTCCTTAGCTGTGTCCCTTTAGAATACTCGGGGGTGGGGTGGGGGAGAGAGAAAGGGGGGGCCCTGCTCTAGAGCCGTGTCCATGGAGGCGAGATACAGACCGCTCTTCCTCCTTTCGCAGGAAGCATCCGACTCGGAGCTAATGGACGGATGCAAAATGATCAAGGCATTGAAAGAGGAAGGGGAAAATGTGCTAGAAATTTCCATTGTTTTTTTTTCCTGCCCTTCACCTGATCAGTTGTCCTTAATCACGTGGTTGCATGAAATGAATCGAACCCAATATTGTATGGAGTTGTCTTTCTCAACACAAAAACCCTCAGCTGCAGGGTTAAAACTTCGTCCTTACAAACTATAAATAACGCCAGATGATAACTTTTATCATTTCTGTCGTGTGTTTTAGTGGGGTGGGGGATAAGCAAGGTTAACTGCTATTCCCTGAGGCTGTACTCATGGAGCAAAGTAACAGCCTCAGAAATTAGTTTACCTCTAGTCCACAGGGAAAACCGCAGAGATTACCTGCACCCTAGGATGTGAGTCTGTGATCTCATTCTTACCTGCAGACCTCGTAAATCTGTAACGGTTTGCGCCAATAGGACCTGCTTGTTTTTGGTTCAGAGTTACCTTCAACCTTTGGTCCATAGCTATGCAAGCAGCACAACAATAGATTTGCGCTGGACTTTCGAGGTATGGGAGGAAGATGGGGTACAGCTCTCGGGAGAGTTCTTCATCGTCTACGTCACGATTGTACCAGAACCAGTCAATGTCTGGCCCACCAGTTGCTTCTGATCGAAGTGTTTTCCGACCTTATCGTCTCATAACGGTGTCCATACATCAACTGAAGCTCACGCCTCTGTTTTCTGAGACTTCCGATGAGGGAACTGTATTCCCAGTTGTATTTTTTATTTTGTCTGGCTATCCTTCCCCTTCCCCATCTCCTGCAGACGCAGTGGGAGAACAAGGCAGTGAGACCGGGACATTGCACGCGACAATGGATGGCTGCATACATTTATGTTTAAGGGTCACGTTGATCTCAAAAGTAGATGATATAGATGCTTATTGTAGGGTTTGCTTAATTGTTCTTATTGATATAAGGTGTTGTTTGATGTAAAGATACAGATTAATCAAATCTTTTGAACAAAATCTTAATTCGCCCTTTAAATTTTTAAGTGGTGGAGGACGAAACATTTTTGAAATTAGTTTTGTAATGAGGTTGCTGAATTGCACAGATTGCTTATTTGATTCGGCTTCTTCTTGAACAGGACATGCTGCAGATTACGAAATACACGTGGGTGTGGAGTGGGAGGTGTTTTGCGTGCGATACAATAATAGGATGGGACCAGGGCCATGATCTATTACTTAACATTTCCCAGGCCAGGGTATCGGCCTTAGCAATGAGGGTGAAAACAGTTGTCTGGGGAAAAGACCTTGTCACGACCACCGCGCAATGTATCAGTCACTCAATCCTTTCAACACATACACGGAGCCTGACAAATACGTGTTCTTTCACACAAATTAAAAGAAAAGAATGACATGTCTAACGAATCTATCTGCTTTACTAACTATAAATAGAAAGAAGAAAACAAGGAAAATACATAAATGAAAAAGTCAGTTATTAACCGATTCGTACCTCTAGATTATTTAAAAAAAAAACAAAATTCCTACCATTGGCGTCTTCCTTTTCTGAATATATATAAAAGAATGCCTAAAGCCCTACTCAACAAATTCGCTCTAAATAATTCCTACTCGCCCTACTCCACAAATTCTTCTTTCTAATCCCTACCCTACGCTCTGTTTTCTCTTCCTCAACCTCTTTCTTCTCTAACTGACTTGTCCTTATTGCTCGCGCTCTCCGTCACGTCATTTCCTTCATTTTTACATCACTCATACACGTCTTCCGAACAACTGACGTCATTCACGCTCTCTCGTTCTTCCTTATAACATTTAAGCTTAATCAAACAATACAGCAAATAACTATGATACCTGACAGACCTTTTGCGCTCACGACCACAGTAGTTGCTGTGCCATCCAGACTGACACCCCGTTAATATTTGACTTTCCTGGCAACATTTCCCCTTTTGAATAGTTGGACGATCTGCCTTGATTTTGATATTTGCAACATCTTCCTTCTTCTTTGTTCAGAGCTTTGCGTGGTTTATGTGTATCCACTGAAAATTGTGTGTTTATCTATATATATACATAGATATGTTTCGTGCGTCTATATGTATATATAGATAAACATCGAAAAATGTTCTTGGAGTAATTACCTCATTAAAAGATTCCCTTCCCTTGAGAACCAGGCGGTTCTTGAAACAAATAAGAAAATCGGTCACCTCCCCTGTTCTGTGTCCTTCTCGGTGCAGTGCTGCTGCAAACTTTTTTATTTCTTATGTCAGACCTTCTGTTCTTTGGACTACCTGTTATTACTGAGTCTCGCTAGGATCACTCTAGTCTTTCTAATGGGACTGGATGAGGTTTAAGGTCTCGTTTTCCCAACATAAATTCAAAAGATTTGTACGAAGGTAAAATGTAATGCTTTCCCTCACCGAAAAAAAAAATCAAACTTCTTGCCATCCATTTCGGAATTGGATTTTAATCATCACCGTTGTAGCGCTTAGAGGTCTGAACAACAGATTCAATCAATTTTGTCCCGTAATTTTTCTGTTGGGCTTGCCGAGCCCATTAACCATATAGCGATCAACGTAAAACTGATGGCATTAATTTGTTGGGGGTTTTATTCCTGCAGCATTTTGTACGGCTCAGTGAAGAGTACTTCGTGGAGATGAAGGATCCATTGACAAGGCAGCGGGAAAAGCCTTTTAGCACCACCTAGCTAATCACCTTTAACGTCTGAATCAAGCGCACGCGAACCCCCCTCCCCCCGAAAAAATAAACCCCTCGAAAGTACTCCAGAGCACGCAACACTGCAACCCCGCTTATTGCTGAGGCACGAAGCTTCCACCTTGTGTCAGCCGGGTACTCCGTGTTTTGATCTCTCTTTCTCTCACACACACACACAAGCAAGCACGCACACACACACACAAGCAAGCACGCACACACACAGAGGGTATATACACGTCTCCACCTTCACATAAATTGACATCCTGCACGGGTTCTTTGTTGGAATATTAAACTGAAAGCGGTTGGTTCTCGTCGTGACACACACACACACACACACACACACACACACACACACACACATAGGCACTCACACCCGCACACGCACACACACACACACACACACACACACACACACACACACACACATCAACTCATTTACACACTGAATTCAACATGCTCACTATGCTCGGATAATTGTTGTGAGCCATCAGGATGGTGAGCTTGATCACACGGCTCATGTTACTAACCCATGTGGACAGATTACTGGTCTCAAACTACTGAATAAACCCTGGCTGGCTCTGCTAGACCACGGACTTGTATTACTGGACTTCTTGCAGACGATTTTTTTTTCAGTGAAGTCACAGAACAATGCTGGTTACGAAATAGCTTCCGGTTTAGTCACGTTTCAGTTTAACTACTAGAATGAGGCTGGTTACGAAATAGCTTCCGGTTTATTCACATTCATTGTTAAGGCAGACAGCAATCCACCTATACACGTCCGTGGCTAGACAGCGACGAGCCGCCATGTTGGATGTGAAGCGATGCTGTCTCCAGGCACAATATATTTTCACAGTTTTCTTAAACTATCAACTGCCTTTTGCTTTCGTGAACTCCTTCGATTTCAAAGTGAGGCGTCAATCTGTTCAGGCTGTTCAGGTTGTTTTTGTTATGGCTTGACGAGTGGTAAGATGGCTGCGTGATGCGTGGGCAGGGTGTATCCAGTAGTTTTATATCGCTGAGAAATCTTCGGTCTACGTGATCTCTTACCTTATCAATCCGACATTAGGTAAATGCTCTTCCTGCGTGGTCCCTATTAAGTGTCTGAAATTAAAGAAAAAAGTTTTCCCGACAGACCAGTTACACTCCTTCGCCCGCCCAAAGCAACCAAGTGGATTTTGCTGCACGGCTAAACTATTGCATGATAAGCAGGATCTGTTGATCGTTTGGCACCAGGCCAGCAGATTTCTTCTGAATTGTTATTTAAACGCAGTTCTCTGACCCACGGGGACCAAAAAAAGCGAAAATAAACATAAAACTCTAACTGTGCTGTTCAGAAATTAAATTTCGAATTTCCTTGTTTGAGGTCGGCTAGGCTCTAAATTCTGTAGGGAGATCTTGCTGTCGTCATTAAAAAAAATCCATAGAGACCAACTCAAGTAAACAGTATCTTGCTAAAATAAATATCAAAATTGTATTCGGGTTGGTCTCTTATTATAGCTGCTGAAACCCAAAATCATGCGTGCAGGCTGGCACACGCCACACACGATGCTGAACTAATCCTCAATGTGAGATGAATTCAGATCAGATAAAACACTTTTTTTTCCAAAATAATTCAGATAAAATAAACTAGTGGAGTAGTAGTTCCTCGGGACAACAAGACGAATGAGACTCAGTAAAGAGCATGCTCAACTTTACGACTCTGCCTTCAGACTCTCCTGTCAAACATTTCGAGCTCCAATACCTTGGAGATGGCTCATCTCTGATAGAAAGAAAACCCACGGACATTCGTAGGGAAATAAGAGGACCTTAGGGTGGATGATGAAGAGACTCACGAACAAGTCACGTGGGCACTGGTGTCTGGAAGTGCCCCAGAGACCTAGACCGTTACCATGTAGCCAAAGGCGTGCACTGTCGTTCATTGAGGGAAAACTTTGTATGTGACCCCGGAAAGACATCAGAGGTCGAACGCATGCGCAGACACGTCAGTAGACGGCAAAGAAAGCAAAAAAGGCATGTTCTCAGACACCAAAATACTATATTTGGTCCTTTTGATTGTCCCAGCTAAGGCATCTGTTTACAAGGAAAAAGGCGGCAAAACGGACCAAGTCTCTATAACCGAAAAAAGGTTGCTAGACATGTTTACGGAGGCAATGGCGGCTTAGAGTAGGTTTCTGAAACAGTAACACATATTGTTGGACCTATCTTCACATTGGAAGGATACCTCAAGTTATCAAGTCTCTAGATCTGTCAGAATGCCTTCAGACAAGTCCACATACAGAAATGAGGAACCCCACATAAAGTAAGTCCTTAGAACCGTAAGAAATGCTGATTGTGTTGTTTACAGAGGGGAAAGGGGACTGGGAGTCGGTCTAACTGTTCCTGTAACATTTCGCGACTCAGATGTTTTAGTATTGTAGTTATTTGTTGTGTTTTCGAGGGATAGTTATTGTCACCTGTTGTTTACAGCTGTAGTCACATGGGGGGAAGGCAAGTGGCAACATGAAGCACAAAGTAACAAAAGTCATTGGAGGACTGGAGGTCAAGACTCTTGTTACTGCTAAACAGGAGTGTTTGTATCGACACGATAGTTTACAAACAAAACACATAAAGCCAACGGTCCCAGTCGATGGTATTAACTGTGTAAAGGTAGGAGTAGTCCGTCGGCATAGACAGGTGTCTAGGTGATAGGATCAACACCTAGGGAGCATCCTGGTTGGTCGGCTCTTGTGAAGATAAATGCGATAAGTATCAGATAACAAAAGGAAACACCATCAGCTTTCTCGTGTTTATTTATTTATTTATTTTTTGTCCCGCGCTTAGTCACGCCGTTACTTCGCGCAACGTGCGTGACTGAGGTCACAGGGTCATCGCTCGACTGTATTCCGCAGACTCCATTTTCAAATTATCGCAGCATCGCCCGTCTCAGCAGCACGGCTCCCAGTTGTCTGGCATCGTCTGCAAGGAGCACCACCGCAGACATTCCGTGTCCAGACAGTGAAATGATGGCAGTTGCATCGATCGAGCTTGTTAAGGGCCTTTTGCTTTCTTCTCTCTTCCTCCCGGGTTCCTTCATATGCGTCGGAATAAAGACAGATTTCCTTTTTTTCCCCCTTTTCTTCCAGGTGTAATTTCTTTCGGCATTTCAATCATGCCACTCTTGTTCTTTTTGGCCTCAAAAAAAGCAGCTTGAGGTCAGGGCATCACGACATATTCTCAGACATGCATCTAAACAGTCGCACTAGAATTTTTCCTGTCGATCTGTTGGTGCGTTCTCAAATTCTAATCACTTCTCTTGAAAAAAAATTAAACTAAAATTGAAAATCAGTCGCTTTGATCGTGAAGCATATATGTTGACGACCAAATACTCCCACACTGACTGGCTGCGATATATCAAAACTTGATGGATTTCTGGGAATGTGAATAGAGTCTGGCTGCTTCCCCCACCCTCGTCCCACTTCAATCCATCACATCTTCTACAGAGCCTAGAACAGCAAGACTTACCGCTTCCCCACTCTCATCCATTAAGTGCAAACAGCCAGGAAATGCAAGAGTTGGGGACAAAAATAAGATAACAAGACTTGCTTGTGATGTTCTGGAATCTTTAAGCAAGAAGAATTATTGTCTTTTGCAATAAAAGAATTGCTTGGGGAAATGTCAAGAAAACCGGAAAAAGCTTTTTAGTGAGTATATACATAGAGTGGTCAAAATTAATCGCGAGACAGCACCAGGGAAACTCGACCATTCCTGAGAATGCGAAATTAACCAGAGAGGTCATGAAGAAATAAAGGAACATTAATGTTACAGGACTGATGCGAAAGTAATACAGGGTGGACCACTTAACAGCAACCCTCTTAGACTGAGTCTGCTCTAGAAGGTGAGCTACATTTTAGTAACCAATGCTGTATTCTGGCTAACAGATGTATATATATATAGTTTCATACAGGCAAAGCAGCAGATATCAAGTGTATCACATTCATTCTGCTACTTGAGGTTCCCCTCCCTGTCGTGTTGCGAACTCCACACAAGTCTGAAGAGGTGTTTAAAGAAAGAATTTACATTCGAAACGGTATTGGTTTTTTTTCTTACGAAGCTAAGCGGACAGTTAATTTCCTTTGTTTTATGAGATTTAACCGATTTAAGCTGGCCATATTTCTGAATTATCCATTCTCATTGATGATGTATCCTGAGTAATGGCCGCGCTTAGCGAAATGGAAATCTTTTCCTGATCATAATTTGAAATCTGAATCCCATGATGTGGGCCATGTTTTTTTTTGTTTTTTTTTATTAAAGGCAAATGAAGCTTAGACTCTTAGATTGGTTGAAATAACAGTTCAGGAGGTGTTATCAGTCAGGGTTTATTTTAGTCAAGTTTTTTTCAGGAAAAAGAATCAGAATTCAGTGATATAAGTTGAAACTAATGAGAAAACTTCAGGATGTTTGATAAACTAGATACCGATTCAGACAAACATTTTTTACAAACTAAATTTTTGGAATTTCGACAAGATTTTTGGAGAAAATTTAATAATAAAAGTGATCACATGAGCATCAATAGTCAACAAATCAATCATTTGTTTTCATCTTCCGATTTTTTCTAAAAGCCTTCCAATGTGAAATTGAAAAGAGCAAACGTGTATTGAATCCGTTCTAGGTTTTAAAAAATTGAGAGACCCGGTGGGTTGTACATATTCGTGCTTTTATCAACGTGTTAAAATACTCGGATTTCGAAGACAAATTCACAGTCTTTAAACATCTCTTGTGATATTTGCCACATTGCACAGACACCATTGTGTCGTCTTTGTTTCTGATGGCCCTTTTTTGTGTTTCTAACGAATGGAAAAAGGAGATCCGCAATTTTTAGGATCCGCAATAAGAGGCCAGTGTCCCTGATTTGGAACTAATAGCGATTGTTTGCGAGTTTATGGCAGGTGGCCATGAAGGCCTATATTTTGATGGTTCACCCAAGACATTTAAGCCCAGCGTAGGAGTATGAGCTGTGTGCCATTGACTTTTGGTATTTACCTGAAAGAAGCGAGAGGCAAATGGCGTGTTTGCTTGACGCCCCCATCTCTGCTTCTCTCACCCTCCCCACCCCTCCCCTCCCTCTCGCTCCCTTTCTTCGTCCCTCCCTACATTCTTACGAATGGACAGAAATAGCTGTTCAATCTCAGATTAATATTGTCTTCGTGCATCACATTTTTTAAGAAGCAAAACATTTTTACTTCGTGTATAGAAATGTGTGTCGTGTGGGGGAGGAGGAGGTGGATGTTTGTTCGCTCGTGTCTGCGTGTTTGTGTACTTTTGTTCGTGAATATGTGTGAGCTTGTGCTTTGCTTCTCTTCTCCTCACCTGCCATTACTTTTATCGCCTCACGCTCTCGATGTTTAATTAGCTGCACTTAGTTGCTCAAGAGAGAGAAAGAGAAAAATCGATCCTATCTCAGTGCTGAGTGAAAGTTTAATCGTGGAGCTCGCACTCTTATAACTAGTGATGATGTTAATGCTGAAATTGCACGATCCCGACAGACCTCCTAGTAACTAGGTCAAGATCGGAGAGACTGTCAGAACTTCTTTTCATTATTGCGAAAGGACAAGTACCTCTTGTCCTTGTCCAGGAATAGCAGTTCCTTGCTTGTGTCCAGAAATAGAACGTGCCTCGTGTCCAGAAAATAGAAAGTGTCTCTTGTTAATTATTAGAAATAATAAGAACATTTTGTCTTTAGTCAGAGAGATCTCGTCATTATCCAGAAATAACACATAGGTACTTTCGTTGTCCAGAAATATTACCTACCTACTCTCGTTGTCCAGAAATAATACGTATCTACTCTCGTTGTCGTTGTCCAGAAATTATACCTACCTACTCTAGTTGTCCAGAAATATTAACTACTTACTCTCGTTGTCCAGAAATAACACGTATCTTCCCTCGTTGTCCAGAAATAGCACTTATCTACTCTTGTTGTCCAAAATAACACATCTACTCTTGTTGTCCAGAAATAACACCTACCTACTCTCATTGTACAGAAATAATACCTACCTACTCTCGTTGTCCAGAAATAACACGTACCTACTCTTGTTGTCCAGAACTGGCTGCAACATCTCGTCTTTGTACAAAGAGAAGCTAGCGTGGTTTGTCAGGGTTAACAATACAATAAGACCTCTACCTACTTGCGAACTAGTAAATCGAGATACGAGCCAAAAATTCGTGGAAATTTTGTTCTTATTTACGAGCGGAAATTCGATATACGAGCTCGTGTCATTTATATATCGTATTGTAAAGACATAAAAAAAGAAAGTGAAAGTCTTAGTGAAAATCTCAATGTTTCAAGTTAAACACAGTGTAAATGGTGTTTGTCTCATCAGCTGATTCATTCAGCGTCCGTCTGCTCTCCGGCTCCCTCCCTCCTCCCCCACCATCTGCCTACCTCCGTTATAGACAGTCCTCGTCTCCTCCATGGTAAGACTGATAAATATAACATGTTCTTTAATATTTTATTATTTATATTATTTATATTATTGTGCCATTAACATTTACTATGCAGTACTGTATATTATACCGTGTTTACATATAAGTTAGTCCTATTTTCTTTCTTTTCGATGGGATAAACATGTTACAGCTGTCTGTCGGTCTGCCTATTATGAGCTCCGTAAGATCAGTGCTATCCGTCACTTTCTCTCTACACGCGCTACCAACACTCTTGTCTGTGCGTTTGTTCTTTCTCGACTTGACTACTGCAACTCCTTGCTGGCAGGCTGCCCCTCATCCCTCATTCAGAAACTCCAGAGAGTACAGAACTCTGCTGCGCGTCTGATGCTTAGAGCAAGGAAACGGGACCATGTCACTCCTCTCCTTCCTTTCCTACACTGGCTACCCATCCGTTCTCGCATTCAGTACAAACTGTCTGTGCTGTGTTTTAATTTCTTTGCTGGTTCCTGTCCTGACTATTTCTCTGAACTTCTCATCCCTTACTCTCCGGCCAGACAACTACGCTCTTCGTCTGACGACCGTATTCTAACTGTTCCTGTCACCAGAACAACAACATATGGTCACAGGACTTTTGGCTACTGTGCTGCAAAACAATGGAACTCTCTTCCTTTCCATATCCGCCACCTTCCTACAACTGAATCTTTCAAATCTGCACTGAAAACGCACCTCTTCCTTGAGCATTACTCCTAACACAGTCCACACAATGCTCGTCCTTCTTAACCCCCCCCCCTTCCCTCTTGCTACTTTACCCATCTTTCTCGGCAGAATCACTATCTTTCTCTGTTTCTGTTACTTGATGCCTTTTGTTTTCTGTTTCGTCGTCAGTACTGTTGTTTTCTTTCGTCCCCTCGTCTCTTCCCCGTTTTAAGCGCTAAGAGCATGCTCTCTATGAGTGTGAATATGCGCTATACAAATCTTCACTATTATTATTACTATTAAAAATAGTTTTAATATACGATTTTTTTTTACACGCGAGCTCGCTTGTGGAACAGATTAAACTCCTATGTGGAGGTACTACTGTATAGTTTGTACCGGTTTCCATAAAAAGACGCAGTTTCACGTGCAAAATGCTAGAAATAGCGAGGGTTTCGACCACCACTGCGAAAATTCGCTGTTACCTCTTGGTAGTGCGAGGGTTAATCTGCTAACGACGCAACACGCGCAGACTGTGATGACGTCATCGGTCACTCTTCCCACTGGGCTCTCTTCCCCCCCCCTCCATTAGCACATCGTCTGCTTTGTCCACCCTAACGACCTTATTATATATTGCAGTGAAGTGCCTTGAAACTGCGCATCATTATTTTAGTGATGTAACCTCGGCATTGTCATTAAGAACAAAGACACGTTCCATTCCTTTCTGCTTAAAGGAGATGTTGGTACAAATATGTTCTGACTTTCAAAGTGTCGTTTCGATCTCCTCCTCCTCCTCCACCTTCACCTCCGCCGAAAACGCCACCCGATCTTATTCTGCTGCAACTGATATCCCTCCCTAGAGCACCCCCTACCCCGTTATTGCGGGTCCCCAACCGTCCTGGTGGGCAGCAAGAAAACAAGGGAGCCTTGCTCTGAACGCGGAGCTTGCGCTACCTCTCTTCTACATCAACGCAATCTCGATATTACATTACCGGTCGGGGGGGGAAGTTGGGATACAAGCGACCAGACAGGCAGAAAACGCGAAATACAATTTTTTTTAAAGATATGTCGGGGGATGTGGAAGGGGCAGGGTGCAGTGTATGGGCAGCAGGGTGGATGGGTAAGTGTGTAGGCGGATACGCGCTTAGAAACATGCTTGGGTCTCCTTGAACTCATCGTCGCCAGCAGACAGCCCTAGGAGAGGCAAGAGGAATTTGAGTTGCAGATCCTTTTTCGAGAGATTGATTTGCAGAACAGTTGCTTTCCTTTTGTATTAGAAGTGAAAAACGAGTCTCGTAAAGAAATGGCTTACAATAGTATGTTGATAAAACACTCGACAAATTTGTACTTGTGAAATGAAATGTGTACTGTGCACTCTTCTGTTACTAAAACTCTTGTTTTGCCGCATAATTTTCGAATAATTTCAATATTTAGCTTATTCAGTTTAAAGAGACTGTTAACGACCGTCTTTCCGTGATTGCCTCCTCATGATTATTTGCCTCCGTCTCTTCCAGCATCAGAATGACCAGGCCGGTCCGGTGCCGCAACGGTTAGCGCCTGTCACCAATACAGTAAAGGTTGGCTGTCTTGGGTTCAGTTCTCGTCTCGGGCATGCTGTTCTTTCTCTGCATGTGGGATCTGTTTACAGGGCTGGCTGCCTTGCCGTGATATAGCCTTAGTTGCTGGCTCGGCGTAAAACACCAATTAAAAAAAAAAAAGACCTCCTGACCTACAAACACAACGGCATCCTTTCAGGACAAACCGGACACAAAGTTTTAAGCTTCAGCAAGAAAGCAAAACCTTTTTATCTTTCAAAATCACCCGTCTGTGCTGAGTACAAGATGCCATATCCCCAAACCTGAGTTAATACCCCCCACACACCCACCCCCAGCCTTCTCTTCCGGTCTTGAGATGCAGTCCTTAAAATATCCCCATTGACAGAGAGAGTTGAAACTCGTGGTGCCATGAATGTCCACGGATGTGCCTGATTAACATATAGTTCTCCCATTGGCTGTAGCCTTGACAACGTAAACATATCCCTATCCATTCGTGATATCAGAGTTTTTGATCTCTTTCTGCGTAGGATGTACAAATAGCGATAATTACAGACCTGCGTCTTGGTAACAGAAGGACGGGGTATTCACCCAGACCTTGGAAAATGTTATCTTGTATTGACCACAACCATTTCACTTTTTGCCCCCCCCCCCCCAATTTTGCGCTCTTGTAGCCCTTTTAAGAAGGGTTAACCCTCCCTTCCCGTCACACCCTTCCTAGTTCTTTTACAGGTATCACCGGTCGTGGTCCTGTGTCGGCCCACGACATCCGCCATCCGACTTCCTCACCTTCCCCCACCGTAAACCCTCCATGGCCTGGACGAGACCAGCAGCTTCTGTTCGCCCACTCAGCTGCTGCATGCCGCCGATCGAATAAACGCGTTAACCCTCAACTAACAACATCAATTTATGCAATATTTTATGTGTGGATTTCTTTTCATTGATTTCTTTTGTGGGGTTTTGCTGTTGCTGCTGAATTTTTTCATTCGGGATTTAACTTGGGTAGATATAATTCTTTGGCCGTCATCAATAACCTCAATTTCTTTGTAGTATTTGCGAATCACGGCGGTGAATATGTGAACACAAGCATACAGGTGTAACGAGTCATATTTTAGACCACACTTTTTTTAAACTGGACATTTAATATTCCAGACATATCTTTTTATATTGTCGTTGGAGGAAATAATACAGGCGTGATTTCAAGACGAAACGTGGAGCCTCGGGGTTTCAGTGGAAAACTGATTTTTTTCTTGCACTTAGATCAATTGTGAAATATCACACATTATATTTATAGCAGTCTGGATAGTTAGTTCGAAATTACTGTAGCGGAAATAAAGTGGGTATATTGTTGTGAATGTCAAGTGAAGATGATGCATCCTGCTGTGTAGAGATTATGTGTCGGAGAAGTTTCAAATATTTTGTGAGCGCCGTAAAGTTATAACCGGAATATAAAGGTCACAACATGTTAACGGAAATGTCAGCCGACAGATACTGACGCCCAACTGGCGTCACCGCCAGGTGATAATGTTGTCACGCTGAAATCGGTGGTGACAAGAACGTTTTGATGAAATGTCAAGTGACCATTACGTCGCGCTGACGTCGCTGGTGTCAAGAACGTATTGGTGAAATGTCATGACCACTACGCCGCGCTCACGTCGCTGGTGACCAGAACGTTTTGATGAAATATCAAGTGACCACTACGTCGCGTTGACGTCTTTGGTGTCAAGATGGTGAAATGTCATGACCACAACGTCGCGCTGACATCTCTGGTGTCAAGAACGTATTGCTGAAATGTCATGACCACTACGTCGCGCTGACATCTCTGGTGTCAAGAACGTATTGCTGAAATGTCATGACCACTACGTCGCGCTCAGATCTCCGGTGACAGTCGTGTTGTGGTGAAACGTCACACGGCAATTAGTTTACTTTGGCTGAGGTGGGGAACACACACACATCTCATGTTGCCACTCCCGAGACACTCATCCTCCAACCCATTCATCCATAATCAACCGACTGTCGCAACCCGCCAACCAGTCCTGCGTATGTTGCTGCTTGTTTTGTGCCTGATACACGATCAGTATGGTAATCGTCAGGTACTGGTTATTTATCTCGCGAAAATAATCAGAAACTTTACTTAGAAACATTTGCGTTACGAACCAGATCATTACAGCAAACCGAACAACCATTAGACTAAAGACTAATATTAGACTAATTCGCGAGAATATTTAAGATGAGAAATGAGAAGAGACAAAGATAAGAAGGTTCCAGGTACAATCATACAAACCATAAACAAATCCCTGGATGTGATTTTTTTTCTTTTTAAATTTAGAAACGTATAGTTTGCTAGCCTTTCAAGATGATTCGCTTGTGAAGATTATGATGGCAAGCAATCCTGCCTGGGGTGAGGCGACACTAAGCGCTCCTCGCCATGAACCTCTATCTTCCCTCACAGACCAAGAAGCGCTCAGCACACCGGGACTAACACTGGGCTCCACACAACATAAAACATCGATCGCTAATTGCTGCTAGAACAGCATCTCCCGTTTGCAGCTAGGCAGGAGACGATAACACCCAACCATCCTTCAAACTCTCTGCTGCCCGCCTACAGGACCCGACCACGGGTTTGTGGGATTACTTACCTTATGGTACGCCGAAGGTCTGGACGGCTTCCTGGTCTCGATTCGTGCCCAGCCTCGTCCGCCCGCCGATGTGGAACTGGGAGGGCAAAAGCTGGCAGCCCTGGCGTTTCGACCGCTGCGGTGGTGGTGGTGGGGAAGTCGTCGACGGTGGTGTTAGTGATGGTCGGCGATGTAGTGTCGGAGACGCGTGGTTCTGACGCGCGGCGGTTGGTGTTGTTGCGGGCGACAGGCCCGCCGCGCGGTGCTGTGCTGTGCTGTGCGGTGCTGTAGAGATTGTGTCTGGTGCTGCAGGCGGGGGCTGCTGTGGTCTGTGAGTCGTGTGTCTTCGGGGCCGGGACCCGCTGTGCGCTGGTGATGGATGCCAGATCGATAGATCGTCGCTGAGTTTTCCTCCATCGCCAGTGGAATCTGACCTTGTGGGATGCCAAAACTCTCGGATGGTGGACAGTTTCTTTTATTTTGAACAAACCATCGAAAACAAATTCTAAAAATAGATGTTGCGTCACTTCCTCCCCATCTTCCCCTTGTGCTTCCTCTAATCTATCCAGTCCCGCGTGTTTGATTCCATTGTAACACTTGAACCCTTAAAAAACCCCTGGCTTTTATGCACTGGACACACACAACAGCACACTGGTTAGTCGTTATCTAGCTCTCTCTTTCTAAAAATTTGCACTTTAGGGTTATTTAATGAAAGCTGTTAACAGGCACAAATGGTCTTGAAAAACTTCTCTACGCTGTGGAAGATACAGCATGTCAGGCTATACTGAGTGTTGTTGGGATTCTAACAATGATCTTGCTTGATGAATATTTATCGTGATTATTTTTTTTTAAATTTGTAGTTGTACAAATAGTATTCTTGCTAACATAAGAGGATGAGGTGTGGGAATTAAAGGTGAACTTAATGATGACTAAAAGAGTTCCTTTGTTTCCAGTAAACATATGTTTAAATATCAGTCCTTATAATTCCAATGCTACGATTTATTGAGAAACAGCAAGGCTTCCTCTGTATCGATATTTATAAGCAGTGTATTTTAACCGTTCTTTGACTAACTGTTCAATAAAATAACGCAAAGCAAGATGCTGTTCAATGTGCATGTACAAAGCAATGATGTCTGGGCTTGGTTTTCCTTATTTTTGGGCTGTAGGGAAAATCAAGGTGTGGAAGAGGTTAAATTATTTTTGAAAATGTTCAAAGAATGCTTGTGACAATTGGTACTGACAACTGGTAACTGATAACATCTGGCCTTGCATTGCAGCAAATCAGCAACAACAAAATAAAACAAATAAATGCTGATCAAGGCGAAGATCACTTGTATTTTTATCGAACATTAATCTTCCGCTCTTGTTGTGTGTAACTTAATGACACAAAAAGCTGGAGGTTCGGAAATGCTCCAGCTTCCATTTGGCTTTTCATGTCTTCTGCGCATCTCTCACGTTTTATTATTAAATATAGTTTGGAAGGGAGTTTTATAGCAGACCCCTTTTGACCCTGTCTTTTATATATATATATATATATTTGTCTGCCACTGGAAGATAGCGAAAGGATCTGCCATACACAATATATATTTTTTATTGAACCCCACTACAGCTCAAACCCGATCTCGTCCATAGGCAGTAAAGTCTGGGTGGTAGGAGGTGGGGAGGAGCATGGGAGCGGCTTGATATTAATGTTCTGACCGTTAATCGAAACACGGAATTGTGGGATGTGTTACCGATATTACTGGAGTTATTTTCAATGCAGATAAATTTTACTGTAAGTCAGTAAGTCGATGCAGCTTTCAAATTGCATTGCGGGCGATTGTTCACGTGTGGGTTGTAGACCGTTGCACACTTGTACAGTATACCCGACATTTGGAGACATCTAAAGACTGTTGCTTACTGTAGAATGCTGCAACCCATTGCACTCCTTGTTGATTGCTGTACATGATCTCAAAATGATGTAACTTGTTTATTTTATCATACTGTTTAGGAAAGAATATGGTTGTTGACTTTTGTTAAGGTTCCTGGGACCCTGTTTTTGCAATCCGTTTAGCTGTTCACTGCTGAACACTACTTTGTTCTTCATGTTTCCCTTTCTGTTTCGAAAACGTGTCTTGTGCTCTTAGCCATTGTATTGCGATTTGAATGGTTATCGTGAAAGAATTTTTTTTTCAAATCTTTTTAGTAGCGAAAAAAGCTGCAGTCTCGTACCCTTAAGGTCGCAGGGGAGTAAGGAGTTAGAGACAATTGTTGTGATGACGTTGCCCATCTCTCGAGTCAGGTGCCCACCCCACAGCAAGATCAGCTTGGGGACAATTCCTTGCGCCATACTGGTAACGAACCAGCTTGCCTGAGAACCTTCTGGTTCGGGCACCTCTTACCTAACCACGGGTCTATTCGTGCTTATTATCAGCTGTTGTTGTTGTTGTAATCAGTAGTCGTAGTAAATAGTAATTGTAGTAAGCAATAGTGTCAATGAGGATGTCATTGTTGTCTCCACTGTCATTACTGTTGCTGTTGTGCCACTGGCATGTAATAATGCAGGTTATTGTTGACAGAGACTAAATGTGAAGCTTTAGTCGTGGTAAGTATAACGCAGTAAGTACTGCTGGAATATTTAAAAGCCGTTAAGTGTCTGACGCTGCCGTTTTCAAGCTTTTATACCTCCGAAGAATTCAGTTTTCTTGTCTGTAATGAGCGGTCCTGGTGTCTGCACAGACCTGGTCAAGCGGGTCAACGGCAGAGACTCAGCTGGCAAAGAGGTTGTGACTTCTTCTTATTCCTTAACTTAATCAGAACCTTACCATGTCTCTTGCATTGTCTGGCTCCTCGAAGATACCTGGTCTGGGTTTCATCCACATGGACGATGGAAATATCGGATGTTTGAGGGGAAAAAAATCGTTCTAATGCCTCACGGAGAGTGCTGAAGTCTCCTGCAGATGAAATTCGTTGGGATGACCGTTATTATTTCACCCTCGTTAGAAAACAAACGACATACTTTCATTTAACCAGATGAACTAATGTCTGTAAGCAGTGAAGAAAAAAGTAGACACGCCTTTTGCTTGAGGATCTTGAATATGTTCGATAAATGGATTTTCCACAAAGATTTGGTTAGACGAGACATTTCAAGATAAGCTTGTTGACAATGGCCTGTTAGTTGAGTGGGCCCTTTCAAGTCGCTTTGATAACCGTCAATGAAAGAGAAGGCCATATGTTTGTTGTAACTCAAACTGACGAAGATAATGGTCCCACGATAAGGTCAGACCTCTGACATTACATTTAGACATACATTTGAGGGTACCTGCAATAATCATTAGTTTTTAAGGTAATCTCCAGGAATGAATCATTGATTTGCTGCAAGTGCACTTCAAAAGGAATAGCAAATGTACTAAATGATGCACAGCCGTTAAACGCACTGACTGCCACCCCAACAGGCCAACGTTTGGACGAGATGAGTATTTGGGCCCACTCACTGCCTCGCCCATCTTTGTCAGTCTGTCTGCCACTTATGCAAGCACGTGGGTGAACCACACACACACACACTCTCTCTCTCTCTCACACACACACACACACACACACATGAAATCAATAGTTTCTCATTTCTCTCAGCGCACAATGCAAAGAAATAATCTCTTTGGAAGAGAGTTAACGGGCTTGAAATCGTCAATAGTCTGTCATTGTTGGGTGACAGATACATCTTGTCTGTTGACTGAAATTAGGGAGCTGCCGGCCATCTCATTGCCTGCGCTAACGATTGTTCACCCTTGCCTTTCTCTCTACAGCAAGCAACAGATAATTCTTCCAGCGAAGGCAGCGATTGTTGGCACTACAATGGCAGAACAGGATCTCGACCACTTTCTTAAGAACTGTCTGCTGTAGTCAGAAGAAAAATATTGTCTTGCGGAAGTCTAAAGGCGGAACTGTCTGTATAGAAGATTATTGCCGTCTGCCATCAATAGCACTCTTCCTGTCGGTTGTTGCACTGAAGATATACAACTGTTATTGGAAAATGAACTGAAAGAAAGGAATAAGAAAGGGAAAAACGAAAGAAAAGATGAAAGAAAGAAAGAAAAAGAACAAAAAAGGAATGAAGGATTGAACGAATGAGCAACAATCTTTTCACGAGAGCTTGCACAGCTGTTATAATATTACAAAGAATAAGACAGATCATGTTGTTGCTCTCGTTCGCTTAATTTTTTTTGGGTCACATTTGAAGTTCAGCTTTCGAGATAAAACTGGGAGTCATTTGCAAAGCATCCACATGTCCGTACAGCTCGGTGTCGAGGGGCGTCGGTGAGCGTCAGACCTCCGCCCTCAGATCCTGGAGGAACCTACCCTCCTGTAGATATGCTCCGTGGTTTGTTCTGCGTCTCCACAGGAGTACATTGGGGAGGACAGCAGGTCGAGCTTGCGGTAAAGATGATCCTTTAGTCTGTTGTGCCCAGTCCTGAGGCGGAAAATTATCACTTGCTCTAGTCTGGACAGGTAATGGTGGCTGTCTGGTAGCTTGGGTGGTTTGTGAAAAGTCTCAATGATGGTCTTCGTCTCTGCCAGGCTGACCTTGTTTTCATCCTGCCTGGATTCAGCTCCTAATTTTATCATTCTGTCAGCGTGCTCATTGCCTTCAATACCACAGTGTGAGGGTATCCACTGCAGTAGTTTTTAGGGAATTGGTATTTCTCAGTGCTGCTGTCAGCTTAAGTAGCTGGTTATTGTGAGCGTTTTGTGGGACAGACAGGACATCTGTTAGGAACACCACTTGCAAGTAGACAGATTATTAAGACATACAACTCCATCAGACAAATGCAATGTAGGTCTGTGTTTTATTGGAATCATTAGACTACCGGAAATTGATGCCTTTTTTAGAGTGGGGAGGGGAGGTAGCACAGAAAAGAATTATAAATAATACCAATGGGGCCTATGACAAAAGATGACTTCACCAGGTAGTCAGAGAGAAATATGTGGACCAGCAGAATCCTAATACTAGGAGACTTATCAGGCACACTGATCTGAGAAAACAGTCCAAGGCGCTGTGGAGATGAGTTGCTTGCAAAGACTAAAGTCATTAAAGAGATGAGTCAATCTACTACTTGAAACCAACCAAAGGGGCGGCCTGGCGGAGCACTAAAATCATATTTTGTGTTAGCTTTATGCTATCGAACATCTAGTCTTCGAGGCAACCCGTATCTTTATACCATCGAAGCCATTGTAAGCTTGTGAAAGCAAAATCTGAGCTTATTTTGTAAAACTTGTGGATAACATTTATACAACTCCTACAAATGCTATTTCTTTTGAGTTGGTAGAGGTGGTGATTATTTTTCTGACAGAGTAATAATAGCTGAGTGGGAGGAAGGTGGGGGGTGGTGGTATTCAAAGGTTCGTAAACTGTTGATAGGCTCGGTTTCCCATTCAAAATCTGTATTGCATGGTTCGAACCTTTTCGTGGTCATCAGCTCTAAAAGTAAACCGTCCTCTCATTTTACTTTGATCTTTGTGTGTTGACCAAAGCCGATAATAAAAATGGTTCCTACCTGATCTGTCATGTTCTAATAAAATGTGACTACATGCTGATTGTTTGAATGGCATTAAGCTAGCTATAGAAATGCGCTATATTAACTGGTCTTTGATGTTATCTGTCTGAGTACCCCGTGTATTCTACTCTACGCACTGTGGGGTGTGTATTCTGTGAAGTAAAATGACAAAGAGGTGCCAGACATCATCAGGATCCTCGTGGGTTTTTTTTGCTTTTGATGAAGAGATGAATCTGAATTTTCATTCTGTAACCACGAAGGTCTGATTAATAAGGAATAAACGATAGAAAAATTAATATAGCACATAATTATTGTGTTTTATTAACCTTGTACATGCATTTTTATTAATCTCGCGGTCTTCATTCAGCAAGTTCGTGCTGCTTTACTAATGTGCCTCTTTCTTATTATTTAGTGCTCACAATCTCTATTAAAGAAATATTAGGGTGCAATGACTGGGAAAATTATGGGTATAGTTCTAAACACAGCTACAAAGATATTTGGAAGATAGTAATGAGCACAATCACTTAGCGATGAAGATAATCTTGATTAAGGAGATAGCCACGTAGAGTTTTCAAGATGATCAAAATGTGACCATCTCCAGAAGAGGTAAATGTTTTCGGAATGGTCTCCACTTGCTCTGTTGCAGCCCGTTATTTTATTTTATTATTGGAAACTGAAACGTTAACCACATCAAACAACAACAAAAAAGGCATGCAAAAATACTGTCCTCTGCTGAAAACGAAAAACTCACAAAAACAGAGCAAAAACATCAAACAATAACAACAACAACAACAACAACAAAAGACGGGAGCTGGTATGGTGATCATGCCTATCAGTTTATCATGTAAACTCGCAAAAAAAAAGACAAGTCAAGACTAAATCCAAAACACACACGTGAATCAGCTGACATCTGGTTTATCTGGTTCATTGTGTAAAAATAATTGTTTATAAACACAGCAACAAATCAGTTAACAAAGCATGCAACGCAAAAAGCATAACAATTCATGTTGAAAACTCACTGACTGAAGGTTGATTTAGTTTTAGTGTCTCACCCTGGATTCGCAACCGACTGTTTCTAACTAGACCCCAACAACTCTGACACCCAGAACATCAATATCTTTTTTTTTTTTAATTCTTAAATGCTTGCGTGAAGAGACTGCACTAGAATGTTGTAGGCACAAAAATCGGGACTGCTTGTAACAAGTGTAACGGTTTGAGCGGCTTAAAATGCATTAATATCAATTAAAAAATTTCGTATCCACAAAACCTAAACAAAAGATAAAAGAAATACCGTAATCTCCACATGCGTGAACGCTCAGCTGCATTAAAGTTAAAAAAAAAGAACAAATGGCATCGTTCACTTTTTTCCGACGAGTTATTTTCGTCTGGATGAGAAGCAACGTGCAGGTAAATGCTGCGTGCGATGGCACCTCTTAAAATAACAGTTTAAACATCGTTAATGAGAGTTACTTCTCTTTGCGCTTTCCAACAATGCTTAATTAAGCAAAAAAAAAAAAAAAAAAAAGGCCAATACAGAAAAGTTACCTCGTGGTTAAAGTAAAGGATATATACAACAGGTTTCTTTCACAAACTCGTTATTATGATAAAGGTAATGTTTTTCAAACGTTTACACATATTACACATACACACAAACACATTCATTATGTTGGGGAATGGGGATTGTCTCTTCATGTTCCAAACGAAATTCAGGAGAAAGGGAGGGCGTTTTACTTCTGTAAATGTCTCACGGACTAGCTACACTGATTGGTTCCATGGCTGACCGCGAATGAAATCCGAGACACACGTGACCAAACCCCGTCGATGGTGAAACAAGACAGTGACAATTCTAACAACCGCTGTCCAGCACATATACTCCCCCCCCCCCAAATCCAAATTTGTGAAGATTTTTTTTCTTTGTTTCTCAGACTGGCGTCGGCATTTGATTGCTACACTGTGGAGGTGGCCAAGTGTACTCGCAAGTATATCCTTCTTTAAGCTTAGCGCAGTCAGCGCCAGTAGATGTCAGTATATAAGTCATCAGACTGAAAAGAAAACGAGTAAAAAGGTGGTAGAGCGACAAGATATCTGCAGTTAGCCCCATTTTGTATGTGTGTGTGTGGGGGGGGGGGCATGGAGCTGATGGAGAGTGTCACAGCACTACCCTGAACTTCCACAAATGTTTAGGACAGCGCGTGAGAAGTCCGCGAGGAGAGAAACTAGAACTTTGGACATTCTCTCTACTCGGCCCGAAGTCACTGAGCATCGAGATGTAAATTCATAAAATTTTCGATAGAAATTGTTATTTGTAAACAGATTTAGCGTCAAGCTATCCCAACCCCCCGGCCCCCGGGCATAAAAACCACCGATCAAACGAAATTAACTGCAACAATCTGTAGTTTAAACGCTACAAGTTCATGAAATCTTTATGGCACACCATGAAACTCGCCAGGAAGTGACTTCTGACTACACATTTCAGAACTACCTGAAACGAAACAGTCTTCAGGACTGTCCGAAGTGCCCGTGTTTTATTTTTAGCTTTTATTCTTCCAAACCTCTCTCCTCATTTCGCCCTCCTTGCCCTCTTGTTATTTCTCTGGTTGATTCTGGACCTCGTTCTGTTAAAAAGCTAACTGTAACGCAAGTATTCCTCCATGATTTTCAGGAAACTCTACTCATCACATACTGACTTCAGGTGTGGGTTGAGGAAATGGGAATCAGGCAATGGGGCAAACAGTTTTATAGTCAGCTGTTTATACGCAGTGACTAAGTAGGATTCTTTCATACGGACTCACAAGTTTAACGAAGATCCTAGTGATACAGGCCAAATAGAACACCGTACACTTGATACAGGCTCAAATAAAACAATGCTTCTAGTGATACGGTTCCAGATACAGCACTCATTTCCGTGATACGGGCTCAGATACATCAATAGCACGATCCCAAATGTAACAATGTTCATAGAATGTCCCCAGATATTCGAGTCACCGAAAACGGGTCACATTCATATGTATATCTGTACCACCTCACCCCTACCCCACCAAAAAAAACAAACCTTAAACATACATTAAAATTCCTTAACATTCACCTATTAAGCGATCCCCTGATAAATGGTACATACATTAGTTCCCGAGAGTAAAGGTGCAAATTTGCTGGGCTCAAGGATTACAAAAGTAAAAAAAAAACACACCAAACATGTTAATAGCAAAAACACTACCAACAGGATTTCTTAATTACACGCACACGACCGTTTATTCCTTAAAGGCAGATGCATCCATTGATCAAGCTTATTTAGAGGTGAAAGAAGTGCGATGACATATTAAGGAACTAGGGCACTGATCAATAGCTCTGCGGTCCCTTTTACTGAGGTCAAGGCTATACTGTGACTAGACTTGGTCTCCAGTGGACATCAATGCCATTTAGAAGCTGTTCTGCCTTGACAACCAAGCAAGGAGCTGTCTCAAGCATGGAATATGAGTAACTTGTCTGAAGGTTCAGCGGTGTCAATGGCAAATTAAGATCCAGCATCGCACATCACAACGATGTTTGCACCAGACGATGTAAACAAACTCTCAAAGAAGGGGGTAAAGGTGGTGGGAGAAGGGATTCTCGACCTACCGTTATAAAATAAATAACTGGATTACACAGAAAAGTTTGCGCCCTATTTGCAACCGATGCAGTTTCATTACAATGATGATGTAAATTTCCCCAGTTAATAAATAAATAAAGAAAAGACTATTACATGACTGGCGCTACCCTTCACGAGCGAGGACTTTTCGACAGGCTTGCTGTACAACTTGAACACCAAGCGGAAATAGTTAAGGAGATACCATTGCCACGCCCACGGCCCACAGAGACCCTCCCAGGTCGTAGCTATACTACAATCTGACTATATTAAAATCCCTGAACGCACACCTAGTAGTCTTTAGTATATAAACTTCATGTTTACTTGTTAGATTACAAGTTTTTCGTCCCTTCCGCTGGGGGGAGGAGGACACCTCTAGTTTATATTAGACTACAAGCTTTGTGCCACTTTCTAGCTTGTCTGTTAACATAGAAGGTCATAGTCTTCCTGCCTGGAGCCCCTGCTTTCAACCAGCTCCCTGTGGGCTGAAGCTTGTTTAAGATCCATGTAAACTGCTAGGCAAGGACCGTTGTTGCTGTGGGAGATCACAATCAAAAACATAAGCAGAGATCGCTTCTTTCCTTCTTTCTCGTCATCCCACCCATCTTGCTCATATTTAGTCATGGCTCGCTGCTCCGACTTTTCATAAAAACATTGAGACTAGATTCAAAAACCGACATACGGGCTGCAAGCAACGGAATATACAATAAAATATTTGTAATTAATTTATTCAAACGTTTCCATAAAGTGTGGCTCTATGTTTTAATAAAAATTACTCACTGAGGTAAAGGATTGTCTGCTCTTTCATCACTTTTTTCTGAGTATAAAGATGCATTCTTCTGTCGAGCTATCAATGAATATCCTCTGATGTTCGAGCAAAAATAAAAATCACAAAAAACAAAAACCTACCCACCAGATATTAGTGGTATTCTGCAACACTACAGAAAGAGAGGAAACTCAAAACCTGAAATCCCAGTGACCTTTCAAGTCAGTGATAAATTGAAACATGAAGATCACTAGCAATAAAACACTCCTTAACAACAGCATTTTACATGTAAGAAGAAACATAGACATAAGTCTTGCGCAAATAAAATCTTTTGCGTTAAAAACACAAGACTGTATATTATGTACAGTGGTGCAAGTATGCATAAGTATATACACACGCACACGCTCCCAGTCACACAAACAAATATGTAAATTCCTTCGAATCCACCTCTACCACCCAAGAAAGGATTCCTTGTAAAGAATTAACCCTTTCTTCGAGAAAGTGAGCTTGCGACATCGTTTCATTGTGTTCAATTTAATAAAAATTCAGAAATGACCGGGCTTAAAGATTTCTCAAAGCAAGTAAGCTGACTACATTTAAGATCAAAGTTAAATTCAACAGAATCTTTTGTCGCTGCTGCCAGTAAGTTTATTGGAAAGAGAGATGACTCGACTGATGGTGGAATGTGTGCTGAAACAATGAGCAGACATACAGATATAAATATTGAAGGAGATTGTGGCAGAATAATGAACAAGCAATGTCTAGAGAGAGAGAGGAAACGCTTATCCTGATGTAGACATTATTTTCGGACACTCATGAAGCTTGCTCAACGACTGTTCTCCAACTGAAACAAACGTCTCCAAACTTCGTCCTCCCATAAATCTCACTACTAGTAGCTGACGCAGAACCCAAGACTTTCGGTTGAGCTTATGTATTCTGAGCACGAGTCTTCGATATAATGAAAGTAGTTCCCCAAACACTGTCTACAATACCAAGTGTCTTAATCCGGAACATGAGGACAGATATCTTTTTATTAAAATGCAGCCTGTGACAAATTATAAATGGGCAGTGAGACGGCCTGCTCAGTTCAGGGTTAAAAAGACATCAGTATGTGGTTGCAGATGTAAACGATCATACAATGAAAAACAATCTATATAGTTAATTTTTATCATTTTTTTGCGCACCTATTTTTTAACGGCAGAAAACTCAAGTCAATCTGTGACAGTCTGGAAGCCACACACGATCACAAGTAGCCCTCCTGAGAGAAGCCCCGCATTTCCCTTCATAAAGCAAAAAGAGCTGTACGTGGTTGTTAATGTACGAAGGAAGAAATGCGTGTTTCAGATGCCTATGAACATGGGCCCCACAGCTCAATTCTCACAACGCTCAAACAATAAAGGTGTACAGAAACGTGTAAATGTAAATCTGGTAATATAAGCGGAGCTTGGTAGAAGAATTTGTTTTCTCTTTCATCAGCCAAACTACTTGCCCTTTGCTGCATCTCACAAGACACCACTCAACGGTATTCGACGATTAAAAGGAACAAAAAAAGAAATAAATGAAAAAATGGAAACATGAATGAATGAATTCAACTAAAGTCCTCAAATATCGCTAGTTTCAAGCAAACGAAATTTAACAAACCTCCAAAAACAGGGCTTTCGTGCGCAAAGCTTAACTCACCTTGCAGGTACGCTGGTCCTTGTTAAGCAACCAGAACTAAAACAAACCGATTCCTCCCTCTTTACAGAAAAATAGAAAAGACCTCAATCCAAAATTCTCTGAGCACGTAGTAACAGCAGACCTCAATACTGATCACTTAATGTGCCCCAGACGAGTGGACACCACGGATATTTTGTGCTCACCGGTTAAGTATGAGGAGGAGAAACCCCCACCTACCTGGACGCCATAAAAACCGGACTGTCACAAACACGCATTCAGGTCCCGCAAAAAAAAAGGCGACCTAGAAGATTTGTTATTTTCATTCAGAGGTTCTGTTGTTGAAACCACGTGCTCGGCACAACCTGCCACACTAATGATACTACAATTGTCCGCCTCCTCCACCTTCTGTGTGTGTCACACAATAAGTGCCGTGTTTCAGTGGTTCATTAAACATTCTGCACAACAAACGCCTTCAACACGGTGTTGAGAAGGCTTCGAAATTATCACCCGTACCCAAACCTCCACCGAACCTAGTCTAAAGCATGTACAGGGCTACTACATTTCTCACAACACACACCACTCTCCCACCTCTTTCATCTAAATGCTGTAGTTCATTGAGCCAGGTCTGTCACCTTTGGAGTGCGCGAAAAGTCTGCGTTAACAATAAAATGACTAAAACTTTGTATATACAAAAACAATGGGGGGGGGATAATCTCGTGGTAACATGATTTAGCTTACTCGTGCTTCCCTTCTGTCTTTCTCCTACTTTGTTTTCTGATCTGACTGGGTTTTTTTAAAGCCAGGTGAAAAGGTTCCGGCGTCCACGGTTACTGCAAAAAACAGGTAAGGAGCGTCTACAGTGCCTGGCGAAAGAAAGACTTCAGTTAACTAACACAGGCGGTTCACAAGGTCGTCCCTTGAACACGCGATTGCTTCACGTTCTCCAGTCTGAGTCGAAGCCAGTGGATCTCTATCACCTTTGTCTATACTTCCTGGCCACTTACTGTAGACTCGTTTTCAAACTGTCAACGTCTCTGCACGGCATAGTTCCCGCACGCCCTTCTTCTAGTCCTCCCCCCACTCCCCTCACATTATATAAGCACAACCAGACCGTTGCTTATAATAACAGCATCACTAATGGTAACAACATCCCTTCCACAGGCACACGCGCTGGATAAGAACCAGTTTCACGCGTGTGCGCACTTGATAAGAAGGGGAGGGAAGGGGCTGGGCAGGGAAGAGATCCAATGTGCGAAGTCCCAAATTACTACTCTCCTGTCGCTGTCCGAGGATAACACCAACGCCAATTTGGTTGCCAGGGGCGAGGTCAAGGGGTCACTCGTACAGCTGCAGGTCAAGCTTGACGACGACCTCTCCCGTCTCGACTTCGTGAAGAATCAGCCGCTTGGTGATCGGTCCTTTCTTGATCTTCGCCTCCTCCTGGACTTCGCTCACACGCACTTCCGTGCGGCCCAGAAAATCTGCCGACACACCGCCGTCGCCATTATTTTTCTTTCTGGCTAAAGTAAGAAGAATGTCTAGCACAATCTAAAGATTCTAGAAATAAAATAATTAGTCTAGCAGAGTGGAAAGGAGGGGCCATCTAGACAGACAGCAGACTGGGAGGCACTCCGACCGACCACTGTCGTCGTCATGCAAATTAGCCTGATCATAGGCCAGGTAAACAAGAGACATAGGCTCCTTAGTGTCGATGCATAATAAATTACTACTTGTAAATATTCTAGTTGCAGTTCTGCCAACCCTTTCTTCGCGGATGACGTAGTTGCTTCACACTATGGACCTTAAGAGGTAGTTCTTGCTTATCCTGACATAATGTGTGTACACTCTATTCAACACACTTTCGGGTATACAGGGTAGGTGAAATGTGTGCTTATTCATGCGCAAAAAGGGGAGGGGGGAGATTTTACAGTACCTGTTAGTGTATGCGCTAACTTCAAGAAAAATGGCCACAGCAGGGTTAACTTGTACAGTAGTAGTTCTTCACGCTATTTCAACAACTTTTACAACAACAAAAAGCCCCTCCAGCTAGATTGATGAGGACAAAACAACGTGTATTTGATTTCAAAAATATTTTTCAGACAACTTTATATTGAAGGGAAATGGCTAAACACGTCCAGTTTGGTACATGTGCTAGCTATCGGTTAAACAGTTTTCTGTTCCTGACAGGTCACTCTTCAGTGGACTTACCGTTGGGCGAATAAATATCCCGGTCGTACACGGTGATGCACAGGACGTCCTGGTTCAAGTCTCGGATGGTGAACTGCATGGAGGAGTTCCACTTTGGGTTCAGCGTCCCGGGTACCACGCGGGTACGGTGCTCCTGAGTGCCCATGCTCACCTCGCAGTAGGGATCGCTCTTCCCTGCAGAACACAATTTGTGTGGATGCTGACACTGATACGGTTGGAATCATGTGTGTGGGCAGAGGGAGAGGGGTGTCCTATGTGCTAATGTGTGAATATGAATGTGCATGCTTGTGGTGGACAGACGGACAGAGAAATATAGACAGACAGGTGGACGAAGTCTTGATGGATGTATATAACAGTGTGTGTGCTAGCCTGCCTATCCGACTGCCTGTATCTTTCTGCTGGCCCATGGCCGGGTGCTAATGTTAATGCTGAGGTCTAGCAGTCAGCTAAAATGTCTTCTTAACTTAGTTGCCTTCTAGACGTTAACATAAGCTAATGCGACTCCGCTTAGAGTCTTTTAATAACAAAAATAAAACTAAATAAAAGACTGGCCTAGAAAGCTGAAATAGAAGTCCAGTTTAATTCTTCCACTTTAAATAGCAAAGGTAATCTTCGCTATCAATATTATCAATCACATTTAATTTTAGGACTTTATAGGGAATTGCTTTTGTAAATAAAAACTAAAATGTCAAACGTCAAAGTCTTTTAGTACCAACAGGGGAAGACAAAGAAACTGGCATGTACTTATTTATTTGATGTGGCCCTCTCTGCTCTGAAACTGTAGTGACCGTGCTTACAAATGGACAAGATATGAAAGCACGGTCCCTACAGTTTTGGAGTAGAGAGAGCCACAATAAATAAATAAATAAATAAATAAATAAATAAAACCAGTGCTAGACTTCAGTGGACCACGTTACATGACGTTTCTTTTGAGTGCTAATCTCTGAAAATTCCTATTAAAATTATCAGCTGTAGTAAAATGTTAAGATTAAGGATTTTTTTTTACATTCACCATCAGAATAACCCAGACTTAAAACATTGTTCGTATTACAGCTATATCACAGTTTCCATGCGGAATTCATACTTCATTTGTCTATACATAACATGCATAAAAATGTAACTATAACAAAGAAAACGGAAAATCTGTGAAGAAAATCTATGTAAGATAGTGGATGTGCAAGATGTTAAGCAAGCCGTTAAACCAGTGTTGAGTGGATGGCATGAAGGTGCGTGCAGGAAGCTGTCATCATACCCGTGTTGTCACTTGCTCGTAGATCACAGCCTTCCAGAATGACCACCAAGAGTCGACCCACCCCGGGTGTTCGCCTTACTGAGTGCCGCATGCAGATACATAAAAAAAGCGCAAACAACATCAACATGCACATAAGTACCTGTCGTGCACAAACAAGGCAACGAAATAAAAGTCTGCTATCAACTCAAAAGTAAAATGGTCAGGAAAACAAAACCAGCCACACAGCTCCCATGCACATAATTATAAATAATAGCAGAGTCGGAGGAAAATAAAGTTTCGGAAAGAAAGCAAAAATTTAAGGTTGTTCAGAAAGTCAGAAAACTTGAACGCTGACCTACAAACAAAAGACTTTTTTCTTGTCTACCTATACTGATTCATTAAGCACATGAAGTGACAGGAAAACCAGGACTCGTTCATCAAGCCTTCTCTAAAATAATAAATAAATAAAAACCCAGCTTAAGTCTTCTGTGTCGAGTGTTCCCGTATATTCTTATCTATTTTCACTTTGTCCTCCAACGTGTTTCCTTTCGTCAACGAAATATACTGAGAATAATTAGATACCATGGTGATGTCCCTGCTCTCTCGCGAAGTACGTCTGTGCATGGGATGAGCAAACATCCCAGTGGTGTTTTTTTCTTTTTAAACAAGCAGATAGGGTCTCGTCAGCTTTTCTTCAAGATCAATTTTCTGTTTGTGCCATGCTCCAGCTCTTTGCTGTTCACTCGCAGACACCGAGCCATGTTGCGTGGCTCATGAGACCACAAGCGATTCCTACGACCTGCGTGTGCACCATGAACTAAGGACAGAATGTAGGTCCCACTATGGATTTTTGTGTTCGCATCAACCAAGGCACTCACACAGCTTAAATAAGAAAAAATGCGAAAGCAATTCAGAAAATACTAGCCTGAAAACACATATCTTGGCAATGGCGGAATTATTTCAAACACGGGGTTGGAAAAGCATTCTGAGACACAATAATCGAATCCGACAGCGCAGAATGCAAGATTTTGTAGTTTGCTTCCTTTAAAAAAATTTATGGGCGAAAAAAATCCCGCATTGCTGGTATGTCATCCCTAGTTTTCTGATTGTTCTTTTTTGGATTCTCTTGAAACTCTTCTTTCTCATGCTGCAACTTGTAATAGTAATATTATACTTTCAAGATTTCTCGGTGTCTCTTTCTCGTGATCAATTGAGCTGACAGTCATAAAAACCATCATTATGATCAATAGAATTAGCAACAGTAGTATGAGTAGTAGTAGCAGCCTCAGAAGTAGTATACTCTTGGTTTCCTGCTATTTTGTCTTCAATATTTTCATTCCTTTTATTTTGGGATTTCTTTGCTGTGACAAGGCGGACAACCTCCTAGTCTTTAATTATACAAATTGCGTTTAAGGGGGAGCTACAGTGAGCTACTTTCTGTTGAAAAGTTCACTCCCTGCGGGTCCTCAAGCAGACCTCAGCTGTCTACATCTACGTCCCCTCTCTTGCCCAGTGTCCGCCAGCAGGCAAATGAACCATCATGCTCTACACTTCCGAGCGATTCAAACCATGAGATGACATCGAGGATGCCAAGGTCTTTCCGGCTGCGGAGAGTATTCAAGGCTGGAATCCATGATGAAGAACGGTCAAGCTGACAACCTCTCTCCTATGCTCACCTCTGGCTCAACGGTTTGACAGTCCTGTAAGTGGGTTACAGCCTCCGCTTGAATGCGAGGCTTGGCAGCTGGCAGGCCTCATCTGGGACACCTGTATGTTCGCCAAGCCGCCCACCTAATAACTGCCATACATTTTACAGCAGCAACAACACAATAGATGCCAGGACTGCCACACAAGAACTGACGCATTACCAAAATGCTCATCTGCAAAAAAAACCCCAAACAGATCTAATACTCATAGACAAAAATGACTACAACTTGATGGAATGGGCGATCTTTAAGTAAACTCGACCTACTTCAATTTCTATCTCAAAACTAAGGAAGAGCAACAAAGGAAACCGTAAAAGCAGTAAGATAATGAGCAACATTTCGAATCCCTTGCCCGCTGCAACAACACTCTGGGAACTTCGCACAGGACCTCGCAATCTCTTCCGATCGGTGACGATCGACCTCTTAACACGGGCCACCCGGGGTGAAATTTCACCCGTGTCATTGCCCGTCTTAAATACACGCCAGCTCATCGATCAGAAGAAATTTTTTGGTAGATGATGCAAGATGACCTTCTGCAAACTGGCACCGATCCCTCCTTCCAAGTTCCGTTGCGACATCAGAAGCTGATGCCTCTCTTACCCACAAGCAGCACTGGCAAACAATGAACGCCTCAGGTCGCGTGAAATGAAAGTTACATATACCTGAAAGTAGTTTTAAAGGTGCCACCGAACGATTAGTACCACCTAAAAACGTCTGTCGCATAGTAAAAGACTGTGGAATCCAACTTAATATTTCACTTTTCATATCCTTCAAGCTTTTAAGTGCGTCCGAAAGTTGAACTGGGATATGTTGGGAGAAAGGGGAGTCAAAGCACGTACCTTAAAGATACCAAAAGGCAAACCTAGATTCAACTAAAAAGAAAAAAATAAACAGTAAAAAAATGCTAATAATAATAATGAAGCGACTAGTGCACTGGCAAAGACTCTTCTTAACCTGACAAATGAGGGACGTACTACATTTTGATTAGAACAAGTTTGCCAAAGATTCTGCGTGAGAATTGTACAAAACTTTGCCAAAACTTTCCTCCATGTTTGTCCGGTTAAGAAGAACTTTTAGCTACACGTGAAACTAAATTTCTTCGTATAAAAAAAAAGAGTCGCATTCCATTTCCATCACAGCATGCATGATTACACGTCACAGACAGGAGGCGTTCAAGTCAGTGCTTCGCTCAGTGGCGACCAAACGGCGTGGGGTGGCATGCTGGGCCAGATAATAGCACCATGCAGCAGGCCACGTCACAGGCCACAACAGCCCTTACCCGACTCCGAGGCTGAATGCAGCTTGATGCCCTCCTCGATAATCACGAGCAGACGACCTACGGGCTTCAGTTTCGCTGAGCGACGTGAACAAAACAATATATATATATATATATATGCAAACATATCACACTGGGTCACAACGAGTCAAGACGCAGGGCTAGGTCTATGCACTTGACAGACGGTTTAGTTAGTGCATAACGGTGTCAGATTTTCAGGCCGACTCCGAGATTAAATCCCGTTTTGTATTTTTCTATTTGTATTCAATGAAAGTCATTATTTCCACAAGCATCTCGACAGACCACCCAAATTTTAGTTATAATAACAGGCTTTTCTGTTGGAAAAAATGTGCTTAAACAAAATATTTGGCATCAGTTTGTTTTGTATCACAAGCACTAGGACAAATCAAAAACTAGAACAAGAAAAGCTGTCAGAACTGAGTTTTAAAAAAAATGTTCAAGATATTAGGAAATAAACCCTACTGCATTAAAAAAAAAAAAAAAACGCTGGATCAAAGGCAATCTCATTCATCCTATCTCTGTGTACTCTGTTTCATTACTGTAAACAAATTCAGACTATTAAAGGAAATGAAAAAGAAAAATGACTGTTGCCGTAAAGCCCCATAAAAGTCTTTGATTTCTTGTAGATCGAGAATCCAGGACTTGCTGTGTGAAGCCGTGGTGACAGGGCTGGTGGAATGCAGGGTCTCTGCACTACACAAAGCCAGACATCTCCGGCTTTGGCGACACCCGACACCGTAGTGTCTTTGCCTGCAGCGAATCACCATCCTCCCTAGTGTGGGTGGAGGAGACACGCGAACAGCGCACTGAGAAATTCTTATTTAAAACTTTTTTTTTTTTTAGTCAGCAAAAGTAAAAAAAAAACAACTGTGGGCTACGTTCCATTCTAAAAGGTTTCTCATTGTAGCAAGCGGAGTGTATCTTTGGCGATGGCTGTAAAGCTGCTCGGTAGCCTTACCACAGTTAAGAATGTATCTTATCGAACGCTGGACATTTGTTGGGTAGCCTTAACACAGTTAAGACTCCATGAACTTCATTCGACTGGTGCTGTTCAGAATATCATTATCGATCGATTGATCCATCCATCCATCACCACCATCATCATTTTTTTCTTCTAGTTTTTCTTGACTTTCCATGAGATGTTTTTCATAACAAACCCTAAAATGTTCATTCACTACCTTGGTCACAAAAGCCAAGGTACACCTTAAAATGCAGTACTCATTGAAGATTACAGCGTAATGTGTCAAGTGTTTTTCAGTGCAAAACTTGTGGGTTTGATGTTTACTGGATGCTTGGCCGCTGGATGTCCAATGGTCTATGGCCTACTGCCTACACTGGATTTAATTTCACCCGCTCCTCTATTTCAGCTCAATGTCTGTAAGTTTAGAAATGGCTTTGCTTCGTTCTGATCGATTCTAACAATAAATGTTACAACATTTTATTCTTAGGGGGGGCTTTTTTTTGAGCCCTCATCCCTAGATAACGCCATGCTACAACATTATTGTTCCCGAGTCATAAATCGACATTCCAACACTTGCTGGGTCCCTGTTGTGTGCTATTCCTCCCCCTTCCCCAACCATAAAAAGGAATACAACAAGGTTACAATACATGGACTGCAGGTCTGTGGTTTGTAAACAAGGTGGTAATCATACAAGAGACTGCAGGGGCACCCGGGAGCTGATGTGACTCCTAATGAATAGAAGGGGATGTGTAGATCATACAGAGGAGTACTGTGTAGCATCAAAATCTGTGAATCCAGAAACTATTCAAGTGTCCATAGTTTAATCCCAGCTAACAAGCTGATTCCAAACGTAACCCTGATGGTTGAACAAACAGTGTATCTCCAGCAGTCAATGCAAATGAAAGCATCAACAACAATGATGAAAACCTTGATAATAAAACGATACTTCCCAAATGTAATTGATTATCATTATTCTTAAACACCTTTACTACAGAATCATTATTGTATTGCGGTTGTGTGTATATATATATATAAATGTATATTTGCCTAAAAATACGTTATATGATTAAATTTCACGAACCTGTTTTCCTTCTACCAAATTGATTTTTTTTATCTATATTTTAAAAAATCAATTTCTGAGTACATGTACATCAAATGAAGAATGAAAATTTTTTATCCCTGAAACTGTCATTCATCTTTGCGCACCTGAATGCTGTCTTTCACGTTTTTTTCGCTCAGTGTCCAAGAACCGTCTTGACAGCATGTCAATATTCTTTATCCACAAGTCTCTGCAAGAAAGGCAAGTATTTTTTAGGTTATGGGCTTCCAAGAAACAAAATCTATAACTCCGAATGAAACTGCATTAGCACCACCAAGACCAGCAACTAGATTATGGCCAGCAATCAACTAAATTTGTCTTCAGGTCTTCAGGTAAATGTGCCTGTGTTTAGTTGCAAGTCTCTGTGTGTGTGTTTCTGTGTGCGTGTTTCTATGTGTGTGTGGGCTTTTTATGTGTGACAGAGAGGGAGAGAGAAAACGAGAGATAGACTGACTGACAATAAATAACATCAAAATATATTTTTCTACAAGCACTAGACTGGGAGAGAAAAAGATTTGCTTATTTAAGGTTGCAACCTGACACATGGGATGCAAGCATCAACAATGCAATGTTACAATCAATAATAAAGATAGAGAAAAAAATAGGTAAATAAGTAATATCAGACACTCATAACTCCCTGACTACTCCGTATCCACAATCACATTTTAAAATTAAAATGTCATTAGTTGAAGCCAGTAGCACTTGGCATAGCATAAATTTGTCTTTGCCCATGTCTCAGACCTTACTTTAAAAAGAAGAGAGTGAGTGAGAGCCAATGAGAAAGAGAGAGAAATAAAATAAATAACGTACCGCTCTGTTTCATTGGGAGCTTTAAGATGATACACACGATCGATATGTGAGATCTGAAAATGAGATGGATCTGCATCTGCCTCCACAGGTTTCTTCACTAACACCTCATTCAGCACCACTGGCTGCAACATGGAATAGCCCCCAACTATCAGTGACTGCACTATGGCATCAAGGAACATACAAGTGTGACTGGCAGTTCCACTTTTCGCCTCCATCCTCCAACTAACCACTGCCACTGGCTATCACCGAAAAACTAAAACGTCAGCATAATTTGTAGAGAGCCTTCCTCTTCTGTAAATATGGTTATTCTTATTAACAAGCATGTCTGTCATGCAACCAAAGTAAGTGTACACATGGCAACAGTTAAAGCAGTTAAAGCAGTTAAAGAAGGAAATAGGGTGGGGGTAAATGGGCATGAATGAGAAGTGTGAAATAAGGGGTGAGAAAGAAATAATAGTAACTGAATTTGTAAAGTGCGATTCTCCATATGGAGGCGAGCTCAATGTGTTTGTCACGGTCAGGGTATAGAGGGGCTGGGGGGTGGGGAATGTGGCACCCCTGTGTACATACCCCTCTCTTACATGGGAAACGTGGATCCTCGAGTTTGTTGGACTACATGGGGTCCGTGATATGCTCACCCCATGTCAAGCTAGACCGCGAGCAGCCAGAGGGTTGCTGCTAGTAGACAGATTTATGGCTTGATGCTATGTGCTGAGAGCAGGAAGCCGTACCTGCCTGGAGCTGAGACTGATGCCGAGACACGGGACAACTGACGGGGCGTGAGTCGTGGGACAAGCAATGCAGGTGGTTGAGCAAGAAGGGCTCCACAGAAGGCGAAGTGGGACAAGCAACCCGGCGTAGAGCAATGAGGCTCCACCGTAAGCTGACAGCGCGGTCACGCAGGCGAACAGAGGAACGGCTCATGACTGCAGCTTGGCGGGGGGTGGGGGTCGTGGCAGCGTGGACCGACGGACCGAGTGGTCAGTGCCGTCTGCCGATGCTGGAGACGTAGCGATCGGACTCGTGCGTCTTCGTCCGTTGGAGCGGACCGCCCCCCCGGGAGGGCATCCATGGAAAGCCAACACAGCCGACAAGCCGTGGAACGGCTACATGACTGCAGCTTGGGGCGACATGGCAGCGCGGACCTAGTGCCGTGCCGGTGCTAAAGACGTAGCGTCGCAGTCGTGCGTCTTCGTCCGAGGGAGTGGACCACCAAACGAGGGCAGCCGGGTCAACCGCTATATATTGTCACTCTGGGCGGGGATGCCCCAAGCGAAAACGATATCGTGTTGATTTGTGGAAAGAATGCGCTTGTCTTACCTGTGTGGTGTGACAGTGCTATACACGAAAGGCTATAAAAGTATAAATGAACCAATGGTCAAGCATACATGAAACGCAAGGATCAGAAAACAAATGATACCCTGGCAAACAAGAATAAAGTGCATGGACAGAGATAAAGAACAAAGGAGTGAGCAGAACTGTACACTTGATTATGAAAGACATTTCTTATTGTACATGGGAATTAACACGAGTCAGAATTAAGGCAGCCAAGAAATAAAGGAAGAATGTATAAGTGGAGGCATGTAGTAAGATTTATAGAGGCACCTAAATGAACGGACCTGGTTACCCTAAGCCAAGGCAAAGAGCACTGACAGTCTTGAAAACAGTATTTTTGAAAGACAAAAAAAATTTTGGTCACAGCATCACATGATACTGCAAACAATCATGTATTTCTTTGTTATCATTCAGCTCAGTGACTTCTACAAATCTTTTATTCCTCCTCAAAGTACCAAAAATAACTAAATGACAACTTGGTGCCAAATGGAGGAATTTGAAATCAAAATGCATCACTGTGAATCCCCAAGACAGCTCTTTTTTTTTTTTTTTTGCTTTAAAAATGTATAGCCTCTCCAATATTGTAGGAAATACACTAAAATCATACAGGTACCAGGTCTGGTAAATAAAAGAAAGTATAAGAATTAAAAGAACAGGTAACTGAAGGAATTCAAGTGAATGCCCTTAAGTGAAAAATACAGGAGACATGGAAGTGAAAAGGAAGAAAGCTGATTATGTGAAAAATGGGAAAGTGGGAATAAAAGTCTTGATATTTCAAGTGAACACATTACTCTTTTATTTACTCACTGCTCATTCTTTTAAGTAACTTCTGCCTTTTCTCTTTAAAGATCTCTTCTACATTCTGTGCATCATAAGGTAACTCACTGCTTTGTACATCTTGAGCTGCATGTTGGAGTCAAAGATGTGAGAGACAGCATAAGAGGGACCAATACGTCGAGACGCAACTGTGAAGAGGAGGAAGTCATTGAACAGGAAACCCAGCAGCTCCTTGTTACTTTTTACCTTCACAATAAAGTATGCAGGCCACATATCTTAATAAAATAATTATTATACGTTAATAGTTTCAACAGTGGTAAAAGACAAATAAAAAGTTGTGGTATCATGGTATGTAATATTTATGCTTAAGCACTGAATACATGCAACTACATCTGAGTATGTGGAAATGTAGGTATGCTTATGCACATATATACATATACACATATGCACTTAAATGCAAGTGTAGCCACACACACTTACACTTAGGTCTTCTTTACCTTATAAATAATACCAGTATGTACAAGTTTTCGAGGTCCCAAGCAGTTTGTAACAGAGTTGAAAATAATGTTCTGCGACAGATACAACAACTTTGAAAGCATCAAAACCTTGACAAGCCATTAAGATACATTAAAAATGCAGCTATACATTCGTGCAAAGTTATTTCTCATTATTGCATTAGCAGTCCAAGACATATGAAAAACCTTACTGACCATTTTCTCATGTGCAGAGAAATGAGAAAAAAATAAAATCCTACAGCTTTAAATTTTATACTTTCTTTCTTTAAATCATAACCTTGTCATCATGGGAAGAAATCTACTGTTCTTTAATTAAGCTCACTTTAGTAATAGACATGCATCTAATATTTTGATTTCTGGCATACTTTTTATTTAATTGTATGTATTACCTGGCTGCTCCTACACATGATCACATCACTCCTACTGCACTGAGTGCAAAAAAACATAAAAAAACAAGCAAAAAAAAAACTTCGTGAAAAAGGCAAGTGAAATTAGCTTGTTGAAGTTAAATGATAGACACTGATGTTCCAAATCATCTCTGCTAAAACAATTTCAGTTGCAAACCAATCATTTACTTACAATCACTTCTAAAACTTAACTCTCAGGTTGAAAAAGGAGCAGCTGCCAAATTTTTTGTTGAGTAAAGTCACCGAAACCATCTGGTACAGGAGTTTATTTTCAGTCTCCTAAGTGAAGCCATTTCTTTGTCAAACTTTACCTGTTATGTTACTAATCATGGTCAAGTTTTCTTCATGAATGAGCACAGTGAGCACAGAGCATAGTGACATCTGAGTACCAGCGCATAGCTGTATTTTAGACATGACTGTGAGTAAATGGTTCACTTGATTTGAGCAGAAATGGTTCAATATCTATCAGTTAAGGCCAACTTTACATTTCACTTGCTTTTCCCTTGAAACCAATCATTATGTATTAGTAAAACATTTTGGAGTATCTAAGAGTATCTAAGTATCTATTGGAACAATAAATATTAAAGGATAAAGAAAGATACATAACATGCTTCTTTTGCTAACCTCTGCAATGCCATCGCAATGAACATGCCTCTGTATCCACTCAAGCCTGTCTGAGTTTTCCTTCTGGCGTACACCCTCATTCACCTGATTACATAGTTCCTCTGCTCGCATGAGTGCTTCCACAACATTCCCATAGTCTGGATGATCTTCTGGGGTGTACTTCAAAATCTGACCACACATTGGATTTACCAGTCAGTAAGACAATTAGTGAGTGAATGCTTTTGTCAACCGAGCATAAGGAGAAAGAGTGTGCGTGTGTGTGTGTGTGCACGTGCATGTGCATGTGCAGGCTTACATGCATGTGCATACATGCTGCAGCAGTGGTGACTGCTTGGATGTTAGAGAAGAACTTTTTTTTAAATTTCTTAAATGTTATGGTTTCACACTCACACAAATGCACTCCAACAGACACACATATACACACCTCTTTTATAATAAGAGGATATTTGGTTATGCGCTGCATAGGTTTTAACAGGAAGCTGCTGAGTGGCATGCCCTTGGTTGCCGGGTTAGTAACACACTTCTGCAGAGAAAAAGGTAGATGAAGACATAAATGATTTTGATTTTCTGCTTCTTTTAAATACATTTTTTGTGAACGACTTAAAAAAAATTCACCTTCAAATGCACAGATTTCATTATTCAATATTAAAAAGAAAAAGTTTGGAATTTTACTCTGACCTTATGCTCCTCAACAAACTCAGGATTTGTTTCTGTCTTGCGTTGCAACAGTGCAGCTGCTGAGAGCTGGCAGCTGCAAAATCTCACATATTGTGTCATGTGGGGGAGCTGCACACAATAAAGTTGAGGCCATTATCTCTGCCTATCAGATTATCACACCGAATAAGACAATTCCTCACCGACTTAATAAAAATACACTAATTTACACATTCTTAAAAAAGCTAGTTGTCTAAGTTTATCTTTAAACCTCCTTCTTTGACTTACATATAATGACTGTAATGGTGTATAAGTGTATATATTGCTCAGGTGTGCAAGTTCTTCATTCTTTCACATTCATTAACACCTTTCCCTCACCTACCCAGCCACCCCCCCCCAAGCCACACATACATATTTATATGCATGTGCACACAGAAACACATGCATACAAACTGAAACACTCACAGTTACACTCTTGTTTGCACCATCTCACACCTATCACCACACAAACAGTTTATTACACATAATTTTAAGGAGTTCAGTCATCCAACTAATAATAATGATAACAGTGAACATTTGTATAGCACTTTTCCAAAATAATTTGCTCAGAGCGCTTCACAAGTAAGAGAAACTACTAATCCTAAATAAACTGACATGCTAACATCCATAGACACAGTCTCATACAACAGACACACCCACAGAGTAAATACAGACACACATTAGGCAAGCACATGGTCTGGACATAGAAGGCTGGAGTCATTGATTTTGAAAAAAGTATGCAGAACATTTGGATTTTAAGGTGGTCAAAGAATCAGCATGATGAAGGCCGATGAGTAACTGATGGGGTTTGATAGGAAAAAAGACCTCTGTCCATAAATCTTTGTTTAAGTTAGTGGACTCAAAGAAGCCTGCGGTCAGACGGTGAATGGAGCAGTTGCAAGGGAGTACAGATGGGATCAGTGAGTTCGAAGAGGCATTGAAGACCAGAACCAGAAACAGTGGAATAAGTCAGAGTGGAATCTTTATATATAACTCAAACTCCGGGTTCAGTCCCTCAGGATCAAATCCTGAACACATCATCATGAATGCTAAAAGAGTGCTGAAGTCTGTGTAAAAGTATAAAAGGATCAACAGTATCAAATGTACCTAACAAGTCTAACAATGCAAGAAAAGACACTTTGTCATCATCAGGGCTTAGGAGATCACTGAAACTTTACTAAGTGTAGATTCAGTACTATAGCCCTTTCTATGAGCAGACTGGAATGGATTAAGGAGATGGTTTTGCTCCCCAAGAAGCTGAGAAAGAACAATCTTTTCCAGAATCTTGGACAGAAAAGTCAAGCTCCATGGTGGTCTGCAACTGCTTAAACAGCTGTGATCTAGAGACGGTTTCTTTACGTGTGGACAAACAATAGCTGACGAACTTGAGGAAAAAGTGACCAGACGTGAAAGAAGCATTTATGAGTTATATGTGCAGTAGGACATCAAGGCGCTCAACAAGCAGGAAGGAAGGATAGGATCAAGCTTATAGGATCTAGGGTTACTACTCAGACAAATATTCTTAACAAAGTGTTCTGTGATTGGCTCAAAATCATACAACTGAGGACCACTGTAAACCATGATTCAGACAAAGGTGAATCAGTAGCAGAGTCAAGCTCCTGGTGTATCAACATAATCTTGCTAGTGAAAAAATCATAAAACTTCTGAGGAAGAACATATAAATACAGCAGAAAAACACATACATATACAGGTACATTTGATTTCAATACTATTTTTTAAACGGAAAAATATTATTACGTTCTCGCAAAGAATGTCACCAATCATCAGGATGACTTTTCCTTTCCCACACATTTTTTTCCGGACTCTCAGTGATCTGAAAAATTAAGTATTACTCATTCTTTTAATTAACAAGAAACGTGATAAAACAAATGCAAAAAAAAATTTTTTAATTAAAGTATCACATCAAGCTGTTTACTGTTTGAAGAGATTGTCGAGTTTTCTTTAATTAAATTCTATTTTTGACAGAGTGTGCAAGAAAGAGACAATATCATAGAAAAGACAATAAAGTGGAGGATTCTTAGTGACCGAAATATTTTTCTTTGCAAAGGTCAAGGTTGGTGCATACTGCAAAAGCTTTTTGTTGCAGATGATGAGCTCATTCCAGTTGACAAAAATTTTCTCTGCATCTTGAGCTGACAAGACTTTGGCCTCTACCAAAGGCTTACAGAATGCCTGCAAATACACACGATATAATGAAACATTGCTAATATGCCTTTTAACAAGAAAAAGTATCTTTTGATGATTCAAAAGCAGTATGTAAGATTGTCATCAATGTGAAATGATGTGAAAACTGATCAATCAAATGATCCTTTAATATATTATTGTTAATGACAGAAAGTGCAGCTTCAACCAGTGCCAAGTAGTGACAGCTTACTTTTACAATGAGGACTACAAACCTCATATAACACTTCATCCCTAACTCACAGTTTCCTTTCATCCCAGTTCTCAAACCTCTTCTTCCCCAACCCACAAACTTTTCACGCTTGTATAAAGGTATGAATCTACCCACGTGCAAATAAGTCAGAACCGTAACCATGTTTTATGAACCAACATGCACAAGCAGACAAAGTACCATGCATCTATGAAAGTCAACTTGGTGGAGTGGATACGAATATGTTGTGATATTGTTTTGTCGTTGTGCTTCTATACTGAGCTGCCGCTAATTGACTTCTGGAATAAATAAAATCTTATTTTATCTAAAGTACATGCATACATACACACGTATTGTTCAAGTTTACCTCGATAACTATAGACATATCAGCGTTATAAGACTCCTCCGTGGTGATCAACTCCTGAATATAATTCTGCCTCTGTTTTTCACTTCCTGACAGGTTCCCTTGCACTGCATCACTCAGCCCTGCAATTTAAGGACAGAGGTTTTCCTAGCACTAATCTTACACACATTTTTCATCATTTTCTTCATCTGGAAGTTGTAGCATATGCAAAATGAAGGCACATCATTTGTATTTATTCAAAAAGTGTCTCCAGTGTTAGTTGATATTATAATGGCCATCTTCAAAAATTAAAGACCATTCATGAAGTTGTGCATGTCAGTTTCACTAGTATTTTTTTTTATGTACCCCAATGCATTTTTGAGTTCTGTTCCATGCTCAACCAATTTAACTTCTATATTCCTTTCTTAAATCATTTTCTCTTACCATATTACCCATTGATACATAACTGCCATAACTCGTTTCTTGGTTATAGTACTGCACATGCAGTTTCATTATGCTCTTAAAACTTGTTCTTTGCTGGCAACTCAATCATTTTTCAAGAAAAATCCACTATGCCAAGGATAGGGATGGAGGAAACACACACAGACAACTGAATGGTGAGTGGGGATGGGGGATAGGAGGAATGGGAGGTTTGTGGAAAATGAGAAAAGATTCTGAGAAATGTGTTGAATCATAAAGAAATTCATGTCTTAGATCACAATAATGTAGTGGCATGGTGAAAATAAAGTCACCATCTTTTCCTAGCTCTGCTGCTCATTAGGTTTCAGCAGCCTTTTGCCCTTTCCTGCTTTAGATGTTTAAGTGTTTTCTCTTGCTAGAATGTAGCTCTCTTTTCTTCACACACACATTTCCAGCAAAGAAAACCAATAATCAATATCAATCTAAACACCTCACAAGCACAGGCGGCCTCCACACTTAATCCTCCTTCCGACTATCTGTCATCTATTGGTTCATGAAATACTAGCTAGCCTTTCTTTTAAGAAACAGTGCTAGATGGCAAGAACACAAGACTCATTATTACAGGAATGGAAATTCACTTGTGAAAGAATTCTCTTATCTGATAAGTGTTCTCCTGTCTGATCAATGAATCAAAGATCTGTTATTTTGCCTTTGTATGTGTATCATGGAAGATACATGCTCTCAAAACCAAATTATCTACAATTTTGCAGAAAACCAATAGTAAAACTTGGCACAGGCTTGTGTTTTTTCTAGCAATATTATGAAACTAATATATATTTTTCATTCATTGTCCAGTCCCATATGTGCAGAAGCATATTTCTACATACATAAATATATACCATCTGCACATGCACACACATACACTTGCACAAGCATGTCAACAACAACAAAAAAACATTTTTCATTTGATGTTCAGGTATGAACTGAAGAGAAAAGAACGCCTTGACAAAGAATTTAATGAACAATAAACACCATGGACTTCTTCAGCTACATTTAATAATGCCAACAAGAAACGAAACAGCATCCTTGTTTGCAGCTTATTAACTACTTATGACTAAGAGAAAGTATTGCACACTAACAATCTTTCATCATTCCAAATATGATTGTTGACAAAATATATAAAAAACACGTAAAAGCAACTCTCTCTTACTTCATATAAAAGCATTAAATGTAAAAAAATCCTTGGTTAGAACAATGGCCTTGAACTTTGACTACTGATCTCGGTGAACCTAAAATGCCTTTTGATTCTTTAATAACAAATTACAAACAAAATATAAACTTTGATAGCTTCTGTACACAGTACAACAGACAAAATAGTAACTGAATGTACAGACTTTTGCAGTGTATATTGTCTTATATTGTACCCTTCCCCTACAGTCTTCTGTTTGTCAATGACCAGGCCTGCCAAAATAACACAGAAACAGAGATAATGAATGCAAGTGGAATGAAAACCTGATGCCAGAAAAACAAATTCACACCTTTCACCACAAAAGCACTGCCCCAGCAGGAAATGAAGGAAACAAGAAATGAAGCCCAGAAGTTCCCCACCAGCAGATGACACCCTTAACAACATTGCTATCGTCTGCTATGTAACTAGGAAAATCACAGCACTGCACCCACCAGATGAAGAAATGGTACTGCCATGAAGTTGAAGGTAACATTAATCAATGTGCTTCATCTTGCTTCATCATCTTCAATACAAACTTTAAAAAAAAACTACTAAGCATCAATTCAAGCACAGGCACATCACGTTCTTTCAGGTGGAGGTCATACCTGAATGGTGCAGTCAATGCATTATATTTGTAGCCATAGGAAATCAAGGCAAGATGGAACAAAAGACATGCTGTGGCAGACATTAGAAAATGTACCTAAACAGGTGATAAAGAAACAGGAGTTGGAGACAAGGCAATAAGTTTATAAGACTGCAGAATAAAGAAAACAGCTCAGTAATACAGATATGGGCTTTTTTCTCCTGGGGCAGAATGGTAGACTTTCACTCTAAAAAATGATGAGTAAAAAATAAGTAATCCATTTTAATTTAAAGCTGAGTAAAAACTGGCTGCATACTAAGTCAATGTGAGCTGAGAGGATAGAAATAACCACCACACATTTAGAGATTAAGAGAATGTGTGCACACTCAGCCCTTCAAAAAACATGCATGTTATATGTGTGCATGTGCCCTTAAATGCATGCACAAAGTATACACACCATTCAACAGAAAATTCTAAACTTGATGCTTTATACAAGTAGAACATGAATGCCACGGAAACATTTTGGTTTTGAAAGACCTTCTGCATGGAAACCATCATAAAATTACAAAAATCACAAAATGCTAGCAACCAACATGTGCAAAGCCACAATCACAAGAGACTGGCTCCCAACTTGCGAAGCTACAGGTTGCCTAAAGTTAAAAAAAGAAACAAATTCAGGACACTTATGACCAAAACAAGCGTCACAATGCTGCCATGTCTCCTATGACTGTCGCCTGTTTTGAATAAGGCTTTTTTGCTTATGAAGTTGTAGAGTTTAGTGGCATAAGAGTAACCACATGATATCAGGACAAGAAGAAAAATTATCAGTACACAAAAACACAGGCAGTGATGGAGTATTGAAGCAACCGACTATCTCCAGCTATATTTTTCCTTTGGGGACGGGAGTACTTACAAACTTTGCTGCATGTCAAACAAACATCTGCAGATGACGAGCAAACAGCTGAAACAACTTCAGTAACCGGATGTGCATTTGTTTGTAAAATAAAGCAAGCACCAATAAGAGTAAGCAGCAAAAAGTGAGTATTTTTACTAAAATCTTTCATTCAGATATGAGACTGTTAATATATCTCAACTCTGATAGATTAATTATACATATCAATATCTGATTTTGCATGCAGCATACAGTGAGGATATTCCCTATGACACTGATCATTTGTAAGTTACCATTTACAAAGACTTTTTTTCAACAGTCAACAGATTTTTGGTGCATCATTTTCAGCTACTGCAAAAGACTGCTTCTGCATGCCAGCATTATAAGCTCACTTGGGAGGAACTCACACCTGCTTCCCTACCCTGATAATGCCACCCTTGTCAATAAATTATTCACCGATATGCCTAGCTAATAGCTTAAGTGATTATCCAAATCATTCTATGGTGACGTCACAAAAAAAAGAAAGAAAAAAGAAAAGAAAGCTATGACTTATGTCTGTTTTTTTCATTTAAATATAGCGCCAGATGTCAATAACAAGTGATTTTACATGAAGAAATGAAAGGCTGCTTTTGCTCAATTTTATTTTGTAATATTCTCTAAGAAAAAAAGTTTCTGAAATACATCCTAATCTGGAACTCTAAAAAAAAAAAATTTATGCTAGAAAAGTGTGATCAAAGATCATAAACAGAGCATGTCAATTTTTGTCTGTTAACCTAAACTCCAAATGGTAGCTCTATTACTCATACACATCAACCACTGCACTTATCCTCAGCAACCTGACCCTGCCTGTGAAATGTGTGCAAATGTTTTTTTTTTAAGATCAACATTAGAACTTGATGTAGTATGAAGTGCTCCTCATCCGTCCTCCTGCTGCTAATGGTCGACACAAACTTCTTTCAGTGAGTGCATGCTGGGGAAAGCTGTTTTGGTGCCCAGAGAATCAACAATAAGATTTCCTGCTCTGAGCTTTAATGGTCTCTACAACTATCAAACAGCAGTAGCCACAACTGTTCCAGACAAATTTTCTTTTAAATACAAGGTAAATAGCTGCTAGTAAATAGTTCTGTTCTTTTGTAGCACTGCAAGCACATATTCTCCTTGAAATAATGTAATGTGCTTTGTGACTTGGCACTGATAAAAATGGCTTTTCTTTGACGGGGGTCTATACTTTTAAGGAAAATGGAAAAATAGGTTTGACTGGACAGGGCAAGAGCTTAAAACTACTTCCTGAATGTCTACAGTCTGATCAGTTGGCTATAAATGTATTTGACATCGTCACACAAACCCAGGAATTTTTGCACCAATCAAAATTCGCACAGCCGTAAGCTCGCTACTGCATCCAATACAATTATCCAAGAAAACAACCTGAACACACAGAAACTTTCCTGCGAAAGCAAAAGACCAGATGGTTATGTTCTAGGACTGTAAAAATATTTCTGTATTCGTTTTAACAAAAGCACCATGATTCTGTTCTATTATCTTATGATGGAACTGTTCACCCAAACTGGCTTCAGAAATAGTCATGGAAGCCTCTCTAAATTTTAATGGTACTCGGCCAAAAAAAAAAACAAAAACAGTGTGACCAAATTCCAGGGAATAGTGAAAAATTCTCCCCATTGTTAAGTACTGACAATCACATCTTGATTTCTGGAAGTTTGTGCAAATACTGAAGACCATATTACATTTATAAGGCAGTGGAAGCCTATATTTTGTATCTAAATAATAATCATGAGGTGTATAAGACTAAATTTCTGCATAGTAGCCATTCTAATGATGGTGTGTACATGGCCCTACATGTTGTAGTCTTAAACTGTAAAGATGACAGAAAACTGCTGTACACAGAAAGTCTCTCTCAACCTTCTTGACATTAACCACAGGCATTACTCAGGTTCAGAATTTTATGTAAAAATGGTTAATGAGAGCCCTAACTGGGAAAGTGCTCTGCTGCCGTCTAGTGGCAATGTTTTATGCATGAATTTCTGGAGTAGGGAGGAGAAATGTAACACTAGTAGGTTATCTTACTATAAAAAGTTCTTCCAGTTAAGACTTATTGAGGAATCAAGTCAAAGAGATAAATTAAAATAATGAGAGTAAAAAAATTGGTGGGAAAAAACAACCCTTGACTCTACTAATGAGTGGAGCTGCCATTGTTCTAAACTGAATTCAAATACTGGAATTTATGTGGAAGAAATCTCCACTTTAATACAGTTATAGAAGAATTAGTTTTATCACAGAACGAGAAAAAGAGCATCGCAAATTAAATTTTCCAATACACATAGCACCAACAGTAAACATGAAATGTGGAAGGGCTGTGACCCTATTCTGTAGACTGAGTCTGGTCTGAGATGAAGACTAGGAACATGGGAATACCGGGAAAAAAATGCTCAATCCAAAGGTGCCTTGCTGTTAACATGACTGCTGACACTTATCAAGTTCTATTACCTTCAAAGATATCTAAAAGGAGTGGCTGGGAGGATTGTACATAAGGAAGAAAAGATAGTATTCCAACATAATGAAGTTACTGTATACTAGTTATCTAATGGTTCATTTATTAATTTTTTTAATGAGAAAGTCAGAAGATATTTTATAAGTCATTACATTACTTTTTGTCCCTTTTGAGCGTACAGCACAAGTTTCTTGGTAAAGAATGAGCTGGAAATGGTTGAGGAAATTGTTTGCTAGCCTTCAGGGTTTATTTAAGTCTCCTATTCATGCCATCACCCCCACCAGTGTTTTCTGGCTATGTTCAGTCAGTAATTTACAGAGTATATTAAGCAACACAGCATTTGGCATGCATAAAAACACAAAACTGTACCCCCTTTCTCCAACATAAGTGGTCTGATAAATAGTTTGCCATGGTCTAATACATGCACCCTTATCTTCAATTCTGTACCAGGTGTCAAGTATAAGAGACCAAATACCACACCTTCATTACACGGTCTAAAACATACCTTAAATGTTTAAAAGATTGCTTAATAATGTTGAAGCACAGTAAATTATCAGTTTTTAATATGCCTTACAAATTTAATCACAATTATTATCATTAAGAACCTTATCATGGCACTGTAGACTGTAGATTAGTGCACTCAACTTTGAAGATGCAGGTTGTGGGTTTTAAGCTGCACAGGCATGGAACTGGATATCTCCCCCTGCCCACCCTGGGTACCTGATTAATTGTGGAAGGTAAACTGTGGCAAAAGAAGAGGTTTGGGGTCCGGCTTCCATATTCCTTGTGCTTGGCATGGTGAACCACTCAAAGTTCACTGTCTCTACAACCATTTGGCTGTGTGAGCTTTGTTATCTTTACACTTAATAATTATTTTGGAAAATAGTTCAGTCCATTTAAGCGGACATATTATGCAGGCTAATGTAATGTTTACTGTTGGATAGAACAAATAAAATGTACTCAGCACTCAACTGGCTAGCTGAGGTAAAAAAAAAAAATTAGGGGACAGTACTACTACCAATAATAATCACTGTATCATTGGTTTCAAAAATGTTAGCACTGTAGTTCACGCAGAATATTAAAATATTTCTTGCTGTAAGACCTTCCCACAATTCTCTTCTAACAAAACTCATAAAAATGTTACTAGGCGAAACTTTGCAATGGACACAATACTCACTTGTAAGATACAACACCTGTTACATAAAATACATATTACAAATTCTAAACTACTGTACAGTTATAAATTACTGGGATAACTTATTCAATACGGGTGTATTGACACAACTGAGCCCTACAGCTATGAAGGTTCGCATTCACGGATGTGAACTGTATGGGAAGAGTTAATCATTCTTTAAAGCAGAAAATCTACATTTCCTGTGGAGCTGACATTATAAAATAATCATTCTGTGCAAATTTCAAGTCCCAGAATAAATATTTTATACTACACACCAAGATATTAATGGATACTGAAACGCTCTATTACACAGTAATATATTCATTAATCTCAAGCATGTATCTAATGACTGAAGTGTAGATCACAAGGATTAACAAAATAACTATAACTCCTCCCTCCACCCAAAGTGGCACTTTAACAAATATATATTATACAAACAAAATGTACACACACACAAACAAATTCAGAACCCCATTAGTGCCTCTTATGTTTCCAGACACGAAGAAAGTTTTGTTCAGGTGGCTTAATGAGTAAAGAAGCCACCAGCCATTAATACTTTTTTAAAAATTCAAATTAAAGCAGGATGTAAATGCTTGTTCATCAGCAAAAACCACAAAGTTGTTAGGCTCCTTGTTTTCCCAGCCTTATTTGACAAATGTTCTTGAGACATTAAATGGATCCCTAAGCTTTACGCATTAAAGCGGACAAAATTACTTTGTTCCAAGGAGGTCAGGAAGTATTTCCCAAGAAATATTTGTTTTAAGCTTAGTGGAAACAGCTTGCCTCAAACTGAGTGCATGGTAGCATCATTAGTTAAAAAGGTATAATATCACAAGCGACTCATTAGGCTCATTTGCTCTTTCAAATACTTGGATATGGACAGGTAGGAATGGGTAACTTTAATAGTGCTGTTTAAAAAGGGCCACCATTTGAATAAAATGATAGGTTATCCATGAAAGAAATTCTGATAAACAAGCTATGATGAACACATTCATTAATGCCTTTTTCTTTAGTGGTAGAGGAGTGTCAACATGTCAGAAATCCATTTGAATGTTGAAACAAAAACAAAGGATCACAACATAAAGCTACTTTAAGACTCTCAATCCTCACTCCTAAACACTTCATAGTCTTCCTGAGGTCTGCATACATCAAATGTTTATCTTCTGATCTTACCTAGACCACAGTGTCTTTCCAAATAGTATCACAATAAATAAAACTTCTATGAACTATTTACCCATCAATGTTTCAATGAATTGCAATTCTGCACAACTAATAATGTGGGTTTAAATGGAGAATAGAGCTCTAACAACCATGGGGAAAGACCATACAACACAAAAAGTCAGGGATGATTAGTCTATTTCATCTGAGGTCCAACTAATCTAATTAATATTAGCTACTACCTAAAATACTACACTGTCAGTATGTTAACTGCTGTTACACAATGTTAATCTTACAACACTATCATGGCAAAAAAAAAAAATCCTCCATCAGTATCTAAGAAAACCATACTTGAAAAGGTATAATCATACATTTGCTAACAAATATTTTATGTGCATTCAATAATTTGAAAACTTAACGTGCCCAATATTATAAATTCTGAGTGTTGGAGGAACTATATATATAACTGAATGTTTCTAGCATACTTAACCATCCAAGGTCAGTTTTTATTAACTTGCAAAAAGATGTGACAGTTTTCAAATCAAATATCCAGTCAAACATGGGCTGATGTCTATTAATGGCAGCCGTGTGCCGACAGGAGACAAAGCCAGGGTTCATTAATTAAACTCACTTGTATCTTAATAAAGTCTTTGATGTACTTTTGCACATAAAAACAGTGCATCAATATGTAACGTGTCAAAAAAATAGACTTGGTAAGTACTGAATGCAATCATTTTTGTTCTGGTCATTGCAAGTTGCACAAAATCAGCTTTAAAAAAAAACTATAAAGCAAATACATGGGGGCAACACAACAAAAGCAAGTTTAAAGCAAAGATATGGGGTGGCCACAACCCCTAGAGACCGTAGCATTTGTCTCAGTACCCTGTAATATTGCACGGCTCTGTCCTCCTGTCCGCACACTGCCACTTACATATCAACAACAGCAACTAGCAATATCTAGTTCCTACTCATGCCACCTGTGCAGTACAACAAAAGACAGTTTGTGCAAAACTATGCATGCAGATAGGTCTGGAAAGCCTTGCTCACTTGAATCTTCATCATACAACATGTATACTTTATGTGCATGCATCAAATTTATCACTAGACCCTTCGCTGCATCGTGTGCCACTGTTAACAGTTACGACCTTAAAAAAATAAGTGGTGGGGGGGAGATAAATCTACAGTCTTTTCCATTACTTTTAAATCCGTGAGACTCTACAAAAGAATTTGTCATATTTTCTGAAAGAATGTATTGTTACTTGTTCTACACAAGTACTTGTCTCCACCTACCCTACAAACAATTGTGTTTAAAAACATTTAAGATAATAGGGGTATACCATACATTTAAACAATTCATGCAGCAGTGACCAAATGATAATGGCATGCATACTGTGATATGTAATGACCTTTTAAGTTCAAATAAGTAAAACCAAGGATTTTTAGAACACGAAAAGCATGCTTTCCATACCTTATGCATCACAGTATTACACATTTAAGTGGGCTTTTTGTAAAATTCAAAGCTATCTGCACTGTGCAGCAAACCTAGATGATTTAACACCAGCTGAACTTCTAAATTCTACACAATAATTTTAAGCATAAGAATCTAGTTATCTATTTAGTTGACTGATAAAATGCCTCTTAATATTTTTCCTAACTGGCCAATAAATCTTCAAAAATGTGGCAAGATTAGCATAAAAAGGTGGGTAGGTTACACATGTAAAAGTCTAGTTGGTGCAAAATGTTTTTTAATGATTGGGTAAAGTGCAGTGCAAGATATTCTTTCTCAAAATCTGGGGAGCTACCCTGTCCCTCTTCCATTTTTGAGATGCAAGTCTACAAACATGATGTTTGCATGCATGTCTCTTAAGAATGGGGGGGGGGGGAAATTCACCCAGATTTTGAAAAAGAATATCTTGCACTGCACTTTACCCAATTATTAAAAAATATGCACCTCACTAGACCTTTTAGGATGAATGTTCTCTGAACACAGGATATATTTCATTTATTTATCATAAATTATGTGCAGATAGGTTTCCTATTTCCTATTATGGCAAATATATTTAGTTGGGAGTTTGTACAATGCTGATCGAGGAAAGCATTGCTTTTTTTTAAATTAAACCACAACAGTTTAGTCTAAGTTATATAAAGAAATTATACTTTTTTTAATTTACATGGTTATTAGCACATGAATGTTAACAACATTATTGACAGGCTCAAAAAAACATGACTATAAAGAACTTGGTGGCATTCATAAGAGACATGAAAGGTCTCTGTTAAAACTGTATCCTCTAAATGCACTAAAACTCTGCTACAACAACTATCTAATCAGTAAGACATTTTCCATACAAGATGAGTTATTCAAACAGGTTTTAACCTCCCTTTAACTTTGACTCTGAGGCATGCTGCACAGAGTTTATCTGATTTTCAAATGAACATGTCAGTGTATTTATTTCAAATAAGAAGTGACTAGTTACAGTTGTGTGGTTAGTGCAGCAGAGAGGAGGACACCGTGGCCAGTTGCACGGCTCTGACACAAAGACTTTACTGACAGCCAACAGGCCACCATTTGTGGGGCCATAGGCCCAATAGGGAAGGGGAAGAAGGGGTAGGTAACATAGTGGGGGATCGAGGTCTGGCCACATCACATCTTGCTTGTCTCCCTTTCACTTCATCAGCTGCATCATCCTGTTAAGACATTCACAGGTGAAACGTTCTTATAAGAAGCATAAGACAGACGAGAGCACACAAAACATCCTTTATAATCCATTAGGTGTATCAGAATTACCAAAATATAAGCTCCAAATATCTTCAATTGGTTAGAAACTGCCATCTGTTTACAATTACTTTCAATTTCCAATTTCCTTTTATATGGATGTTGACATTTAAGTCTCATTATGAACTTTATTTAGGTGCTTACTCTCCTACCAAAGACACGTGAATCAGTGGGAGAGAATGCCACAAAGCAGTGCATATCTACAGCTGTTCATAAACACTCTAAAATCTACATCCAATATGCATGGTTAAAGCAACATGCCTTTATATACATCCAGGTATGTTATTTATGTGCCATGCGCACAGGTTTTATGCTAGGTATATGTGGGCAAAAATACAAATTTTTTGTGTATGCATGCATCTAAAAACCTAATATTGTTTTTAAAATTTGACAAAAGCAGCAGCTAGAATTAAATGCTACACTAGTGAAACAATTATGTTTTTAATTAAATGAGCAGAATGTTTTTCCCATCTTAATTCCCTCTGCTACAAGTGTGAAATTTTTTTCCTATTTTGCTAGCAGCTAGACCCTAGGTCATTAATTTACTGGACCCAGGTTATTTACTGTATAATTCTGACTACAGCTGCAGAGGTAATTCTAGGATTTCAAAAAGAGGGGCCCTGGGGCCCTCTCAATGGAAAAAAAGGGGCCCTTCAAATGAAACAAGGGGTCCCTCGAAACAAACACATTTTCGCTGCTTTTTCTGATAAATATTTGGTATACAACAAAATACTTCATTAATCACAAGAAATTGAAGATGAATCACTTTTATCTTTTTCTTCTATATCGATAAATTATCTTTCATCATCATTAGTGTGATCATAGCATCCCAAATTCGCAAACCAATTAGTCTTTGTGTCCATCTCATTGGGCTATGAGCTAATGTTTAGAAACTTTTCATTTGTCTCATTAGTGCAGGGGTTTAAATGTTTCTCCTTGAGGCAACTTCTACGAGAAGACTTTATTAGGTTTTGATGACTGAAGCCCCCTCTCACAGCCTGCATTGTGGTATAGCATAAGGAGGCACAGCTTTTCAAGAACCAGCAAATTGAGAAATGAATCCCTGTAAAAATCAAAGAACAGTTTAAACAGCTTGTGGAATCTCTTCGATATGCATTCTGCGCTACAGTTTCTTTGACCATTCCTCTAAACATGCTGCTTTGTCAAGCAAGATTTTACTGAATTTGCTGCCCACTTGTGCTGGTTTTCCAAAGAAATCTGTTAAGATATTTAATTCTTTGTCTCCATAAGGTGTTCTGTCTTCTGCAGACAGGAAAAAGGTGGGGCGCATGGAAAGAACTCAAAAATGCAGAGGCAACATCACCTGCATCTTTTGGGAACCTGTCATTAATGTTCTTGCACAGATTGTCACAAAAGCAACCCTGACAGCTTGTATGTCCTGTGATGTTGTATCAAGTTCGCAACACGATATTTTAAGTGCTATATAATACCGCCGGCATAAGTTCCGAAAAGGTCATGAGGACAGAAATAAATCAGAATTGAAAATAGTTTGAAAATTGAAATCTTTATGAAGAATTTCCGCCTCCAAAGAGTGCCTGTGGTCGTAAGTCTGAATGTCTCTGCAGCATCCTTAATAGGTACTTAACACACCCGGGGTTGTAAACGTGTTATTCTTAATGTTTTATGCACAATTATATATCTCATGCCTTCCTCCTCGTTCATTAGCCAAGGCCATTCTCTTCAGCCATTCACACTGACAGGTTTTCTGGATGCGTGGTTTTTTACGTGAAGTCTCTGTCTCAATTTGTCTATTTCGTTGTCTACATGTTCAGTTCCAACAATGTGTGCGGCACTCTGACGAGTTTCTGTTTCTTTCTGTCTTTGTCGATTTCTACTTTCCAGGTCATCTTCTGCTGTTCTGGTCCTGTACGAAAAGTCAAACAAAGTTGACAGTCGCGTTCACTTCGCTTTCAACTCGCTTGCTTCCAATACCCTTTGATCTCTCCCGTCCCAAATGTTTTCGCTGTGGGCTTTGAAGTGCCGCATCGCGTGTTCAAAAGTGCGCCAGTCACGGTATTTTTGCGGGCCCATGGTCGCGCTGACTTTCAGACTATGCGCCCCTCAGCGAAATTTTGCGGGAATCCCGCAAGGCCGCAGCCTAGAATTACCTCCGCAGCTGCATTAACACAGATTTACCAAAGGTTGCATGATGACTATTGAGGCAATCTGGACCCAGTGTGTTAATGTTCTAATACTTGCAGAAAGTCAGCTACTGTTAAAGTTTACCAGCAGCACAATGAGGTTTAGTTCACAATCAGCAATAAAGGGGAGCAACAATCTTCCTCACTCCTAGCCTTCTTAACAAAAATATAGCAGACCACATTGTTAAAGCTAATAAATGGGAGAAGCCTGTTTGTATGCTGAATGACCATATGCCTAGGGAGTTCTAAAAGATCGTCTTTCTTTAAAGATTGTTTTGTTCACTATTCAAATCTCCATAATCAATCAACTCATCCACATAATCCAAATTTTCTTGAATTTCTTGTAGGGTTCATGCAGGAAGTAAACTACAGCAAGGTCCCTGCTGTTACACAAATGTTGCACTGGTGGTGATGATCATGTCCCACCACCACTGATCCCAGATGGAAACGTCTCACAGCTATCTGTGGGACCACATTTAGCAATACTATGTACAGACTGCTAATTAACCCTAACATCTAGCAACATCTATACGTTACTCCTGCACCTCAAAGCCTAGGACTCCTGATGAATCTAAAGAAGGCTTCCTGATTGTCAGAATCAAAATGCACATCAAGCAAAAGTAACTGCACCTCTCATGAACACCAAATGGAGCAAAATGCTACTCACAGGACTTCTCAGTGCTAAGTGGTGTAACATAGTTAGAAGGGAAGAGCCCTGTCTGGCCATTCACTTCTCCGTGCCACCAGTCATCGTTGTCACGGGTGATAACGGTGATGACAGCATCCTTTGCAAATGTGAGCTCATCCTCATTCTGAGCTGCATAGGCATACAAAGCTACCACCTGCTCTGCTGTTAAACAAATGCAAGCAACAACCTATTTATGCTTTCAGGTTAAATCAAAAATGTACAAACTATAATAAAAATCCCTTATCAAAAACAGCCAAAAACAAAGCATACTGTTGCATTTTCTCCATAATATCCAACAAAAACAAGAATCTCTCTTGCTCATGTTTGATGCTAATTTTGTTAATCAACCTCACATTGCTTTTTGCTTCTCAAAAGAAGCAGAACTACTTGCTGTGTTGTCTTACCTGCAGGAGTTTGTTGGGAGGTGGGTGTCTGTGGTGGCTGCGAAGCCTGTGTGGTCTGTGGAGTCTGTGGTGTCAGTGGTGGAGGCTGAGACTGAGGCTGAGGCTGCGGCATAGGCAGTGGACTGTTCGACCTGCTTCCTGAGGCCTGCTGTATTTGTCAAACATCATACACTCAGTTGCTACATATTAAGCACAGAGAAAACAAACTTAATTTTATACACTTGTAGTCTTCCACAATCTTCTAACACAATCTTCCACTTTAAATGCAAAGTTACTTAAGACATTTGCCTCAAGTTGCTTCGACAGTCAAAAGTAAGTGACAGTTTAAAAGGTATACATGTGCTTCATTCAACTTTAATGACCACTGCCCATAGTCAATTCAACCAGAGCTATAAGTCAATTCGACCAACAAGTAATTATTAGAGACATCATCACTGACATACTCCTTGCTCAAGTACTTTAAGTAATGATGACAAAACTATAACTTTTCAATAAAAACTAGATTATGTGATATTTGCAGGTCAGCCAACATTATCACATGAAAAATGGACATTACTCCAAGTAATGTCTTTATGGCTAGTCACTCTCTCTATTATGCCTCAGTATATCTAAACTAGAAACAATACATTTCTTACTTAGTTTCATTTATGCAACAGCAGAGCAATTGGTAGGACAGAGCGATATGGGTCATGCCCACTAAGCCAATTTACTTGTGCAACTTCAAACGGTTTGTGAAATTAGTCAATGTATGCTTCTGTGAAATATAGGCCTCCAGCCATGTCGCCGATTTAAAAAACGTAGTGGTGTTTTGGCCATACATGTACTGCCTTGGGCACAGCAGAGATCCAATACAGCTTGGGGAAGTACAGAGCTTCAAGTACCTGGGCGCCAACAGCAGCGACAGCCAGATTGAATCGAGTATGGGACAGCAGGAATGTTAGTTTCATCACCAAACGCAAGCTAATCATCCCTATCCTGCTGTATGGCTGTGAATTTTGGACCATGCACTGGCAAGCACCAGTAACTTTCATGGTTCGGTAATGTTGAAAGACACGAGACCCTCTCTAAGATAGTCCTCCAGGGATACAAGGAGGAAGGGCATTGCTGGAGCAAGCAAAGGAAGAACTGTCTGGTGAATGTAAAAGACTGGACAGGTCGCCCAATGAAAGACTTGAGACATCACACAGAACCAGCTGTGTCTCATTTGGTCTCCTTTTACAACAGGTACTGGTGGGTCGGCCCCAATGACTGGGTAGGCTTGGTCCATAACTGGCGACTGCCTTTTCTATTGGTCTTTTGGCCAGATCTGAGGCCTGCTGATGTGAAGGCAGTAACGTTTCAGTAAATACACTGATCATACAAATCATCTAATCTGTGTTTGAAGACATTCAATAATGAAGACTACACACACACACCCTCCTCCTAAACACACACAAATGATAGAGCAGAGACAAAGATCTGTGGCCAAATCGTCACGTGGATGATGTGATCAAACTGACTAAAGGGTGTAGTTGAATCTACAGGATGTGTGCAAATTAACTCATGCAGAAATGAATCAGCAAATGATCAAATCGACCTGTGACCTAAGTAAACACAGTCAGTGGCCGTGAAATACCCAACTTTATCTTTAAAGCTGTAGTCACCTCAAATCTTTCATACATTTTAAGCTATTCAGTCCCTATTCTTCTCCCTCCTCACTCTACATTCTCACTCACCAAGGCCAAGGATAGGTTAGGGTCAGGGGTAGAGCGGGCACTGGATGATGAACCAAGCAGTTTAACATAGTTGGCAGGAAACCATCCAATTTTCTTTCGCTGTCCTCTTGCCTGTACCAAGAAAAATGCTTTTCCATTAGAAAACACATTCTTACATCATTGACAAAGTCACCCGAAAGGACAGATTTCATCAAACAATTAGTTCTGAAGATTCTGCATATTAAACTAGCATGTAATAACTATAGCAGTGGTTGGAGGTGTACTAACAGTCTAGACCTTAATCCAGTTAAATATTCTGTCATCAAAATAATATAAACCACATCAGAAAAGGAAGGAATAATACAGTAAAACTCCCCTATTAAAACTTGCTAAAATCCACCAAAATCAGGCCATAACTGAGAGGGGTCTTAGTAGGGACATTGACCAGCCTTCTTTCGTTTGACGAACCATTACGAACATCAATAAATTCATGTTCATTTATTTAAATGTTGAAAATAAATATCTTAAAACCATATCATAGTGCTTTTCTTTGTCATTTTTACTTTCACTCAGTCTCGCTTACTGATTCTGCCATTGTTATTCTTATTCTGCATCCTAAATCCATATTTTATAAATATAAAGAGTATTATGATTAAGAAGAATGAAAATGAAGAAATCTCTGGTGTGTTATTCCATCATTTTGGTATCATAAAAAATATTTAAAAATCGTATGGGTGAGCACCTCTGCTACTGTATTCTCAGCAACTGGATGATTTGGGGATTTCCTATGGTGAAGAATGTCATTCAACCAGTGTGTGATATGTTGATATCACATCAATATCATACACTAAATTGTTATTTTTTAAAGTAATTAGTCAGTCGTTATGATTTCAGAAAGGTCTGCTTGTTTTTTAGCACAAAAGGAAATGTCAGTACTTGAGGAGGAAAATCTCTTGACAACTGTCTTGGATGGTTTAGATACAGCCCAGGTGTGCAAACTAACCACTGGAAATGGAAACGGCTAAAGATCCTAAAGAAGGCTGTTTCTCATTGTGTAATGTTTTCAGCTCTCAATTCCTTTCTTTAATTTTCTACATTTTCTTCATTTTTCGACCGCTCCCGTGCTGTGTACTCGACCTGTGTTAGACTTGGAGTGTCATGACTGTGTGTGATGGCAATGATCATGTGCACGGTGTTTGCTACGCCTTTTTATTCATTTCAGATGCTTGTGTCCGTTAGCATTAGCCAACGAGATAGGGGACAGATCATTTCAGCCGAATATATATCTTGTACCCGTTTATAATCCTGTGCTCAGATGGGTGCGTGGAACAATACATTCCACAAAAAGCTGGACTGTGGACAGTGATGCGAGCTTAGAAGGCTATTCTGAGTGTACTAACTGGGATGTCTTTTTAAATGATTGTCCTAATCTTAATTAACACCATCTCCTTCTGTGTAGATTGCATCATTCCATGAAAACAGTTTGTGCTTTATAATAATAATAATAGTGAAGATTTTTATAGCGCATATTCACACTCATAGAGAGCATGCTCTTAGCGCTTAAAACGGGGAAGAGACGTGGACTAAGTAGATACAGAACAAAGGGGACAAAAGAAAACGACAGTACTGACGACGAAACAGAAAACAAAAGGCATCAAGTAACAGGAACAGAGAAATATAGGGATTCTGCCGAGAAAGATGGGTAAAGTAGCAAGAGGGAAGTGGGGGGGGTAAGAAGGACTAGCATTGTGGACTGTGTTAGGAGTAATGCTCAAGGAAGAGGTGCGTTTTCAGTGCAGATTTGAAAGATTCAATTGTAGGAAGTTGGCGGATATGGAAAGGAAGAGAGTTCCATTGTTTTGCAGCACAGTAGCCAAAAGTCCTGTGACCATATGTTGTTGTTCTGGTGACAGGAACAGTTAGGATACGGTCGTCAGACAAAGACCGTAGTTGTCTGGCCGGAGAGTAAGGGATGAGAAGTTCAGAAAAATAGTCAGGACAGGAGCCAGCAAAGACCCAAACAACAAACCTTGGGTGACCAAGAACTTAAAAGCAGTGCTGAATAAATCTGCCCATGACAAGAAACTGGTACATAAAGAGGTCTTAATGAGGTTTTACTGTATAAACCATATTTCTTGACCTATGTATAATTAGCTGGTGAGATAAAAGTCCCATAGTTTAGTGGTTGTGTACAAGAGAATTTAAGTGGTTAGCTGTGAAAACAGCCTGACAAATGGACAGTCAAGTGGTTAGCTTGCATACAGCCTGACCAATGGACAGTCAAATGGTTACCTGTGCATAGAGCATGACACATTTAGGGCTAGCCCTAACCCTCGTATCCGCTACCTTTTACTGTCCCCAGTAAATTATGAGAATGGACCCATGATGTACCCACTTGGGTAGGTAAGGAAAGTTTGCTAGGACAGCCATTTTTCATGGCTACAGTCTCAAAGGTTTCAAAACAAAAATCTATCCTCTGTAACTCTTTCCAGTTCTCTAAATTATTGACTCGGTAATCAGGGAAGAAAATCAAAAGGGGACAATACTCTCTTCATGTCCTTCACTACCACTTTAAGAGTGATGGCTCTTTCCTCTCCTCTCTACACTCCAGGCAACAAAACTTAAAATAATGAGCTAAACACAGCAAGACAAATACATACTCAACAAAGACAGCTGAGCACATGGCTAAAATAAAGTGCTGGATGCTACCTAATAATAGCAAACATTTACCTGCAGTTCCCCTTCCCACCAGCCGCGGGGTGACTTTTGTCGCACTTGTATCAGGTTGCCAGGTTCAAGGGACAATTGTCCATTTCCTGTGGCTGTGTATGGTGCTATGACCATGGCTATTTCTGAAGCACAGGCACACAGAGCACTCTTCAAGTTTGTTCATGAAGAACTCAATAAAGAACCAAATATTTAACACTTTAACACTCCAAATGGTGTTGTTGCTAGCTATGACATTAAATGCAGCAGAACTGAAGTACAGTATTTATCTGTTACTTTTAAACACTCAATGAAATTATTTCGTCACCATTCTGAGATTGATACCATTTTTCAATAATTCTACATAGGAAATTATCAAAAGGAGGTATCAGGTCTCAGAAGATCTTTATTTAAAGCAATACATGGCAAAATGCACCTGAAACATTTTGAAGACTTTATAAAACTTACAGAGAGTGAACATATTTTTTTCTTACTTGTATTACTGAAAGCAAACGAGAAAATTTTTTTACGATGCCTTTACTTTATTGTACTCACCAGGTTTCTTTACACTTTTCTGGCCAGGCTGTAAAAGACAAAATCAAAAATTTATCAAGGAAAAAAAAGTGTACACAGCATTTTATGTTATTTTGCCTTAGTCTCCATGCTCATTCAGAGAAAGCATGCAATGAACTGTGATTCAAAGTAGCATTCAACATGCTGTTATTCAAAATAAGCCCAACACTTACGTCTTTTTTTTAAATTTTACGAGTATCCTTTAACAGTAAACTGATCCATCATTCTTAGTCACTAATGTTTCCACAAAATGCAGTCTAAACACATCAAATGGCTTTTGGTTTTTTTTATGTGTTTTTCTCTGATTTAATTACCATTACATCTTACAATATTTAACTGATTTACTGTTCAAGAAAGTCATAAGTCATTAACTGCCATTAACTGATCAACTACATTAAATAATAATCAACTGTTATGCACCTCAGTAACTTTTGAGTCGGCAGGAGTATCCACAAGGCTTCCCTGCAAGGAAGAATATTCAGATTCATTGGCAGTAAAAGGTTGTTGTGAAGTTTGTTCAGGTATGATACTGTCCATGGGATGGGAGGTGGACCCACTCGAGCTGTCTACCCCTACAAATGGATCATCAAAAAACAAGGTATCCATGTTTGAGCTGTATGAGACAGATCCACTATCATGCTGGTTGTGACCAAGACCCAGTAATTCTATGTCACTGTTTTGAGTTGAAAACTGCCCAAAGCCTGTCCCTGAAGATGTGCCTGGCTCAAGAGAAACATTTACCATAGGCAGCACTTCCGACTTTGATGCTTCTGCATAAATGGTCAGCTCAGCTGCTGAGCTGCTAGTGGAGAGGCTGGGGGCTTCATCCAGGCAGAAAGTTGAGGATTGGCAATTGGATGCTGTGGTATGCTCTAGCTGCCCCTCCTTTGTGCTAAGGGTTGTGTTAATTAGGCTATCAAAGATCAGGTCAGACTGGTCACTGGATGCTGTGCTGTGCTTTAGCTGCCCCTCCTTTGTGCTAAGGGTTGTGTTAATTAGGCTATCAAAGATCAGGTCAGACTGGTCACTGGATGCTGTGCTGTGCTCTAGCTGCCCCTCCTTTGTGCTAAGGGTTGTGTTAATTAGGCTATCAAAGATCGGGTCAGACTGGTCACTGGATGCTGTGCTGTGCTTTAGCTGCCCCTCCTTTGTGCTAGGAGTTGTGTTCATCAGGCTATTAAAGATCAGGTCAGAGCGGTCACTGGATGCTGTGCTGTGCTCTAGCTGCCCCTCTTTTGTGCTAGGGGTTGTGTTCATCAGGCTATTTAAGATCGGGTCAGACTGGTCACTGGATGATGTTCTGTGCTCTGGTTGGCTTTCCTTAATGCTAGCAGGTGTGCTTATCAAGCTATCAAAGAGAAGATCTGACAGGCTATTTGCTCCAGATGTCTGCACCTCTGCAGGCACAGGTGCACCTCTCAAATTATAACTGCCCAGCTCCAATACAGGGTTCCCTGAACTTATGCCACTCTCTGCTTGCTGCCCTGTTGACAAGGAGCTGCCACTGATTATGGAGGAAAGATCAAAATCTGAGCTGGAGCCTGACAGCAGTGAGTAGCCATTGGTGACAGTGGTAGGCTGCAGATCATGAGTGCTTACAAAAATGTTGGAATTTGTATCTCTGCCTGCGAGATCTGATGCAGAAGAAAAGGACAGTGGATCTAAGCTATCTTCTAGCTGAGAAACAGTAGTAGCTGATTCTGTTGAGTCAGAAGTGCCCCTCAAATCATCTCCAAGATCAAAGAGGTTTTTGCTGTAAGGTGTTGGAGGTGTATGCTGTGAAGAAAACACCCCTGCCAGGTCTGATCCGAAGTCAAATAAATCTTGTTGCATGGCTCCTGTTGATCTTGGGTCAGCAGTTTTGCTGTCTTCTCCAACAGCATCAAGAAAACTTACTTTTTTACTTTTTCGTCTGGGTGGTGCTTTGGGTGAGACACCCTTGCCCTGCACAACATTGAAAATATCCACAAGACTGATGGCTTTGCTGGTAAATGACATTACAGGCCTTGAGGGGTACCATTCAGTGCTCATCAGACTTTGCTGAACAGAGTGAAATGTTGTGATGTTATCACGACATGAAAGCATCTGAACACAGGACATAATGCCATTGGCTGACTGAGAAGGATGTGTTCATACACCATCTCGTAAAATTACCACAATCATATTAATTTTTATATAAAATCTTTGTTTTAAAATGACAATTTCTGATACCAAATGAGAGCTTTATAGTTATTTTCTTTATGGCAGAATAGGAAGGCCATTTTGATAGTTATCAAATAAAAAGATTTACAAACTTAAGATACCAAAACCAAACCAGTCAAATTTTTTTTTAACTTCCCTAAGAAATTGAAAACTTCAAAATAAAACTATGAACTATTGATGAGTATATTTAGTGGTTATAAAGGTGATACACACATCTTGCTGGCACCAGACTCTAGCTTGTGGGCAGGTTTGAGAGATGTGCACTTTTCTGCACAAGTATGGGCTTCAGGGTTGTGCATTTTTCTGTGCATGAGTGAACTTGAGGGCTATTCACTTTTTTGCAAGTAGGGCTGTATTTGAGGGGCAAGGGGCGTTTTGTATAGTTTGTGGGCTGTGAAAGAAAGAGTTCTACATGGGGCCAGGCTTTCCATATGTGCACTTGGATGCAATCTCAAGTACTTTACTGCTGTCCAGCTGAAATGGTTTATGCCAGAGTGTGTGCTATATTTGTCTTTTTGAAATGGTTTAGCCTAGAACAGGTGCTACAATGCTCTCAACTGAAATAGTTTATACTAGAATGTGTTCTACATGCTGTCTCGTCGAAATGGTTTATGCTAGGTTGCTAGAGAAGATAGCATGTTTTTGATTGCAGCAGTTTTCCAATTAAACAAAAAGAACTTCACAAATGCAGTGTATATAGCGAATAGCAAATATAGGAAATTGGCGAGGTTGAATTATAATTCTGATGTTGTGGTGAACAGATTTCTTCGCTGCTTAATAAATCTCCACTGTGCCATGGATACCATGATGTAAACCCCTGAAGAGTCTACACTGCCTGTCTCATGCTGACTTACTGCCCCTGACAAGCCTGAACCTGAGAAAATTCTACTCAGGTATTTCCCTGCACCCACTAGACTTAAAATATTTTAGTTGTGGAAGCAAAAGTGCAAAGGAATGTTTGAAAAGGAAGGAAACACTCTCTAAAGAATATGGCACATGTTAAAAAACTGGACAGGATGAGCACAGAGGATGGGACAGGAAAAGGGAGATGGTGGTACTGCACTGCACACGCTTTTTGCACAAAGATACAGCAGTGCATACACACGTTGGGCACAAAGATGTATTGCACACACTTCGTGCACAAAGACAGAGTGCTGTTCATGTTTTCACATCTTATTTCATTTCTTCTAACCACCCACTTTTACCACAAAATTTGGCTTTCATAAGACACATTGAAAGGAGGAAATTTGCTATGATCATAATAACTATTACAAACTTTCGTTTAACAGATTAACGAAAAATGGACATGAATGTTTCCTGTGTTTGTAAATTTTGGTGGGTAAATAAAACCAGTAGACTGATTAGTTTGCAATCACATTAATTAAAATTGCTATTGTCTAGGCATGCATGTTTTGAAGTGCTTCAGGACATAGAACTATGTACCTCTTTAGGTCAACATGTTAGTTAAAATCGCTAATATTTAATCATGCATGATGTCTCAGAAATCAATAAATTGTAAAGGGTTACCTGTGTTCATACCACTCAAAATGAAGAGTGCAACAAATTGAAAAAAAAACAATCGTGTAGTTTCTTTCTCATTTATATGCATCACACACTCACACAATGCTTTATATAAGACTGTTCCTGAATACTTAAAAAAAAGCACATTACACCACCTTACCACATTCACTCACCTGTTGAAAAAATCATGCTTTAAACAAAACTCATTAACATTTCTTTTACTTATTCCTAGACTTCAAAGGTGTTTTAATCTTATACGTGCATAATGTTTTCCTTCATGCATGACCATATCTAAAGGTGCAATTTAGTAAAGACAAATGTTGAAAAACACAATATTTAGCAAAAAAAAAGTCTCCTTTATTTTCCTATCTTTGCAAAAAAAGGCTTAATATAACCCTATGTCTAGCTTTACTTATCCCAGACCACACAAATGCACATGTAGGGAAGCATACATGCATGCACACATGTTTATCCTTTCACCTATTTTACCTACCCCTTCCCCTGCCCAAAAATGCATTATGTCAATGCTTTCTCTTTCTCTTCCCCACACAAGAGTACACTATGTCAATTCTGGACCTTAATCTGACAGACCCATTTTACCTTTATGTCTTGCACACATAGCAAGGAGTTTATGATCTCTATTATTTACCTGAATTTCTACCTTCTTCACATAGTTAGCTGGAAAGATTCCAGATCTATCACCCAGGGTTCCTGTCCACCAATCACCATCTTTTTGAGTGACAAGTATCATGTCCCCTTCACTGAAGGCCAGGTCAGATGGTTCCTCGGTAGCATATGAATACATTGCCACATAATACTCTGCAAGTACATTAACAATAACAGGCACATTATGGTTTAAACGTTAATCACTGAATGCCTGAGAGGCAGAAAGTGCTTCAAACAATGGAGCAACTAATTTCTTAACCTCCTTGGTTAGCCCTAAGCATTGCTTGGGCTCCAAATTGTATGTAAAACTGGTTAACCCAAGTAATCCTTGGGCTTAATGCTGAATCATTCAGGGTTATCTATTTTGACACAAAATCACGTGCCCTTATAACAGTTAGCCATTCTGACACAAGTTGTGAGCTCAAGTAACACCGGAGGTTAATACCAAAGTTACAGCGGAATACTTTATACAGTTCTATGATAAAAGTTCATCATCTCCAACATTAATGTGTTCTGTGCACTATAAAGTTGTTAAACCTCAGAATATTGATGCTTTTACAATGCTTAAAAACCTTTAAAAAAAAAGCATCAATAATGCAGTGGGATTTCTGACCATACATGTTTACACACAAGTTTAAAATATTTTTAAAAAAGTAAAAACCAACTGGATGATTAACGTGATCAACGATGATTGCTAGAACAACAATAACTCTCTTTCAACTTACCCCCTTTCTTTTCAAGTGCAGGTGAATCTCTGGCACTGCCATTCCTTTCCAGTGTTCCCACTGGGCTGGGTGTCTCAGAACTGTGACACAAAAGATTTTTCTTCAACACAGCTTGATATATATATTCTTCTATTGCCTAATGATGGGACCACCAAGAACCACAAACAGCAGTTAACTAAAGAATGCGTGCCATCACAAGAAACTATTTGATAGGCCTAATCTGACTCATTCCCATCACAACAGTAGGAAACCGATAAATTTCTGTAAGCTATCAAGCAAAGCATAGCCGCTAGTACAAAACACAAAGACCTCAAGTTAGGGCAGCTATCCTTCATTAGTAACATCAGAATACTACAACAGTGAAGCCAGAAACTAGAATTATATGACATTAACCCAGTCCACCAATAAAAGTTCATCAGTTTGAACACAATGGTGAATAGCATGTGTACATCAATGTTGGAAGGCATGTTTCTCATAAATGGAAGGTAGGGTTAGCCAGCTGCACTTTATAATAAACTTTGAAAAAGAGGCTACTCCCCTTCAATCCCCCAAGGAAACAACCCCCAAACAAAAAACAGCCTCTTTCCCCATCCCAAGTCTCCCAGCAGGGTTCGAGAAACTGAAAAAAAGTGTGCTCATAGGTGGATCTTTAAATCTGGTGAAGCAGAAAAGCAAAATGGCTAGAGCAACAAAATACAAACCAAAACGTGGTACATTAGCTGGTTTGTTATCCAGTTTACCTCCCCTAGTTAATCAGCTAAAAAACTGATACCTGACTCCTCAGATGGTCAGGATAGGTAATGCAGTGAATGTGAGATGGACACTGCTTTCAGAATAAAACTGGAGCCATGATAAGTGAGGTCTTTAACACATTACTCCTCACAGGTTTTTGTACTTTTAAATCCTGCACAAACAGTTAGACACAATCCTTGCTTACCTGCTCAAAGGGTTCTCAGACTCCAGGAGCTTAACATAAGCCTTAGGAAACCAGCCAACCTGCACATCCACAAAAATGGGGTTACAATACGAAATCTTAAGCAGATTGCAACACTAAAAGGAATGAAAAAAAATGTTATTTGCACTTAGGTTTATTTTGAATTATTTATGCTGTACAACAGGCAGGCAAAGTGATCTGTTGCTGTTATGCCTTGGATGCACTGCTCATTTTAACAAATCAGACTTGTCCTTAACTGCTGAGCTGAGGGCAGGGCGTTAGCTGTACTAAAATACTGAACTTACCAGCAACATTTAAAAAAATGTCCACACATGATAAACAACAAGAGGAAAGTTATTACAGAGAACAAGTGTTTAAAATCACACAAAGATGGAGAGACTAAATATCTGACCTTGTATATCAAGATCCAGCAATATTTCATGTTGTAACATGAGTGTTTTTTGGAGGGCACAGAGACTGAAGGAAAAAAAAAGAGTTGCGACATGTAGTGTCAACAGGTAAGCTCTGCTTACCTTGCCATTCAGTTCTCCCATCCACCACATATCCTCTTGCTCCATGATGGCAACGACATCATCTTTATTAAAGGACAGATGATTGTCTTGTCTTGCCTTCCACTGGTATATGGCTAATGCCTTTAAACCTTCAGGTGCCTTCTTTGACTGTAAAGCACAACAACAAAGATATCAACCAGATTTAGATAATGAATTTAATTTAGCCTGACTTCCGTGGTTAAATAAATTTTCCTTGGGCAGTCTCTGTAGCTGTGGAATCACAGTACATTACATGCTGAAGCTATCATGCAAACTGGCTTTGACTTAACCCATTTGAGAATCTCAATTGATATGAAGATGAAATACAATCATCTAAACATCTTGTGTAGTTAAAAATATGCTGAACAACTAAGAGCATGACTAACTCAATACAAAATAGTTGAGGGTGGTGGAGATCTAGTGTTCTGAATGAAGAGGACAAGTCAAAGAGCACCAAAATGACAGCTTACCTCTCCTGGTGTTGGCTGGAAGGAGTCTGAGACCTGCGGCTCAAAAGCAGATGTTGTCAAGCCATCCCCTCCTCCAACAGGAGTTACTGCTGTCTGACTAGAAGACAGAACAGGCTGGAACGCACTTCTGAAAAGCAACCCAGGCAAGTCTACATGTAATCAAGAAAACTCCTCCGAGTTACGGGTTGGGTCAAGAAGAAACCGTTTAATCACTAAACATGAATCTTTCCAAGATGATTATGCATGTGACATGGACTTGATAATCTGTTGCTGTGCATGCAAAGGAATAAAGAAATCTAACACAAAAAGATGCTTTGTCGCCAGAGGATTAACTCACTGTTAAAAACAAAAAGAAAGGGAGAAACTTTTTATTAAAGTTGCAATGATAGTCACTTCTAAAAATGAAAAACGTACCCAAATAAATCTGAGGTGCTGGATTGACTAGAAAACAGTGATGTCGATTCACTCAACTTCTCTACATAAGCCTTTGGGAACCAGCCATGTCTACCACCCCTCTCTCCCTTGTACCACTCCTCCATGCCAGGAACCACTTCACCTTGATCATCCAGTACCTAAAAAAACATATTAGCTCTACACATAGACTGTTTGCTAAGGTTTCAATATTATCTATATAATTTACTTTAGACAAAAAAACATACAATTTTATTACTTTCAAATTTTTCAACCACCCATTTTAGAAGTTTAGATCAGCATCTTACTTTTTTTTTCAAAATTCACTACATAGCCATCACTGTACATAAAAATTCCCATGTGCCTGTTCAGCTCTTAATGCAAATAAATGCTTGATGTCAGTATAAAAAAAGTTTTGGACACTCACAAACTGTATATATCAGGATTACAACTAACATATTTTTAAATTCTCATATGTAAACTACTTTTTGAAAAGTGGGCTTCAATCAAACTGAAGATGCAAACATTTTTGGCAATAGAGGAAACATTTAAGGTGCGCACACATGAGAAACCAAAAACGGTTTGGCAATCCTGTTTTTCAAACACAGTAGTTTGCCAAGCCTGCTTGCCAACTGTTTCACAAGCCAGTTTTTGGGACTGCTAGTCACACAGCAAACATTCAAGTACACCGTTTCGAAAACTCTGTTCGCGACAGTAGCTGATGACATAGTTCATAGATGCTTATCTGCTCTTATCTCACTAACATGAGCAAGGTCTTTACATATATATCTCTCTCAAAGCAATGAAATAAAGCATATATCTGGTGCAAATTTGTTTTTAACACTTATAACAGACCTCCATAGTGTGTTTTTGATTTATCTTCTGCTCTGGTTGTATTTGTAGACTAAGGACTGATTAATTGATAGCATAATTCTAGTACTGACCACACTATTCTAAAATTATTGAAAGACAATACCCGTCATTTCAGCAGTTGTAACTTATTAGACTGTTGGCTACATGAATTTAAAAAAAAAAAATTTTGATTGCAAATTAACTGGCGAATCATGGTGAAGCAAAACAAAAAACAAAAAACACACATCAACCGAGAATCTGAACCAACTGCTTTGGAATTTTAGCTGACATTCTTATCACCTTCACCACATAGGTTTCAACTCTCTGAGTGTCCAGTATTGGCACTTACTACTTAGCCTTAACGATATACTGACGAGCGTATGATTTTTCTCTTAATTTTATGTTTGTTTTACAACTTTATGGTGTCCGGATAGTAGATATTGCCTTGGACACAGGAAACATTTTATGCCAACACACTATAATTTAGATAAACAGTACATCCATTTTAAATATGTAAGCTGAAGTTTCAAAGCGATGCTAGTCACTTTCCTCAAATTTCCAAAGCAAGCAGTCAAATGCTGCCTGCCGAATGGATACAAGTTTGTTTCTTCTAAAATGTCTTTTGTGAGAGAAAAAAAAGGTTTGCAGGACCCATAATTCATGATCAACTTATAAACAAGCCACTTAAATGAATGGTTTAATGTTCAGTAAGGTTGGCGAGCAGCCATGGAAGCCATGTTAAAAAACTAAAAACCGACGAGAAATTTTTAGAACAGGTTCTAAAACGGAAAACAGGCCGCAAACAAGAGCCAAACAGGTTCGCTGACTGTTTGGGGAAAGTTTGCAGTGTAGGTCACACAGCAAACAGGAAAAACAGCGCCGTTTCAGAAGGGTTTCATATTCCGCGTGTCCGCACCTTTAGATTTAAATTTAGGATCACATCGCAAACTTCAGATTCTTACCCAGACATCATCTCCAGGATTTATGCTCAGTTCATCTTCACTCCTTGCTTCAAAAGCAAACAGCACCTTGCACTTTGTCTTTGGTACACTTCCTAACGAACCTGAGAATAAATTCTCATTTAAATAAATATCACCTTTACAAAAAATAGAACAAAATAATTTTCCCTTCCACTACTGGGACACACAATAATTTGAAAGAAATGTTACCTACTTATACCTAGTTTTACTCTTATAGGACGTGGTTTAAAACATCATCACCATTGAGTAGTGGCTATTGGTAACTTGCTCAGCTGGAGTAGAAGCCTGCACACACACACACACAGACTGACAAAATACCTGCTGATGAATCTTGACTAGCAAAGGGATCCGAGGAGCCCCATATGTCTTTAGAGGCTCCAGTGGTTGCTGCTGAAGAAGGTTTACTAAAAGCACTGCTCCAAGCATTACTTTCAACCTCTGTTTTATGACTTGCTCCAGAGGCTGCACTAGTGCTGTTGAAGTCAAACCAAGCATCTTGTTTTCCTGAAGGAAAAAGAACACTGTGTATTTACCACTCTCTTCAGTTGTTTTTTTTCATAAATATTTTTAGAACTTGGACCTTACCCTGGGACAGAAAAATACTGTGCAGCTGGGGACTATATTTAACTGGCAGTGAAGCAATCATACCACCAGTAGTCACAAGTTCCTCCCTTTCTGAATATTACCAGCTGTCTAGGCAAGTAAGATTCCACAGAATGGTACCAGAACAATACAAAGTAAGAGATGGCACTGATGCCTTCAAAAAATCCTGAAGTTGCCATACAAGGTTCAGGGTATGAACAAGAGCTGAACAAAAAAGCATTAGTGCCGGAGACTGAGAGGTGGCCTCATGTATAACCTGTACTCAGAAAGCTTGATTCATGTAATATGAGCAAAGCGCAAGTACCATGAACAAAAATGTTGATGGTGCAAGTACGAGTTTTTTTGTGTAACTACCATGCTTGATTAAGGTGTTGTGCTATTGACTGTGTGTATATCAATTTGTCCATGTGACAATACACTTTTGATGCTATTAATAGTCAGAAGATGTTACAGATTCTGAAGTGCTGTATTTATCTAATATGCTATTTATTGGATGCTCAGGGCAGGACCTGATCAGTAAAAGATTTTTATGTTAACAAACTGAAGAAAGAGTGGATGTTGGGAATAATAATAAAAAATCAACTATTTAAATATTTAAAATCATATCTGAACGGTCGAACTGTTGCTAGCTGGGCTATGCTCAGATTTTCCAGTCTGTAGTTAACAAATGTTGTCGTAATGTTATCAGGGTGTTCTGTGTTTATATTGTCTTAATAAAACACAGCATAAAGAAAGGAAAAGTGGACAAGTGAAAGAACGTCTGGTAAATGTTAGTACATCTGAACTCACCTGTACTAATGGGTACAGCCTCCTTGACCCTGCAATATTCAATGACAACACTTTACTATTTCACCAATCACATTCACTGAGATGTGCATTGTTCAGGTATGCATAAAGTAAATATAAAGGTAGCCCCTAGACTCTTGATCTTTGAAGAGTGAGGTATTAGAAAGAACACTTACCTTTGGACCAGCTATTTGTGACTGATGTCATATCTCCTTTCTCTTCCTACCCTACCTTCACCAACCTTCTAAAGATCCTGGTACCTATTCATCGGCTGGGTCAACTGGGGTGGTTCATCACACCACATGGCTATTGAATCAGATGCCAGTGTTCTATCCCTCAACTACCTGCTTCCCTGTGCGTATCTATAAGAGAAAATAATGCTGAGCATTCTTACTTTTTTCTCTTTGTATCCATCTCTTTCTTCAGCAGCTCTTGGTTCTGCCGCTCTTTGGCCTTCGAATCTGCCTCCTGTTGCTGTTTTAGTGCTCGGGCCTCCTGCTGTCGCTGCTGCAGCATGGGGATCTCTCTCTCCAGCTGCTCCACCAGACCTGACAGGCTCTGCACACCACCAGAGTGGAACACTTTACTGTTATCTTTCCACAAACCATTCATTCTGTCCTACAAGCAGCACAACTGGACACCCTTGCAAAGCATTCTGTGCACAACAGGTCTCCTTCCTTTTAAATATTTAATAGATGCATATCAAAATTTTCAAGTACCTTGAGCTGGACGTTGTCACTGTCAATATCCACTAAGTGGGTCTCTGTCTCCTGTTCTAGCTGTTCGAGTTCTCGGCGCAGTTTCTGGACATTGGTTCGCTTCAGCTCCACACTGTGCATCACCGTTCTATGAGTATCTGCTGCAATCCCAAAGTTTACTTTAGAGACAACATTAGCATGAACCATTTGTGCTGCCAACAGCTTTAATAAATGCAGAGTTAGTCAAGCCTAGGTCTTGTTTTGTTCAGTTTAATCTGTTAATGTTTGGAATACTTTGGTTCTACAAGTATATAGGTGCGTATATATATATATATATGAACACATACCAAATATTTTGACAGCCATCCCATCAAAATATCACTTGAGCAATAAGTTTGCACTCCTTAAACATTACATGTCATCACACACACACACACACACACAAAAACAGTCATGTTCCATGAGACAGACGTACAGCGTACAATTTGCTTTCAACTTAGCTTATATACAGGTTTAATCTACAAAATCACAACCAGAAAATGGTTAAGTAGCATTCTGTCACCTATTATTATTAAACCCAATCAGTAATCTAATCTTTCATTATCAATCTCTTTCCTTCTGCAGCAGCTTATTATCGACAATCACAGCACAATGTAATCTACACATGTACACTTTCTCTCTCTCTCACTCACACACACACGCACAGTGATTATACTCACACAGTGGAGTATTCTGCTGAGTCTGAAGCTGAAGATTCAGCTGATCTTTCTCACCAGCAAGCCTTGTCAACCTCTGGCTCAGCTCCTGTTCAAAAAAGTATAATCACTCAGCATCCAATTCTATGCAACAAAATCAGTTCACATAATACCCATGAAAGTGATATGGTGTCCATTAAATGTATTTTCTAAATGTCCCAATAAGACCTTTATTTTTATGCTTGAGAATGCTTTCTTTCAATTTATGATTATCAACCTCATGAATGGTAAAAATAAAACAAATTACCTGCATTTCCTTCTCAAAGCGATCAATGTCCGTTAGAGTTTGGTCACGCTGCACTCGCATACCCTCTATGCTTGTAGTCAAGTCAGTCACTCCACTTCTTACTTGCGTTATTTTTGCTGCAAGCTCTGATTTCTTGCCATCCTGTATAGATTTGAAAAAAAAAATGGAAACACATAAAAATACCACCCTCCCCTGCTCTCGCCACCAGTACAAGAAAAGCTGCTACTAAACTTAATGTATCATGTTCACACTTGACGCTCGTTTCATATGTCCAACAAATTTCTGAACACGTTTTTTGAGCTACAGTGAAATCAACCACAAAGAACAAATCCACTATAGTACTTGATATAAAAAATGAATGGTCTACAAAATTACATACATCAACAAGGAATACATAGGCAAAATAACACAGTACCTCCCAGCAACAAAGACACCATACCCAAATCCCCTTACATTTCAATCCCAACAGCCTGCTGCAAAAGTCAAGACAGTAAATTACATTATTAAATATAGTAATGTTTAACACACCAGAGATTCCAGTTCGCACTTGAGATTTGTGCTCTGGGACTTTAATATTGCCAGTTGCTCATACTCTCTTTGTTTTTCTGCCATCAGCTGTTCTTTGCGCTGCCTCTCCCATTCCATCTGTCGCTGCCGCTCCAATTCACGACGAGCTTGCTGAAAACCAATAAAGGCAGCTGTGTGTAACGTTTCACAGCTCAAACCTTTTCTTTATATTATATCATCATTATTATTATTCGTTTTAGTAAGTGTTCAAAGGCCTGGGGAGGGGAACAGTGGCACGTTCCTGAATAGTCTCGTGAGCAGACCCACGAATTACATCACACCATGATGCAAACAAGAAATGGGAGATTTTAGTTTTGAAAAGAAAGATGAAATCTTGGTGGAAGGCATCATCGTGTGATGTAATAGTGGCCGCCACGGACTATTCAACGTGACGATCCATGCCGGCTACAATTGTACAGAAATTAATGTAGTCAGTCGGCATGGATCCCGCAGAGCGATCGAGTCGCCAGGTGATTCTCTTAGCAATCAAGCGGCTTAAAATAAAAACTACCAACCTCCCTCTGTTCCATCATTTTGCGACGCTGCTCCTCCCGTTCCTGTTCTATCTTACGCTGTCTCTCAAGCTGGCGCTGAAGTTCCTCCTGGCGGCGAGCTTCTTGCTCTTGCCTGAAAGCAAAAATGGCTGACAGTTCTTTTACCACACTTCCTTGAAACCTTCTCTCTTCTCTTTGCAAATGTTAATGAAAATGGTACCTTTGTCAAAATCTTATCATAACTCATTTATAACTTATGGAAAACACTAGTTTAAGTTGTAATAATGAAAGAAAGACTTAATAGTTTTTAATCTTTGACAATATTTAGCAATGAAGATTTGCTTTTCAGTTCATTTCAACGTCACGCTGAGCCAAGAAAAAGAATCAGAACAAACCTAATTCTCTCTCGTTTCTCAGCTTCTCGTCGCTCTTTCTCCAAACGAGCATTTTCCTCTTGTTTTAATTGTTCTTGCAGAAGTGCTCGACGACGATCAAGCTCAGCCTGTCCTTTGTCAAAATTCTCCTTACGTTTATCTTCAAATGTCACTGAGAATGTATACAAAAAGCATAAACTGAGGAATGTTAACATAGTTAAAGAGCACTTCTTGGAGACGGGAAAGGAAAATAATTTCATTTGTGCTGAAAGTATATGAGGGCTGCTATACAAACTATTGATGCAAAGGCAATGATGTTTTACAGGTGGCCCATTCATACAGGGAGCGCCAAAAGCAGCACTCATTCTTGTAAAATTTGTAGGCAATATCCAATCTCTTTAACTGTTCTTGTTAACTCTTTGAACCATGGCCTCAACATCATTTCAGCAACATAACCTGAAACTTATTTTAGTATCTCTAGCACAAAATATTATACATCATAACAATGTTGCTCATATTGTACCACTTTAACAACTTATTTATCCCAGAGGTCAATTTGGGGTAGCAAAAAACAACACCACAACATATCCATATTTGCCAAACAGACTCGTACATTTATGGTTCAGACAGCTGCATTCATTCACACACAGTAACATTCAGAAGTCGCACGGCTGAAACCAATGAAGGACAGCCTCAATCCTGCATGCAGGTACACAGAATATGTGCCCCGATGGGAAGTAAAAAAGTTCGCCCGACAGGAAATGCCTATTGTTTGAATGACATATTCTCCTATATTCAGAAAAAAATCATCAGAATATCATTTCTGACCCATGCACATCAAGGCAGTTCTCACTGCAAAGGAATATCTCTAATAATTTACACCAGGTCATCGAATATTCTTTCACTTCACAAACATTACAGCAAAACTGAAGGTCATTCTATATCTTCCACTTCTTAGGATAGAGAAACAAAAATCAAATGCAAAAATAATAAGTAAACTTACAATAAGTATTATATAACTAGCCAGAATATCAGCCTGAGAAATATTAGTAAGTGGTCAGGCTGGAAAATTGCCTTCTTCGAAAAATTGAAATGAGACAGAAAGTTCTGCTTTTGTTTTGGAAAGCTAACTGCTGTACATAGTTAGAAAGACATCGGCTCCCCACAGAACCTGGAAAATGATCATACAAGGTAAAAACTAGTCTTAAGCTGTGAGTGAATAAGGGCCTGTCAACAAGGATATATCTAACGTACATGGAGACAAAATTAAGCTTCAGGACACTAACTTTCTGCATTACTTAACGAAACAGCAAATTACAAGACATCTGAAAGATGGTGGCCAAACACCTTTCAAAAACTCTTAATAACTGCAGTTTCCCAATTTAAATTTGCTTTAAAAAAAAAAGACATTCAGGATAAATGACAATGCATAACCTATTAGATACCATTGTTCAAAAATAAGACCAATTGTGATGCAAAGCACAAGCATTTGTCTCACCTGGTGTTAACTCCTCCACAGCTTTGTCATCAATAGCAACAGTTTGCACAGGGGGCTGAGCAGCAGGATGAGCCATTCCAAAGCCACCAAGCAAATCACCAAAAGAGTCCTTTTGCTGGCCACCTGTTCAAAATTAATGTGATGATGATGTCCATTTGTAATGTGCAGGTATCCATTCAGAAGAATGCTCATTGCGCAGCAAAAACAAAATAAATAGTAAAAAAATAAGAAAAAAATTTAAGTAAATAAATAGATAAAACACCAGGAAAATAAAAAATAAAGACAGAAGTGTTTAAGTCCATCTTAAATAAACACCAGGAAAATAAAAAATAAAGACAGAAGTGTTTAAGTCCATCTTAAATAAACAGATGGGTCTTCAATCTTTTTCGAAACGTGGTTGGTGAGGTAATGGTGGACAGTGATGATGGCAGAGCATTCCACAGTTTAGGTGCCACGTTTTTGAAGGCCCTGGCTCCAGTGCACTTCTTGTTTATGTCTTCCACTGCAGGGAGACAGAAGTGTGACTGGGAGCCAGAGCGCAGGCTATGTGACGGCTGGTAAGGAGGAACTATCTCTTGCAAATAGTCAGGAGCAGTTTTAAACATGCAGGACTGTGCAATCGAAAGCACTTTGTGGTCAATGCGCTTGTTCACTGGGAGCCAGTGAAGGCTCTGTAGGATAGGGGTGAAAAGCAGGTTGTCACTACCAGCAAAAGTTAATAAGATTGTTGAACAGCAGATCTATGTTCACCAGAGGAATTAATACAATGTGTATGTGTGTGCATGGGTGAGAGATATTATATAATGGGGATGGATGGAGAGTGTGTGTGAACATATACATACACTTTATTTTTGTGTGTGCATGCATGTGTGTAAGCATGGACACAGATTAGGTGTCATTAAGTAACATTTTTGCTGCTGACTTGTTTAAGATTCAAATTTATACTCTTCTTTTCAACGTATCATCCCTTAAGACTTAATCCATGATTTCAACTGGCTGTAAGTATTCCAACACCATCTAAAACAGAATAACAAGAAACAACATACCAGGTGGTAAAGGCATGGTGACTCCTGCTGGCGTTCCAAAGCTGCCTGATCTCCCCCTGCTAGGAATAAGCTCTGCGGGCAACTTCGGTGGCAGGGCACGACCAAGCCGTGCCAAATCGGAAAAATGCATTGCAATGCAAAACTCATCGCAAGTTAACTTCCCATCATTATCAACATCTGACAATGTCCTGGAAAGAGGCCAATATTCCCTTTTACAAGCAAACTACTATTGGAAATGACACAAAATTCTAAATATTTGCTAATGATGGTAAGTTCTCTGAAAGTAACTGCATTCATAGTGCAGTAACAAAACTGAAACAAAGACAAGTGGAAGTGCAGGAGCAAGGGAGATCAGAAAAATTGTATGTCAAGGACTGACTTACCAAATCTGAGCCAGCAACTGCTGGGGAAGTCCAGTTTGCATTAGTATACTTCGCGCCTCAACACCTACAGACAGGCAATAATTATAGATAAATCATAATCTTTCTGATAATACACTTATTTTTTTTTACAAACCATTGATGTGAGTCAAATAATGGACAATGCCAAATCAAAATGAAAGGTCACTGAAAAACTTTAGACATAACCCTTTTAGTATGCTTAGGCAAGTGCACTTCAAAGACCATGACCAAACATGGGACAGCAACCAAAAGAAAGAAAAGTTACTGTTGCTCTGGAGATAACTCCAGACACAATGCAATATATGCCAAAACTTCATTAAACCTCATGATTAAGGTGTGTATTTAATGGCACTATTGTTTAATAGTGATTACAAAATAATTGCATGATCATCAAGTTTAGTAAGGGTTTAGTCTCAAAATTAATCTTGGAGAGACAAAAGCAGCACCTGTAAGAAATCCACGTTTGTTTCGATCGTGGGTGTTGAACAGTTGGGTGTATTTCAGCTTGCTGGCATGCGGCATGGCCCAGATGCTCCCTCTGTGTATAGATATATGGTGATTTCAGGCACAACACTTCCCCACACTTACATAATATACAAAATAATCATTTATCTTCTAATACAACACTGGGCATTTATAAGAATACTACCAAAATGTGATGACATTAGTTTTACAAACAAGACTCAAAGAACTGACTATAATTTACTAAAGAATTACTTGCCCTTGAGGTATAACTGCAACTGGTGCACCTGAAAAATATATATTCACAAATGTAAACTGACTATGGCATGCATATGATCCAAAGATGCTATATGTGTGCACATATGCATGCATGCACATAAACAAGTGCACACACACACACATACAATTTATAACAACATTCAATATACATAACAAGGTAACAATTACGTTATCCTTAACAAAAAAATCTTCCATTGCATAACACTTGCTTTCATCTGCTGCACACTGCATTTCTAACCACCAATGCTTTTTTCCCATAAGCGGGAAAAAAGTAAAAGTAATCTAACGCTCTTTTATTCATATTTAGCATTCTGAGTTTTTTCAAATATTTAGTACTTTTGAACCTCAAAACTATTCAGTGTTAAACTAAAAACACCTAAAACAAAATTAATAAAATTACCATACCCATAGGGGCAATGGCTGGACTAATACCATTAGCCATTAATGGCATGCCAACAGCACCAGTTGTTATGGTCGCTGTCCCAAGAGATGCTTGTGGCATGAGGGCAGTGGACATAGGAACCATACCTGCCCAAAGATCACAAATATGCACTCACTTGACATACCCAATCCCAAAGGGTTTCTTTCCCTTCTTCTGTTATGAAAACCAAGTTTGTGCTTATGTTACTCATCTAAAATCTTAAACTCAACTACAGGTACAAAAAAATGGGTAGCTGATCATCCTGGTTTTCTCATGAAGCCCCTAAAATTATTAGTTATTCTATCTGAAGGAGCTATTCTCTGATGTGATTTTAAAAAAAAATTGTAATCCTTTAGCACATTATAAACCCTTGACATATATCCATTTTCAAGTTAAAAATAAAGCAAAATTTCCATTTTTATAATATAACATTTCATTTAGAATTTATGTATAGTAAATGTTAATGAAAACAATTTAAAATAACATGAGCAATTGGATATGTTAAGGTGACTGACCCATTGGAGGATTCATAGCAGGAGCCATTCCCATGACTACTTGTTGACCCATGGGTATAGGGCCTGCCTGAAGACCAAAAGTTCCAATGACTGGACTAGGTGCAGCTTTCAGACTGGCTGGCAGGACCTTTGGCAGTTCATAGCCCTGCAACTTTTTCTTGATAAGGTGCATGGCCACTGAAAATTCCAACTTGTCCATTTTACCATCCCCGTTCATATCTGCCAAACTCCTGTATGGACATGACAAGTACATCCTTGAGACTAATGTTTATGCTCTTCCTTGTCACAACACCCACTCTACTACAACTTTTCAAACTGTATATCAATGCCATCTAAGTCTACGCTAATTATGAATATCCATGGTAAGTATAGTATTACAAGCATGTCACCGTTTTTACCTTTTTCTGCACAGTAAGTAAAGTTGTTTTATCTCAAGTCTTACGAAGACCTCACAAAAAGATTTGTTCTGACTTATGAAATTAAAATATAATAATTAAGCCCACTGTTAGAAAATTGTTTTGCATTTTGTGAACCTTCAAGATTATATTTTAAGACTGCATTCAAAGATAAAACACGCATTGTGTTTACAGATTTATTTAAATTTTTTGTCCAACATTTATTCTGTTGCAGATACATAAGATATAAAATACAATATTTAAAAGTATAAAACAATCAACATATACACATAAGGTAAGTCATTCAGTATATATATCTGCCGAGCAGGCTGTCCAAAAATTATATATTTAAATAAGTCAATTCAGAAATTCAAAATGCTGACCACAAGTGTGTAATTTTAGTGTAAATGCTTATAGAAATGTGTTAATTTCTTTTCTATAACAATTTACATTGATTTTCTAAACTGCCTAATATAAATATATAATAGGTTTCACTATTTCTTTGGAAGAAGAGAAACTTCAGGAAGTTTTATATAATACAAAGTTTTATAAAGAGCAAGATCTTTGACACAGAAGTAAGTAAAACAATGCAATGAATTAAACATATCAATATAGTGTGCACTAGTATTTCTCTGAATCATGCACTGAAGCTGTTAAGAAAGGAAGAAATATTTCCTCTCTTGCTGCTGCGCATATCACATTGTATAAATTGTACTGATGTTGCAACAGCAAAACAGCTCAAGCTTTGTTTTTTTTTTAAAAATGCTGAAATCAAGAAATGTGATGTGATAAAAGTTTATTTAGAAAACACACGTTGATTAAAGTAGCACTCCGTAAAATTATCTAGCTATGAACCTAGTGTAGTCATCTAAGTATTGAACATAATTTTGTATTTCAGCTACTTTGGATAGTGCAATTAACTGTTTGATTTGCTTTTAAAAAGTTAAAAATTCTAACAGTAATTACTGCCTCTCAAAATAGAAGTTATACTTGCCATATCTGTCCAAGGACCGGGGTACTTAGGCCAGACTGCATAAAAAAGTCTCTGGCTTGTGCCCCTGAAATTATATATTTTTGCTTTTAGAAATTAATATACTCTTACTCTGAAAAGACTGCTAACCCTTACAAAACAATCGTAATTAATGGAATGACATAATTCTTTCTCAAATATCTTTTCAAAAAATGTGATTAGTTATGACTACTTAATATGAAAAAATGAAAATATGAAAAGTGAAGTGCAATTAGATATAACAATCATATTTTTTCCAAAATAAAATCATTTATGCACTCCCTAAATTTTGAAATTAAGACTTAATGAGTGTGAAGAGTGAAATCCTTGGATATATCTTCATCAGCTCCATATGCTTATCATATTGTCTAAGCTTGGTATCTTTTCTTAGTAAGACACGTCTTTGAACACCTAATATGAAATACTTTCGTACAAAGAAATAATTAATCATTTGGAAGTGAGACTGCCCACTGTTGCTACTTTGCCAGTATCTTAAGGGTAACCATCCTAACAACACCAGAACACACACACACATTGATATCATTTCACATTCTTAGCGGAATGCATGTTATAGCTGAGTTAAGCCATAGAGCTTTTTTTTTAAAAAAATACAGTATAACTGTAAATTTATTGAATGTACAGTACCAGAAGGCAAGGTTTCTTCCGGTTTCTCAACTCATTACAATAAACTGCAATACCTAGCTTGTTCAAAGCTATCACTTCCACTTTTTGTCCTACTTCCTGTTGTACTATCTTCCCAATCAAATCATATTTCAGTTTTCCTGTTACTGTGTATGTACTGCTGAGCAGGAACAGTTTCAGAGCCAGATACACAGATCTATGTAGTTGCCTAACTTGCACAGTCTTCAACTCAAACAGCATGAAACAATCACTGTATATATACATATGCATGAAACACTTTGATGTGGCTAATATGACAGCATGAGACACTAATGGTAGAATAGCTGTCCACAACTTCTGTATTGCCTTTTAAACTCTTCTGTATCAAATTTAAGACTCGTGATTTTTAATGGGGGAGATCTTTGTAGACATTCTAATTTTGAGGGTGTCCTTTATGCTGTAAAAAATCATTTCTTCCTCAAACTATACTGACATACGCTCTATAACTAATCAAAAATGTAAAGGATAAGAGTAAGATGGTTTATGTCTTGAAATCTCGTCAGCCCCAAAAAGTGCTAACAGCATTCTTTTCATATAAAAATATCTATTAGCATACTGTGACTGTGAATCTAAGAGATACCTGTGATAAATCCATTCACTGGTTTTAGTTGAAAGAACTGGGCATCATGCTTTGCTCGTTCTTCTCCGCTGATTTTCCATGGATCACTGCTACCAGCAGCCATGATGATGATGAAATTTTTGCAACAATTCTGAAAAATACATCAACATAAATTTGATCAAAACAATTTCTTTCATACTTATTTCATATACACTGTTCATTATTTAACCACAATGATTACAGCGCACTTTAACACACACATGTGCTACACATTTATTTCATTCTACTGTACAGACCCGTCCTGATGTTTTGTCACTGCTGCCGAAAACTTTATCCGAATCTGTAAATATTCCTTCTAAATATAAATATGTAAATTACATTGTTATAAATGTTATCACTAGGCCTATATATCTATGTATATAGGCCTATAATATATGGATGGGATTCGGCTGATTTCTAATCTTGGTGCTTCTAATTCAAACCTGCTGAATCCACCATAAACAGTATGACTGTAAACGCTCACTGTGCGTCGTGTTCGATACTCAAAGACGATCCGATCGCCGACAGTCGCGGTATTTCGTATAACGATATCTTATTCTTAATCTATTATTCTTCGTACGCCCCCTGGACATATTCGAAAAAGGCGTACTTTGAAAATATAAAGAAGGAACACAATTTTAAGAAATTATTCGTATGATTCGGTATACCTGATTAAAACGATGTTTGCACTCCTTTTTTCAGCAAAGTGGCGATGAGCGTTTCCTCAGCTGGATCATCCTCACTGAAGGTTCAAATTAAAATCCAAACTGGTGTAAGACGCCATGTTGAGAAATTATTTTTTTGATCTTACTTCGCATTTCATTATAAATCGAGCACGTTTAGTCTTCGCTTTCACTACATTAACAGTGCAGCCACTTTTATATTATTAATCTTAATTATGCGATAAACGTGCAGGCGGGGACCGTTCTGTCGGCGGACAAGTGCCCGTCTGCAATTTTCTGCTGCATTGTGGGTAAAGGGGCGGTACACTAAACGGAAGTAGTTGCCCTTAGTGGCGTCTGCTCGATACGTGTCGCTGTGCTCGACTGAGTATTTGAATTTTTTAGCGTTAAGAAGGATATTCCGTGTTATAATTTCAGTGTCATTATCTGCTTCAAGGTCGCACAGATTTCATATTTAAATAAGTCTATCATGCGCTGCGTACGGCGGAAACTGACATCTTCAGAAGGGGATGTTCATCTTGTGCTTACTGATGTGTGTTTCTGACGACGCTCTTTCGCTTTGTTTAATAATCATGCACTGTGTTTACTTGCGTGGTTTTTATCTCGTGTTGTGTGTGTGTGAGAGAGAGAGAGAGACAGACAGATAGAATAGCTATAAATGGTATAACAGCTTGATTTAATTTAGTACAGTATACATTTATCAGAGGCTTTGCCGTCAGCCGCTGTATCTATTTCAGTTATTCACTCCATCCACCCCAAACGCCCATGCAACTAACATCGCTTCTAGTCGTGTGTTGGTACCCGTCAAGGGATGGTTGAAAGACTAATTTGTCAAAATTACGGAAGAACTGGTTGTGGGAAGAAATTTTATTTTATTTTCACAGGCAGACCTTCCCAGCCTTGAAAACCACGAGTTGCAAGTGCAGGTAAAAGCCTGTGGGCTGTCTCTTACAAGCGAAAAGGTTATTTCACACAAAAATTTGTAACAATACTTAAATTGCTGACTTTTTGTTTGCCAATACAGTGTATTCGTAATACAGTTGTGTATACATGTTATATGTATACAGAGTTATATAGTAATTCACAGAATTGGCTAATTCACAAAATTGATTATTGTGCTGTTATTACAAAAAAAACTAATTGTTTGAAGGTCTTTAAGGAGTTTTTTTCTGGCATGCCTATGTATTTAACCTTTTTACATTTGTTTCATTTTTACTGAATCTTGATCACATTTATGAAGTGGATCTATTTATGGATAAGCTATATATTTAGTCATATTTATGCAGGAAGGATGGTGATGTTTACTTTTTTCAGTTTTTGCAAAACTCATTTGTCACCATTTATGTAAAGGTTAACCCACTGTTTCCCATGGTGTAAAGCTGTGCAAAAATCATGTTTTGAAGTTTGGCTGTAGGTTTGAAACATAGACATTATGGTGTTTATAGTCTGCAAACATAAAAAAGTTTAGGTCAGAGGTCTCGTTGGACAGGAAACTATCATTCCAGATACAAGTTGAAACTCAGCTGGAAATAGCTGAAAAGTTAATATGATATAGTACTCTCATTAGATTTCCGTTAAATTGTCTAATATTCAAGGCTACAGCCATTAACATCATCCTAATAACAAATCGGCATAATTATGTAATATTCTAGAAAGAAGATCTTGACCAATTACGAAATATAGGGAAGAATTCCAATATTAAAGGCTTGTATTTCACAAAAAGAATACATGCTCAAGTTTTGAGATTTAGTATTTTTTCAAAATGCGCTTAAATTCAGTTGTTTAGAAAAAAATAGAATTTATGGTTTAGCCTTAAAATATATTAAATGTTTCTATATGATAATATGCTTATGCAAGTAAATAATGTGTATGCTTTAACTGCTTTTCAGCTGATTCGAGAAGTATTCTCCAAAGCAGTTCCAGAGACACTATCTGTAGGGCAAGAGGTCTCAGGGGTTGTGACAAAGATTGGGGCAAATGTCACAACTGTGAAAGAGGGAGATGAAGTGGTTGGTAAGTGTCTCCAACAAACAGACATTAGAACAACAATTTCTGCTAAGATTATAATTGTTTTATTATGAAATGATGAGAAAAGGTAAGGGCTTACAATACTCAAGACATACAATTATGTTTCAAGCAAGACTAATACAAGTCTGAAGGGATTTTTTTTCTATGTAATGAACATTGCTGTCATTCATGTAGCTGCTAGGAACAGTTTTTATTAATTTTTTCTTTTTAATTGTCACCTTAGAAATATGACTATGAAGTGCTAGATTTCAGTATTTTAAGCACTGTCATATTTTCAGATTTTAATAAACATCAGATATAAGAAATTAATGTTTTTCCTTACTGAAGAAATAACAGTTTGACCATGTTAAAAAAAATGTTGTTTAACAGGTGTTCTTCCACTGGAAAGTGAAACATCAGGATGTGGAGAGTTTTGTATTTTCAGAGAATTTGATGTGGGTGAGTACTGATGTCACGGACCACCCGCGGACATGTGCATTCTTACCAAAAGATTAACAACAAGTGATTACTTTGGTACAGAGCATCCCTTCAAGAGACATGAGTAATTATGATTACATTCAATGTCCAAATTAAACAAGCAATTCAAATCAGTTACTGGCTCCTTTGCAAACAATTAATACACAAAAATTAAACAAACAATGCAATATGCCAGTAATCTAAGAACCAAGCAGTTAATCTAGTATCACATTTCCGTGAACACTGCTTAACATGAAACCACACCCACGCAAGAAGCGCGTACAAAAAGATATAAAAGATATACAAATATCTTTACCTCCATGCCCCCAGAGCACACTTGTATTAATTCAATAACCCAAAAACAGAGTCAAAAAGGGCAGCACACCGTTATGCCCTAGCACAACTTGTGGAAGGATTAAACACAAAACAGTTCTCCGCATTCCTTCCAATGGATACTTATAATTTTAACTACTATAAAAAGGAGCCAACACTGGCCCTCTTCCCCCTGCTTAACTTTATCTTAAATGAAAAAGTCTTACTTTTGCCTCGCTGTTTGGCATGGTGTTTAGTCCTATCAAGCCTCACGTCAGCATTCCTCAGGACGACGAGGATATCGGCTGCAGAATAATACACAGCACTGGACAAGTCATTAGGCCTCACTGAAACGGTCCCTTGCCTCAACTTCGGAGATAAGTGGACACATTCCCCTCCGGCTTGTAAGATGGTGGTGAACCTTTCACCCGTCTTGTCTCCCCTCACACCAGCTCCAGCTGTCAAAACCCCTGGTTTCCAAAGACAGCCTCCCTTGAGCTTGGCGTAGTCCTCTACTCACGCCTGCTTCAGCTGTCAGAACCCCTAGTTCTGGAGACAGCCTTCCTTGAGCTCCGCATAGTCTTTTCCTCACACCTACTCCAGCTGTCAAAACCTGTAGTTTCCCACAGCCTTCCCTTGAGCCCGACGTATTCACTGAGCACATAGCAGAGATTTTCCCAGACGCCTGTTTCCACATCCCAACAACAGCCACTCCCAGACTGCAACAACCAATGTCACAGTAACAGCAGTATCGATGGCGCAAGTCACAGCGCACATGTGAACAGCTGAAGCAATGATAGCCAGTTCGTGCAATGATGGAAAGCAGCCCTCTGTTTAGGGCCAGGCCCACACAGCCACCCCTGTCCTGAACAGAGGGTGAGCTCCACCTGGACCGCTCGATGGTCGGCAGCCCCCTGGCTGGTTACGGTCGGGCCTATATACCCACCTCTGTCCACCTGGACAGAGGGTGAGCTCTGCCAGGACTGCATGTGAAGCTCTAGAAAACTGAAAGCTCCTGATTTTTCCTATTCCCTGTGTGGCAGAGGCAGAACCACAGATGCAGTTTGTAAAAAAAAAAAAAAAAAAAAAAAAGACGCAGTATACCTCCACCCTGCCTATATCACCCCTGAACGTGACAACATGACAATTGCTTATATAAATTCCAAAGCATAAGGAACAAAAATACAAAAGTACACAGGCAGCCTTTTTTCTATATCAGCGGTAAGTGTGTGCATGCATGAATGGATGTGCGTGTGAGTGTGCTTTTGTAAATATTGGATCATTAGTTGTGCATGAAGAAATTGGTGAGCAGTCAACTGTAACAATCATTAGAATGCATCTTATGCAGTGTTCTATTGTAGTCCGCAAACCCAGTCAAGTCAGCCATGAAGAAGCTGCAGCAATAATAGGAGATGCAGTAAGAGCCTACACAGCACTTTACTACCATGCCAGAGTTTGTGCTGGTGACACTGTTTTGATTCTGGATGGAGCAACATCATCAGGCAGTATTGCAGTGCAACTTGCCAAACTGTGGGGGGCAAAGGTTATTGTTCATGTCATACATGCTTTAAAGATTCTTAATATTGATATTTTGTTAGTTGTTTTTTGGCATTATAGATTTTATTTTATGATGAAACTTTTTATTAGTTAATAAGATGCAGTAAGTCACCTACGTGAAAAATTGGCCCATAGTAATTAGCATGAGCATGGTGAAAACACTATGTGGACACTTGAAAACCAGTGTTAGTGGCATTGTGTGTTGAAATAGTATATAGTATAATGTATGATTCATGAGCAGATTTATACACTTTACAGGTGCTGTCCTGCTTGTTTACATGTGTTCCCGTTGCCATTATTTTGTATTTTAAGAACACAAGGCTGCCTTTACTCCCATGTCAAACTCTGATCCCATATCAACCTTAATGCAGCAGATTAAAGTGATCTCAAAGTATATTTTGGGCTAATACTGTGGTGACAGACATTGATCCCTTATTTGCAGGTCTTGTCAACATACAGCACTGTTGCTGAGAAACAGTATCTAGAGAGCTTTCAACCACCTCTGGGTAAAGTTTTGTGGATGTGCTTTGTGTGTGTGTGTGTGCACATGCACATATGGGTGTGGGTGGGTGGATGCTTGTGCACATACACTTGCACTGGTGTGCTTCTTTATGTTCATCTGTGTGCTCCTGTGTTTTTACGATAGTGTGTGTTACTTTAAAGGATATCTGTACTGTTTTTGTTTTTATTTGTGTGTGTGTGTGTGTGTCTGTGAGAGAAGGAGAGTCAGAGAGAGTATGTCATGCATGCATGGGTATATCTCTGTGTGTTTGTGCATACATGCATATATGTGCATATAATGGTGAGTAATGAATTCTCAGGTGCATACAACTTTATATATAAGTGAAGGATTTTTCTCTTCAGCCCAAGTTTTGGAACTGAGTCAAAGAAGCTCACTACTGGTCAGTTCAGTCATGGAGGAAACAGGAGGCACTGGAGTTGACTGTGTTGTTGATAATGGAGGTATGAAGTTCAGAGCTTAGCTCTGCATAAGAATATAGTACCTAGATAGATGTACTTGTATATGTATGCAAAAATACTTAAGCGATATTTCAGCATTAATCTTGACTATATTATTAAGATAAAACATTACTGATTTCTAATGGTTCCATCTCTGAAGTATTTTAATCATATTAATCCGTACAGGATGCATTGCTGTCCTCATCGGAAACATCAAAGTACATCACCAGATGGCCTCTTTTTGCTTATGTACACATTTTTAAAAGAAGAATGACAGTTTTGAATGGTATATAAATTAATGACCCTTTATTTTTTCCAGTACGTCTCTTTACCAATGAAGATGATGTGGTGATGCTGAGAGAAAAATCCAAGTATCCAAAACCACACAAGCATGATATTTTGTCATGCTTAGGTTTTTCTGGCAAGTGGGTAACATCGCATCCAGACCTTCAGGTAGAATATGTTGTAGAAATGTTCTTATGTTAAACTAGAATGCATTTTTCCCTCACCACTGAAATCTACAATCATTTATCATTATGTCTCTTCATTTACATCCAATCATATATAAATATATATGTGTGTATACATATATGATTTTATACGGTTACAGAAAGGTAAAGACTGATAAACATGGAAGAACCTTTTATCAGCAGGAAAACATGAGAAATGAAAGATTGCATTTATCAAAAAGTACGAAGTTGTTGTCTGATAACCTTGGCTGGGAAATCCACTCACATTTCTGGCAGTTTGTATTGTAAACCATTATGAGCACTGCTGTGGTCTTTGGCCTTCTCTGTCCAGCTTGATCCTCCTGACTGTCAGCAGCTGTTTCTACGCAATGGCAGCTTAAACTTTCTGTTCCCTTCTGCCTGGACCCTCATGTATGCTCAACATGGCCGCTACCAACGTATCCTTTGAACTTTTTTTGTTTTGTTTTTTTTTAAGTTTTTGATCTCTAAGATTTTATAAGCTCATCAAACTGTTGTAAGTTGTCTTAATATTATTTTGAATGAAACAAACAAATAATGGCATATGGCTTTAAAGTTCTGACTTGCATAAACCATCAAATATCTTCTCCACACCTTAAAGTGCCTGTAAAACTCAAAAGGTGGTTCACACTCTAAGCAATCATTTCAAGTGCCTTAAAAATAAATTCTTGAAAAATGTTTGGTAATGTGAATTATGGAACACATGAACAGAAACATACCCTTACTAAAACATCATTTTAAGGTCACTATATAATTTCAGGTTTGTGCGTGGCAAGAATATTGACCCAGTCTGCATCTACAAGTTGTAACAACTGCACTACAATTTTAAAATGAATCAAAACAGCCAAAACTACCTTAAATATGAAGTGGGTGCACAGACATTATCTGGCAAGAAACCTTAACACTGCTTCTGTAACTGATGTCTAAATAAAATTTGAAACTTTGGTGTACCAGTATTTTCTCATTGAAATTTTATGGCTTTAAGAACTGGACTGAAAAATAAACAGCAGCAATAAAGCCCTACTATTTTTACTTGTAGCTACTTTGTTCTTACTAATGTAGCTTTGAATCTTAAAAGGTAAAGATGTGTAAATTTCTTAGCAAGTTGTCTTTGGAATGGAAATCATATCAGTTTTTTTTACAGGCAATGTGCCAGCATTGGCAAGCATTTTTCATATTTAAACCATATTTAAACCCAGCCATTAATGTCCTTAAGTTTTATCAGATATATTGAAAGATATAATGGAAAAGATTGATAAAGGACAGTTGAGGTAAGGGTATTCCTTTTCGATTAGGATTGAGTGCCAGGTGATTTCATTTTCCAAAATTCTGAAAGGCAAATATATTTAAGTACAGTTTATTTTATATAGACATGCACTGTTCCATGTGTATTACATATTTTTAACCTGATTAATATATCACATTTTAAATTTTATTTTTTATATTGTACCTAACCCTTATCATATTACAAAAGAGTAAGATGATATAGATTATTTCATCTGTATACGTCTCCGTCACTTTCTCTCTACATGTGCTACCAACACTCTTGTCTGTGTGTTGGTTCTTTCTCGAATTGACTACTGCAACTCCTTGCTGGCAGGCTGCCACACATACCTCATTCAGAGACTCCAGAAAGTACAGAACTCCGCTGCGCGTTTGGTGCTTAGAGCCACGAAACAGGACCATGTCACTCCTTCCCTTCGTTTCTACACTGGCTACCCATCCGTTCTCGCATCCAGTACAAACTGTCTGTGCTGTGTTTTAATTTCTTCGCAAGCTCCTGTCCTGATTATTTCTCTAAACTTCTCCTCCCTTACATCCCAGTCAGACAACTACGCTCTTTGTCTGATGACCATATCCTAACTGTTCCTGTCACCAGAACAACAACATATGGTCACACGATTTTGGCTACTCTGCAGCAAAACAATGGAACTCTCTCCCTTTCCATATCCACCACCTTCCTATGACTGAATCCTTCAAATCTGAACTGAAAACACATCTCTTCCTTGAGCATTACTTCTAACACAGTCCACACAATGCTCGTCCTTTTTACTCTCCCTCCTTCCGCTCTTGCTACTTTTCTACCCATCTTTCTCTGCAGAATCGCTATATTCTCTGTTCCTGTTAGTTGGTGCCTTTTTGTGTTTTCCATCTTTGTTTTTTGTTTGTCGTCAGTACTGTTGTTTATTCTTCCGTCCCACGTGTTCTATCCATTTAGTCCATGTCTCTTCCCCGTTTTAAGCACTAAGAGCATGCTCTCTATGAGTGTGAATATGCGCTATACAAATATTCCTTATTATTATTACGTCTGTTAACACATTTATGCCCATGGCTGAAAGTTTTGAATTTGTGCATAAATGTATCCATATGACCTACAGGTTTTCAACGAACAAGAACTTCAAGAGAAAAAAAATAATTTTGTTCCAATAATGGAACATAAGATATATATGGGTTAAGCTATCAGTCATCCTTGTGGAAATATTTTAGGTGTTTGCAGTGTAGGCAAAGCAGTTAATAATCACAGCGTTGTTATAATAAGTGTTAATGCTAGTCTACACAAGACTTTCCTATTTTGCAGGTGCAAGATAGTACGGATAGTTACTCTGGATGAGGTTATTGTGAGCCTGAAAAATCTGGAAGATGTTCGTGTTGGCAAGATTGTTTTGAAAGTTTAATTTATGTTAATGGTGGCATGGCCACTAGTATTCACCAAAATTTATCATGAAAAATCAGTTTTTGGTGGTTTACATTTTATTTTGTTTACCAAAAAGTTGTAAAATACTTGGTGAGGAAAAGATTAGAACACAATGTTAAACCTTAGAATTAATAGAACTAAGTCACTTTAAATCTATGGGGAAGGGGGGCAGGTTTAGTATCACCTTCTCCTTCAGTTTCTTGCAGCCGAACAGTGCTGAGTCCCACAAATGCAGTTGTATCTGTGATCTCTGTATATGAAATGAATAGCATCACACAAAAGGATATCATTCTTTTTCATCTTTTCCCCAAAACACATGGGAAAATACCATTTTATGTAATATTCTCAACATTAGAAGGCTTAATTGTTTGTTCATGCACTGTTCCCTGAAGACATCCCAATAGCTTACAGCAAGACTGCATATGTGTGTGTAAAAGAGAGAGAGTGTGAGTGAGAGAGCAACAATGTCTGTTTGACTCTTCAAAACTTATATAAATCTAACCATAGGATTTGTGGTGAATAAATGTAAATGTTATGATTTGTGCATATACATCATACTGAAGAATATTAAACAGATAACAAAAAAATGATACACTGTATTAATTTGTGCCTTTTGAAGAAGAATTACTATTCCCATATTTTACATAATTTTTTTAATATTTTCTACATTTACACTCTTAAAGGGCATTGTCTTCCTCTGGCAGTCGTACTGCAACTTTTTTTGTTAATGTTTATTTATATCCACTCACGTATGTGTGAAGACTTCTGCCTGACAAGCAAATGCATATAACTTGTAATTTCCGTCACTCCTTAGAGGGCTATATTGTCCAGCACAGAAAATCATAACATCATCACCTGCATTAGACAAAAAAAATGGAAGAGCGGAAGGTGGTGTTGTATTATTCATATGACATAGTCTACTGTGCCCAATATCCTAATGCTAAACCCTATCCCTAACCCTCTAACTCTAAATAATTAAATCGTCCAAATATCTAGTGACCTTCTTCGTTCGTCCATTTGAGGCCGATGATGACCATGACTATGGGCAAGGAGAAGGAGGAGTTACTAGTGGAGGTCATGGGTACGTGAGTGGCTGGTGAGCCCAATCCGGGCCCTGAAGAGTCTCCCACATGTGGGATCGGCGTGTGAAGACGTGGGGTTTGCAGGGATGGACATTTTGGGCTTTCGTGCTGCGCGTCTCTCTTCTGCTGCCGTGACACGTCTGGCCTCAGCTGCGTAGGCTCCCTGGGTGAGGGCGCTGCGCCAGGATGGACGGTCGAGGGCGAGGGCCTTCCAGCTGACAGCATTGATACCAATTAGGTCTTTGTCTGTGGCTTTGAGGCTGTCCTCGTATCGCTCTTTCTGCCCTCCAACTATGCGCTTTCCCTGGCACAGCTCGCCATAGAACAGCTGCTTTGGCAGACGATTGTCGGGCATACGGACAACATGTCCGGCCCATCTGGCTTGCGATTTCAGCAGACGTGTGTGGATGCTGGGAGTGCTCGCCTCAGGACTTGATCTGTGTTGGGGATCCTATCTTGGCATCCGATGTGTGGAAGGCAGCTCATATGGAACTTTTTGAGCTCCTTGGCGTGTCTGGCGTAGAGAAGTGTAGTACTGCAGTGTAGACTTTTAGCTTGGTGGGGAGGTTGAGACCTCTTCGCTTCCAGACTTTTCTGAGCAGTCTGCCATAGGCAGCACTCGCTTTAGCGATTCTCTTGTTGACCTCCGCATTGATGTTTGCTGAGTTTGAGAGAGTGCTATCCAGGTAGGTGAAATGCTGAACTGCTTTCAGGTGGCATCCCTTGATTGTGATGTGCGGCTGCTGGTATGGGCTTGCCGGGGGCAGGCTGTAGCATGATTTCGGTCTTTGTGGTGCTGATGGTCAGACTGAAGTATTCGCATGCTACTGACAGACGGTCCACCTCCGCCTGCCTCTCGTGCTCGGTGCTGACGTTTAGGGCGCCATCATCAGCGAACAGTAGGTCCCTGATTGTGTTTACTTTAACTCTAGTCGCTGGCCTCAGCTGCTGTATACAGCGCTAGCTGCCTTTCCGTGATATAACCTTAGTTGCTGACTCGGCGTAAAACACCAATTCCCTCCCTCAACTGCTGTAGCCTGTAGGTTGAATAGTTTGCCGTCCGTTCTGCATCTGACCATCAGACCCTCTCGGCTATCGCGAAAGGCATCTGTCATCATGGCCGAGAAGACCATACTGGAGCGTCGGGGCGAGCACGCAGCCCTGCTTGACACCATTTGTGACGGGGAAGGCCTTAGATTCCTCTCCATTGTCGTGTATTGTGACCATCATCCCGTCGTGAAACTGCCGGACAAATCTAGTGAACTTTGGTGGGCACCCAAACTTTTCCATTATTTTCCAGAGGCCATCCCTGCTGACCGAGTCGGAAGCCTTGGTTAGGTCGATGAAGATTGTATAGAGGTCGCGGTACTGTTCTTGGCACTTTTCTTGAAGCTGGCGGGCAGCAAAGATCATGTCTGCGGTGCCACGCCCAACACGGAAACCACATTGGTTTTCAGGGAGAATGTCCTTCTCAGGATGCAAGAGAAGGTGGTTGAGAAAGAGTCGTGCTAGGAATTTTCCTGCTATGGAAAGAAGAGAGATGCCTCTGTAGTTATTGCAGGACTGGCGGTTGCCCTTTCTTTTATATATGTGGACTATGGTGGCATCCTTAAATTGTTGGGGGACCGCGCACTGGTTCCACATCGACTGGAAGAGTAGGGTCATCCTTTGCAGCAGGGCCTGACCGCCTGCTTTGTAGAGCTCGGCAAGGACGCCATCTGATCCTGGGGTCTTACCATTTGCCATCTTGACAGCCTTCGCGACTTCGGCTTCTGTGGGTAGCATGTCAAGGTCATAGTTTGTCTCCACCTGGGGCAAGCGGGCAATGGCTGCGTCATTAGTGGAAGATGGGCGATTTAGGACACTGTCGAAGTGCTCTGTCCATCTCTCCAGGATGTATTGTTTCTCAGTTATGAGCTTTGCCCCATCAGCATTGAGGATGGGGGAGGATCTAGACGACTGCGGGCCATAGACAGCCTTGAGAGCATCATAGAAGCGTTTGGAGTCGTGTCTGTCAGCATATCCCTGGATTTCCGCAGCTTTCCTCCTGAGCCACGTATTGCGCATCTCGCGGAGCCTTTTTTGTACTAATCTCATTGGATAGCTTCTTTCAGCTCCACCTCCTGCTCTGCCAACCTACACCAACAAATATTAGATGCCAGCGAATGCACAGAACATAACCTGTCAACTGAGACCACCACTATGCACAACATTTTAAAATAAAATCTCAACAACAACAAAAAATGTGGAATGAAAAGACATTCAAACTGAGCCAAGCACCCATTGACTCTGGCACCTGGTCAAAACCTTGAATGAGGACATAACCTCTTTTCATAGATCCACAGCGCTAAAAGAAGGTGGAGTTTACCGCACAAGAGGAAGATGGTTGGCTGGTTGTGTCAGTCACAATGAAGGTTATATGACGGTGAGAGATGATTAAATTTATTTAAATAATGGAAATAAGACTTCTTGGTTATAACGTGATAAAAACCACTAAATAATACCTACTAACATAAAAAATAGATAACAGGATACAAAAAGGAAAGACATTTGTTTAAAAAGATGTGGCATCCAAAAAGGTTGGGGTTAAAACAGAGCTGAATTAAATCCTTAAATATGATGATAATTTGGGGGGTTATTAAAATGAAAAAAGATTGCTGGTGGGGAGGACAATGATCTAGCAACTTATTTTAAAAAAAAGTGCTGGCGAACACTGGATGTTGGGATAGGTAATCTGGTAATAGGCTGTGAGGATAGATCAACTTAAAGTGCAAAATGCAGGCGCGCATATTTTCCCGTGTCAGGCATATTTTCTGCTCCTGTAGGAGTTTCCTCGCGATTAAGAGAAGTCAATGTACTTTTCGGTGGACGCGCCTGAACGGGGAAACGCGCGCGTAGCAGTCGATGCTTTCGAATCCATGAATATTTTTATCTGGCTGCACAGCAAGGGTGGGCAAAGTACGGATGCCAAAATGTGAAGTGCACTTTTTTTTAATTGGGCCTAGATTAGTTTGCTTGACATTTAATTTATTTATCAGCGTTAGAAATGGCAGTTTGTAATATTCTAACACAGTGAAGATAGAGAGACAACAAATTACACGGCTGACATGTCTGATGGAGTCGTTAGAGAGCATCGGGGGCGGCTGCCTTCAAAGGAAAGGCTGGTTTTAAAGTTTTATTGTGAGGCAATTCAAACAGCTTCACTTTACACTTTAGGGTGTTGTGTACTCTCCTAGGTTTTAGGTATTTTACCGGCCCGCCGCATAGCTAATAATTTTGAGACCGGCCCGCAAAAAAGAAAACTTTGCTAACCCTTCCTCTAGAAGCATAGAGCAGATACAAACAGGCCTTACTTAGAAATGCTTCCTACAGCACTTCTGGGGCGATTCGCTGTCAATGCCCGCTTCCAGTCAGCGCTTAATTGGCCGTCGCATCGCAAAGTGCACGTGAGGGAGCAAAGAGACGGCCGAGTAACAAGTGTCCCCTTGTTTTACTGTCCGCTCTTTTAGACGGCCTCATTATGAGAACTATTTGTTCTGTTCCCCGTTAGTTCTACGTCTTAGTGTGTGTGCGTATATATTGTATCTTGTGTGTGTGTGTGTGTGTGTGTGTGTGTGTGTGTGTGTGTGTGTGTGTGTGTGTGTGTGTGTGTGCGCGCATCTGTCGGGTGGCTTGCCCAGCCACGTGCTTGACGATGTGGGCAGCTTGTACCTCTGTGTTTATTTTTTTTCTTATCCCTGTGTTGGACATTGTTTTTAACACTTTCTCTGTATGTGTTAATAAATTTGCTTTTCTTATCGTTTATTTCGTTTTCATTTTGGTGTTCGCTCACTCTATATAGCGGTTCGATTGGCCGTCGCCCGCCTTCGGCCTTGCGAGTGACGGTACGGTCGTGGCGCGTGAATGCATGTATGCCTGCGATTGTGCGTCTGGCGACACTGGGGGAGAATACGCGGCACAGATCATCGCAGATCACCCACAGGACTTGCCTCCCTGGGCCAGACACCAAAAGATGTAACATGAGGTTACAAATATAAGCTCCCCTAAAATTCTTTCACCCACATCTACAAGAGGCCAGTATAAGAACAAAGAGACGCAGCTACAATCAACATCTGGCGAAACTCCTGACAAGGAACCAGAGCGATCGACATTATCCCAGGCACCCTAGACGAGCGAGTGTCCCTTCTAGATGGTGAGCACTCAGCTCTAGGCCACCCTTTTGTACGTAAGTTCCAGATAAAAAGACAGACCAACAATTTAACACACTCTACTCTTGTCCCTCTTCATGAAAATGCTCCATCTGAGCTTGAACGCATCGACGTGGACTCAAGACTACACAGATGATCCTCTGATGCCGCCATCCACAATGGGGGAAGCGGAAAATACATGCACTACCCTGACGGACAATGCACCTCAGAATCATTACCTGCTGGATCGCTTTCATTTAATTACCGGGCTACGCTCACCTCTCTACTGGAAACTGCTTCCTGACTATTGCAAATTCGACATATAGAACCTGTAGCCCGCTGTAGGCCCCCAGACGGCCCAGAGAGCAGCTGGGACGAGACAGCAAATCTTGAGCACTTTATCTCAATGCATGAGGGCAGGCCTGACGAGAGGAGTAGGGGCCAGATGGAGATGCTGTACCAGGCCCGCGGGTGTGAAGGGGGTCCGGCCATGGTCTGTAGATTTTTTTCCTTCTTATTTTCTTTTCCCTTTAAAGAAAAGTCTGAGGAAAGAACACCCAAGCATATTACACATGCAGATGTTGAATTTCATTCTGCAGTATACTATTTCCAGTAATAATGTAGATCCTAGTGCATTTGTCCTGTTGCTTGCAGTCAAAATTGCGTTATTGGATTACAATCGAATTGTAAGCATATTATTATTTATTATTTCCTGGGAAAATAGTTTACGATTACAAGGGGTCCGGAGAGGTCGTTAGCCCCGGTGCCCGTGCTGGCTCTCCGCGGCCCTGTCCTCTCAAAAAAACGATGGCAGGAGACTTACCAGATCTGGCAGCCGTTTGGAGCTTACACAGCTAATGACTAGTTATAAACTCTGGGACAAGCGGTAGTACAAAAATCAGCAGGAAAAGCAACAGAGCCGGAGAGCCCGCTATTTGACGGCCTCAACCACAAACATCATCTTTCGCCTGAGCACTGGACACTGTCGATTGCGTTCAAACATATACCTCCTAGGGTCACACTGTCAACTGCCCGTGCGAGACAGCCCCACAGATCCCGCTGCAAAAAGAGGCACGATCGAACAGATGAATTGTGGCCTCATGAAGCCACAATGGCAGAAAAAGTCTGATGGACTTATAGCAATTAACTTGGAAAAGACAGCAGTCCAGCAGTGGCGTAGGAAGATGCTCGGCTTTGGGGGGGGGGGGCAAGCTCCATGCTGACAATGAATAACGTTCACATTCTTGCCTTCCCAGCATCTTTTTTTTTGGGGGGGGGCTGCCCCCCTTGCCCCCCCCTGTTCCTACGCCACTGTCCAGTTCATATTAACATCAAATCTAGACCTCTGGCAGGCATGCTCACTGGAACTCAGAAGAAAAGCTGCTATGTGGCCTAGTGAGGAGTCGATCTATCTCAGAGCATAGACACTGAAGACATAGACACTCTCTCTAAAGTCTATGCTCAGAGGTTTTCAAACTGTGGTACGCCTACCGCTAGGTACGCGAAGGTATGTCGGGTGGTACGCGAGCACCATTCGCCAATATAAAAGAATGCGTATCTATATATTACGAGGGCTGTATGTTCACTGTCGTTGCTGCAGGTGGAACCTTGCATATGGTCATATGTCGCAACACAGAGGCAGGAATGTCTTAGCGTCAGGATATTAAGCCATTAAGCGGTCGCCAAGAATATTGGGAACCAGACCCTTGTAATCCTGATTGACAGCACTGATCACCGTTTACCCGCGGGTAGGTGCGCACATGGGGTCTGTGCATGGGTCAGCTATCATCCTTCCAAAGCAGAATCAGTAAAAGGTCTAATAGAAGATCTGTGAACTGAAATGTTCTATAAGACTATATTTGTGAACTGGATTTAGCCGTACAAGAGTGAACAGTGCATACTGTCCTACAGTCCCGACATCATAAGAGTTTGTAAAGATAAGTTTGCATGATTTTTATACACTGTGATATATTTTATTAACACGATTTGTCTCTTTCTTTACCTTTATTTTATTTCCTCATTTCTTATCATGCTTATTTTGATTGTGTAGATGCAAAGGGTTGCGATAGTGGTGTTACAACTTAATTTTTGCAAACCTTTTCATTGCACGAACGGGTCCCTTAATTACAGCCTTAATTGTGGTCTTTAATGTAAGCATCGGATAGTTGTTTACAATTTCAGTTAAGAAAACAGAGTTAAGCCTATATATATATATATATGATAACTGGTTCATTTTTTTGGAGTGGGGAGGGGGGCGCAGTATTGTCTTTCGCCTATAGGGCGCAACACAGCCTTGCGCGCCGGCCCTGCATGGGTGTTGTGACCGCCGGCTCACCACCAGTTAAAAGTTAGACGCGGAGACAAGTCTACATATTGATACACATAAAAAGATGGATAATATACATGTAGAATGAAACATATTTATATCATGAACAATTAACTATAACTATACTGACTAAATTTCGTAGTTCTTTCATTCCGACTGCTGTTAGGCTCTTTAACAACGGCAGGCCTATTGGCTGATTTTTGATTTTATTCTTTGAGAATGGTTTTGTAGGCTATATGATTTGGTAGTTGTGTAGAATTGTTTTAATTTTTTTTTAAGTCATGGATGTGTTTCTGTATGGGGAAGGTTGAAGTATGTGTAGTATTGTAGGAATTTGTTATTTGTATTATTTTTATATAGGCCCTTGCTGTCGACAAATGTATCTCCGCTGAGGACTAATAAATTTGTCTTGTCTTGTCTTAAATTATAAATACCGGCGAACCTATAAGACTATAAGTCCTAGACTGGTATATATATATATATATATTCGCGGGGGATAGGGTTGGGAGGTGGTACTTGGTCACTTCGAATTTTCGAAAGTGGTACTCGTCTGGAAAAGTTTGAAGACCTCTGATCACGAACACGTACTCCGATCCGTGCTCTGATCTATCTATATAGTTTCTATACAGTAGATGTGCGCTTAATCATAAAACAAAGAATTAATTGTCTTTTGCATTAACACCGGTTGCCACGAAAAAGGCGGCTACTGTGACCATATGCGCAGGCGACTATTATTGTCATATGCGCAGGCGTTAAAAAAAAAAAAAAACGAAAAAAACGAACAACTGATGATGACTGGCAGAGCTGCCACAGGTCAGGGAATGTGAACGAGGCTACAAAGCAGAAGAGATTTGTTTACTTCCGGTTCGTGTCAGTGTCGGCGAGCCAGATTGAAACCTGTAGGCTAAGTTCGACAGCAGAAGATTTTTTTAAAAAGAAATTTTAATCAAAATTTGTTGCGTGAGTTCTTTTCGTTGTGTTTTAAGTCAAAACGTGAACAGTTTATAGAGTATTTATCTGTTTGCTTATAAACGCTGTAGTGTTGTGCGTGCATAAAATTGCCCTTCTTAGAATTTGTATTTTCCTTACATAATTTGGCTGACCTCGTAATTCATTTTAAACAAAGTAAATGCGTGTTTCGAAAAGACTACCTTATTGTCTTTTGGAATTTATTGTGTAGATGATACAAAAATTAGTGCGTAACGAACCTTTAAATTGACCCTTGAAATGTAGCCCTTAGACGTTTCATTAATGAATGTAGGCCTAGAATTTGTATTTATGAGGAGGTTTGTGTACTACATTTATTACTATTATTATTACTATGCGAACGTCACACTTTTGAAGTTATTCAGCTGATCACTGGGACTATACGTAATGTGCATTTTTATTCTTCTTGTATTGTGTATCACAATGATAGAAAACGTGCAGTAATGGGAATTGTTAACATGTTTGTTTCTGATATTACGACCAGTATGGCCCAATGAAATTCTTTGGGGTTCGCCATGAAGCTTTAATAACCTTTTAGGATATTTTAAACTTGTAAACAGTTGTAATCACATGCACTCTCAGTTATTTAATCGCTTGATAAATTCTACTGGCCATGATGGTGTATTACCTGATCGAGTAGACCTGATGCAGTGTACCAACCACGGACCATCATTTATGAACCGTACTTACTGACGTTGCTGTGTGTGTATGGATCTAAATGAAAATGAAATTAGATTAGCATTTTCTTTTTATTGCCACTAGTTAGAACATACATGCAGTTAGTAAATTGTTACAGAATTTGTGTTTGGATTCCTTCACATTCTGTATTATTGTTGCACGTACATGTGTTCATATGTATGTGAAGAAATTTTAATAGTGTATAATGAGTTATTACTTTTAAATAAAATAATATCTTTCTAATATCTTTCAGACATGGAGCTGAATGACAAAGAACAAATAGTGAAATCAGAACTAGAAGCTTTTCTTGTAAGACACTCTTTGGGAGATGCGATACGGTAGGTGACAGCCATTTTAAAAATGTCTCTTCAATTTTATGCATTATTTATGTCATATGTATTCCTGTCATGACCAGTATGAACTGACCGTTGATCACCCAGGACTGGCGATTGGAACGACTGCTTCCCATTGCAATGAAAAGTGTGTAAATCACATAAATCATATGAAAATTTGCCAAGCGCGTCTGAAAACAAAAGTTTAGGTTGGAAGTCTTATCACATAGGATATTGTTAAATAAACATATGAATGTTGATATTTTGTTGTTACTTGATATCAAATATTGGTGACACATTTTTACATAAAAACATTTCAAGGAGTTTCTTGTCACTGGGGATAAACATCATAATAATATTAGCACATTACATTAATGTGTATTTTTCAGAGGCACTGAAAACCTGCAACAGTTTTAAGGTGGGAGGGGAGGGGGATTAAAATCCCCATCAATTTTATTTTCAATAAATTTTGGAAAATCCCTTGCATTTTAAAGATGGGAAACTGATGAATGCTATGTAGTACTAGGTGGCATTTGCATATTTACATAAATTCCTTCATTGGCTCTAAGAAAAGTTTGCAACTGGAGAACACTTTGTGATTATCTTATTTTGTTTTGATGTTTTACAGCAGCTTACACACGGGGATTATGAGAATTATTAAGAAATCTTTACTGTGCATGTTACATTGGGAAATTTTTGCCTGCATCAGAAAACAATTTTTTTCCTTGTCCAAAATAAACAATTACTATTAATAAGAATGATATTGCATTTTTTTGGGCAGGGGAAGGGGGTGTGAATTAATCCTTTGCTGAGAATTTGGAATTAAGATAACTGCTTTTTTTTTTCCTCACCAGATCTATTGATGAAATTGTTTTGAATTATGTACTTGGAATTCTGGAAGACCTTGGCAGCGATCAAAGTATGGAGGACACAGAAGATGTTGAACTGTTTGCAGAAATGATGGAGGCATACCTTCCAGGGTTTTCAGCTGTCAGCATGTAAGATTTATTTACTTACATTAGGTAGAAGCAGCTAAAATTTTAATTTGACTATGTCTTTAAGCTGTTGAAGATTTTTCTGAAAATTTAATGAAAGCAATGTAAGTTACATGTACCTCAGTCATTTGTGTTTATGTGCTGTGTGTTTTCCAGGTAGTGCTTTATGTTTATCATAGACGCTAGAAATTTTTTTGATTGGTGGTGGTGTTAGAGGAGTTTGATGTGCTGCTTAATAGAATTTATGTTCATTTCCAGGTTTTGCTGATGAGTTATCCCTTCATTGCAACACCTTGTGTAGTTGCTTTTATTGCTGTTGCTCTAAATGTTGAATTTATTGCTGATTTTTCTATCCTGTAGAGATTTTTAAAATTTATAGATTAAAGAAGTAAAATAATTTGTGCAACCTTTGGATTTGTTCTAACATAACCTTTCTAGTGGAAAATTGACATCATATTTGTCACAGAGAATAATAATTTATTTTATTTGAACACTTACATAATATTTCCATTTTCTGTGCAGTCCAGAGGTGTGTCAGTGGATGTTCAGCATTGCAGAAAAGTTGTCCACTGTGCAAAAGTCAGGTAGAGATTTTTTTCAATTTAAATTAGGCAAATGCTTTTGATAACATGTTCTTCAGTTACATTTCTGCAAGGAATTATTTTTCTTTCTGCTTCCTTAAGCCTTTTCATCCACCACTGAAAAAGAAGAGAATGCAGAAGAGAGAAAACCAATTCTAACTACAGCTAAAGTAAAGATGAAGTCTTCTTGCCAGCAGAGTGGTCAGCATGACCCTCCTTCATCAACAGGCAAGGACAGATGTCATGATGGTCAAGACATGCTGAATGGTAACTTAGAAATGGACCAGAATCAGCTCAGCCTGTTGCGTGAACTTTGCCCAGGTGCCAGCCAGGCAGAGTTGGAATGTTGTTTTCATCTGGCAGGCGGAAACCTTGAAGAAGCAGCGCAGGTTCTTCTCTATCGGCAAGAAACTGGGACAGCTATCTCAGCAACAGCATCACAGCCACGCAAGGTGCACTTTTGTATACTGAGGAGGGAAAAATCTCCTTTTCTTATTTTACACATATTCAAACCACATTTATATGTACTTCAGTTTATTGTGTCAAGAGACGGATTTGTCCTTCTTCTGAAGTAGTGTATACTTGCACATAACATGGAAATTTACAATATGAGCATGGCGAACATTCTTGTTTTGGAAAAGGACAGTACAGAATTTTGTGTTATTTTGTGATCTTTTATTCTCTTAATAAAATTTTGGCCTCCTTTTCGCATCACAGAAAACTTGTTCAGGGGTCAGCCATGGTTGCCATAATGATGAATCACTGAAAGATAACATTCTTGCAAAGTAAGTAAATGTTTTATATGTTCTTTTTGCTGTACTCATACCCATTTCTTCCCTCCCTCTCTCACACTCACATACACACAGACATATGCTCTGCTCATACTGTCAGTCTCTGTTGCTTTAAATTATTTTGCCTGTAACAAAAACTGTACAACATCTACACTGTGCACAATTCTGTCAAATGCAGACCATCTGGATGATATTTTTTTCTTGTACTTACAAAATCAGGTACTCCTTTGTGGACACAAATGAGGACAAGAGAACACACAAGCCAGCTTTACTAACAAAGGTTGTATGCAGCATAAGTCATATTTCAAAGCTTTGGTACTCTTTTAAGAAATTTTATGAACTGCAACCAAAGTGAAAAAAGGCAAAAATAGACAAAAAGGATATTAACTATTAAAAGTTTTAATATGTTTCAAATGTATAAGGTAAATGTCATCTTACTTTTTTTCTTTTTATTGTCTTTTTTTTAAAAGATATTTCATCACTGTATGGGAACATTTTCTTATTTTTATTAGCTTTTCTTGTACTGCATATGTAGAATACCCCTCAGGTAGCCCTTATCTATAATTTCTTTTAGTCTTTATCACTGTTATTAAGCACACACAAAACTTCCAAAACCATGCTGAATGAAATGTTATGGAATTTGTTGCCTTCAACATTAGGATGAAATTGATACCACCACAAAGAACTTAAGTTTACCTTCAAACATGGGGCTTGAGATGATTTATGCAGTAACAGCATATGCTTTCATTTTTTTCAGGTTTTAAGTTTCTTTTTTTATGTTAGGAACATCCCCAACCTTACCCAGAACATTAAGTTCACTTTTCTTTTTCCTTCCTATTGAAAGTAGAACTGCTCTGTTTTTCATGGATAGTATAAGGTGTCCATAAAGTCCTTATGCAGCTTAATGTTTTTGACAAACTGTGCAACAAAGAAGTAATGTTCAACATTTGGTAAAATTTTGAATGTGTGAAGCAGGACGAGGCTATTCAATTTGCAAAAAAAAAATGCCATGTCACTAATGGAAAACCACTTAGTATAAAGTGGGTGTCATTATGTTTTTGTTTTTTTCATAGCCTTCGAAAACAGGGAAAATACAGTGTTACCTCCTTTATATCTTACCAATTTTGGTCAGTGACATATTTTTTGCATGGTTCTGCTTCGTACATTAGATCCCTGATTTACTTTCCAAAGATCAAGCCCATCAACCATCTCTACCAGTCTGCTGGAATAAAAGTTTTAATTTATTTGTAAAGAAGTCACTAACAGTTTTATTGAGACTGGGATAAATATGTGTATGTTGCATTTTGTATGCTTTATACATGTAGCATTGAAGTTATTACCAACTGCGTAAGGACTGGTTCTACATTTTATCCCGGCTGTCCATTGCTAGTATATTTACAATAGATTTCTTAACCCCCACCCTTTCTCTCCCCCCCCCCCACACCTGCACACAGACTTCAAAAGCAAGTCGCCTTTTACAGTTTCCTCTTCTTTCCCTCGCCTCTCCACCACTGCTATGTGCTGCCTGCCTGCAGTGCCCAGCAACCCACTGCATCTTTTCCCCTGCCTCTCTTTGTCTCTTGAATGTTTGCTTTTAGAAATCAATTTACCCTGTTCCTTGCTTGAAATTTTTTTTCAGGAAGAGAAAAAGTTGGTTCGATATCGAGATGGCCAGGTTGTCAGCACCAAAGGAGAACGTTTTAGTGAAGTCAAGCGACAAGAATCTGAAGACATGAAGAAAACTTATGTGTCTTTAAAACCAGCTCAGAAGTATCGGTTCCACTAGTCTCCAAAATAAAATATATTCTGTTTACTGTACAGGTAACTCTTTTCCTACCATGACAAGAAACCGAAATAAACTTAATAAAAATTAGTTTTCTGATAGGTAACAGGTCCTGAATCAGCAAGACCTAAGTAGATACTTTTAAAATTTAGGTGATCAAACCGATGCAAAGGTTTGTGGTATTTTTACGAATTAAGTTTTATCACTTTGAAGCATTTACCAAGTTACATTGTCCATGGGTTTGCCTGCCAAATAGATAAAAAAAAAGATATGTATTTGTTGTATTTTCATATTATGAACTTTGGTGGATGTTGTCTGGTTTTGTGTTGATTCGATACAGATTTTTAATTTTTCCACCCGCCAGATACATCATAAGTTTACGTTTCATAATTGTTAAAAACAAAAAAATCTAAGAATAATGTATCAATACTTTATAAACAGCGAAAGTATTTTTTTAAATTAGGTATTGGCTTAAAACAGATGAAGTATTTTGTATTGTTTGTGTATTTTGTCCCTAAGTTTTATCAAACCACTCATTAGTTATACAATTTATAGACTTTCATGTCGAAATCATTTTTTTTAACAAGTAATGTGTTACCAAAATATGGTTTGGACACAAATATTTGTATTAGTTTTCCACTTAAGTGACAGTGATCCCAATTGGTGCTAATAATTCCCCTCAGATCTTAGAAATGAAATGGATCCTCAGCACAATGTCAGTATTGCAAGTCATTTTTTATATCAAACCATGTTCTGAATGAGGTAGAGAGTTTCTGTACATGACTATTTTTCTTCGGAATTCTTTGCGTTTCTTTCATTTTGTGCATGTTCGTCATTTGCATTTTAAAAAGTTGTCATAGTATACGTTGCATACACCCTGCTTTTTATTGTTGTTTCCAAACTGTTATGTGTGCTCTTTGCTAATTGTTGCATGCTGGTCGACACCAGAGGTTAATATTTTCAGGGTATACTGTGTGGGTCTATTCAGCTGTCGTTATACAAAGGTGTTCATTGTAATTTGAACATTCAGCCGTTTGTTCCCGTCAGTGGCACACTTCATGTAGCAAAGCACCAGCTTCTGGCTTAGAAGGGAAGAACACATGGCAGACATATATTAGTTTACTTTTATTACTTGACAGGAAGATTTTTTTTTCCAGTTTAGCATATTAGAGCTGGTACTCAGAGAAATATATATTATTGACAGTTCCTTTAATTGAAAGAAAGGTGAAAATGTTTAAGTCTCCAGTTGTATCTACACAGTTGTTTCAACTGCCCTTTTATTTAACAAACTCAACACAGCTGCTTATGACACTTATGTGGTAAACATTAATAAAGTATGACATGACATGCTGGCAATGGATTGACTTTAAAAAAAAAAAAAAGCAGAAGCTAAGATTTTCATCATTTCTCTGTTCTCAGTATTTGTTTCTTGTGTGACCACTGTACTAGAGGAGTCACAAACTGGCGTGAGTTTAGATTGCATTGTAACTATGATATTTTTTGTACGATTGTCTTATGAAAGCAAAGCAAATAGCATTTGATGCGCATTTTAATTCAGAAATATTTGTCACATCTTATTTTCATCGAAAACCCTTCCTGGGAATTCTTGGTGCTTTAACTGAGATCTTCATACATTTTTGGTAGATCCCAGTTTAACAAATAACACTAATTTTAATAGCAATACACATACAGCATGTCATTAATAATTATTTTTGAAAAAATGAACTTCTTGAACTGTATTACCTTATGGTAACTAGATGTTTTATTTTCAAATTGAGCAACATTCCAGTATTATTATCAAAAATATTAGTTTAATGATATGCATAGGAAAACATTTTTGTCAATTATTTTTCTATCTACACTACAGTCACACATTTAGCATTTTGTTAAAAATTGTTTTTGTGTTTATTTGTTTTACATGGGTATTTAATTGCCATTTCTCCAGTTCAAAAACAGCCATAAACCACATATATCTCTTCAGAGTGGAATATAATGAATTCTTTCTCTACCAACATTAGACATCTAAATAAGAGCAGACACATCAGGGTTACTTCATTATGGCTCTGCATTAAACCATTGTATGCCATTAAAAGAAACATCTTTGTAAGTATGGTTGTGAAGTCACAGTCATTTGCCACTTGTACTTTCGAAAATTTACAAATGTAACATGCTGCAGGTAAGTCTTCTCATCTTGTTGGATAATATGCAGGGTTACTGAATCTCAGATGGCTAAGGTGAGGTTTTTTTTAAAAAACTGTTTCATCTCTTGTTTACAAAATGCCACCATTTTTATAGATATTGTATTTGAAAATAAAAATAGAAAAACATGTGTTGAGGTCTTTTTTGGTTCAGGATATTTTATTTCTGCACTTTTTTCCATTATCATGTTTTATTTTTAAGTTACACAGTGCTCTCAGTGAAAGTAAAAAATAAATTTTATTTGCATTCATCAATATATCACCACACATGAAAGAGATGTACTCCATGCTTCAAGATACGACAGTATCTACTTTCACAGATTCACATAAACTATTGGTTGAGAATTTTAAATCTTGCAGCACTGACCTACACAAGTTAGAGGACAGGCATTTTAAAAAAATACTGCACTTCCATCAGATAATGGCACTTGCTATGTCAAAAATATGCTCGCTGCTATCTTGGCCTGAAGAATGTTTCTTGGAATTTTGATGAGTATCATGTCAATACTTCCAGCTTGAAAAAGAAACTCCAAAAGGCATAATAGTTGCACTATTATGTCATTTACTATAATTGATAAACTCATCCAATCACACTAAAATTCACATCTTATAAATCAGATGCACGTAACTGAGATTCTGGAACATGCTGTCTTCAAAGCTGTTAAACAACAAAATATCAAATAGTGCAGGATACCAAAAGTGTTTCAATCGTGGCACACAGTCTCCAGACTTCATGAGCCAAAAAGGGAAGTGGTGATGTTAAGTGCAGGAGGGAGCTCTCCAGGTCAGTCTGTATGTTCTTCATTATTTTTAAATCTGCTGTTTCATGTCCGAAACTCAATATCCCATGATGTAGACAATCTAATGCATATCCTAGACGCTCAAAACAGTCAGGAGTGAATGACTGGTTTTCAGAAAGAGAAGTTCGCAAGAAACTGCATAACCTTTGTACATATTCCACTAGAGTTGTGAGCAGAGCATATTTTTCTGGTACCATCATGGTGACAGCAAAATGAGTTATGATTCTGAACAGCAGTCTTCTTTTAGGCAGTGGCTGTTGATTTTTAAAAAAAGCCCATGAAAGTAACTCCATTTTCTTAGAAGATATAAGAAAGATCTCTATAAAAAAAATACAGTTAATTAAGTTTGATGTCAAGGTTAGAATAATCAAAACAAAATCCTTGAGGCATTTCTTAAAAACTCTGTTTGAACCCAAATCTCAATTCTAGGGCTGCCAAAGGCTATAACGAAAAAGAGTGTATAATTAAATCAGAAACTAGTAAACCTAGCTGACAGCATGAATAACATTCTTCTTGCTAGCCTACCAAACAAGACACTTTGATATAAATCATTTTACACAAATACACATGAATGCATTATACTAGTAGTACATCGATAGTGCTACACCACTTTTGCAGTTATAAACTGAAACCAACATTTACACATTGGTACAAGATTCCTGCATTATGCAAAGTTGATGCATACCGGTATGGCAAACTAGTTAATCAAAATGAGCAAAACTAATGAAACTGTTCAAAAGGTTAAAAAATGTGGATATGTTGTAATTCTTAGCTAATTTGATCATCTCTTTAAATGGGACATGTAAAATAGATACATTTATAGATTTTACAGTTTAAAAAAAATGTGTGAACTTGTGCCTGCTCTGGTTCACTATGCCTAGGTATGGCATGTGGAATGTTGAGCCAATTCCTCACCTTCAGCTGCTTACCCATTTACTAGTGGGAAGACAGAATCTTCCATTCACTCCCCTACGAAAGCTTCAAACCTGTGACTTTCTGTTCCAAAGTCAAACACAATAACCAAAAAGCAACTACTGAAAAGTGTGAAATGCAAGCCTCTCGCAGAGAAACATTTTAATAGTGGGTTAGGATAATCACACAAAAATGCAGATGGATTTTATGAACCAACATGTTAACAGAAATAACACCTACCTGTATGATGTCAGATTCAACAGGTTCAAGCAAAGACAACATCACACGGTCTATAAGATCTCCTAGTTCTTTTAGCAAGCAGTTCTTAAGCTGATGGCCATGCACAGTTTCGTTCATCCATCTGTGAGCAAGCAGGTTTGTTATTCCTTCTAGTCCCTTCTGTAGGCACGTCATAGGCATGCCTGAATCATACTCAACAGCTCTTTGAAGAGATTTAATGCATGCTGTCACAGTTTCCTTCAGAGTAGAATGTAACTCTGTGTATCCTAAGGAAAGCAAAGGCCACCTTTCTTCTAATGCATTTCCATCTTCTGTAGGTCGGAATAGTGTCATGTTTTCAAACTGATCCAAGTCCTGCGCAAATTTCACTTTTATAAGGAGACAACAAAAACTGTTTTGGGGTCAGGGGCATTTACAAAATTATTTATACTGTACTAAGCTCCTGTGATGTGATATGGCTCCCTCTACCCTGCAGTAATACGTCTTTTTCAAGCAGCTCAAGACTCATCTATCAGCAAAACCATTAACCATCTAACCCACCACCACCATCCTCTTATTCCTTTTCCCACAGTGTCCCATTCCCACTTTTACTCTTCCTTCCTCTTGGTTGATTATCTAGAATCTTTCTATGCAATCATTGTGGATACCATATAATTGGTGCCTACTATTTCAAGAAGCTTAAGTGTTTTCCATTTTTAAGAAAAAGTCAATTTACATCTGACAGTATTCTTTTTCTTAGCACTGTTGTGCATATTTCAAATCTGATAGAAATAAAGTCACCAGTTAAAAGAAGTTCACACAATTTCCTATCCTAGACCAAATGTTCCAGCTGACCCCAGTCTATCTCAGCTGTTCTTTATGATTTTATGATTTTTTATGGGATCTGTGTGATGTTTGGGGATATACATATATATATTTTGCATTCTAGCAAAAAGAAGATAAGTTTCAATACAAATGTTAATCTTCAAAATCTGGACAAAAATGACTTCTCATTATTTTTCTAGGTCAGTTACATATCTTCTCTGTCTTGTTGACATTGGCAATCATGGGATCTAAAGACAAGAATAACAGTTTACATGTAGTTGCCCTTTACTATTTAAAATATTACATACAAAGAATCTGCAATAAACTGTTGCTTTCTTTCTAATACAAAATAAATTATAAAAATATGCTAAATTTATATCTATCAAGGAATTATTAATAATTGTTACCTCCAATGATCCAAGTAAATGCACTACACTTTGAATAAACTGGTAACTAGTGGTTACAGCATGTGGGCTGCTAACACACAGACTAAAATCTTCACTTCTGCTCTCTTCAGAACATGGTGGAGAAGGCAGAACATCTGTACTTCTAAAAGCTACTGCAACAATGGATGATGATAAATGAACATGCAAAATGGTTTAACAATGCTTCTGCCTGCATATTTTCAATATTATACATCAGTATATACTTTTATTTATCTTTTCACCACCAAAATTGGTTTTAATTATTATATGTGCATACAGATCTTATTAAAATGTTCTGTCCTGAGAAAGATGATAAAGCAAGTGATGCTTGGAGTTTGGCACATATCATGACTTTTATATTTTAACTTATAAAAACTATAATTAAGAGATTATATAATAGACCAAGCTGTGATCGCGGAACAGTGATTTGAGTGATTACAGATCTCTTACAGAAACCTCATTATTAATAATTATAAAAGTTATCCAATTTACTTTTTCAGCATTCAGAAAATTTATATTTCAAATATTATTCTTGCATATTCTTTGCTGAACAATGTCATACACTTTATTTCATGACACAAACCATTGTGAGCTTGTGAGAAAGCAATAATTTGCTGCTGCTTCAGTTGAAGAATGGTTTCTTTAGCTTGCAGGTACCTTATTCGATACTGTTCTTGCCCTTGTTTATAATCCTCACATAACTGCTGCACATACTGTTTCACATTTACACCCTCTGGCTTACTTCTGAGAATAGCTATTGCAGCTGCCACTCTTAGTTCATGTAGATTTATATCTGTAAGGAAACAATAATTATTATTATTATTATTATTATTATTATTATTATAACATTCCCATCCTTCAGAGTGAACACTCCCAACACTGTTACACAGAAAAAAATTGAAATAGCAGGTGAATGAAAAATAAAAACAAAAACAATGCAATATGACAATGGATGCAGGATAAGCTCATGCATATCACAATGCTTCACAGATGAAGCCACTTAGTTTGCAATGCCTACAGTGAATGTTTTACGCAAGTGTAAGGAGTTGGTGGAACAAAATTGCTTTTTATCAGGTTTTGAGACTGAAAAATTTGTTAATTGCCTAGGCTAGCCAGAATTCCTGTTCCTTCCTTTATGTCTTGAGTGACTGTATAGCTAAAATATATGGACTCATGTGTGTCCAAAAGAAAAATAAAGCTTTACAGAAGCCATTTTGTTTGGATTGAAGTTTATATACATTTGGTAAAATGTACCTATGTTTGATGCACCTTTACACAAGTATGAAGACTTCCATCAGTGGACAGACACAAGTTCTTTGCAGTCTACTACATCAACAGTCTTCATAAATATTTAAGGCACGTTTAACATTAATCGTTTAATGTTTATGTGCACTATTATATGTGCCAAGACAAATATGTCCATGCAACCCAGCCTAGATTACAGATGTGTAAAAAGGTGATCTGGAAAAAGGGACCTGTTTCAAGTTCTCAGAATTTTAGACCTTCATTGCTGTTAATTAATGTACACACTGTGGCCACTGCGTCGTGAGATCTAGAAGGAAGGCACTGATCGATGTAGTAATGGAATGCATGCTTCACATTATATGGATTCCTCTGAGTGTTGTTCCTCACCGTCACCTTAAGTGATAGATTTATCTCTCTTTTTCTGTGGGCCTGGGTCAGGTTTAAATATGTGAAACAACATTTAAACGCTGTAGTTCTTTTCTGGTCCCACATGATGGCTTTTATAAAAACGTCAAAACAATTTTTGCAGTGCTGATCGAGATCTTGTGCAAGAACTGCCCCATTTCGCACACCACTGGTTTGCTTTCAACTTAAGGCTCATAATGACAACGTTATGCTTCCCTTAATGTTTAATTTACTATTTTGTTACTATTTCTTTTGAAATCAGCTACCATGCAGGCGCCGTGATATAGCCTTAGTTGCTTGCACGGCGACTACCAACCGACCATGCAGGCGCTTGCATTAATACATTAAAAAAAATTGTCTTTGGACCTTACCCATTTTGCACATATTATTCGATTACGTCGTAAGCAGGACTCTTTTTTATCATCGCGTGTTTGTTCTTCCAATTTTTGTTAAAATGTCCGTTTAATCTTAAAAGATCCCGGAGAAATGCCCTTCTCCCATCTGTTCCGTTTGCAGACGACATCTAGATCTCGGCCAACATAAACCATAACCAAGGACTTGTGTTATACCAGAGATCCCTACAGATCTCTGTGTGTTATACGTCCGGGCCATAACAACACTACAGTATGCAAGTGGCTGGCACTGCAACTCATTTTAGCAAAGAAAATGGGCCAGAATAACCCCCGATTTAAATTCTCTTTCACCAAAAGTTATGAAAACTTGGTAATATCGAATGGCTAGTGTCTACGATCGAGCATCAGTGGCAAGGGAAACAACTACTGTATCAAGATCCCCCGTAACGAAAAATTGTTTGAAAGATAATGCATCAGAATGAGTGGCATAGACCTGCACAAAAAGGAGGAAAGGCAAAAGCTTCACTACAAGATGCTTGGAGATCTTCAAAACATGGCTAGGGAACTTCCAGGGTATGCATAAGTAAAATCATCTTCGGTATTTATGAACTAATTAATAATGAATTCCATACATGTAACAAAGTTATCCTTTCACACAGGTTCTCAATCCGAAAATTAGCTTTTCACAACTCCAAGTAACTTACAGAGTTATTGCTAGAACATGTGGATCACTTAGATGCAACGCGACGCCATGAGCCTTACCTGTCAGGCCTAACGTTAACCGATGCAGAAGTGAAAACAATAATAATTGAATTCGAGGAGCACATTTTTTTTTTTTTTTGGTGTGGATGTGAGCTCATTGTTCTATGCACGAAAGACTACAAATGAACTGACAGACAACAATAGAGCAAATAAATAATAAGCGGTAGCAAACGGATGACAATATGTCAAACATAAACAAGGATGAAGAACCGATGAATAATCGGAAGAGTTCGCTTGATTAGGAAAGATATATTTCTTGAAGGGTTTGAAGCCAGAACGTGAATGCACAGGACGCAGACTCAGCTCAAAGATAAAATATTTATATCACCCGGTTTGTTAAAATACGGATGCGATTAAAGGCAATTCATTAACCGCACACAACTCCACGAATTGCCCCCTTCTGTTTAGTCTGCTCAATCCTACCACGGACTGTAATACAAATCCGTGATCCTACTAGCCATTCTTCAGTGGGATGGTACGCGAGCCACCCGGGTAACACATTTGTGGCCCAGTTTTTGATATGTGTTTACAGGCTGTGACAATATTTCATATTTTCAGAAAATATCAGCAACGTCTACCATATGACTTACTGTCTTCACTTGCAAGCTCAATGCTTGATGGAACAGTCTTTGATATTGTAAAGTCACTAGAGGAAGTACAACACCTGGAAGAGAAGGCACTATACACGCAACGCCTTCGGCTTATAAATGAGCACAAGGGTATTTCTCAAACTGTTCACTGTTTTATGTGAAAATGTACATTTGTCGAATGCTGTGGCATAAGTCTATTTTGCAACTACCCGTTTCATCCACAATTTAATATTTTAGACTGACATTTTTTCATTCCTAATTCAATAACATATGACAAATAATTGTTATAAACTTAGAAAATAATCATGATTTTTCTTGATCATAACTATTTAATATTAGAATGCAATGTAATAAAAGGATGAGACAGTTTTATATATTACTTTTTAAATAGTGGTTTTTTTTCACACTTGCCAGAATTAGTGGTGACACAGAAAGGGTCATTTGAAAGAACTCACCCCTGATGTTGTGGACAGATTTTACATTTTCTAACTTCTTCCAGCACAGCGACATGAAATGCAGAAAAAACACAAGGAGTTGTTACTGCAGAATCAGAATAAACCACACAACCTGCCGCTAGTTCAGGCCCAAGTGGAACGTGAAATGAAGGCAAGCAGATGAACGGTTTGTTGTCTGCAATAAAAGTTGATTTGTGTGTTGGTTTTAGTATTCTCGGTTCTTCACCTGGAACTAAAGACCTCAAGACAAAGAAATAAACAAAACAGCCCTTCCTTCTTATGGGATGACCTTTACCTTTCTTCTTATTTATTCTTATCAGAACAAATACACTGTCATTTTTATCTTTACAGACTTTAGAAAAACGATGTGAAGATGAATTGCGACGGCGGGATGTGAAAATCATGCAGGAACTGGATAAGAAGGTCATGGATCAACAGGGTCTCTTGGAAAAGGCTGGTGTTCCAGGATTTTTTGTCACCAATGTTCGTCATGAAATTCAGCTCCAGATGTACCTGTTGGACTTTATTTGCCGCCTTGCAAGGACTCATTCCTCAAAAGCTTGCTAGCAAGCCTTATTGTCTGAATACTAACTACTTTTTTCTATAATCTCCATGTACATAGTTATGCTTAAATTAAAAGGAACTTCAGGTATTATGCTCCCACATGATTATTTTTTTTAAATATGTGAATGTGTTGCCTTTTGATCTTAACATCTGGGTATTTCTCTGTAAAGAATCTGGTTATATTGGTTTGCTGTATAAGTACATAATAGTTAGCAACCTGGATATGACATGCCCAAAAGGCTTTGTGTGAGAAAAAGAGACTTTAAGAACACTGCATCATTCAAAAGAAGTGAGCAACCGGATACATTACCTTTTTTCTGAAATACATTTACTGGAGGCTTAATATGTAGCAGAACATAAAATTTCATACATGCTGTCTTGGTGACTGTTGCTTCCTGGGTGCTGAAGAAAGAGGCACCTATCACCTGCTTATGTGGGCAATACATTTTGTAAAAGCTTCACATAAACTGATATCACATGATGGAGAGGGGATGTTGTTGGAAGCTACTTGAAGTCTACAGTATGTATTTTTGTGTTGGAAAGACATTCAAGAATGAGCCATAATCTTTGAGGAAACCTTTTTAAATAAAATAGTAACATGAAAATAAGAAACAAAAAATCTCTGTTCATTAAATGTTATAATCCTGCTCTGATTCTTCATTTTACAATACTGATTAATTTATGATGGAGAAGAAATGACTCCCTCCACACACACACACACACACGTGAATTAAGTAGGAAGCCACGTTTTCAACACCTTTGTCAGGGAAACTAAGGTAGGAAATGTTCTGTATAAATTTCTTTCTGCAATGAATCTAACCAGGCTTCACTTTTTTGCTGGAATTCGCTCTTCACCACAGATCACAAAAGAAATATCAATGTGAGAAATAGTTTAATAGGCAAATATATATTCTTTCATAGAAGAGTAAAGGCCTGTATCTTTTTCAAAGAAGTTCACATAAATGCTTAGTTGATAATGTCAGATTATTTGGTCTAGGCCTAGGCATTGCTTTTTTTTATGTTTGTAAATGCTATAGAGGCAGTAGACTTAATATGTAACGTGCAATAACTTATGCACTTTGTTCATAAATTTCAAGTAAAAAAAAATCCGTTACAGGATATAATAATCACAATATATTTCTAACCATCACCAGTTCTAATATTGTAACAATTATGCACTACGTAAAAACTTTATCAGTTATCTCCTTCTGTCAACTTTTTTCATTCAGTAGAGAAGTCTTTGGAACGAAAAGTATAACTCCCCAAAGCCACAGTTACTTGTGTAAGCTATTGATATATTTTGCATGCAAACAATGTAAGTTCCTTTACACAGCAAAGCTCACATAAAATTCCGAATCAAATTTAAAAGAAAACATACTCATACACATTTTAAAAGATTAAACATGCAATCAGAAAATTATGAATTTTGCAGCAATATTATAATGGATTAAACATACATTTAATTCATTATCCTGACGAAAAAGACATTTAAAGGCACATCCTTCTGAAAATAGAAGTATGCACATGGATCTATGTCTACAAATAAATTTTCTAACATGAAACTCTCTCATCTGTTTTCTCAAGCAGAATTAGCATGAGAAAAACTGCAAGTAGTAAAGCATACTTTCTTAAGCCACAAAATTTGATTTTTAAAGAGATCTGATTTGCAAAAAATCGGCAGATATTATTAACTGTCAAACAGGTGTTCCACTGTATTTCAACAACCAGAAAATTAGCTTAAAGCATGGCCATCATTTAGTAAATACATGGTTGCAATAAGAAGGGTGTTTAAAATAAAGAAAATTTGTAAATGCTAAATACAAATGCAAAACCTCATATAGCAGGCCACCAGAAAATCACAAAATGTGCAGTTTCCAAATAAATATTTGAACAAAGTTTGATTCTATATGATGAGACACTGACTGCATAAAACTATTCCTCAATACTCAAATCAAATTTATAAAAAAACGTTATTTAACTTTTCCTTGGAATTATATTTTTAAATTTGCTGAATCACAGCACTCTTAGTTCTTGTTACCTGATTCCACTGTGCGTTTTCTATATTTCTTTTATTAGTCATCTGTACTGTTGTTCATCCTTCCATTTCTTCATATGGTGTTCTTTTCTCATTCTTGTCTCAAGCGCTAAGAGCACGCTCCTTACGAGCACAAGTATGTGCTATACTATAAATAACACATTTATTATTAAAATATTTTCATTGAAACATAGTTTATTATTTTTCACGTATGTCAAAAACTGTGTAACATCCTTGTAAAAGATTTTAAATGCAGTCTTTTTAGAAATAATAGAATATTCTATTGATGGATTTACAGAGATTCTCGACCATGCGGTGACATGAAATCCAAGTCAGGACCAACAGGCACAATACCAAAAGGGTTAAGGGATTTGTGGCTCTCCTGAAAAAGAAATACAAGCTACATGTATATCTCTATCAGAAAAAATATTCATGTAACATCAATAGATTTGAAACATGGCTAACCTTTCAATAAAAGTATTACAGACAGTGCAATAGCAAACAAAAAACAAAGACAAAATACCAGAAATGCATAGTAAAGGAAGGAGTCAGCAACAAAAGCTGTATCGCAGACAAGCGGCTGGCCATGTCAGCGCCAGGGCTATAGTGGGATGCAGGCCCTTGGGAAAATAGAACTGTGGGGCCTTTCCAAACCGACATAATAATAATGCGAACTTAAAATGCGCAGAATCACGAATAAGGTGGATCGCACTCTCTGCGCAGAACAGTTTGATAAAAAGAACATCGCGAAGTATAAACAACATAGTGGAACAGGTTCCAAATAATAATAACAATATAAAAAGTGGGACAACAGAAAACGTCTGCAATTCTAGTGAATGCAATGTGATAAACATGTCATGGACAGGTACAGTTTTATTGTAGGCTACGGACTGGTTAATGTATATTGTAAGCAATGCGCAAACAGAATTTACTTTTACTCTACTGAATCAATCAATCAATCAATCCTCTTCGTGCTATTTGCACAAAAGGCCTCAATCAGAGCCCACCACTGATGTCGATCGGCTGAAACCCGCTCCAGGCAACTTACTCTACTGAAAGGGAAGGCAATTTTAGTTCTTGGAATTTCAAAGATTGTGAAGCCTACGGATTATCTCCACCTCCCGATGTACCGTACCACCAGGCACAATGCAAGGGTCCTCCTGTGGGCACAGGGCCTTGGGCGGTCGCCTCTGCTTGCCACCCCCTAGCGCTGGTGTTGGCCATGTAAGCAATTGCCACATGCAGTAAAAGAAAAGTGTACCCAAGATGAGATCAAAATCTGGGACAGCCAGTCCTTACTGCATTGGTGACAGACGTTAACAAATGCACTACCGGACTGCTTCTATCTAAAAAGGTACAGAATCAATAATGCAAAACAAAATAAAATGCAACATTAACTGTTCACTTAGAAGTTGCAGTAAGAAACAAAGTATGATGGACCTACATAATAGTGTTTCATGATGTGCTCCTGGTCAATAGTCTCTGCCACACCAGGCATCTGAAACAGCTCTTGGACATAGGCCCACAGATTTGGATAATCTGTAATACGTTTTTTGTTTGTCTGTACAAAAAAGCAAAATTTACCAAGATTAGCATATGAAAAAAGTTTTTACACAGAATACAAATTCACAGTTTCCAACTTAATGCTATTAAAACAATTCAGTGTGTATGACGTTCTCCTAATCTACTTATTCCCCCTTTTAAAAAAAAACAAACTCCAAAACCTGCCCTTGTACTAACATTTAGTAACTGTTCCAAGGTTTGATAAATTAACTGAAACTGTGTGTGGAAATATTTATAAATGGATACTCTAAAAGCAACCAGTTACATGTATTACTGGAAATAAATGCTAGACCTACCTTGAAGTGTGTGTGGTAGACAGTATCAAACCTAACCAGCGTTGTGAATAAGCGCACATCAGCCTCTGTAAACTGTTTACCAACAAGGTATTGCTGTTTGGTTAAAATGGATTCTGCCTGTATAAATGAAACAAAGTAATTTTTAATTTGGCTCCAGCATACTTCCTTCTTCAAAAAGAAAATCCTATGTCAAGACAATATGCGTCAACTACATCATCAAGAAGTACCGTTAATTCTTGGTATTTAGATTAACCCATGAATATTTGAAATTTTATCTGCAGCAGCTCTTTTCTGAGATCATCATATTGGTACTGTATTTGAAAAAATAATTCCCTATAAATGAATGTACCAAAAGCAGATGCAGGAAAATTTTGTCAGTGAAGGGGAAACAACAAAGCCATTACTAGAGTGATTTCAGATGTTTTCAAGCAGCTGGTTGTCCTTGTTACTGATCTGCTATGTACAATCAAGGTTTTGTAAGCCATGCATGCATACCTGCTGTATAAATATATGTTTAGCATATTAAAATTTGAGTGTTTTTCTATCATGATGAAGACAAAGATTGATAGTGATATTTATGTTTTACGATATTTTTCTGATATTTTGAAACATTTCAAGCACTTAGAGTATATTAATGTTTATCTTAGCAATCAACAAACATTAAGCAATGATGGCTTACACTATTTCCAGAAAGCATACAGTACAGTAGGCCAACTCTATCACTGGTGCAACTGAAGTTCCTCTCCATTGTCTCACTGATATTTGCAAACAGACTTCCACTCAACAACAGAGAGGGGTGGAGAATTTGGTGATTTACGCCAAGCCAGCATCTAACGCTATAACATGGCAAGGCAGCCAACCCTGTAAACAGATGCCACATGCAGAGAAAGAACAGCATGCCTGAGACGAGAGCTGAACCCAGGACAGCCAACCTTCACTGTATTGGTGACAGACGCTAACCGTTGTGCCACCGGACCGCTCTCTCAAGCACAGTGACCTCCCAATCCCAGTCAATGCCTGATCTACATTCAAAATATTTTCACTTGCTTCTTAGTCATCTACATTCCAGAATAGTTGCATAGCTAGATCAACATTTTTTTGTCCTGTTTCTAACAGTAAAGTTCATCCTCGAACCTTTTCAGGTCACTGGGCAGTGAGGTATTAGCAAACTCACTTTCTAACGGTCAGCTTTATGTTAGGGCGGTGCCCATTTCCTTTCCCTCGCTTCCTTACCTCCCCCCATCCCTCTATGGAGTCAGGTATCCATTCCTGGCGGCTGAGTCAGGGAAAAATTTGCTGCTCCATACAGGTGTCAAATCAACAAGCCTTTTGGTTTGGACACCAGTGCTATAACCACTTGGCTTTCGCTTCTAATTGGCTTACTAAATAGGAAGAATTTAGTCAAACAATTTACCTTATCAAGACCTTCAAAAACATCTTTAACAGCAGCATCATAAGCCTCTTGAGACTGTGCAAATCCACATCTGTAAACTCCATTGTTGATTTGACTGAAAAGAAAATAGTAACAAATGAGTCAATGACAATAACTTTATTATCTTTGTAGAGAGAAACTGCGATGTGGTCATAATTATATTTTGAAAAGCTACCTTTGCACAGACTATAAATAAGATGGTTACATCCAGCTAGACAGCTGGAAGCAAGTGTTAGTTAGCTATGCCCATGAACTTGGAGAAGAGTTTTGTTCTCCTCTGTTTATGTTGCTGTCTTAAAGCTTATAGTCTGTGAATAAACATGGATTATTTCCTTAGGCTTTTGATTCAATCCCTTTTAATGAACACAGCCTAGTCAGGGCCTAGTAAATGAAAATATTTTTATTTTTGATTGATCATTATGGCACTTACGGATAAACCCAATCATTGACAGCATCAATCTGCTGCCTCAAATTTTCTGGGTACAGGTCCAGCTTCTTCTGCTCTTCAGTCTTGCAGAATGCATTGAACTCAACAGTAAGCATGCGAATGATTTCACTGGACTCATTATTGACTATAGTCTTCTTTACTTTGTCCCAGAGACAAGGCACTGTGATATTGCCATTGTATTCTGTAGACAAAACACACACACACACACACAAAGTGCATATGGTAACTCATCTCATTTCTAAAAGCCGTTTATTAAAAAGTGAACCACAAATTTTTTGTTAATATACCAAAAACACATTTTTTCCATTTCTATTTTTTGATTGTGATCTTTTCTAGTAACATTTATTTCCGTCATAATTTTGTTATGGAAAAAACATTTTCATGCACTTAGCAACAGTAAAAAGACAGTACCAGCCATGCATATATAAGCTGAGATTAGAAAATGTACGAATATGAAATGGTATTCTGAAAAAAATGTTCTTTTTTGATTGCATACAAAAACAAACTGCCAGTGTAAAGTAATTAGCTTCGACAGGTGTTTTCATCCTAGATAGTTTTTTATATGACGTAGTGGAAATCCACTTTTCATCTGTATGAGTTTATACTGTTGTTATGTTAAAACAAAAAAATTGATTGAAACTGATAATAATGATCTTCACTAAAAACAAAACCAGCTACAATTTCAAATTAACCTACCAGGATCTGCCTTTCTATAAACTTCCTTCAAGTACGTGCAGTTATTCACAGTGTCCAGACCACACTTTGATTTCTAGGAAATAAAATAACAATTTACTTCCCTCAACAACATCAAAATTAAATGCTAAAGCATAATCTGTTAAGTAAAATAGTAAATAGCTTCTCTTATAAATGAAAATTAATTTTTGCATAAATTTGTGAAAATCTGAAAGGTTAGTTTAAAATATGTTAGAAAAGATGAAACAAACTGTTTATTATTCTACTCAAAGAAACCAAATATGGCGCACTTTGTCGGTAAATGACCATCCGCCCTCACCAAGGAACCAGTCAACAACAGTCACTGAAACGACATCCTCAAGACCTTTCAGTGCCCTAACAATGAGAGTGCGGTGGGCCCAGGGGCAGGCCAAGGACACGTATAAGTGGTAACGTCCTGACTCTGCAGGAAAGCCTGTAGATCCATCAGCTGCAACAGCATTCCATTCATGTTTTAATAAAGTAGCAAATGATGTTTGGAAGGGAAACAGCTAAGATTTCCTGGGATGAAAAATTAAGGAAATTGGGTTCCTTCCTATCCTATTCCTGTATAACGGACATCATCGCTGACCCAGTGCACATGAGTGGGGTTGGATCAAGGCATATTGTTTGGAGATTATAAGACCGTGTTTGTAAATTTATAATCAAGGTATGGTCACTCGGGTGAGTATGAGGCAGTAATTTCGACCCCAAACCATTCAACAGTTGGGAATCCATACAGTACTGGCAGAAGTGTTAAGTGGGACATCTCTCAGGGGATGAGCAATTACAGACATCAATAGCTCTGGCCTTTTTGGAGTCAGACAGTACTTGCTCATATCGCAGCTATGACAGTTAAAACTCTTACAAGACAGGCTACCTTCTGTACCATCACAGCAATTAGCATTTTTTTACAACCATAATTTAATTATACTCCAGACATTATATAATGACATCTGACAAGTCAATCTGCTCTCACGACTTTGACAAATGTCTGCTTTACCAACTGTGACACGCAGTCTCTCCATTGTAATTTCCTACTCCTTAGCCCAGTTTTACCAACAAATCTTATGCTATGAGCTATGAAGCTGCCATGGTGCAAGAATATTGCTATTTTTTGCACAGCAGAAGAAAGTTTTTTTTTATTTCTCAATCTATGCCCTCTTTTTAACACTTTCACTCATTCATGTATGAAAATATGTCCTTCCTTGCCTGGTGGGAATATCAAAAAGTCTTCATATTGTGAAGTGTTTATGCTCTCCCATCAGATATGGCCACAAACTAAGCTATGAATAAAGAGCAGACAGAAGTAAATTCACTACAGCCTATCCTGCCAATGAATCATTCTATCCACAAAAAATCAGCTTACCTGCCACAGACATTAAAGATGCCTTCCCTCTTCTATTTTGCAAAGCCATGTATACTTTAGAATACCTACACTCTAGGTTATTATATACACATATATATATATATATATAAATATAAAAGAAACCTAACCATAACAATCCTCAATAAAAATATCTAATCAAGCTAAGAAAAATGTGTGCATACTAGATGCAGCTATATGGTTGCACAACCACCCCCACCCCCCGCCAAAAAAAATCCTGTATTGTAATGACTTTCTCTCACACCCCTCCTCTTTCCACTCGATTTCTTTCATGCATATAAACACACACACATCCATGGGCACACCTTACTTCAGTCTTTGTGGATACTGATTATCTAAACATCGTATCTGAATAATAATGATTTTGATAAATTTATAATTAATGAGTCATTCAAGTTTGACATTCACCTTTAAAGTGCCTAAATCGAAATTATATATATATATAATTCATTCTTTCTTCTTTAGACAGGGGTATTGAAACTAATACTTCACAGTTTTATCATCATGTGAAAATCACCAATGAGACCTTTTTAACAAATTCATAGACTTTCAGAAGCCCTTTGTTAATGTATGGTATAAGAGACTTGCTGAGATCCTGTAACATACAAGAGGGCCTATAGTACATTGTCATATTGTCTCCTTCTGCTCATCACCTTCGATCTACTCCTTGAAAGTATCATGCATGAGATATAACAAAACATGCTACCTGCTGTCTCATACTACACGTACTTTGTTGATAAGTAAATGTACCAGGTGGTCCAAGAATCAGGTGATAGATTTTCTACAAGCACAAGCAATCAACTAAGGTGAGATCAGACATAAAGCAAATTCATGGTTTAAAGCAAAGCTAACAATGACACCTATGCCAATATCACCATGAATGAAAGAAGACAAGCCTTCAAGTACTTCTGGAGACTTGTGGAGATTTTTTCAAGATTGAGCACATGCACTTTTAAAACCACTCAAAGCTTACTTTAAAAAAAAATTTAAAAGTCTAGGACGATGATATAAACGAAAGCTTCGTGACATGAATTCGTGAATCAACAACTGAGACACAATTTCAACAGTCTGACAGCGTACCTGATATCCAGTTCCGAAATGATGAGGCTTTACGCATAAATTCGCCTTTTTCATTAACACTACTGCGCCAAGATTGCTTAACATTATGATCTTCTGTCTTTCCCTGTGATGTTGCCATGGTTGTGCTGCTTGTAATGTGCGCTGCTTCTTTCAACGAGGTGCCCTCCCAAGCCCCCAACGAACCATAACTGACAGCATAAGGGAGACAACTACGGGAAACGATAGTCGGTACAGCTATATCAAATAGGGGAACTCGCGACAGCCATAACAAAAATGGCTCGCGGCATTTGTCGTCTGCTCGCTCCACTCAATTGCCCAAATGTACCTAATAAATCCTAACCCCAAACGTCTGACAAAATAACATAGACCGGCCCATGACGTAGCGAGTTACCCCATATCAAAGTTCTACCAAAGACTTTCGTATTGCCTTTTGACCTTTTATAAATTGTTACTTAAACTTTCAAAAGACTCAGGATACATAGAGAAATTCTTATCTGATTCTCACGTGCCTTATCTTTAAAGCTTGCACGTTTCGATCATTTGGTCCAAACATTTTTTTTAGAAAACTTGTACATACTGAAATTAGGAGTTCACTCAAGAGAAAAAATATTTTACAAAAACTTCATGCACGTCACTTTTTTGGTTCGAATTTTTTTTCTCAAGATTCTTCAGGGTAGTGAAGAGATAGCGTGGTAGAGGCACACTTGGCCTTCTAGACTGCGACATTTCATACATGACAAATATTTGCTCCAACTTATAAAATATCTGTCTCTACCAATTCCTGGAAAGTTGTATAAGGAGCAATGATCGCAAATTTAATAAATTAAATTCAGCGTATGAAGCTTACAAAGGTATTTGCATACAGGCACGCTTTAAGATTTGCATGGAATTATAAACTTCAACACCTTATTTTGCTAAACACATTTAATTTATACCCACGCCTGGCTACCTCCAGACGCATTCACATGCGCCTGACGTGCAAACAGCAAATACTTGAGAGGATAATGCAAATTGTGCAAAACGGCAAGTCTAAGCGGTCCTACTTCATACACTCACATGCTGTACCCAAGATCACTCTGTGTAAACAGTATTTTGAACACAAGTCATACACGTAAAAACCGTAGCTTTATTCAGTTTTCAAAATGAACACTTTTAAGTGCCTCTGTGCCAAAACTTCACAAAGGATGAACCTGATAATCCATCAGAATTGTCCACGTCTCTATGGCGCAGTGAACAGCCAACTCAACGTGGCACCTGAAGAATAAGGTTCGGTCAGTCAGATGTCTCAGCTGTCCGTAACTCCCTCTTGCCAAAGTTTAAAAACATGCAGCTAAATAAAAATGCTGAAACACACTACAGTTACATGATTATTTTTTTTTTTAATTTTCAAACTCTAAATTTTTTTTGGGCAGAAATATGGAAGTTCCATCAAACTTTAAAAAAAAAAAAGGTTTTGTCAATCACATCCTCTGACCAGATGTCATAAGAGGGTGTTCAAGCAATTAGTGCATGTGCAGACTTCAGCTGAGGCATTTCACACCTCATCCACACATACAAGCTGCCTTTGGGAAATAGCCAGCAATCTGTGAAGGTCTTACGTGGGGCCTTCTTCAGCTCCATACAGTTCCTTGCAGAGATTCAGGGTCAACACTCAGCGTTTACTCCCTTTTTTTTTTCTCTCCCCAATTTGATGGAAAATATCCTTTCTGCAGTATAAACAATGTGGTTCACATAAAATTTGGCCACATCCAGGTCCGAAAAAAATTAATAAAAAACTTACAATGAGGGATGCTTTAGTATGTACATATTTCCAAACAGCCAGGAGAGAGAATTTTTGAATCCTACCCTTTTTTGCTTTTTTTCTTTTTGCTCAGCAAAAATACTTTAATACTTTCATGTTTTTGAACTTTTGTTTCATCTCTGAAATGTTTACTTTCAGTCTTCTTTTAAAACCAACCAGAGTGTAACATAGGGCACCTTTCAGCCCCAGTTTTCACCATATGAATCCTGGTACCACTGTGCATCATTTCCACCATAACTGTAACCACCACCGCCATAACCAGATTGTTCTAGAGGCTGCTGGGCGATTGGCTGGTTGCCCCAGTTGTCCTGCATATTCCGGCGCTTGGTCACGCCCTGGTTGAAGTCGCTGCCCGCTTTCCGCTTGCCTCCTCCCCTTGGCTGTTGTGGGCTCCCTTTTAACAGGCCACCGCGTCCCCCTCGCGAGGCTGCAGAGAGTGAAGGCCGTGCACCTCGGCCCCTAACGCCCACCCCTCGTACTGGTGCCACGCCGTGGGCGGGGCCACGCATCGGTGGGCCACCACGCCCTCGCATAGGCTATCAATAAAAGAAAAAAGAAATTTTAAGACATTTTATGCCCTAGTGGTTTGTTTTACTTCTTGATAATGTTCCAACATCAACAGTTAAAAAATCCAGGGCTCATGGATTTAACACTGCTAACCTATATATTTGATAATATAAAGGTTATTCTGAAATTCTAAATATCTGACTCAACAGAACCTCAGAGTGCAGAGATACCCTATTATGACCAACAGCCTTCATGATGAGCCTCCTGATTAAAAAAAAAAAAAGAAGGAAAATTACAGCAAGGGACTTTTTTTTAAAAACACGCCAAATAAACATTATGTGTCACTCTATGACAGGAGCATTTGTTTAACATTCTACATTCCTTTCAAGTTGACTTCGCATTTGTTCCTCAAATTGAACTCCTCACAGCAACATGCAAAAAAAAAACAAAAAAAAAACAAACCACTAAACTAATTCATTGAATGTAAAGAGTGATACTCCCAATTTTTTTTTGCCTTATAGACATTTATAGTAGCCGTGTTCACCGACAAATTTGTAATTGGGAACTAACATTCACAAACCCAGACACTTAACACCCAGAGAAAACTGAAGACAAACACCAAAGCCATGTTTCTGTCATAAATGGGTAGCACTGCACAAACAGCATGCAAATATTATATTTCTCTAACACCTAACATTGAACGAATCAACAATAATTTCTCACAAAATATGTAACTCTCACATCATACTGACCACTTACAAAAACTGTGCCACAATTCTATGCCAGCCTACTGCTAAACAAGGTTGTGATGTCTAAAATAAAAAACTCACAACCCACACAAACTGTAGCTTGCAATGCAAGAAAACTATACACTAACACGACATGCTGTACAACAACTTCTGAGCCCTGGACTGAAAAGATGTTTTATATACTTACAGGGGGCGGGTAAGGCCCACCTCGGCCCCTGCCACGAGGTGGTAATGGAGGTGGGGGTGGAGTGTAGCTTCCATAAAAGTCATAGTCATCATATCCATAGTAGGGGTCATCATAGTAGGGATCTGCACCAATTCAGTAATCAAAAACATTAACTGCCTTTCCTCGGAAGGTTTACAAAAAAGATCCAGCAGTCACCATATCTGGACAGTTTTCATGAAATGTGCTTTACCATTAGATAACAGAATTTATAGTATTTCAAAAATCTATTGCAGTTTACTGGTGGAAACAAGGCAGACTATGTTCCAGGTAAGTTCAAAAACAACAGTAGTAATGCTGATACTGTTCATAAAACAGTATTTTTTACCTGGAATTCTTCGCATGCCACCTCGAGACATTGCACCAGCTGGTGGTCGCACTGGTGGGCTCCAGTAATCATCCCACCTTCACAAAATTGAATTCTGATAAAATTTGTGCTAACATAAAAGACAAAAAATATTTTACAAGACAAAACTTTAAATCATACCCAATTCTCAGCCAAAGGTGCAGGCTACAAACCGTTTCAAATGTTGCAATCACTTTCATTAGCCATCCCATTTTTTAACAGCTAAAGGATGAAATGAATATAAATTAACATGAACATAATTCTCACCTCAAGCCCTTATAAAATACAGCCTATTCTAAAGGGCATTTTGACTAGGACAAAATGACTCACCCCACATATCCACCCCGAACTATGCGGCGGTCTTGTTCACGTTTGCGTTGCTCTTTCTTTTTGTTTTCTGTAGGTGGTTTTGCTAAGGATATATTGATTTCCAAATTTCCAATTTTCTGAAAGAAATAATAAAAAGACATATTTCACTCCACAATCAATATATTTTGTAAGGAAGTAAAAATGAAGCATACACTCCTGTCACATAAATTAGATGTAAATAACTGCTAATCTTTTAATCTATCAGCATACATATTTCCATTACAGGACAATAATAATGATGTGAACTTGTAACACTTAGCATCACGATCAAGGTAGATCACATTCTCTGCGCGGACCATTAATCATAAATGAAAGATAACAGTGGACGGCAGAACATATCGACACACTGAACAACATAAAGATGAGGTAAAAGAGAATGTAAAACAATGAATGAAGCTGTGAAAGGATAAAGGTTGTGTAAACAGTGTGAGATATCATTATATGATGGTTAGCATGATGGACAATATTGCAAGGGAATTAAGAATAGTAATTCAAGGACAGTACTTTGTGAAAAGAGATGTTTTCTGAGAGTGTTTGAATGTAGCATTAGAGTCAGGGTGGCGAATATGATGTGGAAGAGAGTTCCACTGCTTAGCAGCACAGTAGGAGAACGTCTGTTGTCTGCAGGGGCTGGGACAGACAAGATTTCAGTAAAGTAGTGAGGGGAGGAGTCTTCAAAGAATCCATAGCATAAAGTTGAGAGCTTGTAGTCTTTCTAGCTTTAACTGGTAGCCAATGAAGAGAGTGAAGAAGTGGTGTAACCTGTTCAGATCTGCAAGTCTGGAAAACGAGAAACATTATGCGAGTCTATCAGACAAAAGAGTTATTTAACTCTGACTGCTCACTAATAAATACTTCAATTTGGTCCAAAAGTTTCTTGCTTAATCATAGAGCGTGGCAGAAGAAAAAGTGCAAAAAAATGAACAACAGGTACCTCGCCATTCAAAGCTTCCATGGCTTTCACAGCATCATCTCTATCTTCAAAGTGAATGAAGCCATAATCTTTGATCTTTTTCACTCGCTCAACCTTTCCATATGCACCAAATGTTTCCTTCATCATTTCTTCTGTGACATCTGATGTCAGGTTACGCACATATAAAACTTTCACCTGTAACAAGCAAATACTAAATGTTATCTTTAAGTTCACCAAAGACAAGCTCACTATCCTAATTTTAAAAAACTGCAGCAAGTGTCCAGATCAAAACTGAAGTGCCAGATTGCAAACAAGGGAGGCTACCAAGCATGCCATCTGAAGGCTCTAATGATGGAGCTTATAGAGACAGAGACTATAACATTTGCATGCGTGCATGCAAGTAACATAAGATATAAATAACTGAAATTAATTTTCACGAGATCGTCGGGTTTGACACATTTTTTATCCACTTATGGGTCAAATCATCCACCAGCAAGGAATAGTCTGACCTATGGGAGGGAAATGAGGGTACCTATCAGGCCACATAGAAGCAATTAAAGCTTAACCACTTAAGGTAGCCAGTGCTAAGTACTTCTCTGCTGTACTCCTTACTTTAGTCCAACAAAGGTAGATGTTTGGCCATTAACTCTGAACCAATAATTCTTAACTAATTCAACACAGATGAAATCAATGTGACTCAACATTTTAATGGTAGTGGTGCCACAAAGTACAATGTGTTTCAATATTTACCTATTACCTGGCCATAAAAAACACCATCGATGACACAGTTTTAAAGCTTTTAAAAATATTTGTGATATGATTTTTAAGAAATATATTTTTTGTTGAGGGTAACTGTATGGAACGGAGAACTCATCATGTCATGAAAGTAGCTCATGAGGCAGAAATTAAAAAAAAATTATTTACACAATATATGCAAACATAACGTGCTAAATAAAGAAATATTTCTAATATACATTTAACTTCAAATATTACTTACTATTATATTTTCACTTTTGGTTCTTGGAGTACAAATCAAATTGAGAAAATGGCAATCATCTTAAACATGGTTCTTGATCAACTGATCATTGCCTACTTTCAAACATAAAAAAAAATGCCTGGCTGGTTGATGATTTTCAAAAGGTAACAACAGTTTCTTCCTGATTGATTTATTTACATACAGTGAGCGCAATGTGTTTTGTTTAACAACCCTGTTTATATTACAGTGTGTGAAACAGGTTATGGTCGATAAGTTCACTTCCAAGGATGCAAATCGCAAGGAAAGAGTTAATGAATCCTTACGTCAAGTGTATTGTCTGTGCATAAAAAACAACATCCTTTACTTATTGCCTGTGTAATACAAAAGAAAATGTCTGATGTTTTTGGGTACCTACAATGAAAATTGACTTAAATCAACATTTTTGATTAAAAATGTAAAAATATTTTACAAATGAGTATACACAATTCCATATGTCATATACCAAAACCTTTGGTGATTTTGGAAACTAGAGATGGTGATTTAAAAGATATGATAAGAACTTTTTGTTATCTCAAGAGGTCTAGGAGATATAACCAGTAAAACACGTTACCTGTGAACTCGGTAAATTGAATTTTTGTAAAATGCCAATTTCAGTCAAATTAATAATCCTACCAGGATAGCAAAAGGACAGGCTTTAGTTTATGCATTTCTAAATAAAACTGCAAAATTTTGATGCTGTACAACAAGCCTATCTTGAGACACAGTGTTTTGTGTTTAAGCCCTTGTGTTAAAAACTAAGTCAGAGAAATTCATGTTCAAAGACTTAAAATGAATATATTCTGTGTTAGATTACTTTGGAAAAATATATTCAGTGTTTATATGCTACAGTTGGCATTCTGCTATATTTAAGTCTATCCTAGTATGCCAGGACTAATAAATTTCATACTAACATCTTCTTTCTTGCTTGAAAACTATTAACTTTTTTCTGTTCCTTTTATTGATTATTCAGTGTCTGGCTTCAGGCAGAGCCTTTAGATCTGCTTTCCTGTATTAGATCAAGCACTTTTTTTTTTACTAAGATTCCATGCAAATTCGCTTATTTATTTTAATGGTTTGTCATTCACTGTCACAATATTACTATGAGGTTGACAATTTTCATTACTGCATAGCCAAATGTATTTACTTTCACTATGTACCTGGTAGTGACACAACTGTCAAGTTTCTATTTCTATGTAATGGTTATAGGAAGAAGCTACAGAAATGTTTATTATATCATAAATCAAGTGTACTCATTTATTGACTCGCTAAATAAAATTTATTTTACGGTATGTCTCATCGTTGAGTTTCAGTTTAATAATCAAAACATGAGATTTCAAACATATAAAAGATTTTACCATTGGAATTTTGTTAAATCATCAGGGACAGTTGTTACTTGCACATCCTGCGGATGTCATTTTGGCACGTGGTATTTTCCAATACTCGTTTTATTTCTGCGTAGTCACTGCCTTTTGCTTTTGCAACTTCTGAGAATGTTTTTTCACACCAAGATTTATTATTCTCACTCGTAAATCAGATGATATTTAAAAACTATGAGTTAATGACAACTGAGCTAGAATGAATTAACAAATGTCTGCCACAGTGCTCACTGTGCAGGTTACAGACCCATCTGATCATGTCGTTTCAAAATTTTCACCGTAAACTACAATGTAAACCAACAGCTATGAATGGTACAGAAAAGACTGACTTGGTTAGTTTCCGTCAATCACCCAAATGGCTGACATTTGTTGATTCATTCCAACACAGTTAACGCATAGTTTGTTAAATATCGTGTGATTTATGAGTGAAAGGAATAAATAATGGTGTGAGAAACCTTTTAAGAAGTTGCAAAAGTGAAATGCATCAACTACAGAGCGAAATAAATGGAGTGTTGGGAGAAAGCACTTGGCGAAATGACATCGCTATAATGTACAAATAGCGACTATCCCAAAAGATATAAAAAAAATTCCAATAGTAAAATCTCTTATATGTCTGAAAAATTCATGATTTTCAAAGGAATACTGAAACGCAACAATGCGACATACTGTAAATTTTATTGAGCGCACACAAGCTTTTATTTGTGGTCCCAACCCCTCTCCCGTCACGCAATGAGTACGCTTGTTTCACGATATAATAAACATTTCTGGAGCTTTTTCCTTAACCTGTCTTAGTGGCAGAACAAATTATACAAGTTTTCTAATGGATATTTTCTTCCTATAACCATTTGTTCCTGGTTGCATAGAAATGGAAACTTAACAGTAGTGTCACTATCAGGTGGAAGTTTTAATAAATTTGGCTATGTGGTAACAAAAAATGTCAGCCTGAGAAAATAAAAGTAATACGAAAAAGCTAAAGGTCTCCAAGCAAGAAAGCTGTTACAGTGAAATTTTTAGTCCTGGCATACTAGGATAGACTAAAATTACATAGTATGATGCCATGTGTAGCATATAAACACTGAATGTATTTTTCGAAAATGATATGACGCAAGATATCTTCATTAAAAATCTTTAAACTTGAATTTCTCGTATTGCTGTTTTTGACGCCGAGGATTAATTATAAAAAACTGTATTTCGAGATAGGCTTGTGGTAGAGCATCAAAATTTTGCAGTTTTATTTAGAAATGCATAAATGTAAGTCTAAATTTTCATTGTAGGTACCCAAAAACATTTTTTATGTGCTACAAATATGGTATTTTAACACTCAATAGTAAAAAACTTTTAAACATATTCAAAACAAAGATCAAAATTTTTGGAGCAGGTACCTGACCTTAACATAGCAGCGTATTTTCCTGTTAATTTAATAACCAGCAATCCATTTTTAAAGAAAAGTTGAACTGCACAAAATTGACCCCAATCACCTTTAGGGGCCTCTACTACAAAACTGCTCTGTGCGAGTTATGACTCATTTTGTCATGGAAGGTCACAGACGTACGCAAATCTGGTGTTAACTCAAAATCAACCATGCGGCCCAAAATCGATATTTTCTTGAGCCAATCCTGACCTTCATTGATGACAAGTGATTTGTGCAGTATGCAGTCAGGAAGGGAGAATTAAAAAATTAAAAAAACCTAACAAACCTTTGCCATTGTGTCTTCATCTGGTTCTTCCTGAGGATCTGCCCAATCAACGATGATAGCACATTGCCACACCTTTACTCTACCCGTGGAAAGTTTTCTTTTAGCTGTAGAAGCAGACTTGTGGGAGTCATACTCAAGGAAGGCAAATCCTCTGTTTTTTAACTTTGGGTTGTCCGCAGATCCATACACAATGCAGTCAACTAGGCCCTCTGAAAGCAAATTATCACAATGAAAGATTATCAATTTAAAAAAATACAAGAACAAAGCACAGAGCCTGCAATCAGAAGACTGCATTTCACAATGAATGCTCACCAGAAAGACCAGTGCTTCCTCCTCTACCTTCTTCTAAGCCAGTTTTTGGCAGAATTTTAGGGAGTGTTTTCGGGGGGTTTTTTGGGGGGAAGGGGGGAGCTGGTGTTGAGTAGATTTGCCACCTTTTAATTGGACACTCCTTTGTGTGTCATTCATCTGCTAGCATTTTTTTTTAAAATGAGGGCTGCTAAAGACAGTAATCTCAAAATGCTGCCATTCCACTTTTCCCCCACCCCTCAATGAGTTTAAGGAAAAATAATTTGAAATTGCCAAAAGGGATAACAGTTACCGCTTTGAAAAGTGGAAAAAAGACAGATTTCTCTGTCGAAGGAATACCTGTTTGTTTACCAAATTCTTCTTTTATCTCCTCTTTGGTCTTGTTTTTTGGAATGTTTCCCACAAATAATCTCAAGTTGGCAATGGAGATATTAACCTTCAAAGTCTTGCCTTTTCTGATTTCAAAACCGTCAAGCTGAAAGAAAATTTTGAAAATTTTGGATTCACAAAAATTTGAAAATGGCCAAAATATAAAGCAAAAATGTTTTCTCTGGGTTTTTCTCTTCAGCTGTTAATGATCGTTTTGGTTTCAATGACACATAATTTTTTATGGGACAACACTAGCACTTACCAGAGAAATAATCTTACCACATGGTACAGAAGTACAGCCTTGAAGCAGATTTACTGCTTTAGGCAGATGCAGCAAATCTGTTGAGGTGCGGTCAAGAAAAAAAAAACCTGCGGCACAGGCAGTTTATTACAACTGGCCTGGTATCCATTAAGCGCCTACTATTTTTCAAAGCCTCTACTAACCTGTGAAACAGCTTCTGCTGCAGAGTCTTTGTCACAGAAAGTGACAAAACAAAAACCCCGATTCCAGCCAGTGATAGGGTCCATCATTAGACGCATGTCCCACATCTTGCCACACTTCTCAAAGAGAGGAATGAGTTCATCTTCAAAGATGTCTTTAGGGATCTTGCCACAGAAAACCTGAAGAAGAAATATCATGCTTATAAAGACTACACTCTGTATACGTTTTAGAACACAACGGTCATAAAAAACACCCGCATTTACAAGACGAAAATGGAGATGGGAAAAACTGCAATTTAGGTTTTTCTGGTTATGAAGCTGTAGAGTCCATTCCCTTCCCCATAACTATTGCTGGAAATGTGCACATTAAACTATAAACTTTTATTAACAATTCATTCCACCCATCCAATAATCCACCTTCTTTATCTAGAATTTCCCAATGACAGGTTCTGGTGAAACAAAACTATTATAAAGCAGCTGGATTTCTGGAAGTTTTTATCAAAAATAGAATCCATAAAATACTTAGCTCCAGGTATTTTTGATGTCACTATTCTAACCTGAGTATAACAATGAGTATTTTCTGCAGTGCTTTTAATAAGTTTTAAAAAACTTTGACAAAAGACGTGTTCTTAAAGCAGGATGTACTTTCTGCTCAACAAAACATCAGGTCTGGGCAATGACATGTAGCAGTTGTAACCAAATGTACTTGCTACAACCAAATCATGGAGAATGGAACATGCTGGGAGATCAGGTCATAACTCTAAGGATCGGGGACCCACTTTTAAGGACAGGTGGTCTGGAATGGCAACATGCCCAAGTGGCATGCTTGCCATACACCTACACCTCGAAACCTACAACAGCAACAACTACAGTTAACAATAATGTCAGCATCATTTATTAAACTGTCATTATAATTATAAAGATTGCAAAAATAGGCCACAATGTCTAAAATTCTAATGATCTAAAAGCTACAAGCAATCTCAAATTGATAAAATTCTTACATGAGCTACAAATAGTAAAGGACATTTCACAAGTTGTTAAACAATGGAAACAAAACATACCTCGTGACCAGCACCAGGCTGTCCACCGTCCCAGTTTGGAGGTGGACCACCATACTTTCTCTGTCCGGTCGTGACATCTAAAGAGTAGCCTGTTCTTTCTAAAATTTCCTGAAATACAAAATTGTGCATGTTCAGCATTAAATAGCAAGATAATTTTAAAAGCACCACACAAACTAAACAATATGCTTGGAGTTAAGTGTTTCTGCTTTAACAGCTGTAACGCACTTATTAGTAGAGCTATCATCTTGCATGAAGAGTGAAAAACAGACTAAATGCATATGTGGTCTAGGTTGTTTCCTCCTCTACCAGATTTCCTCTATTAACACTTAAGCAATCTGTGTAGAATCTTCAAAAACCTCAATCTTAAAGAAAAAAAGACAACCAATGGCTTTGTATTTGCCACGCTTTGCACATTTTTCCAAGCCTCTCATTTTATTTCATATTTTCAGAGCATGTTATATAATACATGCCAGCACTGCCTAGTGAGTTTTACAGGCAATATAACAGGACAGCTTTCGCTATGGATTTTTTTAAAATAACAAAAGTAGTTCTTGCATTAACTAAGAGCATGCTCAATAGTAAATAACATGACATTAACTTTTCATTAACTCTTTGATCTCGGGGCTGCTAGAAGCCTGTAGTGTCTATCTCTCGCACGATTGTCCCCACTTAAAAAAAAAAATGTAGAAGAAAAATTAAAATTGATAATGATAGATCAAAATGTGTAGAAAAGAAGCCCTTTTACCTTGTGTTTGCTTAAAACACACTTTTATGGTATTCACAACAGAAAATGCCATGATAATGATCAATCAGAAAAGTTTTTAGACAGGTTTCACGAGCCTAAAAAAAGTAACTTTAGGGAGGAAACTACTAAAACCATTGGGAAATCGTCCACCATGATTCCCTCCCTTGAAACAACAGATTCGTAGCCGAACAAAGAAAAAGACCGCCATTTCGAGGCACGTTGTTGTTACTCACTTTGACATGGATATTTACTTCAACAACCGCAAAGGAGAAGAAAATAGTGAGTAATTTTAACATTCTAATGTATATTCTAATAAAAAATATGTTTGTTTGGTACTTTATGCCTGCAGAGGTGATTCTAGGATTTCAAAAAGAGGGGCCCTCTCAATGGAAAAAAAGGGGCCCTTCAAATGAAACAAGGGGTCCCTCAAAACAAACACATTTTCAATGCTTTTTCCGATAAATAGTTGGTATACAACAAAACACTTTATTAATCACAAGAAATTGAAGATTAAGCATATAGATATCTTTTTCTTTTATATCGATAAATTATCTTTCATCATCATTAGTTTATCATACCATCCTAAATTTGCAAACCAATTAGTCTATGTGTCCATATCATTGGGCTACGAGCTAATGTTTAGACACTTTTCATATGTCTCATTAGTGCAGGGGTTTAAATGTTTCTCCTCAAGGAAACTTCTACGAGAAGACTTTATTAGGTTTTGATGGCCGAAGCCCCCTCTCACAGCCTGCATTGTGGGATAGCATAAGGAGGCACAGCTTTCCAAGAACCAGCAAATTGGGAAATGAATCCCTGTAAAAATCAAATAACAGTTTAAACAGCTTGTGGAATCTCTCCCATATGCATTCTGCGTTACAGTTTCTTTGACCACCATCCATTCCTCTAAACATGCACTGCTTTGTCAAGCAAGATTGTGCTGAATTTGCTGCCCACTTGTGGTTGTTTTCCAAAGAAATCTGTTAAGATATTTAATTCTTTGTCTTCATAGGGTGTTCTGTCTTCTGTAGACAGGAAAAAGATGGGTCGCATGGAAAGAACTCAAAAATCCAGAGGCAACATCACCTGCATCTTTTGGGAAACTGTCATTAATGTTCTTGAACATATTGACAGCTTCTATGTCCTGTGATGTTGTATCAAGTTCGCAAAGTGTTACTTTTAAGTGTTATATAATACCGCCGGCATAAGTTCCGAAAAGGTCATGAGGGCAGAAATAAATTAGAATTGAAAATAGTTTGAAAATTGAAATCTTTCTGAAGAATTTCTGCCTCCAAAGAGTGTCTGTGGTCGGAAGTCTAAATGTCTCTTTAGCGTCCTCATTCGGTATTTAAAACACACCCGGGGTTGTAAACGCGTTATTCTGATTGTTTTATGCAACTTTACATCTCATGTCTTCCTCCTTGTTCATTAGCCAAGGCCATTTCTTCAGCCATTCACACTGACAGGTTCTCTGGATGCGTGGCTTTTTATGTGAAGCCTCTGTCTATTTCGTTGTCTACATTTTCAGTTCCAACAATTTGTGCGCCACACTCTGACGAGTTTCTGTTTCTTTCTGTCCTTGACGATTTCTACTTTCCGGGGCATCTTCTGCTGTTCTTGTCGCGAACGAAAAGTCAGAGTTGACAGTCGCGTTCACTTCGCTTTCAACTCGCTTGCTTCCGATACACTTTGATCTCTCCCGTCCCAAATGTTTTCGCTGTGGGCTCGTCAAAAGGTTGCAGATGGATAAGAACTCGTCAGTTTGAAAACTGTCCAGTCATTAGCATCAATTCTAGTGGGTCGGTTTCAAACCAGCGCAAAGAATGAAGTGCCGCATCACGTGTTCAAAAGTGCGCCAGCCACGGGATTTTTGCGGGCGCATGGTCGCGCTTTCAGACTATGCGCCCCTAAGCGAAATTTTGCAGGAATCCCGCAAGGCCGCAGCCTAGAATTACCTCTGTGCCTGTATATATTGTGTAAATAATTTTTTTGTTAATTTCTGACCGGCGCAATTCAAAAGTTCTAAAATGCGTACAGTCGTAATCTTTCATTTGATTTTAATACTCGAAGACAAAACCCATGTATCTTAAAATTTACACCAAGTGAATGTTTTAAAAATGCTCTTTAAAACGGTGTATTACTGATGGTTGTCTTTACTGTAGGTTAATAAATATAAATTTTCAAAGCTGCGGTCCAACTTTCTACCCCGGGTATTTGCTTGCCATTTTTACAACAGAAAGACAGGTACCGTGGGAGAACGCAGAAAATTACTGTCAAACGTATAATACGACATCAAAAGCAGATCAATCGATAGAAAAATGAATTTACTATCGAATTCATTAATTTTTTATCGGAAACAACGCATTTTAAAACGTAAACAAAAAAATCGAAAAAAGCCCCTGGCGAATTTTACCAGGGACAGCGCCGACGGTTGCTGCCCTCGCTGGCGATATCGCCAGGGCCGTCAAGAATGGATTAAAAACTACTGAACACAACTCTAGCGTACACTAACCTTTAGCTTAGCTTCATCCGGGCCCTTGGCTTGTGATGCAGCAGCTCCCCCTTTAGTCTTTGTTCTGAATGTTTTCATTTGTCCACACAAGAAAGCACTTTTGTTGCCCACATGTTCCAAGTTGCTTTCACAAAAAGACTTTAGGACTTGCAAGGCATCTTCAGGATTATATTCTTTTAGAGCATCAAGTGCTCTTTCATCCAAATCTTCATGTGTGAGTTTACCTAACAAAACGTGTGAAGATATGAAAACATAGCAGATCTCTGTTAATACCATAAAAAATAAATTTTAAATGACATCTCCGCCTTCATCATCAAATGAAATGCCAATCAGGAGGAAAAAATTACAGTTTAACCACTTACCAGTTTCATATATTTTAATTAGTTCTTTTGCAACAGTTTTTGCTATTCCATACTCTATTAGCTTTAAGTAGTCAGCATTTTCACTCTCGGGTTCATCTTTTATTGCTAGCAGCTCATCTTCAGTTGCTTGATCAACAGCTTCATCCCCATTTTCTGTTTTCATCTGGAACATTTGTTGCATAGTTTAGGGAGAGACAGAAGCAGATTCCTAAAAACCAACAATATTTCAGACATTAACTTTTTCAATAAAGCACTTAAACATGCGATTTTATTGCTCATGATATGAGATGGCACAGCACTACAAATCACCAATAAGTAAAAGCAAATTGTTAAACCTATTTTCAGTCTTAATTTATATTTAGCTTTAAAGCGAGTTAAGTAAGTGTTCAAATAAGAATTTCTTTACACTCATGTTAGAAGACTATATCATGAAATGTTATTATGGCATCATTAGCTGCGGTTGACAGAAATGAGAGTGGTAAATAGTAGTGCCATCATATGTCCAGATCAGAACAAATTTGCCTTACCAGCCCCAAAAGTGACTTGGCAGGCTTTGAAGCCTGGTGCAAGTTACATGCTAAATGATGCACAGAAGGAAATACTTCCATTTATTTGTTATGGGCGCTCCCAATGTACTAAAAACTGTATCTCTATTGTGGATGGAAGTAGACAATAATAGAGATGTATTGTAAATCAATGACAATTCCAGAACTCCACCATTTGTGTCTAGCATGACATTTTAATGGTGAATGGGTCCTCTGTTGTTGGCTCCAGTGAGGCAAATTTGTGCAGTCTCTTAAAGTGATTCAACAGTTGAAGAAGAGTTGATGTGATATTTCAATTATTGTCATATGAATTTATGAAAACCTTAAAGCATCGGTTTTGATAAATGTAAAACAGTAGTGACTGTAAAATGAAAGAAATTTCACCACAGCAGTGCACTAATTTAATAATGTAAACCATTCTTCACAGTGTTTTTGCAAAGTAACTAGGGCATAGCTAACTTTTTCTGATCGTCAGAACTTATTAAATGCTAGAAATAAGACAACTCACCTATACTGCTATTTAAATTTAGCAAAAACGCTATGAAATAACAGAACAATAATGACAAAGTACATTTACATATATACACAAACAATGCACCTCTTTCGGGAATTAAACAATAACTGCAAGCTAAATGTATATAAGAAGATATACGTCTTTTATTTAGAAAAAGCTATTTTTATCCCGCCAAAAAACAAAGGCTAACTGCGATTGTTATATGTAGCAGTTAAGTCGGAAATGCCACCACCTCACTTCCTGGTTTGCTTGAAAATAACCCACGCCATGTGCATGTTGATGACCTACTTTTAAGAACGCCACGTGGGTTGTAAATAGTCAAAACAATCTTTCCCTCTTGGCGTAACACCACCACAAAATCGTCACTGTCTACAATAAGTCTTCCATAAACGTAAGAAATAGCTGAAACGAATTTAAAATGATCTGAAAATCTTGTATTTGTTTCTTTATTGAATGCAAGGGAAGTTTTGCTTCAAAAAAATATCATCGCCGTTTTGCCGCCGTCAACCCGCTCTAAGAAATTCAGAATAAAGCTGCAGTACAAAACTCTATTATATATTCATTGTCATAAATACATGAATGGGGATTTCAAATGCGTGCTGGAAAAATACTTACATTGATTTGAGCAACGACTAATCTCACTTTTCAAAAAAACTTTCCAAAACAGATAAATAAAGACTTGTGTTACAACAAATGGCGGCTAAAATCACGTGACCTACGGGGCTCTCAAATAGTAAATCAAGACATCCAAATGAAAGATGAGTGTGTGACACTTTGGAAACATCTCCAGTGTAGAAAAAATAGAATTGAGATTGTAAAAATGTTACCTATTTCAAAATTTTTGAAAAACATGTTAAGAATCGTATAGTTTGTTAGCAACAGATTAAATGTTTTAGATAAGAGACTAGCTAGCAACTCGTCTTATGAGACCGTAGGGTGTTTTTGGTCAGATTGTGTTCACCTGTGAGTCATTGCTGTTTATGGCATTAAAATGTGCCTGCGAGAAATCTGACAGCTTTGCTCGGAATATAAATGAAATCGAAAGACATGTCACCTAAAGGAGGGATCGTGTTTCTAGTTTTTCACAAACAATATCACGATGGCTGAAAATTGTACATGTTTTGGGTCGGCGAACCCCGTACACTGTACAGCTACTGGACTACCATACAGAAGTACAGTAGTAACCCTTCAGACTCTAGTAGTATCACCGCTGGTTTGGGATTGTCGAATCGCAAAGTTACTCTTTAACTTCTTTTGGGTATTGGGCGCTTAAAATCATTTAACAATATGCCAAAAACGTTTTGTCGGTAAACACGTTCACACTGGCTACAAGTGGCGTGTGGGAACAGGATGCTAAACGATTAGGGAAAGAATCAGTAAAATGACGTGCACAATGCTGGAAACAATGCTATAGGAAAGGTTTGCATAAATAGCGAAGTGAATAACCATCTGTTACTGTATTGCTACTTGTATGAAAAAAGCAAGTCTTCATCCAGAGTTTGTGCGGTAGAATAAGTAGTGTGCGGGAGGTTGGAGAACCGAAATCCAGTTGTTCAGTTTTTCTTATCTACACGGTTTGATACATTTTCAGTTGTTAAATCTGCATGATTTGTTGTACCATTATTAGTTTTGGCCTTCACCAACCAATTTGGATCCAGTTTCCTTTTTATAGAAATGGATTTTGGATTATATTTTGGTTTTGTTTTGACTCTACTAGTACTATTGTAAAACTTTGTGCTGGGCTTTAATACTTTGTGACTGTAAGCCCTTGTTATTCATAACCTCTTATACTATAGCCTTTTTTTATCTTAGACAATATGAAAAGGTTATGGTACTGTGCTTTTATATCGAGCTGCCCAGAAGTGCCCTCTGTTATATATTATGAGTATTCCAACATGCATCCAAAGTGCATGCTTTTTCAGCATTTATCACTTGCCTTCACCCGGTACATCATTCTTACTCCAATGTAGAGAGGTATATTTATAAGGCTTGACGGCCTCTCTGCGCAGCACGATCTTATTAGAATGTCTTAGAATATTTGCAAGAAAAGCTAGTAGTGGGCAAAGGGACCCATTCATATTTCAGCCAATCACATTATTCAGTGCTCTGCTTGAACAGAATATGCACAATAGTATCTCATGTTGGATTGTTTCATAATACTGTGCCCTCCTCCCCAAAAATGAGTCAGCTATGAAAAGAAAAAAAAAATTATACATTTAGGCTTAACTCTGTTTTCTTAACTTAAATTTTAAACAACAAACCTATGCTTACATTAAAGAACACAAGGCTGTAAGGGACCTGTTTGTGCAATGAAAAGTTTTGCAAAAGGTTGTAACACCACTATCGCAAGCGTTTGCATCCACACAAGCAAAATAAGCACTATAAGAAATAGGAAATAAAATGAAGGTAAAGTAAGAGACAAATTGTGTTAATAAAATATATCAAGCTCTATCACAGCGTATAAAAATCATGCGAACTTATCTTTAAAAACTATCATGATGTCGGGGCTGTAGGACAGTATGCACTGTTCACTCGTACGGCTAAATCCAGTTCACAAATATATTCTTATAGAACAGTCCAGTTCACAGATCTTCTATTAGTCCTTTACTGATTCTGCTTTGGAAGGATAATAGCGCCAAGCACCCGAACAGACCACTACAAAGTAAATTCAAACAGCGGCACGAGATGTCTGCAGTCGCTCAGAAAATTGAGGTTTAAGTGGTAGAGATTTATCCCTACCCAAATCTCTACCCTTCTCCACTAAGCCACCCCACTTAGGTCCTTTCAATCTTTCTCTCCTCTCTCTTTCTCATCTCACTGACAACTATCAAGTAACATCGCACCACCTTCTTTGTCCAGTCTTCTAATCTGATCCGACTGGTCATTAACTGTGATAGATTTATCGCTACCCTTTTGGTCTTTCCACCTAGCACCTAAGCAAGTGCTTTCAATCGTTCTCTTCTTTTCATCTTACAGAAGAACAAGTAAAACCGCACTGACTACATGTTTTCTGCTTAAAATTAGTGGATAAGTGGTTTTTCTGCAAAAACTCATTATGACCAGAAGTCTTAAAACCCAGAAGTTTCAAAGAATGGCTTATTAAAATTAAGCCTTTTTCAAGAATTTGCTCTCCGATTTCATTAATAACTTATAAGTAAGAACTACTTTTGTCAAGAAAAAGTCCCTCTGTTTTTCAATTGCAGGCGTGCATCATACACACATGCCTACCAAATCAGACCTACACTTATGAGTAGGGGGATTTCAAACACTTATGTAAAAGGCTTTATGGCCGCGGTTCTCAACCTGGGGGGCGCGCCCCCCAAGGGGGGCGCAAGCTGCTGAAAAGGGGGCCGCAAAGGCGGTCATTTTCTCATATCTCATATAAGTATTAGTGGCTAAGGGGGGCGCGCGGACGTACCTTTATTCGTCTGGGGGGGCGTCACAAGTAAAAGGTTGAGAAACGCTGCTTTATGGAATGGCGACTGACTGCACACTGATGGAGAAAAGAAATCTGTAGCACCTTGCTCTGGTCTTATTTTGCTGTGTGGTCTAAAACTCGAGCTATCACAGCTTCTAGCATCTAGACCAAAGATCATACACCAAGATCGACCACTTAAGTGGGAAAGTGAAGCTGCGCTGACCTGTACGTGACCACGGCCACGCCCCCCTGTACCGACGATCGGTGTTTGCGCAAGGAGGCCTGGGGGTACATGGTGTGCTTTGCCGAGTTGAACTAAAGGTATCCGATCATTCTCTTTTCTGAAACACCTAAAGTTATCAGGTTTTTCAGCCCTTCGGGTAAAGTTTACCTCTCAGGTTCTTTCGCACAGCGTTGCAGCTGACATATCAACGATGGTAACTTTAGGAGTGGTATCAGAAGAGGCCTCTGAGACTGTTTTCTTTGTTGAATCCACTGATCAACTGTTTAATGGATTCATCAGACTTAGCAAGTTTACCACCCAAACGATGCGTGATGCCATCTCGGAAAAGTTATGGCTGTCAACACTTAAAAGCAATTCATCCAGTATGATTGGATGGAAAATTGCTATACAAAGCAACTCTGGGACGATCTTTGCAAAACAAAAGACGATAAATTCTTCTACAATAGCAGACTAAACCAAGACTGCATAAAAAAACTCTTTTTCTCTAACACGAGGATAAGGGCATGGAGATAATCTAAGTCCCCAGCAATTTCAGTTCTGTACCAGGTAATGGTGGTTGGTCTCATCATGCAGAGAAAAAAGCAACTGCATCGAAGATGGAGATGACTTTCTCTTGACGCTGAGCAACAACAGTACTCAGTGCACTTCAGCGATTTCTGATGTAAGATATGAGCAAAGCAAAAGATGTGAACTTTCCCAGTATGCTTTCACCAACTCTGCTGAGGAACTATTCATTCATGAGAGCAATATTTTAACTTACATTGCTGGTTACGTCACCAAAAAGGTACAAAGGAAATTGTGTGCAGAATGTAAAGAAATTATTATGTGAAAGTAAGAAGGACAATTAAGCAGCTTCCTCATGCTAAGTATGGGGTAGTAGTCCCAACATCTCAGCTGGTAACGTTGGTGGAGGAACTTGAAATTATATTCAGAAAATTGGAACAGTTCCTCCATATGGACCGAGTGAAAGCTCGATTTCTGGAACGTTTTGAACAGAAATCAAGTTCGCTCATGTGTCTCTCCAGCAAATGCAAACAAGACAGTCTTGTTACTCAATTGTTTTTAAATATACGGCTGCACTTTGCACTGAAAGAAACAATAGACATTTTTCCGCAGCCTCCGCAAGGAAAAATAGAAAAATGTTAAAACTGCAAAATCTGTAAATACACGTGTACATATTTTATATTTTTGCAAAGGCACTGGGTGTAAAGAGGTTTTAGATATGTAACAACCATAATGTCTTCGTGTTAAAAAAAATCTGTCCAATTAGAGTTACTTGCAAAACCTATGCTAATGTATACTTTAAATGTTTCATTTTATTTTCATGTTTTTCTTCTCTATTAGAAAATATGCACCTTCGAAATATGTTTTCAAGCTCTATTTCTGAAAAGTATGAAAGCGTGCGCACCTGTGTGTGTGTGTGTTGCCAGTACACAATGGTCAGAACAAAGGCCCGAGGCTAGCGATGTTTACTTCCCGAAAGGGGGAGTGGCTGTTTGCCACTTGACCACCGCTTGGCTTCAACCTTTTATATAAGAGTGGTGGATCTTGGTGTATGATCTTTGATCTAGACCACCCTCATCGAAGCTACCACATGTTCCCATCCAAAGCCACACCTGACACGTAGGCGGGGCAGTACAAGGGATAGTCTTCTAGACGCTAACTACAAAGTTGTAAATCATGGTGCCAAGGCAGCTGCCCAAATACATTCCAATAGCCAGCACCGCTTGGTGTCCGGCCTGATAGGGTTTGTTGAAAACAAGAGAAGTATATAGACCAGCGTTTTTCAACCTTTTACTTGTGACGCCCCCCCCCAGATGAATAAAGGTATGTCCGCGCGCCCCCCTTAGCCACTAATACCTATATGAGATATGAGAAAATGACCGCCTTTGCGGCCCCCTTTTCAGCAGCTTGCGCCCCCCTTGGGGGGCGGGCCCCCCCAGGTTGAGAACCGCGGATATAGACTATAGGTCTTAGTACTCATTATCTCTTAATAACCAATTTCAAACATTTTGTCAATAGAGCAGAACAACAAGCTATCTGTTCAAACTGTAAACATATGCACTCTTAGATAATAAAAATAAACAAATATTACAATTTGACAACTAAATTATGCGTAATACACCCATCGAACCAAAAATAATAATAAATTTAATAATAAGAAAGTTAAATATTCACGACCGTGAGTCACAACAGTAAGTACAAGACTATAGGCCATCAGCTCACCACTGTACACATCACTAAGGAGAAAACAGGTTTGTGACAGTGAATTAAAAAATTGATATAAAATTTGACAATAAAAATAGATAAACTATTTAACTTCAAGTGACTGATATTTGTTTGCTAAAGACTTTAATACTCTTATTAACTAATAACGCGATCGTGACATTAGCTATGTTCCCTCAGGTTCAAAGTTTGTAAGTGTAAAAAATATTGAGCATAAACATGGTTGTCATAACCAAAAAGAAACTCGCATAGCAAACTCATGTCAGTGTTGTTTTCCCTGATCTCAGCTGCAGTGTTTTCAATGCATAAATGTGGAACATCTTCCAAAGTAGGATAGAAGAGAAAAGGTGAGGTTGGTATCAGTGGAATGTGGTCCCATCCACCATAGGGGTCCGCCCTGAACAGGCCCCATCGACCAACGCCGCCCCTCTGCTGTCTATCCTCCACCCCATCTGCCCTCTTCTTCCCCGCTGGTTAGCTGGTCACTTCACTTGAACAAGAAGGGGAAACTTGTTACATTTTCTTAACATAGTCCTATTGTTTTTCAATGCATTTCTTCCAACACAGGCTTCTTTATGCCCTCAACATTTTTTTTTTGGCTGAGCAATGAGCCACATCTGCACTTTTTTTTCACTACCATCAGTTCTTGGACAAGAATTAAATTGACAACCCCTTAATGTATTTGTGACTGGACCAGAAAGATGAAAGTCAGAAGGGGCAAGATCAGGCCTATTTCGAGGGCAAGTCAAGACCTCAAGTTTTGACAGCATGTGTGGTGGGGCACTATCAGGCAACAACATAATCAATCTTTTGACAGCTGACTTTAGCATTTGCTCTGATTAAGGGAAGCGGATGGCCGAGTGGTTAGAGCGCTGGCGTCCGAACCGAGAGCGCGCTGGTTCAATTCCCGATAAGCGCAGCAAACTTCCCCCAGTTGACCCAGCTGACGGGAAGGGGTACCTGACTCCATAGAGGGTTGGGGAAGGTAAGGCAGCAAGGGAGAGGAGATTGGCACCACCCTAATGTAAAAGCTGGCCCCGAGAAAAGTGGGGTCTCTAACACCTCACTCCCCAACGACCTGAACAGGTTATGGGATGACCTTTACCTTACCTTTTTACCTTATTTGCAGGCTTCAGCCTGTCAATAAGCATCTCACTGCCATGAACAGTACTGATTGTTGAGCTACTCTCCTTATAATATTCCAATAGTGGGCCGACAGTGCTACCAACAGAAACATAGCTGCACCTGCATAGCAGATAAATAGTGACTTGCCCTTAACTTCTTCAGTGCTGGCTGCACTCCAGATATATATGTGGCAGCACTGATGTTTAGGGACAGACTTCATGGGATGTCTTGATCAGACTGCATCTGTTTTTGTTGTCCTGCAGTGCTGTCGAAGTACAGTGTTAGCGAAAGTGACAATGCTGTTAGCACTGTTCAATGTCATTAAACAGCCATCTTCACTGGTCGTTTTAGTTAAGATCAAAATTTTTCTTAGCAAAGAAGCCAAGTATGCCTCTTGCTTTTTACAAATATATATTGTGAAAGGATATGGAGAGTAAAAGACATGTAGAAGCAGTTGAGGGGAAGGTTAAATTTTGCTTCTTGTAAACTTTTGTGAACCTTATTGCCATTAATTCATAACATAACTAAAGATTATTGTTTTGTGATCAAGTGAAAAGCAAAAAATGTTGGAACTACGTGCATGAAATTCAAGATTGCAATAATCATTTATTTTGGCAGTCCTCTGTTTATGTCATCACTGTAAAACTATTGCCTTTTCCTCCTATGAATGCATTGCTCTACCTCCAGAATTGCCTCTTTCAATTGAAGTAAGCACCCATTGTCAAGTAAAATATAAAATTAAACTTTTCTTTATGGCCAAAGTAAAATTTATCATTTTTGATCTTCACAATATTTTTTTATTACTTCAGTGATTTAAAAAAAAAAACAAAAATGCAAAGACAACAGACTATGATCAACATTCTTCTGGGAAGAAATGCCTTAGAAGCACAAACAGAATGAGACTACACATCTTGTTTTCCCATTAATCTGAATAGTTTTATTTGTCCAAGCCTGAAAGATGCCACTTCACAGATGTGTTTAGTTAGTGCCATTGCTATTAAACATTATGACTATTTTCTTTACACTACAGTCTTTGACGACAAGTGATAACCATCAATAACAGGCATATGATATACAAAAGGCCGTTGAGCAAAGTAACATGATATTATACACCTGTGCATTCCACACGAATATGGCAAAGGATTGAAAAGGTTGTGCCCCTCCTTCAAAACACAAGGAAGGGTTATTTTAGTAAACTGCATCCTTTCCGTCCTAAGGTCATGGAAAATTTACACAAAGCACATTGAATTATTCACGACAAATGAGGTAAAAATAACCACTTCTTCCAAAGTTCAAAACCACTGGGGAGCCAAATATAATACTGTGATTTTCTATAAAATGTTGGTCATCTGCAATAAAAATCTTCTCCCACTTGAGCAAGCTTGATTAGCTACTTGCTTTGACTCTATTCGTTTTTTGCCACAATTAGCAAAAGCTGTTCCTGACTTGCGTTTGTTTGCATGTTGACCATGGTTGACGTGCTGAGGTCTGTCCCACCCATGCCATGTATCCCAATGGTTTCCTCTTGGTCCCATGGAGTAAGGAGGCCCAAGATGCTGCAGACAAACATAGGTCACAGCAAACTTCAGCATCTTTTGACACCAGGAGCAGGCAATGTATCTGCCATTGTTAGCCAACCAACAACCTCTAATAATATAATGTATAATGCTGCAGGAGTAATTTTGAACGCTTACTCTTTAATGCAACACAATTTTGAGGGAAGGGGTAATGGATGTATTTTTGCCAAGACAGGTTATATATCATGACAAGTAGCCATCCCTCTATAACAGGTGCCACATCAAAATGAACAGTGCACCTGAGTCGAGATCTGAAACCAAGACAGCTAATCCTCATTGTATTGGTGCCACTGGACTGCCCCTCTCACCTTAAGGGCAACACAGATTCACATATATACATAAAAAAATACAATGCTCACTGATGGGTAACCTCTTGGCTCAGATCCACTCTTAAATGCATGGCCTCCACCGTACCTTTCATAGTCCATATCTGATATTAAAAAGAAAAAAAATAATAAGGGGTGGGAAATGAAAAATTGATGAGGTTTAGCTTTGACATGTGGAAAGAAGTTTAGAGGCTTGTGACAATAAAAATTGTCTACCTACTAATCAGAATTTATATGATGTTCAGCATAGTCAGGCACAACAAATAATAGTGCAGGCAATAGTTTTCTTCCTAAAAATGGGGAGGCAATTTAAAGGATAACACAAGAGCTCAGCGAAAATCACTGGAAATAAAGCACAAATTATCACAAAGACATGTTCCGGTGGTATTTTATGATAAAGAGGCATGACAGATTTTATATTAATATTTTTCTCTTAAGCACACCTGGATTTGACGAGAAAACAGGAAATGACTAAACGAAGATATTTCTAAAAATAGCGCGGTCTGCACTAGCTGAAGTCGAAGAGAAAAGATGTAATCCTCGGTAAAAGAAAACAGACCTGGACACATTGTGCTGTTGCTGAATGTTTTCTTCAACACTCAGATGGAGTTAGTTTGTACTCATGAAGGAAATCCTAAAGATAATGGCAGCAAACCCCAGTGGATTAACTTTGTTCAGAGATGTGTATATAATATGTGTATATATGTGTATTTATGTGTATATAATATATGTCTATATACAGGTCTCTGCTTTGTTTAAATGTGCCATGCAAACTTCGTGCCCACACCATACTAAAAAAAATTGCTCAAAACATTTCAAAATTGTTATCCAGTCACTTATACAGTACAAGCAAGTCTTGGACTTTCAATAAAACGAATAAATCTTATTCCTACAGCAGTGCTTACTATACAAAAGCACGAGATGTTAAAACCAACTACGACTGCTGGCAGATCAAGCACCAGATTTGCAACATCGACGGTTTCTACACCGTCTGGTCTACAAGTAACATCGTGTGACAGTCACAAACACACGATCATCAGTCGTATCTTTATCCAGCATAATGCTAACAACTGACAGTGTGAGGGCACCACTGATGTGCGTGATTGAAACAGCTACAAAACGGTGATAAACATATTATAAGGAGCTTAAATGGGAACACGTGCGAGTATCACTAAGTAAATAGACACTTTTGTATGCAGCTAAACGAGGAAGAAGTAAGTTTTTACATGGATAAACATTTTTCAAACTTTCATTATATTTTTTAGTGTTAAAAAAACCCCTTATCAGCAGTCGGTTGTAACTACTGTTGCCCATGAAATTTTGATCTGATTGACTTACCAGTCTGTTGAATGAATTCTGTTTGGACCATTTAATTATTCTTTAACTTCATTCGAAGCTTCTAAATAAAGTTCCAATCCGGAGAGCTGTATTTGAAATTCAGCTGTTTCATTTTCTGGGCCAAAAAATCGCTTCTTGAACACGACAACCTGAGCGATGTTTCTTCATTTGACTTGAAGACATGCACACTTGCTGTTACAAATACTTCGAGCCCGTAAGAGAACCTTCAGCAAAGGACAGTATTTTTTCCCCGCCTTCCTAGTTGCAGGTGAGAATGCCGATGTTTGAAGGCTTATATCTTTAAAATTAAGGATAATTATGTACTCATATTTTGGGAATTATTACATTAAAACGAACTTAACCCGATAATACAGAAAAAAATGTTGCGCTCGGTTTGTCCTTTAAGGTACAAAAAGCCTCTGGTCCTTTCCCTGCCCACTCAAATAGTTAGGTGTTACAATTCACCAAATTGAAAAGACAACAGCAGGAAGTTCCTGAGATAACAATTTTAAGCTGCATAAGATACTTTCATATTTTACAGGCAGGTTTATTTTAAGTTGATCTAAAAAGCAGTCCAAAGCAACTTATCAAAACAGTTTGAAGGAGTGAGCACTTAAAATAGTTCTGTTTACAAAGTCTTCGACCTATAAAAAGTCGTAGCAAACACACAAGGCACCTACTATTTGGACGTGAAGGGCGGACACCTCTTCCTCTATATGGAGGCAAATCCCTGCACATATACTCCTCATAGGCCCACAGATCTAAAACAGAAATTGGAGACAAAGAAGCACTTAAACAACACTATTCTGAGTAACAAAATAGTACAAGCGTATTAATTTAAAAATCTGTGGGTTTAAAAATTATACAATTGTTTACACGATAAAGCATCTTCCAAATGAACCACAAACATCCCGATTTGTACATAAGCCGAAAACCACAGGTAAGACCACTGTGTTTTTAGCTGAAAATTCTCATTTCTGCCTGCTGAGTAAGCATTTTGAAATAATGGTTGCAATAGTATTGCTACAATTAAGAAAAAAAAACCACTCTGATTTATGCCTATACTTCCACTGTAAATCTGATATCTAAGCCAATGCATCATAAAGGAAAGACTATTAATAAACAGCTAGTCAACCATGCAACAAAGGAACACAAGTTTCAGCAAATGGATGACACTGTGAAACCATAGTGTATGGATGAAGATTAAAAACTGAGGAGCAAGTGGAAGAATTTTCTTGATTATTATTTATTAATCAGAACCAGCTCTGTATCAGAAAGACCAAAAGTAGTAAACAACACTGGAAAAAGATGTCATTGTGTATAAAATAAATCCAGCAAATGCAATCTGATAACGCCAGCTAGGTCAAATGATTCTGATGATAGGCTGACTGAAAAAGTTGTGGCCAGAAAAATGGAGTTGAAGCAGTAAAACATTTTCAAGTACTTTGGAGAGAAGAGAGAGATTGGAAACAATATGACAGTTTTTGAGGTTATTAGGGCAAAGGTTGAGTTTCTTTAAAAGTGGAGTGACAACAGTTGCTAAGACAGCAGGATTATAGCACCAGTCAACAAGGCATTTGTGCCGATGGGTCAGGTCATGAGCGCAGGATTTCTTTGAAGATTTTGTGATGAACTCACTGATAGGAACAAACTCTATCGAAGGTGATCCAGACAAAATATCTGAGCAACGCCACTCTCTCTTCACATTTTTTTACCTCAGGGGTGAGCTATGGGATACGGGCAATCATTAAACAGCAGGTGGAAAGAGAAGCGTGCCTGTCCTAGATTGCAGAGGGATGCTGGGTCATTTGAGATATTGCTGATGATCTTAAAATTAGAAACATTAGTTCATGAGGGAAGCAGATGAAAAAAGATGCTGTATCTCTGACAGTGTGCATGTGTGTGTCTGCTTTATTTCTTTTTGTTATGTGCTTTTTTGTTTCTTATCTATGTGGGAGCTTTGTTAGTCCTATTGTATTGCTGTAATATATTGTGATATGAAATAAAACTTAAAAAAAAAAGAAACATCAGCTCAAAAGGTGGCGAGATCAATGTAGTAAGAGGTGACAAAACTTTTAGCTGGTGAAGGCCACGTAAAGTCCAGGTTGAAGGACACTAGAAAATATCTGATCTCAGTATACTGGATACAAAAAGATTATGGCTGAAACCCGGCTTAGCTTCATGCATAATTAACCAGTTGATGTGATGGTACTTATGTGCAGGCTGCTGTTACCAGCTATGCCAAATGATACTCTTAGCAGATATTCTGTAAGAGCTGTACTCTTGTATGAATGTTTATATATATATATCAATGTGTATATACATATAAACCTATCTACCTTCTGGAGGAGGAGGCATTGGAAGTCCATCTCTGTACATGGGAGGGCGCATCATGAACTGTGGGGGTAGCGGCAGTAAGCCATTTCCTCCCCTTCCCCCTTGCATATATCCTCTTGCCAAGCCTCTGCTAAAATAACACCAATAAAAATCTTACTAGGTTTTAGGCTTGAAGAGGAACAGAATAATGTTCACAAGCTTCACAACTGAGTAGCTAAAATTATTGAGTTTTAAAATGCATTTCTCGTAGATCTGTTACATCAGTCAGATGACCATTTCTGCAGGAAAGTTAGGAATAACTAATTTTACCAACCTGAATGCAAAGCACATGTACATTCTGGTGGCAGGACTAAAGTACATAGCCCCAAGAATAAATTCTCTCCCTTTGGTGAAAAAAACCCAATAATTTACTTACATTTACTACAGCAAAATAAGGAAAATGTTTTGTGCAAAAGCAAAGTATTTTTCTAATAATAATGATAACGAGCAATTTATAGAGTACTCTTCCAAAATAATATGCTTAAAGCTCTTTAGAAATAAAAGAAACTACAAACAGACCAATTCTAAATAAACTAACATCCATACACATGTTCTCTCATACAACAGACAAACCCACAGAGAAAATACACACGTTGGGCCACCACGTGGTCAGGACATGGATGGGTGAAATCACTGATTTAAAAAAAATACATCTTGAGATTGGACTTCAAAGAAACAGTGTGAAAAAGGCTGATGGATAATGTGTTAAATGTTCAGATAATCTGCAGATAGGACAAGCAGCATTATTCTGGACCCTTCTAAGTCTGTCAAGAAGAAACTTAGGAATGCCTGCCAAAAGGGAAAACAAATTTTCAATCCTCAAAAGCACAAATGAAAGTTTTGTGAAGCAGAGAAAGGAATAGATGAGCTGTTTGTGGAAAGAAAATAAGGAAGAGAAGGATGAACAAAATTTACTTGGGACAAATCAGTATGAGTACAGTCTTGTCATCATTCAAATGTAGTTTGTTCTGGATCACCCAGGCCTTTACATCGGCTGTGCATTTCTGTGTCCATTCCATCAGTCCAGCAAGCTCAGCAACAGAAGCTGACTGATAAGCGAAACTCACACCCCATAGCCATAGCAAGAGATGAATCAAACAAAAAAAGTATACAACACAAAAAAGTACTGGACACACAACATACCCCTGTGGGATCCCAAACATCAGGGCAGAAGATTCTGAATAGATACTGTTCACACATAGTCATGGAATCCCTCACACAATATCGAAACCAGGACAGAGCAATACAAGAGTGTTGAAGTCTGTGCAAATTATAGAATGAACAAATGTTGCTGACAAGTCTAACCACCCAAGAAAATACACTTTGTCATCACCAGCACTAAAATGCAGATCAGTGATAGCCTTAAAAAGTGCAAATTCAATACTATGACCCTTTTCATAAGCAGACTGGAATTGACTACGATGATTTTGATCCGTCTGTACAAGAAGCTGAGAGAGGATAATCCTTTCCAGAATCTCAGAGAGCAGACAAGTTTGATTCAGTCTGAAATCACTTAAAAATAGTTATGATCTAGAGAAAGCTTAAAGAGGTGCTACTGATATCTGTAAATTCATAAAAGTGTATAAGCATAATGTACCATAATACTGTGCCCGCTGTTTTGCAAACTCCCATACCAAAGTGCCTGTCTGCAGAACTAAGTCTACACTCATGACGTGTTTTAAGTCAGGAATGATTGCTCATGTATCATTCCTACATAAGAATGCACACATTATTTGAAGTGTTCAACCCTGATCATATTTATGTAAAAAAAATGCACAGAGAGCCCAGAAATACGTGTTTAAAAATGTTTAAAAGGATTTGAAGTCAAACGATCTTCAGTAGATGCAGCAATTTTTTTTTAAGATAACAAGACTGCATTTACCATTAATGAAATAAACTAATGTTATTCTCAAACATGCAAACCCATCAGCTTGAGGTCAAAGCTAAGCTCTTTTTCAGGCATTTTATTGAATATTTTTTGAATCAGTTATTAATATTAGGATAATTACTTCATATAGCATGATAATTCCAATAAATTCTTTTAATAACATTTAACTATAAATGTTTTATTCAAAATAAACTTTGTTTCTGGTGCCGAGATGTTACTGTCATCACACCTAGTGAACATCTGTCTCTATTTTACCTTTCCCAATACTATACAGGGTCAGGTATCCATTCAAAGACCAGATCAACTGAGTAAAGTCGGCTGCCACACAACATGCCTCTACCCTTAAATACTGGTGGCCTCGCTACCTGGATAACCACTTCCCCAGTAAGGCTCAAAGAAAACTTACCGCTTTTTGTATCTGCTGTTATATCCTTTGGAACGTCTTATTATATGATCTTGTTTTTCACCCATTGAAATGTCAATGATGACAGCTCCATACTCCTGGAATATGAAAATTACAATAAAATGAACAATTATCACTGAAATGTTAGACTAAAGAAAATTCTTTTAGAGAATTTCTTTTTTATCAGTGATATTATTAGCCTAACTACATAAAGCAAATAATCATGTCAGCTCCTCTATTACTGCTGATGTTTTTAAAGGGCCTTTAATCTTGATGTATTAACCTGCAAAAATACAAATTGTTTCCGGACTGTGCCAACTGGATCAACCAGCCATAAATCATTCTGACAAGCACAGCTTTTTTGGCCTAGTTAGATACAAAAGAAACTAATAACAAAAACTGAGACCACAATAATGGACTATGAACCTGTGCTTAATTTTCAAGCGTAACTTGTTTTCGATCACATCTTGGAAGGTTTTAGCTAGTTACAATGACCCTGTTTTCCCTTTTTCCCCTGACTGGCAACGTTCGTGTCTGGAATCATGACCCCTGAGACATGATCTATTATATAATTTCACTCAAGAAGGCCAAATGATTTTAAAGTGACCCTGTCACATGCAGTGTCCTCTATGGCTGGGCTGCTATTTACAACCAAGTCATTTCATACCATTTTGTATACAGGAGACTGCTATCTTTTTTGTCTTGTCTGTGGGTCCAAGTCTCCTTTCAATCTGTGCTTTTTTTGTTGCACAGTTACCATTCTTCCGGATTTTTCTTGCCGGCACCAGAACATTTCCATCTACACCACCACTTTCCACCCTTATCCCCAACCGCCTGTCTCTTCTATCTTGCCACAACTTTGTGCACTTCAATGTCACACAGTCTATGCAGTGTATGCTCTGTTCTCTCTACTTTGTGATCATACAGATCCATCTAATTTAAGGATGATCTGATCTATGGACAAGAATTATTTCCAAGCATAATTTCATCTGCTTTTATCACAGTTTTATAATGACTGTAGATCTGAACTACGAGCTGTAGGTCCTAAACATTTTGATCTGTGACGAGATGCTACACTCTTGCATCTAATATTTTTTACTATTGTGATCAGTTGAATTTGATTTGGCACTCCTCCATGAAAGCAGTAAAAATATATCTTCTGTGATATTATTTTCTGTAGAAGATTATATCAGTGTTTTGACAGTTCATAGAGCACCAGAGTAAAATGATATATGAAAGGACTTTGACTGGCAACTCATGAAGGAAAATGAAAAGTTTAATGTTTTGAAATAATAGTACTGGTGCATCTGCACTTCTTCCCTTCTGGTGGCTTGTTATGATTTTTCAAAAGGGCATACTGCAGTGAACCCTATGACCAGCATAACCACTACCCCCCACCAGACTTCTATCTTTTAGATCTGTTCCCTGACTGGAACTGTGGTGTTGAAAGTGCATTTGCAGCCTGGATTATTGTTTTTCAGATGAATTGTGCACACTGGGAGAAACATCTGGCTACACATATTTTCTTCTTTATGACATTCTATACATACCACACTTGCACCGACGTTGCAGATATATGTGTGTCTTTTTTTCATAAAGCACCACAAGCTTGCCCATGACACGATATAAGCTAACTTTATTATTTCCTCTTATTGTTATTATTTGGTGCTTGCACACAAATATGTTTAACATTAAACAAAACATTTTAAATATATATTAATTATACGCATGCATAAGGTTTGCATATTCTTTAGCTGAAACCTATTTTGCTGTGAAGTCTCACCTGCTCAAGACCAACCTGCATCAAGTCATTCTTCCCTTTCGTGAACAGAGTACATGCTTGTCTCCACTGAAAATACAATCAGAAAGAATGACCACGCTACTAAGTTCTGTTGAAGTGGGATAACCAGAACAAAAAGTATCTCATCATCTCCAAAACAAATTCTTGATCAGTTTAATCAGGGACGTGTATAGGTGGACTGATGTCTGTCTGCTGAGACCAACACTGAGTCCTCCACTGTTAGTCTTGGCAAGCTTTAACAATGAATGTGACTAAACCGGAAGCTTTGTACACACCAGCCTCGTTCTAAAAGCTGAACCATGACTAAACTGGAAACTTTGTACACATCAGCCTTGTTCTATGACTTAACTGAAAAAAAAAAAAATTAGTCTGCAAGCAGTCCAGTAATACGTTTGTGGTTTAATCTACTGATATTTGGCAGAAGTACACATCAAAATGCATAACAAACCTGAATCTCTGCCCTTTTCATCCCTTGCAAAATAAAAAGCAGGTACATGAGATGTGAGACCTTACATATAACTTTGCAGAATGCAATTACTGCCATTAGCAGAGAAAACAGCCATCCAAATTTATGAAGGTGGGAAAAGAAGAGATTGTGGTGACAGCATCAAATGTTATCTTTATAAAATCCATATCTGTCCTAATGTTATTAATGCATTCCCCTTTATTATTTAAGCATTTATGCTTTTAGAAGCACAAGAAAATCATAATTTGGTCCTTATGTGCAAGCCAAGCACTATTATTCATAATAATGAAATGTAGTGGAAAAATACAAGCAATCATAATCTTCCTGGACCCTATATTGCTACATGTCAGCCTTTAAGATTTTGCTGTCATATTAATTACTACTCAAGCTATAATTCTTAACCTATGACCCAGCAGTAGACCTCTCAATTCACTGAAGTAAAAGGTAAAAGGTAAAGGTCATCCCATAACCTTTTCAGGTCGTTGGGGAGTGAAGTGTTAGAGACCCCACTTTTCTCAGGGCCAGCTTTTACGAGGGTGGGGCCAATCTCTTCTCCGTCGCTGCCGTACCTTCCCCAACCCTCTAAGTAGTCAGGTACCCATTCCCGTAAGCTGGGTCAACTGGGGGAAGTATGCTGTGCTTATCGGGAATTGAACCAGCGCGCTCTCAGTTCGGTCGCCAGTGCTCTAACCACTCGGCCATCCGCTTCCCCCGGTAGTAGGGACAGATTAGTTTACATGTATCCATTCCTTAAAGCTGTTGTCCATTCAAGACTTTCTGCAGGAACTGTGAGTTAACAGGGGGGAAAAATGACAAACTATCTTTAATTAAAAAATTCAGACCTCTGCATTTACACAATTATCAGGACTTCACGGAAGAACAGCTCAACTCAAGGCAGAGGACAAACACAAGCTGAGAATGAACAAAGGCAACTGTGTTCCATGACCTCTACCACTAGTTGTTAAGTACTTGGCCCAGGATAGCAAGGGGCAAGTCTACATGTGGGATATCTGTGATACAGCCTTAGTTCCTGGCACAGCGTAAAACACAAACCACCAACTATATGTGGGATGTTCATATCCCTGGTATTAACATTACCAACAAGTTGAAAATCAGGAAATTTTAAGACAAGAGATTAATGTGTTCTAAACTTATTCCTTTTCATGTTTTATTATTATTTACATATCTACATGCTACAAATAAGGTTTTTTAACATTACACAGTATAAATATATTCAAAAACAAGATTTTAATTTTGGAGTAGGTACCTGACCTTAAGTACTGCACAAACATCATGAACGAGCAAACTGCACCCAAATGGGACAATTAGAGGAGGAAAGAAATAACAAATCACAATGAATTCACTAGCACATTTCTTAAAATGCTAATTATATTTAAACTCTAATGGCAATAATCTGAATTATTTAAATTTAGAGTTTAAATTGTAAATCTAAGTGCACAATTATTAAATGAAAACTACATCAATCTGTCAAGGCAGCAGACCAAAAAATTAATAAAATGCTCACAACTCCACTGTGTTCCACCATGGCCTTGATGGCGCTCTGATGGGAAGCAAACTTCACGAATCCATGGTCTTGATTCTTCTCTACGCACTCTATCTCTCCAAACTTCTGAAACTGCTCTTGCAGAGTCGTGACTGTATATGATGGTGGCATCTGATGGATGTGTATTAATGTAACCTGGATACAAAGTCACACACGACAGAACAGTCTGAAATTTTCATTTAGCTTTATCAAGAACATTTTCCATAATACAAAAGGATAAAATTAAAATTCTTAAATGCAAGGAACTGTCCAATAGTTTACCTTCTCAAGACATTCCTTTGGTGGCTTGCCCCGTGTGTCAGCCTTAGCAATATGCATTTTCCTGTCAAACGCCAGGCAGTCACCCCTCTTGAATCTTCTCTTGGCTTCTGAGGACAACTTGTAGGTGGAGTAGGTCAGCAAGCCTACCATTGGAATGCTGTTCTTTTCCTCTGAGTTTACTCCATAGGGAAGAAGCTCCACTTCCACTAGTCCTTCTGTAACAGTGCCACAGCACTGACTTCATCTCGGTCCAACAGTAATATCAACTGAAATAAACCTTTTAACGTAAAAAAAGAGATAGATGATTTTAAAAATAATTTCAAACTACTTTGTTCAGCATGCTGCAATAAGCATACCTGTTATGCTGCCAAAGGCTTCCTTTATCTCTTCCTTTGTTTTGTCATTTGGAAGGCTTCCCGCAAACAAAGTCATATGGGGAATAGAGATGTTGGCCTTTAAAACTTCACCCACTCTGATTTCATAACCATCAAGCTGCAAATTCAAGAATATTGAACATCAGCTCTGTAACGGTGTTATAAGCAAGCATAAAATCTGAGCCCATTTTCACAAATTAAGTGACTGGTTATAATTATGAAGAGCTATATCACAGTGACAGAAGGTCCAGACAGATCAAAAAGAATTGAGCTGCTAACAGCACATTGTTGCAGAATGGAACAACATCCTGATCGTTCAACAAACCATACTTAAAGTTTTGAAGCTTAACCATTTGCTATACATGCTTTGACAAATGAACAAGATGGTTAAGCAAGGAAGTACACTGCTGCAGAAAATTCACTCTACCATAAAACCTAATCAAACAATCAATGACATATAAAGATGGTACAAGATATACCTCTTCAACAGCTCTACGTGCTTCCTCGTCTTTGCAGTAAGTGAGGTAGCAAAAACCAGGACTGAGATAAGTGAAAGGGTCTGTCATCAAACACATCTGCCAGATTCGTCCAAACTTCTCAAACAGTGGGACAAGACGATCTTCATACATGTCTTCCGGTAATCCAGTCACATAAATCTGTTGAAGAAAATAAAAATAATCTTGAAAGCTTTATGGAAAATCTCAGTCACTCACTTGTTCATGCTTGTAGTAGCAATCACTTCTTTGAAAGTTATGCTTAAATAAAAATTAGATGGTCCAGGTCTCACTGCTGTAGTGTACGGTGGTGAAAACTACTGCAGTGTAGACTTTCAGGTTGGTGGTAAGGTTGAGACCATTACACTCCTAGACATTTCTGCAAAATCTGCCACAGGCAGCACTTGCATTGGCAACTCTTTTGTGATCTCCACATTAATGTTGCTGTGTTGGAGAGTGTGCTGCTCAGGGAATGAAAGCGTTTAACAGCCTTGAGGTTGCATAGCTTTTATTGATGTCTGGCTCCTTGTAAGGTTTGCCAGAGGCATGACTTTGGTCCTCATGGTACAGATGGTCAGACTGGTCCTTACATGCTGCAGTCTACATTTGACTGCATTTCATACTTTTTGCTGTTTAGGGTGCCTTTTATGTTGACCTTCACTTAGGTCACTGCCTGTACCCTCCGTAGATTGAACAGTTTGCCATCAATTGTTCAATATCTGATCGGCAGCCCCTCTTTGAAGTCATCCATCATCATGGCAGAGAAGACTATGCTGAAGATGTGAGGCAAGCATGCAGCCCTGCTTGATGCTATTAATGATGGGAAAAGCCTTAGATTCCTCTCCAGAGATTGAGATGCTGCCATGGGTGGGAGCTGGAAATTTTCCTGGGACTGAAGACTTTTTGAGAGCTATGTAGCACTAGAGCATATGCATATAACGTTATACGACACATATGGTCAGATTGCGTTTCATGGTTTTCACACACATAACACATAACACACATATTATAAGTCATACAATGTCTTTGGCAGTACACAATATTGACAAATGACAAACTTTATTTATCCTAATGAGCAATTGTAACTTAGGAAGTGTGTTCTGTTACAAAAGTTAAAAAAGCCCTGCTTATTACAATATTAGGCGAGTGGTGCATCATAGCAAAACATAAGAACATGCATTCTTATATAGAAAACAATTCTTAAGGTACACCTATATCACACACAGCTGCATACATACAACTGACACTTTATCTATAATCTATGGTTGAGCAGATGGACTGTAGAGGGTGTAAACCATTTCAAGTCCCTATTGCTTCTGGTTATAGGCATAGTATGTTTGCCTGACTGAACTCAATATAACAAATTCTCCTGCTAGGACATGTTCTGTATAGACAAAAGCTTTTTTGACAATTTGTTAATCATAAAAAGGAATCAAAATTTCTCTGCTTAAGACCAATTACCTTAGAACAAATATGGACAAACGGGTTCAAACTGTTAATATCATGGACAGAAAACTGTGTAACCAGCATCTGAAGGAAAAGGGTAAAAGACTTTCAATGAATGACTGATAAAAATGGCTCAATGTTGCTGTGCTGACTGAAAAACTACTGTTTTTGAAGAAAGTACACTCTTTGGTGATCATGTTTACATCCTATTTTAGCCTGAAATAAAAAATAGAGCCTAGGTACCTGAAGGACTTAATCTCCACAGGTTTACAGTGAAACAACAGCACCATCTTTTATTTTCCTAAAGTCTATGCCTGTCTCTTTTGTCTTATCTACATTTAATTCCATACAATTCTTGTCACACCATTTTTGATAAGGCACTGCCATACTCTTGCTTATGCTCCTGTGAGTCAACAATGGACAAGATAGCTTCTCTCATCAGTCCTTCTTGCAGCCATCTGTATATATTTGTACATGATATTCAATAGGGGTGACAGACAACATCCTTGCAGAGATTCAATACTTCTAATAACAACATCAAAATAATGACCATTTATAAAAACTCTCTGTTGTAAACAAGTAAAATAATCCAATATCCATCAAAACCTAACATTGTTCCTATTTAAAAAAATAAATACAGTGATGGGTGGTTGCACCGGTCTCCACGTTTATGAAGAATTTTCTTGCAATTACTGTTGTAGCAGAGTTTTTTGGAAATAAAAAAATGGATCTTAGTCTTAAAGCAGTTTAAAAACGTTTTGTGCAGATCAGATAGTAATGCATTTAATTTTTGATATTACTTGTTAATACACTTCCACCCAATTGAACAGTAAAACAAGATAATTTTGTGTCTAATAAATGAAACGAAACAAGATTAACAAGAGTCACCGTATGAAATAGCAATTCATGATTCACTATCATCACAATCAGTGAAATATTATCAATATTGAAGAGTGAGACCGAATGCATCTGTTAATTAGCGATAATTCAGTTCTCTAAAAAGGACAAAACTAACTATTCAGCATTTTGACCTAAAATCTTAAATACGAACCATAACAGCTTTTGGAGGTGTTAAAAAATGAATGTCAAAAGAACGTAGGCTTTATCGATGTTATGGTGTTCTTGTGCGTTTTAGCAATACTGATAATTTAGTAATGATTTACATTTCATAATTTGTTATTCCACTAAAAACTTTATTAGTAGTACCCAATTCTCAGAAATAACAAAGGGAACTATACTTACTTGTTGCACACCACACATCAAACTTCGCCACAAAAATCTTACGAAGTCAAGTTTCAAATATTTTTTGCAGCATCTTCTTCGAGAAGCCTTTCCCACCTCCATTTATTTGCAAATTTGTCGACTTTGAGAGCTGAAGGAAAATCTTCGCGTTTTGGATGACAGCCCACGAAATCAAATCTTTCTAACCGCAGCGACATTTCCGTAAGGGAGACAATTGTGATATCCATTAGCACTGACGTATGGTATCGTTCACGATACGATGAATTATTGCCTTATGATTCATAGTCCCTGGCCCTTCATAATCAGTAAAAAATTTTAATTTTACTTTCTGTCCCAGTTCCGTCCTGATATTTTTTCTCAGGACAGAAATCCGTCCCTAAGACGGAGATCTCCCATCCCTGGGTGCTGCTCTTGGAACTCTTCCTGGAGTTGGCAAGCAGCAAAGATCATGTCTGTGGCACCCAGCACCGAAGCCATATTGGCTTTCAAAATGTCCCTCTCAAGATGCTGAAGAAGATGGTTGAGTAGTCATACCAAGAATTTGCCCGCTATAGACAGAAAAGAGATAGGGACCATGCTGGAATCTTGTTGTTGGAGGACTGTGCCTCCATTCCACATGGACAAAAAGAGCTGGGTCATCCACTGCAACAAGGCCACACTTCCTGATTTGTAGAGCTTGGCAGGGATACCATCTGCTTCTGGGGCCTTACCATTTGCCCACCAATCCATGTCAGAGAAAAGTAACAATATTAACTCTTTCCTTACCGATCGCCCTCATAGGGGCGATCACGTGATCTTTGACTGAACCTGGTTCGCACCCTATGGTGTGATGCAGGTTTTAAATGTTGTTACTCTTAAACATCGTTTTTTTTTTTTTAGAAGAAAAACTTAATAAATAAGATAGCTTATTCATTTCTGAACACAATTGTCTTTCTTAAAAAATGTAGGACGTAAGTTTTAACAGGAAGTCTTTGCATTTTCCCACGCTACCTATCTTTCTGTTTGGTAAAAGGCTAGCGAATTCCCGGTGTTGAATTTTTCGACCGGCAGCTTTGAAAATTTATATTTATTAATCTACAGTTAAGTTAATCATCTGTAATACACCGTTTTAAAGAGCTTTTTTAAAACATTCACTTGGTGTAAATTTTAAGATACATAGGTTTTGTCTTGGAGTACTAAAATCAAATAAACTGTACGTGTTTTAGAACACTTGAACGTAAATTTCAGAAAATAACAAAAAAATTATTTACTCAATATATACAGACATAAAGTACCAAACAAACATATGTTTTATTAGAATATACATTAGAATTTAAATATTACTATTTTCTTCTCCTTTGCGGTTGTTGAAGTACAAATCCATGACAAATTGAGTCAACCGCAACGTACTTTCGATAATTCAAAATGGCGCTCAACCATTTGTTTACATTTTCCCCTCTTACAAACGAATTTTTTGATTGGCTGGACTAGTTTTTAAAGGGAGGGAATCATGGTGGACTATTTCCAAAAGATTTCAGTAGTTTCTTCCCTTATGTTATTTTCATTTACGTTGCAGGAGTTTTTTTGAGCTCATTATCATGGCATTTTCTGTTGGGAATACTATAAAAGTGTGTTTTCAAGCAAACACAAGGTTAGGCTGTTCCTTTTCTCTACATTTTGATCTATCATTATCAATTTGAGTTGTTATTCTACATCTTTTAGTTATTTTTTATGATTTTTTTGAAAAAGGGGTAAGTACATCCGTCCAAGGGTTTGGAACCGCCGCTTAGACCTCCGAAGTGTTCAGTATAGATCGAGTTAACTTACATTGCACTCAGAAAAAGGCTGATCTCCTTCCCAGCCTGGTGGAGGACCCCCATAACGCCGCCGCCCTCTGCTGGTGATGTCAAGCAGGTACCCAGTTCTCAACAGTAATTCCTTGATACAAACGATAAATGGCAACAAATTTTTCATGTAATTAAAAACTCCTCCTTTTCATGCTACATCAGGGGTTGGCAAAGTATGGCCCACGGAGGTCTGTATTCAATAAGTGAATGCCATTGTGTACTCATTTGTTGTCAATTCCATCATCACTAGTTTTGTTGCCTTATTACCTGGCGTGGGTTTTTGGTATTTTACCAGCCCGCCCCATAACTTATAACTTTGAGACCGACTCTCAAAAAAACCCCCAACTTTCCCCATCCCTGTACTACATCCAAGTATTTTCTAAAAATATTAATATGATGTTCTTGTTCTAGATTTATGAGAAAAAAAAACAAAAAACCTAAACAATGATCTTTAAAAGTGTAATCTCTTACTGTCATTTTCTCAGGATCTGGTCCTGGGTATATATTTGGGTCAAAGATTGCTGGGTGACCACACTGACGTTTTTGGTGTCTAAACATCACAATCTGACTCAGTAGAAAGGCTGATTTGTTGGCCATATGATCCAAGTTATACATTCCAAACCGTTTTACTAGGCGTATACCATCTTCAACTCGCAGTGCACACAACTTCTTTGCCACTTTCTTATCCACGTCTGCCATGGTTATCTTCCCTGTACAGGAAGGTTTATACTAACAATATGTGTAGGTTCAGTCAAAAATTATTTCTGCAGTTTTAATCTCCAGAAATCATAACTATAGTTAACTATTAACATATTAACTAAGTAAATATTTCAACAACTTCAAAAGCTTTAGAAGAGTTAAAGCTCATAAAATCAGTATTATTTAAATGAGTTGCATTTTACAGAGGATACAGGCAGCATATCACCACAATTAATCTGCTAAGTTCGTATTCTGTCTGCTTGCTTTAAAGGTTGTAGAGGACGATATGACTGCAGTGATTTGGTCTTGGGAGCAAAATGACCGTGACCCAGACCCCAAACCTTAACTGTTATGTATTAACCCTAGCTGTACATTTCTCCAGCTAGCTTGCTCCAGATAAAAGGAAATGGAAGGAAGTAAAAACAAACAAAAAAAAAACCCATTAAAAATGTATTCAAAAATTATTTTCAAAATTTACATGTAGTGTCATTGCATAAGTAACCAGCTGATGCTGAGATAAAATAATCGTCTAAGACACAGACCAAAAGGAAAACAAGCAGACAATCTTCATCGCAAAGATTATAATTATCCAAGTGTGCTCCATACAACCACTGGTCATTTTCACAACTGAGCAATTTATCTCTGGTGGCAAATACACAACAGTTTACCTTCATCCATAAGTCTGCAGAATTCTCTGGCAACCCTTTTCTTGACGTTCATACCCACAAGCTTAGAATATCTTTCATCTTTCACTAGTCGTGGTTCCTCCTCTCCTCGCTCAGTTGTGCCTTCCTGTTCTGGGTGATCGTCACCCTCCATGGGTTCTGCATCCATCTCCTCATTGTTATCATCAACATCTGACTCCTCAGAATTGTCGCTCATCTGAGGATTCTCTTCAACGTCAGCCATCTGGACATACAGTATTTTAAAAATGGAACATTTTATTTTTTTTTTTTAATCTATCACTGCTAAAGGTCATAGGTCAACTCGTTGCAAAACCATTTGGTCCCACACCAAAAGTCAATTCGTCATAGGAATGGTCCATTTCGTCACAAGACAGAAAAGTCAAATCGTCACAAGCCTCAAAGTCGATTTGAACACCAATGTAACAAGTAGCTATGGCAGAACTTTGATATAGAGTAACTCGCTACGTCATAGGCCTGTCTGCAATTTTTCAGAGGTTTGGGGTTAGGGTTAGTGACAGGGTTTGAGGTAGGGTTAGGGTTAAGTCTAGTTTATTAGGTATATTTGGACAATTGAGTGGAGCGAGCAGACGACAAATGCCGAGAGTTACTCTATATCAAAGCTGTGCCCTTATTTTAAACAGAGCCATGCGAATAATTGTAGCCACCTTGTTACTGAACAAAATGGTCGCTTGGCAATACGTACGCCGAGAACGAATCTTACAATGGCAAATAAGCGTGATTTTTCTCTTTTAAACAATCTTTTACAGATTTTGTCATTATTGTATTTGAACTTGTAGTTTGACTTTTTTTTTTTTTTGCTTTTTATTATATGCAGAGACTTCGCTGATTGGGCTTGTGACGAAATGGACCATACGTGTGACGAATTGACTTTTGGTGTGGGACGAAATGGTCTTGTGACGAAATGACCAGCACCCCACCCCCCGCTACAAAGCATTTCGGCTTTTTATTTACAGCTATTTACGACGCTGTTTAAGGGTACATATTTTCCTTTTTTAAGGTTTAGAGCGTTTTTACAACTGAATTGTGCATTTAGGATGGGTCTTACTATTCGATAATGAAAGTGAAATGTCGAAATAGCAATGCCAGAAATGATAGAACGAAATAGCAATGCCAGAAGTGATATAACAAAATAGCAGCTAAGACTTACACTACTGTACTACAACTTAAAAAAGGGTAAAAAAAATAAAACAGTATATTTAAAGGATTCTTTAATATACACTACAGTTATATGCACATGCATACCGCGACAAAAAGAATCGCCTTAACTATACCAACCTAAAGATTTTTCGCAAGCTCGAAAAGCGTGACAGAACAAAATGGCTGTTTATCACGTGACTTTTCACAAATCACGTGACTAAGTCCGCGCAAGGTAGTCAGCTAACAAGTTTCTTAAAAAAAAAAACCCATTCATTCAGAATCCACTTCGTTTTCAACATTATGTAAACTTTGATTTAGGATTAAATGTACGCAACACGTATTGAAATATGCAACTTGATGATGATGATGATGTCGATTTATAGTGCATAGACATCCATTCAAAATGCTCATTGCGCAGCAAAAACTGAAGAGAAGAAAAAAGAAATAAAGCAACAGGAAAGTAATGTTTACAGATTGGTACTCTTCCCAGGGCTTCTTATGAAAAGTTTAAAAGGGTCTACTGAGTGGTTATATATTGATCCCTTGTAATAGTGAATATTCTGATTAAATTTGGTGTCCAAGACAAAACAAAATAAAAAACCTTGGCAGCGGTGGGATTCGAACCCACGCCTCCGAGGAGACTGGTGCCTAAAACCAGCGCCTTAGACCGCTCGGCCACGCTACCTTATTGGTTAGACTGCCATTTTATTTTATTATATAACTAAAGGGTTATAAGCTGTACGGCGTAGTTACTGAAACCAAATAACACTATTTTAACTCTAGATAAATGACTGCTCATTTTTAAGGTTTTTCTCCCCATTGATGATCTTAAAAGCAATATTAAATTTGCAACGCGTCTATTCACTCGATAAAACTTCATACTTCACTTGTCGAGCCAGGAGTGGGTAATATGTACCGAGCTTGTCACTCGTGCGCAGTCTCAACACGAATTTTGACTCATTCAGAGCAGTGAATCAAAAGGTTTAAGTAGTAATCATGCAGCTCAGCATCACAAAACAAGTCGCACTCTCTGCGCGGAACAACGACAATAAAAGAAATTATATTTAATAAAACTAACAGTAACATACTATGAAACAAAACACATCCAGCTTTACAATACGCACATAAAACATAGTATATCGGAGTTTTCAACATGCCAAAAAAGTTTAAATTTTGTTGCTTTCAGTTCCGAGGATTCATATTTCTATTTCTCAGTTGACGATTATTATTGTAGTTTTTTACGTATTTTGTAGACAAAAAAGATGGCAGCGGTGGGATTCGAACCCACGCCTCCGAAGAGACTGGTGCCTTAAACCAGCGCCTTAGACCGCTCGGCCACGCTACCGCCGGTGATCTAAGTCACTTTGTAGTTATGAATTTGCAATGACTCTCCGCCCCCCCCCTTTTTTTGCTACTTTTTTGATTAGACTTTTTTGTGATATTTCTCAATCATGGAATAAAGGTTCATGTTCAAGAAATAGACTTCTTTTGATGTGTAAACCCTTTATTGATAATGGATGCATATTATCGCATTTGTCAGTGCTGGGGGGGGGGGGCAGCCGCCCCCTTAAAAAGATGCTGGGAAGGCAAGAATGTGAATGTCGTTCACTGTCAGCATGGATTTCCCCCCCCCCCACACACCCCCAAAGCCAAGCATCTTCCTACGCCACTGCATTCTTTTATATTGGCGCATGGTGCTCGTGTAACACCTGTCATACATTCGCATTTCACTATTGGTACGCGTACCACAGTTTGAAAACCTCTGGCCTAGGGCGCAGCCACAGAGGGGACGCAAAAATAGCCTGCTGTATTTTTTAAAAGATGAATAATTTTATGGAAAAATATCATTTTCACAGAATGACATTAGCAGGACACCTTTCCTCTGCTTGTAGACTGACCACCACACTAGTTTCTCAGTACATGTATTACAGGAAAACCCCATTATTCCAGGGCGCACTATAGCAGTGACCAGTTAACCAGCAGGGAAGTAGAGGGCGGAGAGGGGCAGGGGTTTGGGGCGGCGTTGGTGGGTGGGAGGGACCTGGTGGCGCAGTCATGGAGTGGAGGGGGGAACGCAAAAATGGCCTGCTTCGTTTTTTTTAAGTGATGAAAAGTGTTACAGAAAAATATCATTTTCATAGAAGGACATTAGCAGGACACCATTCTTCTGCATGTAGTTTGACTTCACCACGCGAGTTTCTCAGTTCATGTAGTACAGGAAAACCCATTATTACAGGGCACACGAATGACTAGCTAACCAGCAGGGACAAGAAGGGCAGATAAGGCGGAGGATAGACAGCAGAGGGGCGGGGGAGGGAAAGCGGTGGTGGATGGGGCCTGGTCAGGGCGGACCCCTACGATGGATGGGACCACATTCCACTGATACCAACCTCACCTTCTTTCTTCTATCCTACTTGGGAAGATGTTCCACACTTTTGCATTGAAAACACTGCAGCTGAGATCAGGGACAACAACAATGACTGAATTTTCCTACGCGAGTTTCATTTTGGTTATGACAACTGTTTTATGCTCAATATTTTTTACACTTACAAACTTTTAAGCCGAGGAAACTTAGCTAATGTCAAGAAATAAACTTATAAAAAAAAACTTGGGGGAAAAAAAACTTATCTCTGCCGGGAGTCGATCTCTCTCTCTCTCATAATAAGGAAACGACGTCGAAAGCCACGTTATTTATAAAGTGAGCCCTTACTCTTGCTGCACCCCCTCTCCCCCCACAAAAATGTACCAGTTATTAAAAAATTATAATAATAATAATAATACTTGACCTAAGTAGTGCGTTTGACACCATCAACCACCGCCTGCTGCAGAGACTGTCGTCAGAGGCTGGTATCCAGGGCGCTACGCTGCAGTGGATTGACTCCTATCTTGCCGATAGATCTGAGAGTGATTGTCAGCTCTGCAAGTTCTGAGGCAGTTCCTCTGTTGTGTGGCGTGCCACAGGGATCCATTCTGGGTCCTTTATTATTTTCTGTATACACTTCACAGCTTAGACGGGTAATTGAATGTTTACAGATGGGACGTCAGTTCTTTGCTGACGACACAGATACTCAACAGTTCCCCCGCCCCAACCCAGCAGTGGCTAGAATTGTGTTTCAACAACTTGAATCCTGTTGTGTTGCGGTGAAGGCCTGGATGACCAGGAATTGTCTTAAGCTCAAAGACGACAAGACAGAAGCGTTACTGTGCGGCCCCAAGGCCAGATGGGAGCAGATTGGCATTAGTGATGTGCTGGCCCCGTATGCATGTAGCCCGGAAAAGGGCTTTTTTCAAGAATAGCTCTCCATGTGTAACCGTGTTAGTTCTTTTGTGGCAAAATCCTACTACTTTTTGTGGGCTTTAGGTAGATTACGGCCCATGCAAACTCAGGCTGCTGCCAACTGACTTGCAGTGGCTACCATCATATTGAGATAAGACTACTGCAATAGTACATTGTGGGGTACACCTGCTATGCAGTTACATCGACTCCAAAGAGTTCAAAACACAGCCGCCAGGATTGTCACCCATGCAAAGTCGTCCACTGAGCAAATCACCCCTATACTACAGAGCCTTCACTGGCTCCCAGTGAACAAGTGCATTGATCACAATGTTCTTTCGATTGCTCAGTCCTGCATGTTTAAAACTGCTCCTATTTGCAAGAGGTAGTTCCTCCTTACCAGCCGTCACGTGGCCTGCACTCTGGCTCCGTCACGCTTCTGTCTCCCTGCAGTGGAAGACACAAACAAGAAGCGCAGTGGAGCCAGGGACTTCACTAACGCGGCACCTAAGCTGTGGAATGCTCTGCATCGTCACTCTCCACCATCACCTCAGCAACCACGTTTCGGAAAAGACTGAAGACTCATTTGTTTACTTAAGACAGACTTAAACAAACTAGCACCATTTCTGTCTCCTTGAGGTGAGGATAGAAATATTCCCAGATGGCCTGGGAAAAAGATATTCACTCCCACAGAAAATAGTAATACTGTAGTAGAGGATGGTGCACATTTCAGTTTATTTGCTGTTCAAGTCAGATATGTGCAATAATAACTTGTATATACTTATGGTAAAACAAGTTATAGTTTGCTTAAGGTTGCAGTTTACAAGAACCTGTGACTTTTGGCCATCTGCACCAGTCCCACAGGTTCTAACTCATGTGCAAGTTTTCACCTTGCTGCACTGGTACATGCAGTCACTGGATGCACCAAATTCTTTCTTTTGTTTGTTACCCGTTTAAGATGATTAAATGTGTGCATAACCAACAGTGCGAGCAGTAGCATCTCAAGTGTGAGAGTGATTGGTATTTGTCGATTAAGTGGCACCCATCAGGTCAAATTCCTAGTGCAATGTCACTTGGCTAATAAATTTTTATCTTACCTCTCTTACTTTACCATATACTACCCCTTCTTCCCACAAGCACACACACAAATCAGAGAGACTGTAAGAACAATATCAATGAATTATCAGTTTACTGTGAACTGCTTAATTACAAAATTAGGTTAAAAAAATCAGGCAAACTGTGGCAAAACTTAAAGCACAATGTTTACATTGAGAAAGTTATGATGAGGGCTGTGACTGCAAGTTTTGCAACTGTTTTGTCTCATTCCTAGTCCAAGTATTATAATAATAATCACGACAAAAGCTCTGTAGGGTTATGTTACAATGCATCTGTCTTGCATCAAGTAAAAGTTGGGAAAAAACCATCTATTTATTTCATTTTAGGCTCTGGCAGAGAAAGCCCTTCTCAAAAGCCTTTTCTAATCAACAGCTAAAAGAAGTCGAAACCCTGAAAAGTATGCACTTTTCTCTTGTTAATGTCAAATGCTATCAGTACTTTTTAGTACTTCAGGAACTGGTAGAAACTAGTTTGCACTGACGTACAATTTTGATTTCATCCAAAATGTGAACAGCTATTTAATATTTATGTGCTTAATACTTTCAGTATTCTTGTAATAAATTAGTCACCTGCCAAAATGCTCCTTTCAGTGGCAACATTATGTGTCCAATGATGTATAGAGACTGTTAGCTAAACAAGTAACAACTATCATAATCTGCAAATCTGAAAATAGAACTGTCCTTGGAAGCGGAAAGGCTGTAATGTACTGTCTGTAACTATGTAAAATGACTACTGATCGCTTAAGGATTTTTATCTTGTTAAAAGCTCACAAATTTGCAAGAACATATAGATTTTTGAAAGTCACTAGGCCATCTTGGACTTGAACATTCTTTCAAGCTGATGTTGAAAAAAAAAAAGGCCTTCTGTAAAGAGAAGATGAAACTGAGATGTCCCAAAAGTACAATTGCTTCTTCCTAAGACTTTTCCTAGAATTTCCACATGTACATGCCTAACACCAGGAATGACATGGCTATGCCAGAAATGAATGATGATATTATGTAGCACCAAAAGTCTGTAAGAATTTTGGTTAATCTTCATCCCAATCTTTGTTCTCTTTGACTTTTGGACCCCCGGCTGGCTTGGCCATGATGATCTGAAGAGGAAAACAGAAGAACTACTGAAGATACCGACAAAATGGATTTGTTTGAAATACTCTGTACTGAAAATAATCAAAGAATAAATAAATAACAGGTCAGAGTTAAAAAAAAAAGCATGGTGGTTCATAAACCGTCATACTTTACATCTACTCTCAGCATAAAAAATGCAGGCATTTAGGTATCAAACAAGATCCTGTACGTATCCAGTTGTAAATGGGTAACATACCTGATCTACCCTGAGTACAGTACAGGCAGCAGTAGTTGCAAATTTCATTCCCCATGACTTGCTCACAAATAAGTCAACAATGTTACATTCTTTGGCATCCATTACACTAGAGGCATCCTAAAAAACAAAAACAAAAACCATCATGCATAACAATCAGAAATGCATTTAATAATAATGTGTTCTTGTATTGCGCATCACTCACTGTGCTGACCAGTCATGATAAATGAACATTAGGTAGCAGACAATAGACGGTGAGATCACTGAACAACATAAAGTACAAGAGTAGAATATAATGCAATAAAGTTATGAAGGGATAAAGGTACTATAAACAGTGTAGAGATGGAGTAGCTATTTAATGGTTCACATGACAGACAATACTGCAAAAGGAGTTAAGGACAGTAATTCAGGGATAGTACCTAATGAACAGCTATGTTTTCAGATAACATCTGAATGTAGCCTTCGAGTCAGAGTGGGGAATGTGATGAACTTCCCTTTCTCCATTTTAAGTTTTAAATATTATTTTGCTATTGCCACTGCAAATCAGTGGACATGATACAGGAGGAAAGCAAATCTTCTCATTTTATACAATCTGTATAAGTAAAATTAAAGCACCAAAACAAAAAGAAAACATTTTCTTTACTTCCACATCAACACCAGAGGTCTGCTTCCCTTCCTGATGAGCTGCATAAAGTCTGGACAAAATATCTGTAGCCTGAAACCACCACAAAAAGAGTTAACTAAAACACTAAACCAATGATAATGGTGAGGGCTGGCGGAAAAAAGAGGCAGGTGACATGTTTAACTATGCTCATTGACATGTTTTTGTTGTTAAAATAGATCAATTGCTTTACAAAGGGCAAACACTATCATAATGTGATGCTGTGCTGTACAACCTGTATATTCCATTTCTCATGCATAATCTTCACTCCAGAAAATGCCTGTATCATTAGGAAGTTCATTTTGTAAAGAGAGACAGAGTGTGTGAAAAGGAAAAAATGTTTAGTAGGCAGTATACTACAGAAATACTGGTTGTCATATAATAAAACGAAACAGGTCTGGTTGGTACTGGAAGAGAACTTCTTACCTTCATGCCAGCATTTTCTGCTAATGCACGTGGGACAGATTCTAAAGATTCTGCAAACTTTTTAACAGCGTACTGCTCCAAGCCTGGCAAGCTCTAATAAAAATGAGAATGAAAAAAAGATGAAGATACATCTGCGTGTAACATGCAACAGATTCATCCATAATCTTCTAAAAGGTTCTCCCTAAATATGGAAATATAGTGCTCCTTTAAGTTTCTTCAGTATATTTGCATTACAAAATTTATCAATGGCAAAACAATTTTGATTGTAAAAACTTTACTCAAGACTAACCTCTCCGAAGCTAGTTATCTGTTTGGCCAATTCAATTTCTGTGGCACCTGCTCCTGGAATAAACCTTCCATCCTGAAACAAAAAAGCTTCAGTTGTTCAACAAGAATGCAGAATTAAGGTATTGAAATAAAAAGGGGACAACTCCCAAAACAAGAATGCACCTTGTTCTCATGAAGGGAGACAAGATCCAGGGAACAATCATTCTCCCTTTTTTAAGAACTATCAAGGTGAGTGTATAAGTCTCGACTCCACAGCAATATTTGTTGTTACATCAGACATATCTGGACAAAACTGGCTCTGTGATCAAACGTGGTTCTTTCCCTTCATCACACTTGGCCTTCACAACCCAGAAGCATACAGTTCCCATCCAGTCCACATTGAAACAGAAGAATAAATAGGTCTGGTTCAAAACTCAGGCACTGGCTGCTGACCGATATTTTTTTTTTCTAGCATTGTGAATGAGTTGCTGTTTCAGACTTTCTTGAAAAAGAAATAATAAACTCTTTATGTCACCCTGAAACTCTTACTGCATCAAAAAGCAGAATCAAATAGACTGGAATAAGAAATAAAATGCTTCTTCAAAACTTCAAAGCCAGAACTCATACAAGTGCAGTAACAAGAGATGCAACTTAACATCTGTATATATTTCAATGACGTTCCATCCACATAATAGCCCAGGCCTGGCTCCTTGGCGATTCCCACCTGCTCCCAAATGCAAAGGATCACTTGAACTTTAGCTATGATGAGGTGAAGTTTGCAAAAACAAAATACTTATATTTTAAGGACAGATTTCAAAAACTAGGGCAGCATTGGTGGAAGTGTGCGGTGTTATTATTTAAAAAGAAAAACCCAAACAAAAAAAAACAAAAAACAAAACAAAAAAAACCAACGTAACATTTTTATGGTAAAATTCCTCAAGCATTTACCAGATGACTATATGATGTTAGCTACCTCAATTCCAGCTATCTACTCCTGATAGGTCAGACCTGATGGTCAAATCTGCGTTCCCTCTGTTTCTTAGTCAGGTCTAACCAAACTGGAGTAGGTAGCCGGAACTGAAGTAGCTAGTTGGGATAACTCCATTTAGTCATCTCATCTGGGACAGTACAAAGAAGAAAAATGCTGCTTTGAAAATAACTGATGAAGGAATATTTTTTAAATTCATTTAAATCTTCTCCCATTTATTTTCATAAGCGGAAACACAACTAATCTGCCTGCTTCCATAGAAAGAAGAGCTGCAGCGCTGAAAACTTATAACACCTAAAACCCATGCAAAGTTCCCTGTAAGTTAAAATGAACAATTGCAAAGGTCTTTATGGAGAAAGACTAAAGAATACCTTTGTAAGAGCTTTAAATGTGTTGACACCATCATCCACAGCCCTTTCAATATCGTCCATGATATTCTCAGAGGATCCTCTAATGATGATAGTTGTGATAGGGTTCTCATCTTTGTCTAAACCAATAAAAAAAAAAAGAAGAAGTGATTAGATAATTCTGTCAAGTACAAATAAACTAAATCTTCAAATACTTTACTGCTTAACTGGCTAGCAACAATTATTTTGCCATAAATATCATGCACTAGATTATAAATGAAGACATTTATCTCTCCATGCTCTGGCTCCCAGTCACGCTTCTGTCTCCCTGCAGTGCAAGACACAAACAAGATGCGCACTGGAGCCAGGGCCTTCACAAACGCGGCACCTAAGATGTGGAATGCTCTGCCATCGTCACTCTCCACCATCACCTCAGCAACCACGTTTCGGAAAAGACTGAAGACTCATTTGTTTACTTAAGACAGACTTAAACAACCTAGCACCATTTCTGTCTTTATTATTTTTACTGTCCTGTTGTTTTATTTTTTCTTCTCTTCTGTTTTTGCTGCGCAATGAGCATTCTTTTGAATGGATACCTGCGAAATATAAATCGACATCATCATCATCATCATGCTTTCTGCACCACCAATCCACTTACCCTGCTTAAAGACTACTACAGATGTTTCACCTATTTCATCAACATATACATTGTCACAGTGGCCACATTCTTCAGTTCTTGGTGTTGTCTGAAAAATTGGTAAAAAATCATAATGTTGGGAGCAAATCAAAACAGCCAAAACAAATTGCCAGCCATTTGCACATATCTAAAATTTAGTGACTTTCAAAAATAAAGAATTATACTTCCATGAAGCAATAACTCATGTTTGTGCACTATAAGGTGCATACTTTTGATCCAAAGAACCACAAAACTGCCCCAAAAAGCAACAACAAAAAAGTACTTACTATTTTGGGCAAAGCAGTAGCACCAACAGCTTTACACAGTCGACGAAGGTCCCATTTTGACGTAAGCCGCACCACCAACACCTTGTACTTATTGCAATAATGTTGCGCGAGGTCACCGACCTTTCCTCCAGTCACTATCACGTTCACACCAGCATCTACAATGCCTTTGATATACTGCACAAGAAAGAAGCCAACGACACCATTAATACAATGCTGAAACACAACATAAGCTAACCAAACTCTCCCCACCTTCCAAGAAAAACCCACTTTTAGATTAAAGACCTGCCTATATGACTAGGATAAACTTTAAATTAATCTCAAACTTACAGAAAAGCTTTCTCACAAATGTATGGCGTTTAACTTAAAAAAAAACAAAAACCTCCAGCATGGACTGTTAAATTTGTACTGATTCAGGTATGTACAAATGAAAAAGAGTATTCCTAAATACCAATTATGATGAAAAGAAGGAAGTAACCATATAATATTAATAGATACTGAATTTCAAAAACATGAAACCTTCTGTTAAGTAGTAAGCACACAACTCTTGTACTGCTGACATTATTTTGAAAGTGGTGCAAAGGCTACAGGCGACTTCCTAGCATCAATTATTTCAATACGATGCTGCCACATGCACTAGCTTCATGATGTATCTCAAGAACTGAGGTTATGGTCAACCCTTACCCCCTTTGAAAATCCTGTGCTCAAAGGGTTTGTGGCTTATGTCTGAAGAGAAAAAAATAATAGCAAGGTGCAAAAGAAGGTGAATGTAAAGAAGCTATGGCAGGTTTGAGCAAAATAATTAAAAATCCACTGACTGGTTGTAAGCTGCAGATTTCTTTACCTGTTCCATAAGGTTCTCTTCTCCTTTGCTGAATGACATGAGTTCCTCTGCATTTTTGATCAGCACTGTACCCTTTGACACAAGAAGGTTAAGAAACGTGACAGTGTACATCAGGTTTCACCTTGCAAATTAACATATCTCTTAAAATCCAGGCACTAGAACTGCAACTAAAAAGGTGGTTAATACAGAGCAAGAACTCAAGCACCATGTAAGATTTATAAAAGAATGAAGACCCTTTACCCCTATAAATAGCTGTGTAATTTTCCTGATTTTGAATACATTGTTTTTTTTTCTGGCTACATAGCAAATAACAAGAAGGCCTCTGTTTGTCTTCTAACTAATTAAAAAAATTTCAAATATTTACTTCTACAAACCATTAATATAAAAAGATAAATTGGGGGCCCAGAAAGGGTGGAAAGTGGCCTTGTTCTGCCATTCACAAATTAATTATGAATACCTTTGTTTCTGTCTGCATGGCATCAAGAGGACAAGAAAATATAGCTATCTTGGCCTTGTTTACTTTGGTGATATCTCCTTCTACTTGTCTCTTGAAAACCATGCCTTGTACCACTTCACTTTGCAGTACACCAGAACCCTAGAAAAAAAGGTACTGGATGTTAGCACATATAAAAAAGCCAGGGTGGATGTAATTCAAACAGTTCAAAAGTGAAACCAGCAATACTGCTTGATTGCAATACGTCCGATACAGTTAAATGAAAAAAAAAAAACAAAAAAAACAACAACATAAAATAAATAGCACAATAGACTGATTTTTTGATGTGACAGACCTTAAAAAAAAAGTATTTTAATGCATGCTCTCACACCATTTCTTTTAAGAATTACTGAATCTCAACAAATTTTAACTAAAGATCCATAACTAATCATATCACAATCAGAAAGTAAGCCAGACATATAGGTCCTCACCAAAATTTTGCACACTCTGACACTGTCCACGTTAAAAGAGATCTTAGAAGTCAGCACTGAAACTGAAACAATTGAAATTATGTCATTACCATTATCAGCATGTACAGTACATTTTAATTCAGACTGTGAGGTAGCTTTTTTCTAAACATTTAAATAATTTCTCACTATTAGTGGTTGAAATTTTGAAACCATTGATGCATTCTTAAAAAAATATATGCACATCAATTTTTAATGCATGGGTGAAAGGAAAGAATATACATTTGTTACAAACCAACCTGTTCCCTCTCAATTCCAACAAATCAACTGCAGCCTGTGCTGACTTACCACAAGAATTGATAATGAGATCTGCCAAGAAATCTTCATTTCCATACTGCTTGCTCATAACAGATGTGCGAACAGCACTTTTTACTTCCTCTTTGCTTCTCATGTTCTTCACTTCTCCTACAACCAAATCTGAAATAAAGGGAAAGAATATTCAGTGTTAAAATCTGCATGTTACTCAATACTGTATGGCTGTCATCAACAACAGTCTACACAGTTTGAAATGTGAATCAACCTTTGCATTCATCAAACACACTAAAAGTTGACTAAAAGTAGGTGACCAACCCTTCAGGTATCTGTCCAGTATATGTGCTTAAAATGTAAACTGATCTTTAACTATAGCAAACACCCCCAGCCTTTTTTTTTTTTTTGGTACATAAGTCTGGGTGCAACAAGTACAGTGGAACTTCAATTATCCGGTCTTCAATTAACTGCTGTGAAAAACCATTAGACTTAATCTGGCGCAAAGGACTCGTTCTGAACACTATTCCTACCCTTTTTCTAAATTCCGACGACTTGCATTCATCAATAAGCTTTGACATTTATCTTCTGCTTTATTGCTTTTCTTGGAAAATATTGTGTATGGGTCGACCGGTACGTATATGCAACTTTTTTGTTTACTTGGGGACCGCACCATGAGGTTAGAAAGCGGTTTCGCATAAGTTGGTGCCAAAATGTCAGGGTCCTGTGCGGGAGTGAAAAAAAAAGTTTTGATATTTTGTTAGTTGCTACAAAACTGCAAATTGTTGAACGTGCTTAAAAGGGGGAATCAATTGCTAAGCTTTCATCAGAATTTAATATCGGAAATCAGTGCATGATATTGTACCCATTCTCGGGCTATCTGATGTTGAAAATGTGGCACAGACATCTGTTCATGAATGTTCGAATCTTGTTGGTGATGGTGTTAGTCACACGCCACGTCTCAGACCCATATTGTTTGGAATGGGGTATTACTTCCCTTATATGTAGTTAATCCATTCGCGACCTCCCGGTATAATTCGCCTGGGTAGCGCGGTTTACGCTTGGTTTCCACCCGGGCGAATTCGCCCAGGGCTTTTTTCTGTTTTTTTTTTAATGTTTTAAAATGCGTTGTTTTGAAAAAAAATGAATTCGAGAGTTGATTCATTTTTCTATCGATTGATCTTCTTTTTATGTTGTAGTTTTTACGTCTGACAGTAATTTTCTGCGTTTTCCCACGGTACCCGTCTTTCTGTTTGGAAAATGGCTAGCAAATACCCGGGGTAGGAAGTTCGACCGGCAGCTTTGAAAATTTACATTTATTAACCTACAGTAAAGACAACCATCAGTTAGACACCGTTTTAAAGAGCATTTTGAAAACATTCACTTGGTGTAAATTTTAAGATACATAGGTTTTGTCTTAGAGCACTAAAATCAAATGAAAGATTACGACTCTATGCGCTTTAAAACTTTTGGAAATTGCCGGTCAGATATTAACAAAAAATTATTTACACAATATATACAGACATAAAGTACCAAACAAACATATTTTTTATTAGAATATACATTAGAATTTTAATATTACTTACTATTTTTCTCCTTTGCGGTTGTTGACATAAAAATCCATGTCAAAGTGAGACAACATGCTTCGATTCTTGAACTTTCCTTTGTTTACAAAAAAAATCTTTTGACTTCCTGTCAGTTCAAGGGAGGGAATCATGGTAGACGATTTCCCAACGGTTTTAGTAGTTTCCTCCCTTATGTTATTTTTATTATTTTTTTGTTTAGGCTTGTTAAGCCTCTATAAAAAATTTTCTGATTGCTCATTATCATGGCATTTTCTGTTGGGAATACCATAAAAGTGTGTTTTTAAGCAAACAAAAGGTAAAGATGTTTCTTTTCTACACAGTTTGATCTATCATTATCAATTTAAATTGTTCGTCTACCTCTTTCCGTTAAATTTATATATGTTTTTTGAAAAAGGGGTAAATTCATGGTACCAGCTATGGTTGTAACGGCCTCTCAGCCTAGCGTAAGTAATGGATTAAAACAGGGCTAGTTTCCCTCGATGGTGAAAGCATGATCGTGAGTGGAGTTTATGAAAGAATGAGTGAGTGAACTAGCCACTGTAAGCAAGGTGAGCGGATTCTGATTATTCCCCGAAAAAACATAGGAGACAGACGTAGTGTCAAGCTTGTGTGAAAGCCAGGGGAATCGTTCTAATTCCTTCCATAGTCAAGGTATGAAATAAGTTATCTTTGATTGATAGTTATAATGGTTAGCGAGAGAATGCTGTGTGCTTTTAAGTTGGTTGCAAGTTTTGGCTATAGTAGCTTAAGATGTTACTTAATGTATTGGTGTGAGTACTCATAGGAATATAAGGATTTTCAGGAATTAGTTGGGGGTCTAGAAGATGGTGAACTAAGACGTTATTGGCCCTGAGTAAAGGAGAATAGTACGTGTCTTCAACGTGTCAGTTGCATTATGACCCAGGCATATATTGTTTTCAACAACCTGTGTGTGTTACAATCAAGGAGTATTACGTGTCGGTGGCATTACGACCCACTAGTGTACGATCTTCGACACCAGTATCATATCGAGGGAGATAACTCCATGAGCAGGTATATCAGTGAGTGCTTGGATTACCTGACGTTGACAGTATGTCTTGGTTATTTCTAATTTTAATAAGAATTTCATCTGGGACTTTTGTATGCCCAGTTGGAAAACCTGATGGAGAACTGTCTGACGTGAACATTTGCGGAGGTTGGGACTACTAGTAAGAAGAGTGGTTTATGGTAAATGGGTGATTGAAGGGTTGAGAGAAAGTGACGTATGTAAATGATGTGCATTTTGATTCATGCTTAAACAATCATAGAAACACCCGAATTAATAGTTCGATGGGTGTAAAGCACACTTCAAATGTTCTTGCTTGGATCCATATGCCCGATCACTAGCCTCTCTCCTTTTTATTAAAAACAGATTTACATGATACTAAGTAAATTATCTTAGAAATTGTGAAAAAAAGTTGTTGTAAAGGAAACTTGCTTTGAAAATGTAATGTGACCACATTACAAATGTTCTCTTTTTACAAAAAAAACATTTAAATGTAAACCATACTTACTAGGAAGAATTTCCTGTGCCTTCTTATTTGCTAGTTCATAGCCTTCGATCACTTCAGTCACAGACAGACCCTGAAAAACACCCACATAAATAAGCAGCAAATCCACCTGTATTTAAACCAGATACATCCCAGGAAAGAGAGAGAAATGCTGAAAAGTGGTTTTGTGTTCAATACAGAAACTAAATATCAAACTAAATATTATCAAATATATTAAATTTGAATTTTTCCCCCCACCTCCAAGTTTGCAAAACATCTATATTACACATCAAAAACTGTGTCCAAGATTGGTCTTGCTCATATACAAAACAAGATGTAACTCAATACTTGACCATTTTTTATGCACAGGCTACCAAGTGACATGCCCATAGAAATAAACAGATACCTGAGATATGTGCTCTAACCTATAATTTTTGTTTTGCTAGGTCAGAATGTGATAACTTTCTTATATTAAAAACAAACAAAAAAAGGAAATTAGACAATGTTTCCAGTCACACCTCAACACTTTGTTTTTTGCTTTTGTTTCACTGACCAACCAAAAATTGTTCAAACAAAGCTCCAAGTATTCTCTGCCTCTACCCACTAAGCAACTTTCACTCATTACTAAGGTAAAGGGCCATATAGCCTAGAATTAGAACACTACCCTTTATCAAGTAAATTTGTTCAAACACAGCTCCACATATCCTCTGCCTCTACCCACTAAGCCAAAGAAAAAGAACGACTCATCCATAGAATAAGATGCTTTACTTTATGGACAATTTGCTTAAATATATTAAAAACACTAAACAAAGATTTCCAAAATAAAGACTTGTCTTGTTTATATAAAAGAAGGATAACCATGAATGGATCATTCTTGCACAGACTACCAAGTGATACGCCCACTAAAACAAGGGGACACCTGAGTTATGTGCTCCTACAAAGCAGTCTTTACCTACCAACCAACAGAAACAAAATACTGTGTTGTCATTATAAGCCTACAGTTCACTGTAAGTATTACTTTGACAACAACCATTAACAATAACATAAATAATTTAACATCTGAACGAGGTAAATTTGCCCCGTAGTTCATATCAATTTGTCAAAATATCTTTTCCAAACTAAACAAATGTGTCCAAGATTAGGATTTGTCTTGTTCATATAAAAGAATGAAAGACACGACAACCAAGGACGGATCATTTTTGCACAGGCTACCAAGTGACACACTCACAAAAACAAGCGGACACCTGAGTTATGTGCTTTCACCTACAATTTGAATATGTTCTGCAATGTCAGAATGTAGTTTTTTTTATTACAACAACTAAAGCATAGGATTTTCAAAACAGGTTAAAAAACATACACATACACTGCTTCATCCACACCCCAAACTTTTCACTTTTAATTTTACAACTTCATCCCTGCTTTTCTATTATTTTCATAAATGAATGGTTGTGGTTCTCTCCTCCAAAACAACCAGGCTAGAGACAGTGAACCTGCAGACCTACCAGTCCTACGGGAAGAGGTAGAAAGAGCTGTACATAGTTTGAAGGGAGGAAAGTCACCAGGTGTTGATGACATACCAGCTGAGCTGCTCAAGCTGGGTGGGGAAGAAACTACAAAGGCCCTAACTGTCCTGTGCCAAAAAGTCTGGGAGCGCAAGGAATGGCCAAGAGAATGGAGACAGTCACTAATCATAACCCTCCCAAAGAAAGGAAACAGCAAACAGTGCCAGAACTACAGAACCATAAGGCCTATCAGTCACCCAAGCAAAGTCATGCTGAAGGTCATACAGAACCCCATCAGAACCACTGCAGAAGAACAGGCTGGCTTCAGACCACATAGAAGCACAGTTGAGCAGATCTTCAACTGTCGTCTTCTTATAGAAAAGCATCTTCAGCATCAGCGGGACCTTTACCACAACTTCATTGACTTTAAAAAAAGGCATTTCACAGAGTCTGGCACGAGGGGCTATGGCATGTGATGCGGAAATTCAATATCGAGGAAGGCCTCGTCATAGTCGTTGAATCGCTGTATAACAGCTCGAGTACAGTACTGCTGAACAACCAAATAGGAGCTTTCTTTCGCACCACAGTAGGGGTACGTCAAGGATGTCCCCTATCACCCATGCTGTTCAATATATTTTTGGAGAACATCATGCTCAAAGCTCTTCATGACCATCATACTTCCATTTAAATCGATAGAAGACCAATCTGCAAGCTACGCTTCGCAGATGACATAGATTTATTAGCAGGTACTAACGAGGAACTGCAAGACCTCACCAACAGATTGACAGACAGCTCAAATGCATATGGAATGGAGACCAGCACTGAAAAGAGCAAAGTTATGATCAATGGCAACAACAAAGCAGAGATCTTTATGAATGGGGTACAGCTCGAAGAGGTAAGCAGCTTCAAGTACTTGGGAGCCACCCTCTCCAAGGACGGCAGCTCCACGCTAGATATCCGGATCAGGATCGCAACAGCAACAGCAGCAATGGCTAGGCTAGATAGGATATGGCATAGCCACAAGATAAGGTTCATTACCAAGTACAGGCTGTACAAATCCCTGGTAGTGCCGATCCTGCTCTACGGATGTCACACGTGGACTCTGCTCGCCGAAACGGAAAGGAGAATCCAGGCATTCGAGAACAAGTGCCTGAGGAGGCTACTCCGGATCTCATACAAAGAACATAAAACAAACAACTTTGTAGGAAACAAGACTGCCACACTTGTAGGACACCAGGAACCTCTATTATCAACAGTCAAGCGACGTAAACTGGTCTTCTTTGGCCATGTGACCCGGCACGACACCCTGTCGAAGACTATCCTTCAAGGCACCTTGGAGGTGATCAGAGAACGAACTGGCTTATGAACATCAAAGACTGGACTGGTCGTCCTGTACAGGACCTGCTCACTATCGCCCACAATAGGCAAGAGTGGCGGGCCCTGTCAGCTGCCACGTCTATCCATGTGCTCCCCCCAACGCCAGGTGCCAGGCAAGGGATAACTGACTGACTGACTTTCTATTTTTTCATAAATGAATGCATAAAATAAAATGGCTTCATCACAGTTTCAAATGTTTTCCGTCTCTACCTACCAACCCACAGAAACAAAACACTGTACTGTCATTTTTAGCATGCAATTCAATTTGCCCTTTTCCCACCGTTTAAGCTTTGACAACAACCACTATCAGTAACATCTGAAAGAGTTATATTTGCCCCTTAGTTCATACCAATTTGTCAAAATATCTTTTCCAAATGTGTCCAAGATCAGGATTTGTTTTGTTCATATAAAAGAATGAAAGACATGACAACCAAGGACGGATCATTTTTGCACAGGCTACCAAGTGACACACTCACAAAAACAAGCGGACACCTGAGTTATGTGCTTTAACCTACAATTTAAATATGTTCTGCAATGTCAGAATGTGGTTTATTTTTATTACATGTATAGCATAGGATTTTCACAACAGGTACAAAACATACACATACACCGCTTCATTTACCACCCTAAATTTTACAGCTTCATCCCTGGTTTTCTATTTTTTCATAAATGAATACATAAAGCTAGTTGATCACAGTTCCAAATGTTTTCTGTCTCTACCTACCAACCCACAGAAATAAAATACTGTGCTGTCATTTTTAGCCTGTAGTTCAATTTGGCCCTGTCCCACCACTGCAGGCCTTACTTTGAAAACAACCACTAACAATATAAACAACATCTGAACGAGTTTAATTTGCTCATTAGTTCATATCATTTTTGTCAAAATATCTTTCCCAAACTAAACAAATGTGTCCAAGATTAGGATTTGTCTTGTTCATATAAAAGAATGAAAGACACGACAACCAAGGACGGATCATTTTTGCACAGGCTACCAAGTGACACACTCACAAAAACAAGCGGACACCTGAGTTATGTGCTTTAGCCTATAATTTGTACTTTCTGATTACAGGTGGAAATCTCTGATCCTAAATTAATAATAATTGCATTTTAGGTGCTGAAATTTGCAGAGTCTATTAATATTGTCTCTACCTACCAGAAACTTCGTACAAGTCAGATCGCTAGACTGGCGTTTTAACCAGTATGGTGTTTTTGATTATGCATCTTTTGGTTTCAGCCTAAGAATAATCCAATAATCAAAACTAAGCAAAGTTTAGTTATCACTATATAAGGCATATAACACACACACACACACACACACATATATATTTTTTTTAAACTTTTGTTTGAACACACATCATAAAGCTGTTAAAGCATAGCTCCAAAATGATCTATGCATCCACTATCAGGCCACAGAAACAGAACACTGTCACAAAGTATAGAACAGCATTAGTACTCTGCAAAACTACTACACAGACCATGCTTAACAAATGTTTCCAAGATTAAGACCGATTTTTTTGGAGCCACAGACCTAAGCATGCCTGCGAATTACCAAACTTGCCTCATAGACAGAAACCATCAAACCCTAGAGCCTCCCCATGGTTAATACTCTGTTTAAAATATTTAATTCTAACAAAATCACTACAATGCTTTGTAAACCACAGCCTGTTTTCCCAAGGTGGACATGAGGTATAAACAGGTCTAAAACTGACTCAACCCCCCAGAAAAAAATGAATACTGGGTTTTAACTGGCACCAAACACCAATGTGCACATTTGCTTAAGATGTCAAGCTATACATACTACATGGAAAACCAGGCTGGTAATCTGCTAAAGAGTGCACATCTAGTACTTACAGCAGCTTTACATGCCTTAATAAATGCACGTAAGACAACAAACAAATAACAGTTCTGACAAAAAGCATCCTGTCAGTTAAGTGAGCTCACCATCCGTAAAAGTTCTTCTGCATTCTCCAAAAGAGTTCCACCAAATACAAGCACAAAATTTGTCCCATCCCCGCACTCCTGTTCTTGCTGTTGAGCTGCCATCACAAGCATTTTAGCAGCAGGGTGCTCAACTTCAAGCTCTCGAAGAATAGTGGCTGCATCATTGGTGACAAAAAGCTTTTCCAAATGATTGATAACCATTTTGTTTTGTCCTGCAATATAAAGAGTTATGGTCAAGTTACTGTCACAACACTGTACTGACTTCACACAGAATGTATGTATGTATGTATGCATAAGCTAATGAAAAGGCAAAATATTACATGTAATAATAATAATGATGTTGGCTTGTATAGCGCCAAATCCTGGCCTGTGGACAGCTCAAGGCGCTGACGTCAAAATGTGGGTGTGTATTTTGAGGGGGTGACTCAGTGACAAGATAACAATGACAAGTGACTCAGAAAGAAATACAAAGGCAAAACAAAAAAAGCTGACTTTAAAAAAGTCACAAGCTATGACTACAAAGCCTTACCATGAGGACCATAAGCTGATCGAGTTGTTTTAGCCAGTTCTTTGCAGGCATTGATATTCCTAAAGATAGCTTCCTCAAGACCAGAAAAATGCTGAAAAAAATAATGTGATATAAAAAGCTATATTAGCCACTATAAACACACTATAAGCAAGAGCATGACAAAAAAAAATCTATCAAAATATGTTTAATTTAATGTTTCAATTTTATCTTCGATGGTATTCTCATCACTTGTTGGAAACGGCAGTTAACACTTCACAGTCCACTGCAACAGCAATAGTAGAAAAACAGGACACCTGCACCCCTCCCCCAATTCGGAGGATAAGCAAGAATCTTTAAACAATGAAATGCACTGCAATGCAACTGAAAAACTCCTCCTGCTGATTTGGCAATAAAGGAAACAAAAATAGCAAAATAATAAAATTCAAAAGCTTGTTAATAACACTTCAAACATACTATATTAAATAATTCTTTTTCTTGTTTGCTTTATCCAGTCTCTGTATTTAACTTATTTATGGATTTATGCTTGTAAAGTACAAAAATCACCTTAAAAATATCACAGCTCACTGTTAAGTTATTATATTTCATGAATATTAATGTCATTTGAAATATATACACAAGTGTGCAACTTACAAAGCTTGGTCCAGCCCCCACCCCCTCAAACTAAATTGAGTAGATAGACATGTCACATTACATAGACTATCCATATCTGCTGTTGCCTTTAAAATAGCAGTGTTTGAACTACTGTTTTTAATGCTACCAAAGCTGAGTGATATACTGATACATTGATACAAGGTGTCACAAAAAGATAGCTAAGTTCGTCACAAACTATAAAGATTACATAAAATGATACATTTTCATTATAAACTTTGACATGATAAGCCCCATCTTCTTCAGTTCTTCATGAACACGCGATTTATATCGAATGTGGTTACAAATCCTAGCACATCGCCTGTACGGCTAAGACTATGCTCTTTACAAAATCGAGCGTTGTCAGCTTGTCCAGTAACAACAGTAGGAACCGTGGTTGACCGAACGGGGCATCTGCACACTCCTCCAAAGTCCAACTTGACAAATTTAAGTATTATGAAATTATATAGGCTTAATCCTTGACTGGAGACTTGACACAATTCATCACTCCCAAATCGCACTTCTCCTCAACATTATTCGCTCGAGAATATTCTCGAGCTTGTGCAATGGTGCGGGCATGACAACCTCGTGGGCCGGGAGGAGCTTGACGATCTTTTACTTATTAACAAGAGATGCGACTAAAATACAGCATTTTCTTTATACACAATATACCAGAGATGCGATATGGTAAAACACAGCTTTGTCTCTTACCCTTGCACCGTCTTTAAGCATTTGGGCAAAGCCCGGTGCGCGTGGTACGTGCAGCGCCATGTTTGGAATCTGATTTTTCCCACAGTTCTTTGCGAGTCGAAACTAATGACCGATGGCGCATGTGCAAGGGCATCAAGCCGTGGAAGTACTTCCAGGATTGTCATAATAATTAGGATAAGACTGTTTCAGCTGAAGGAGAGACTAGAAAGACAATTAATGGTTGATAACTGTCAAAATTATGAAGAGACCGCGGAATGCTGACTGCGGAAAAATACGAAGACCGCTGAAAAGGAACAAGATAACGGATGGTATCTATGGGAGGTATGTTTTCACTTTTTCAATATGGCAGTTCATTGCATATTTTACCGAAAGTGTCAAAAATCTCTAGCACCATTGCTAGCTACAGGCGATTTTACCGACAAGGAAGCGTGATGTGCATGACTGAGAGTTAGCAAATTAGTTTATTATATGGCTAGTCCATGTGAGAGTTTGAGGGTATTAAGGAGAATGCGTCAGGCTTTTGTTACGTTGGCATGGTTTCTGCGTTTAAATCGCTGAGCAGAAGAGAGAATGGCTTTCCATGTCTGGAACTGAAATAGACTAGGCTCTCGGTTTCAGAGATAAGAGTCCGTGAAGATGTTTTGATAGCACATGTTTGCTGTCTAACAGTAGAGTACTTAATCAGATACTTTGATAAGGTGTGGATCGGTGTACATGTACTCTATGTAGCGTTTTAGGTTTTAATTTTTGCGTTCTTTTAAAGACGAGGATAATTAAAGCATTAAATAGTTAGTATTTTTTAATTCTTCTATAAGTCGATCATAGAAGCTCATATTTATAAAATTACCATTGTTTAGCAATTTTATTACAATACACATAACCCAAACTAGGAACTTTACAGAACTGAACTTAAAACTGTCAACAGAAACAGTGTTTATGTTTGACAGCGTATGTGAAGAATATAATTTGTTTATCATAGGCAATAGTCATTGTATCAGAAGTATGTCTGCTGACATCTTTTTAACATAGCTTTCTGAAATTTTATGTGCACTTCAATCATTCTTACAAGTGAGGCTATTATTTTGTATATTAGTTTTGGTGGACAGATAATTAAATTCTGTTACAACAGTTTCTGTTTATAAAGTCAATATGCTTAAGGTCATAAGGATTAATGAATAGGTTAAAGCTTTAGCTTAAATAAATGTTATTTTTTCACCTTTTATGCATTGAAAAGTAGAACTTTTCTGTTAGAGCAATAGTTCAGTGATTTGCCTGTGCATGATGTAGAATTGCAAATGTGTGGTGATTTCTATTAAGAATTGTTTTTTTTTGTATTTGTAATCCTTAGTAGTTTAGAAATGTCTTTTGGTGATCATGGTACTGTATCAGTTTATTTGGTTTATAGTATATACCTGACAAAAGCTCTGGAACTCTGGAAAAGTCACATGATTCATACAAGGGGATTGCTAGTATCACTGGGAATATCACCCTGATATTATATCAACATTATACTTAAACAGAAGTTTTCAAACTGAGAGCATTGCATAATGCATAGTGGTTGGAGTCTAGTCTCTGGAAATATGAAGAATTAAAATATTTAAATATCATTGTATAAGTGCTTGTACAACTTTAATACAAATCTATGCAGTAACATTATTTCAGATTTATTTTGTTTTATTCTGGGGTTATGTATTTAAACAGTTGAAATATCTGTGAAGTTATACAATAGTGATGATTAAAAAAAATTGGTCAACTTACGCTGTATTTTTAGGAGGAAGATGTTTTGACTGTAATTATTGAAAAAGTAATGACACTCAAGTGTAATAAAAGATGTGCTGTTGTTAGTACCTCCATGCTACAGTATAAGGAAGGTTGTTTTTAAGAGACTGATGTTTAGCATGTTAATCAGCAGGTTGGTTTACTCTATACATTTAAGTTTCCACTATTTGTCAGGAACAAGGAAGCAAATGTTGGGGACATACTGATAACTCTTATTCCGTGTGAAAATGAAATAAGAAGTGTCCTTTGCGATAGAAGTTCTTGATATCTTACCAGTTGTCATGTTGCTTCACTTTTTAGGGTTGCTTTTAAACACTTATGATGCAAAGTACAAAAGTATAAAACAAAATTATGTGTACACTTTGTAAGTAAATTGCTGATGAATGTTTTCAGTTATGATAACACTTTTTTTTAAACCTTTTTATTTGTCACCCTGAAGTGACATAGATGATTTTCTCCCCTTGCACTTCTTAGAACAAATTTACTTCTTGAATACATCCCACTTTTGCATGAGAATATTTGTGGTCAATTCATGAAGGATTAATTTCTTTCAGTTTTGCATGCTTAGTCTTTGTATTTCAAAGTAGCCCCCACCCTCTCCCCACAACACCTGCACCAAGCAAATGCAGTGTCTGGGAGAGACTGAAAGGAATATTGTAGTATTACTATTAGCAATGTGATATGGATATATGTAAAAGTGTAACAAAACAACTGAGAAGAGGATTAAAATAGTCATTGAGATTACAGCTAGATGTACCTATACTGGATTAGGTGCACTATACTGGCTTTCTCAACAGACGACTTCATGCATAGATGTTAAGTATGTTAAAATATCTGATGTAATTTTTTTAACCTTTTAAAAGCTTTTATATAATTCTTTAAAGCCTTTCATTTATTTATGTTTTCCCCTAGTTGATATATTAACAAGATTTTTTTTTCTTGTCTTTAGAGTTTTCAGGTTTTGTTCAGGGAGAATCAGACAACTTTCCAGACTTCACATTTTTAAAGGCCTCAAAAATTTAGAATCAAAGAGGTGTGCTTTCTAGCCATTTGGCTATACATTTATATTGGAATTTAAATACTTCTTGCCAGCTAGTTTGTGAGGTGATTCCATTTGGCATTTGCAGCACTTGCTGTGGAGGACAAGAATGAAGGTTGGGGTAGAGATAGTTAGGAAGACTGATGTGTATTCCAAAGTGAAGACATAATATTAATGAATAATGAGTAGAAGGACTGTTAGAGCACACCATTGTTAACACCCATAATGATTTCTTTAAAAAAAAACTGAACTGTGAGAGCTGAATTTTAGTTAAAACGATAGTGTTTAACCACAGAAATCAAAACTGCAGGAGACCAAACTGATCACATTGCAGGTAGCCAACATTAAGTTTGTGGTGCAGTTTCTGGTGTCAGTTGATTAACATTCTAATGGCTATAGAGGCAGAACTTGCTTTGCCTAATGCTTTTAAACATTAATGCAATGTTTTCATTTAATAGATTATTTTGATTTTTTAGTACCTTTAAATCTCCCTGTAATGTGTGTATTATTAAATTCTATAAGTGCTGTTCACATTTTCTTGTGCAGCACATTCCTGTATCTGCGTTTTTTGCTGGTTTGGGCGCTGGTGCTGATGGCTGATTTCATCCTTGAGTTCCGCTTTGAGTACCTGTGGCCATTCTGGCTCATGCTACGAAGTGTTTGTGACTCCTTTAAGTATCAGGGACTGGTATGTAATAGATTTTTATCTTGAGGCAATTTGTGACAAAGATTTGTTCTTGTATTATAATAATAATGACGATTTGTATAGCACATTTCTCCACACACACAATAGAGCTCAATGCCATTTAACATGATGCACTGAAACTGACAAAATCTGAACAATACATTGGATACTTAGAAAATTTTAGAAAGTATATTGCAGCTGCCCTTTCAGCTGCAACTGCCGCTAGTTAACACCACTCTTCAGTTCCAAGTGCGGTGGGTCAGACAGTTATAGCTTGTGTGTCCACTAGCCGATATTAAAGTATGGCTAGCCTTCACGCCCCTGTGTATGACACCTCTGCTACATGCATACACTACATCCCACAAGATATATGTGACCAATAGCTCCCGCAGATTGCTGTGAAACAAGGATGCAGCAGGTCACCACAAGAACCACAGCCCATAACAGATATTACTGTCCACAGTTCATGGCAATGGACGAAGCTACAGTAATGTAGGAGAATAGTTTCATGTGTTAACTGCTTGGTTAATACAACTTCTTTCTGTACATAAGAGAAGTCGTGGTATAAGTGTTTAGATAAATCCATTTAACAGCCACCAGCAGTCCTGTTGGCGAGTGCTGAGCTACATGCACTCTGGTTATATCTTTCTTACCTTTGCCTATTCCTACATATAGCTGAAAGACACACGCCACACTGTCAAACTGCACAATGGCCACTTCTGATGACGATGACACACTGATGTTGACTGACCTTCACCTTCTTTTCTGCCAGTGGTGGGGAGGTGATGACATAAAGCTGACTTGCTGGTGGAGAATCAGACAACTGAGATTCTTTGTTACCGATTTGTCTGACATAATTTTTGTCTGTCTTTAGCCTCTTGTCACTCTTGAATTTATGAACTTTACCAGCTGCTTGTTTTAACAAGTTGTCTGTCCCAGGGCCCATGCTGGCTCTTTCAGATCTAGAGCTCGGAAAGCCATTGTGTAGTCTGTAGGAACGCAGATTAATAAATAGAGACTCAGGTCAACAGAGCTGAAATTGCCAGAAGACTGCTGGCATTAATGGAATCACAAAGCAGAGAAAAACTGCATCAAAATTTTAAAACAAAGGACTGACTCTGTGATCTTCAAGTTTTTTAGAAGAATCCGTTAGGCAGGAAAGACTGGCAGTTGATGGGAAATCCGAAAGAAAAAACTGGTCAGACAGTCCTGCACAGCAATGACACAACGACAAAAAGCACCAATCTATACAATGGGTACCCAAAACACAACAAACTAATAAAAATGCAAAAAAATTATTGTATCAGAATTATTGAGATAGAATGTTAGGCCATGGTACAAGGTGATTAATATTGCTTACACAGAAAAAAAGGCAATCAGTGGGGTAAGGTTGAGGTGGAGAACATATCTGCTGCACATCATTTTGTATTGAGTGGTTTGTCTTCTGAGAATTTTGCAGACTTGCTGTAATTGATATTACTGTATAGTGTCTATACATAAGCATTATGAAAAAAACATTTCTCACATCTTAATTTTCAAGCTTTTTTATCTTTAGGAAATAGATGCTCTAGAATCTTTCCTTACATTTAACGTTTTATAAAGAAATTGTACAGTTTGGTTCACAGTGAACTTGTTACATTAGAGATTAAGAGGTAGTGAAAGGGTAAGAAAACAAATGACTGTAAATTGTGTTTAGACACAAGAATCCAAATATATACAGCTAAAAGACATCAGATTCATTTTTGTTTTTATGAAGTTAAAAGATTTTACTTACTTTTTTCCAGGCTTTCTCTGTCTTCTTTGTCTGCATTGCCATCACATCAGATGTCATCTGCTACCTGTTCATACCTGTGCAGTGGCTTTTCTTTGCAGCTAGCACCTATGTGTGGGTGCAGTATGTTTGGCACACAGGTTGGTGCAAATAATCTCACTGTGGTCAGCTGAACTTTTTTTTTCCAAAATAGGACTGGTTATTCGGACATTCTCTGCATGTGTATTGCCAAGAAACCATTTTTGTTTAGTAAAATGGTGGGTAAACTTGTTCGCATGGCTTAGTTTAAAATAGGCAGCTGAACTTGCATGTCTGTATTGTTTGAACATTTGGCTCTTTTGGTAATTTGTGATGTTAATAACTACTTTTGTCATCAGTGATCAATTTGTCTTTTGGGTCTGGGACGATTTGGCTTTTCAGTGTTTGGACAATATGTTCTTACCTGGGACAATATGGACATAGCTGAGATGAGTTGACTCAGGCTTTCACATGATATGATCTTGGGGCAAAATGACCTGCCCCAGACAATAATTTAGTAACCCCAAGGACCAATATCTCTGCATTTTCTCTTTTTGCTTTAGTTTCTTGTCTCTTAGCAGTAAATATAGCCTTCCTGACCCCCCACCTCACCCTCTGTGCATGTTGTGCATATGCATATAATCTACTGATAAAGCTTGACTAGCAAATGGAGTATAGAAAGACACCTCTTGAGAGGATCTTCTGGTTGCTGCTTAGGAAGGTTGGCTAAAAACTACTTCAAACATTGCCATCAACTTCTATTTTATGTGGTTCCTAGTGCTGCATTACTGCTGTCAAAGTCAAACCATGGGTTTTTTTTATGAAAAGAATAATGGTTTATTTTATATGTATGTATATATATGCACACTCACAAACAAATTATCCTTTTGTAAATCATAATGGTTACTGAGCATTCACCTTAAGCTTAAAATACGGATGATTATTTTAGCGTTTCTTGTCCTAATTTTAAGATTTTAAGTTTGTTTATTTCAGAACGAGACATATGGTTGTGTATTTCAGAACGAGGTATATGCCTTCCAACAGTATCACTCTGGCTTCTCTTTGTCTACATTGAAGCATCTGTTCGACTGAAAGAGTTGAAAAGCTTACCATACTACTTAGACCTTTGTAGACCTTTTGCAGCACATTGGTGAGTTATTCTCTGGGCTGCCTCGCTGTGCCTTTTTTTTTTAATGAAAGCAGGCAAAACACTTAAGTTCATATTCATAGACTGATAATGTGCCCAGTCTTAAAAGTCCCAGTCATTTCAGATTTGTTTGTGTTTGATTTAAATCACAACTACATAGTTGTACAACCTCGTAGTCCATAGATGTTCTTTATAGCTTCCTCTTACCAGGAATTAGTTTCATACTGCTGCTTGGTAGCTGTTAAAGTTCATATTGTGCCAGACAGTTTCTTTCTTGCTCAGTCTTTCCTACCGCCTCTGATCTATTATAGGAATGTTATAGCATTTCTCAGAAAATTAGGGCGTTCAGGTGGCGCAGCGATTAGCACCTGTCACCAATACAGTGAAAGCTGGCTGTCGTGGATTCAGCTCTTGTCTCGAGCACGCTGTTCTTTCTCTGTATGTGGCATCTGTTTACGGGGCTAGCTGTCTTGCCGTGATATAACCTTAGTTGCTTGCACGGTGTAAAACACAAATTAAGTTATATTGCTTTTTAAATTTTGTTCTAATGCTAATGTCTGCAGTATTGGCTATCCTGTCGTCACATTAGGCTTTGGTTTCAAGAGCTACATCTCATACAGACTAAGACTGGTGAGTAGAGCTTTGAGAAAGCTTTTCTTCTTGTTTAAAGGCTTTAAATCAGTTCTGATCTGGGATAGAATTGCTTGTTTCCAGTTGAATGCGCATAATTCTTCAGTTTGGTGAGACAAACCTTCTGTTCATACCAGATAAAATTTCCATCTCGTAAGAATTGTTTCTGTCTGTTTTTTATTTATTTATTTATTTTTTGTTAGAGCTAGTGGAAGAGCTAAGGGGTTTTATTCCCATTACTTCATGATCACAATACGTTTGGTTTTAATGTAAAAGAAAAAAGTCTGGTTCCAGTGGATCAACAATTTATACTGATGACTGCATTGTAATGTCAAATTTTTGCCAGACTCTAACCAAATAACTAGTAATAATCAGTGGTATACATGTAAATTTCACTTCAATAAACATTGCACATTTTGAAATAAAATCATCTAACCAATCCTCTAGAACAATAGCAGCTTAACCCAAGTATTATCACTGTGATAGGGCCTCTGGTGCTGACATTAGCACCGACAAACAATGAATAGACCTTGTACTAATGAGACTTGCTGTGTGTTTCAGCGACGGCAAAAAGTAGTGCAGAAAGAGAATGAATTCTACATGCAGATATTACAGCAGGCTCTGCCTCCAGAAATGCAGTATACAGATAAACCAAAAGGTTTGATTTTCTTTAATTTAATGGAATTTTGTTTTTTGGTAGAGCATAAATTCAAAACAAATAACATGCATCGGTTTGCCTAATTCTTTATGGATGAAATCAGTTTGACTAAACATTTCAAATGGTAGTGGTGGCACTTTTCATACCTATTAACCTATAGTAAAGATACATTAAAGACAATCATCAGTAAAAAATAAATTTTTCTTAAACATTTAAGCATTTTTTAAACATTTAAGAGGGATGAGTTTTCAAAAATATAGTTTTTGTTTTCTTTTACCAAGCTCAAACAAAAGAGTGTAACTGTATGGAATGGAGAGCTTATGTCATGAAAGTAGGTAACGTAGAAATTATTTAAAATTATTAACATAAAGTGACAAACAATGAAATATTTTATAAGAATATACATTAAATGTCAATGATTACTTTTTATATTTTCTGTTGTTGGAGTACAAATTTATGTCAAATTTGATAAACCAGCAACCATCTCAAACACGGCTCTTGATCAACTGACCCATTGCTTACCAAATATAACAAAATACCTGATTGATTGACTATTTAAGTTTCCTAAGGGAAGTAATTCATAGAAAATTTCCACAAGATACCAACAGTTCCTTATTTATTTATTTACACACATCATGATTGTGTGTGAGTTTTTTTTCTTTTTTTGTTTTTGTTGTTGGGGTTTTTTTTTTTTTTTTTTTGCATTACAATGCACAAAACAGGCACTGGTTGAGAAGACAGTTCGCTTCTGAGAAAAAGTTAAAACCATACCATTTTGAAGTTCAGCATGGTCCACAACATCAAATATAATCTGTTTAAAGTAAAAATGTAGGAATAGTGCTTTGAAACAATGCTGCTGTTTTGAATATTTTATATATTATAAGGCTTACTTTACACTGCAATTCAGAAAACATAATCAGCGACATAATGATGTAGCACCAGTGTAGTGTAAAATTTGTGTCAGTGCAGACATATTTTCATTTTTAAATATTTTGCAACCCCAGAAACCAGAGAGAAAAAATTATATGGTCACTTCTCCCAGTATTTCACTGTTCATAAAAATGATAAAGAAGGTATCTATTTCCTTGACCCATACTTTAATTATTTAGATTTTGAAATGCTTTAAATACACCTTTCAGGAATGTCCATCAGTGAGATCCAACAAGAAAGATAAACAGTAATAAAACCTCACTTTGAAGTGTCGCTTTATGCAATCGGGCACCGCACTTTCCACACTCTCAGACACACTCTCAGCCATGCAGTCACTCGAGCACCCGATGCGACGTGACCAATTGTTCCTCAGTGAACAAATACATGAACGCACGTGAATACAATACAGAGTACGGGCTTATTCACTAACGCTACTTAAAGGAAAGGCGGAAAAAAAGGAAGAGCACCCCTAAGAAGACATAAAAAAAAAACCACAGACAGGGACAACCCCGCGCACTGGCCAATAAACAACAACCAGGCCCACGCACACGGCTCAGCAATGCACCACATGCTTGAGTGGGCCTGAAACAAAACAACCACTGGACAATGCAGCCGTCGCCCTCTCCCTGACCACTGTCCGAGGCACACGCTGCGGCAGGGACACTTATCTAGGTCAGCTAGAGCAGAGGTTTTCAAACTGTGGTACGTGTACCAGTAGTGGTACGCGAAGGTTTGACTAGTGGTACGCGAGCACCATGCGCCAAAATAAAAGAATGTTTATATATATTTTATGGAGGCTGTATGTAGGGTTGGGAGGTGGTACTCGGTCAATTCGAATTTTCGAAAGTGGTATGCGTCTGGAAAAGTTTGAAAACCTCTGAGCTAGAGGGGCCTTTGTAAGGGCTAAGCACCCAGCAGTAACTATGACGGGAGAGGTACATAAAAGGGGGGCACTCAGCCTTCTTGATTGGGCATCAGCACTTTCCGTGACTCGCGGTGGCAGCAGCTATTGGCATCCCTGACGACACCACGGTCCCTCTGCCGGACCGGAGAAGATGGCAGCGACAGCGGTGGGGACGATCGACCATGTAGACAGGCGAGGACAACTATGGCTCACAACTATGTCCCCTGAATACGTACGTCGAACACTTGGCCTGGCGACAGTCTCATGAGCTGGTGGGTTGACTCGACGCTGACACTTTCAAGTGGAAGCCTTGGGCTGAGATTCGATTCCGAAACTCTCAGGGTTGAGACTTGAGGTTGAAATTTGGCTGAAGGTTTGAATTTGAGCCTGCCTCAAAAACACAACAGTACAATTTAGCACCCTCCTGGCCACTAGCAACCCCCCCCCCCCAACCACTCGTCTCCCACGTTACCTACTGGTCAGCCCTTCCAGTACCTCACTTACAAAATATCCTACCAATCATTATACATAAAAAGACACCAGACCCCTTAGCAACAAAAATCAACATTACGACTCTGCACAGTGCAAGTGTGCACATGAGAGTACATTTTCATCCCACCACACATTTTTGTTGATGCTGGGGAGCTGCACTGTCTCTAGGCATTCTGTGACAGATATCATGGTGTCACATGATGCAGAACGAGACTTTGTTAAAAATGACATAGTTTCGAGAAAGAGTGCTGTGCATTTGCCTAAAAAAATATCTGCATTTAAATTTTTGTTTTTTGCTTTGAATTAAACGTAAATGCTTATGAACTACGAACTGATATTACAGTTTGCAAAATCCTGAACAGTTTAAATTTGAATTTTACAGTCTCTTTAAATATAATTTACAAAATTTTGGTCTGGATAGAATTTATTTTTTGCAAGACGGTGAAGACTTCCAAATAACATTTTATTGTTTGACATTTATGTAGTCATGAGTAGATTTAAACCAAATAACGTTTGATATCCTATGGAAGAATAGAAAAGAAATTACTACGTGTAGCATGTTTTATAGTGTCCAGCCACACGATACCAGTTGGTATTTATGAGGTAGTAGTAGTTTAAGGTAATGGCCATGGTTTTTTTGGAGGTGTTAAGTCTAAAACATATTTCATTCGTTGGCAGCTTTACCATCCAAAGCAGAAGAGGAAGTAATCTCCAACGGCGTACCAGGGAAAAAGTTATCCAAGGCGGAGGAGGAGAAGGAGGGCAAGAAATCCTCCTCCGCACCCTCATCACCCTCCTCCAAAAGCACAGATGTCAACGAAGATGATGAATTAGAATACATAGAAAAAAGCTTACCCAAAAAACAAGCAAATGTCAATCAGTTTGACGAAATCTCAGACAGTTTTTCGGGGGGTGAGCCACCCACAAAAGCATTTAAAGCTTCAAATGGGGTGGCCACGGCCGTGGCAGGTGTTTCGTCGGCAGCAGCAATGGCAGTGGCAGCAGCGGCAGCAGCAGGGACAAGCAAGACCGTCAGCAAGCAGCTCAACAGTAGCAAAGACAATAGTGCCAAGAAAGGGAAAAACTATTGGAAGGAACAGCTGCCTCCAGCTGCCACTTTCACAAACAACAAAGATGAACATATTAGTAGGTGAGTGAAGTGCACGGCCAGTGCTTTTTTTCCCTGTGGTGTGCACATAGTTTTGTGAAGAGGGGTGGTGTTGGGTGTGATGCGAGCTTTGGTCAGTGGGTTAGTGCAGATGGGAGCTGTCTTCTAGATTTTATCAGGTAAAGTGTTATTTTGAGTTTTCTTTTGTCGCTTATGTAAGATCTGTTATTTTGAATTAATTTGTAGCATTCCTCCAGTGTTCTTTTTGTAGATGTGTAATGCCACTCAAAATTACTTTGTATATCAAGTTGTATTGCAGCCATGCTGGAGATGATGCAGCTGTTTATTTTGGGTTAAATGGTCTAGGGCAGAATAGACTGTCTCTTAAAGGATGGTGTTAGGAGAGAAAGAAAGACTGGTTGCAGCCCCAGAGTAGTCCAAGAGATAGAGCATTTCATTGATTTAGCCATTTAGACAACATATAGGCTGTTAAGGGACCAACTCAATGTTTTCCTGGCATACATCAGTAAGTGTACTTAATTCTGTGCATGCAAAGATATGTTTGTTTGCGTATGTTAAAAAACCTGGATGAGAGAAATCTGATTTTAAAGAAATGCATTTAAAATGGAAAAAAAATTTCAGTTGGTATCTGTGCATTAGAAATTGCAACCTTATAGCTCTTTTTGGATCATTTTTGTATCACTGGCTTTTGTAGTAATTAAATTAGCCTTCCTTATTTTTAAATATTGTGGGCATGCTTTGTGAAAAGTTGGATTTGTGATGAGTTAATTTCTAAAGATTTGCTGAGATCATTTGCATCATGTCACACCATATTGTCAATTTTGATTTAATGCTTTGTTATTGCTACAGGTTAGAGGGTGATATAAAAAAACTGAAGGCTGACTTACAGAGTAGTCGCAACACAGAGCAAGAGCTTCGGGTACAGATCAACAGCTTAACAGCTGGAGAAAAGTCCACACGCTCTGAGCTGTATCAGCTACAACAAGACAATGAAAATTTACAAAACAAGTAAGGAGACATTTTCAGTGTCATGAAGTGAACCTTTTAGCTGTTATGAGTTGATGCTTCTTTTTAGCACACAAACTCTTACGGTATAAAGTGTGATCCAAAAAAGAATATATATATATATATATGTGTATAGATACACTGTGAAGTAAGAGAAGGAAGGCTATGAAAAGATTGAGTTACAGAAAAAAAGATGTAAGAGGATACACAAGACAACATAAACTGTGAGGCATAATAAACTTAAAAAAATCCATTGAAAAAGTTTAATGACTTATTAGCCCTTTTGCTAATAAAATTGTCAGCGGTTTCCTTGTTTATTTAATTTTCTGGTTGCCATCAACAGGCTTCACAACCTGGTCACTGCACGACAGCAAGACCGTTCAGCTTTGGCAGCACTTGAGCGGCGACTGGCAGATGAGAAGCGAACACGAGCAGCTGTTGAGCAGCAGCTGCAGGCTGAGCGCAAAACCAAGAAGGCAGAAGAAGCCGCCGCTGCTCGTGCAGTTGCTATGGCAGCAGCAGCTCGGTAAAGATGGATAATTTTATGAGCCTGCTAATTATTGGTATTGATATCTTATCAGAACAATCCTAAAAATCACCAAAATTACAAACCTATGAGATGAGGCGTATGTGTGACATAAGTACTTGTGTAATTGTGGAGAATTTTGCAACAGTAGTCAACACGGCAGCTCTTTCACAAAAGCTGAGCATCATCATCATCATCAGTCCTCTTTGTGCCGTCTGGCACGTAAGGCGACAGGAAGAGACCTCCATCTGGTTCTTTCTGCTGCTGTTCTGGGGGCTGTCTCGAGTGATAGGCCTCTGTTCTTGAGGTACTTTTCGTTCGTTAGCCTCCACGCCTCTTTGGGCCTCCCTCTGTTCCTCTTTCCCTGTGGTGTCCATGGCAGGGATGTTCTGGGGATTGTCTGGAGGCATGCGGCACACGTGACCTAACCATCGCCAGCGCCACAGTTGGATCGCTTCTGCCAAGGTGCACATTCCCACCCTCTCATGCAGTTCTTCATTTGAGATGGTGTTGAGCAAGAAGATCTTTTGTATCCGCCACAGACACTTGGTTTAGAACACTGCACAAAAGCTGAGCTGTGATAGAGAAATGATGATGCATCACAAGAGTTGAATCATCAGCTTTGGAGTCTTGCCAAAAAAAAAATTCACTTGGTCCTCCAGTGGACGCATACTTATAGTGGAATCAGTGAGAAAGCAGATGAGTTAGTGACGAAGGAAGCACTAAGGAGCAGCCCCATGCTAGTTTATCTTTCAGGATGCCAAGACCTTTAGCACACACAGAGACAAATCTTCCTGAATAAGAACTCGGTGTACAGCCGACTTAAAGATCCACTCCATTGACTTACTCATGCTGAGCATACTGTCATTTTCCACCTCTGCTGCGTGAAAGCACACCTGTAGAAGATAAACACAGGTGTGAATGTAGAGATGGATATCACTTGCCAGTCTTTTTCAGACATTTTACCTTGATCAGCTTCAGCTGCAGCTTCAGACATGGAGAATTACAAGCTCAAAGGATTACCAAAGGATATACAGAAAAGTTTCAATTTATGACAGTGTCTGGTTTTGGGGCATGGCACAGCCATTGTATAAGAGAAAAAAATGATGCTTTTCCTCTTATTCTGTATCATTTTCAGTGGAAATGCACGTCAAGTGATCTAAATTTGGAATTACCTAAAGTAATGTCCATGAATACTACAGCCATTTTTAAAAATGCATATCTATTGTTAATGTCATGTTGGCTTGAGAGCAGACAACATCCTATTGAGGTAATGGGAAGTATGGTTTTGAGAAACAGTTGATATTCATTTGCTCAAATCTTAGAAATGGACCAGTGTTACCGGTTGTGATTGCCAGAATTAGAATAATAAACTAGCAAGTTAAGTCTCACAATCCATGGCATTAAATTGCAAAAATATGAAAAGGTGGTGTTTTTGAGATGAAAATGTTCTTTATTTTTTGTTTGTTTGTTTGTAAAGCACCATGAGTCTATCCATATAACCAGGATATGGCGTGATATAAATTCATTGTATTATTATTATTTTCTCCTTACAGGACTGGGGAATGTACAGATAGTTGCAAAGCTCGCCGTCGAGACTTAGAAAATGACATAAAACAGTTGCGGCGGGACCTCAAGATTCGCGAAGACCAGTATCGCCAGATTGAGCGAGAAGTCCAGGTAGCCTTTTCATTTTCCTATTCCGTATTGTACAATCTTGCATCACAAAGTACACAGCACTTTTAATTTGCTTAATTTGGTGTCTTAAATTCTATCAGAGACATCAGTATATTTCTTTCCAAAATAGTTGACCTTTGAAAAGCAGTATCATTTTAACCTTAAAAGCACAACTTTTTTTGGTTTGTGATTTTATTTTAATAATTTAAAAAATATTGCCAATGAAAACCATTGATTTGTCATGTGACTGTTTTTTAACAAGGCTGGGTGTGGTGTGTGCACACAGTCACTGCGACAGTTCAAAGATGCTCAGAAGGAGGCCGAGGTTCTGCTGAAAGCACTATCAGCCATGCAAGATAAGAACATTGAACTGGAAAATAGTCTTACAGCAGAGACACGGTTTAAACAAGACCTTTTCTCAGCCTTGGGTGAGGAGAGACGGGTCATCAAGGTGCTGCAGAGTGAGTGTTAGACATCAACTCTTTAAAAATAATAACTTGGCATAATGCTGCTACCCTGGTACTCATGAAATTTGCTCAAAATCATAATAAACCATGTAGTCAAAAAACCCCAAACTTTTGATTATAGATATAAATATTCAGAATTAGCCTTTCCTACCTGAATCTTTCTTAGTTAACACATCATAAACTAGGTGTATCCAATGTACTTTCCAAAAGTATTTCTCGAAATATCAGTTTGTATTTATATTGATTAAAGGAGGATATTCAGTTCGAAAATGTGAAGCTAAAGGTTTGTAGATATCTTGTTATAGATAATTTTTTTAACGTAGAAATTAATGTTAGCTGACGTAAAACATAATCTGCCAGTTATCAAACTACAACTCCATAGTGAATCTTTTAATTATAATTTAGTGTTTTATTTATTCTTCATATCCTTTGAACTACTCTAATGGATTTAAGTGCATTGTAAAGAGGTTTGAAACTGCTTCTTTGTTGGTCTCAACTTGTTGTCAAACCTGCATCCCACCACACTTTGTGGCAGAATAGATTTCCCTCAAAGTTACTACTAGTTATGGATTGTGCAACTTCTTTATTTTCATCATCCTTACCTTTCACCCAACATTTGTGCTGGGGATTATGGTGGTGAGACAATGAGTCGAAACTTGTATCTTCAGAATACTAAGAGACAATCCTTTATTATGGCTAAGTTTTTGTTATGTTGTTTTTTTATTTAATATATAGTATATATATATATATTAAATACGAGACAAAAAGCTTTTATTGGGTTAAAGAAACAGTGATGAGGGTAATGGAGTGTCACAAAGACTCTGTGATGTTTACCAATTTGAATAATGTTATTGTGCTATTTTTAGTAGTTTTTATCAAACTTGTTACCTATTTTTTATGTTCATCTAATGAAACACATCTACCAGAAGTCCTTATTCTTGGTTCAACAACCTTTATTTTCATATTCTCAGCATTATCGGGGGAAGGGCACATTACTGTCAATTGCTTGCTTATTCTGTATGTGTGCTGATAAAGTCATTTCTTGGCTGTTCACCTGTGCTCCTTTGAACCTGCACCCCCAGTTTTCATGCAGAATTGTTGTACTTGCTATTTATTGTCTGTGTCATTGAATTCTTGTACTTTTTTCTCCCCCAGACACAATTCGGGAGAAGGACTGTGAGATCACAGAACTCAAATCCAAGATAGCCGAAGTGATGGCACTTATCCCTAGCACGAGCACCTACCAGTCTTTGGGTTCTGAACGCACTTCCTCCCCACTGTTCTCCTCCAGTTTCAGGCAGGAGGATATAGCTGTTGCCTCCGACCTCAACCCAAACGCCTCAGATTATACTCCGAAGACTGCCATCTAGAAGTCTGCCACCTATCTGTCTTATACCAGCAGCAGCAGCAGCAGCAACAACAACTACAACAGCAGTGATTACCACAGCTGCCAACAGCAGATACAACTGACTGGCATTCTCTGAATCTAAGTTTAGCAACTCCCTTCACTGCCATGTTCTTGTAGCTCATATTCTACTTCTAATCTAGCATTAAAGACAACATTGTTCCTTCTACGACCCAATCTCCTAATAAAATATTTACTAATTCAGTGATTTTTTTATCCCACTCCTTTCATAGATTATTACTAGGTTCAGATTTGCTGCAGTCCAACTTCAAGGTAGTAATATTGAGAAGGCTACAACTTAAAAAGACCCCACCAAAAACTTAAACCTTCAGTGTGCTTGCATGAACACATAACACATGTACGCACCCACACACTCATAAGCATGCATGCAAACACCCATTCATCTGTGCATAAAGAAATCTGTGTGAATTATCTTTTAGCTTCCTTATTAAAACATTTTTTTCTTTTTCTTTTTCTTTTAAGAACAGTAGATTTTGAAACGTTGACAGCTGATCTCAACATATGTGATACATATTCTATTTCACAGTGTGGTTATTATTCACAGTGACGGTGAATGACTAGTAACAGCAGTAACTGAAATAAAGCAGCGTAATTTCTCACTTGTGCTGATCTAGTCATCTTGAAGATGCACAGATTTGCCTCTTCCTCATGTTACTGTCCCTTTGAAGAAAAATACAGCTTACCTCCCCTGCCTGATTGCTTGCATACAACACACTACACAGGGTAATCTTGTTTGGCTCAAGCCGCGTGAAACAGCCACTCTTTCACACAGGAAGTCAGCTGTTTTTCATTCTTATTGGTTTGGCCTAGACTCCATCGATCCATTGGCAGCTGATGAACGATGTTCAGACTAAATTTTACTTGATGAACATCAGCCTGCCATTTTTTTTCCCATCTGTTTGAAGTCCTTGATTTAAGCCTGCTGCCGCTGCCTGTGGGCACCAAGTTAGTGCTGCCATTATATGTGTTCCAAGTTTAGTTTTTCCCCCTTCCCCCTGTGCTGAAACGCTGCTGGGGTTGTGTGTTTTGGCGTCAGTGGACTGCATTATGTCAATGTGCTCATCTTTGCAGTGACATAGTTTGTGATTTTTGACAGGCTGGGTTCATGGCTGACTGTTTATTGATAATTTCACCAGAGACAAGAAGCTGTTTGTATGATTTTGTTAGTTTTTCTGGATGTTTTCATTTCTGACTTGACTTAAAATGCTTTAAAATGGTAACTAATAATTGGTTGGTCAGTATCGTGCTGCAAGGTACCAGAAATGTGAGGAGAATGGTTCTAGAAAGAAGTTTGAAGCAAAACCCCTGTTTAGTTATTTCAGTTAGCTACACAGCATGAGATCTGCATTGGTGGTGTGGGTTGGGCTGAATTTCCCTTTGGGTTTCAAGTTTCTTATGCTGGATTCACAACAGTAGTTTGTGTACAGCAATAAAAATAATAGTTAATTTTCTGGGATATTTGTTTTTTTGTTTGTTTGTTGTTGTTTTTTTTTGTCAAGAAATTTTGTTTCTTCCGATGCTTGAATCCAGTTTGTTAAACTGAAGAAGAGAAAAAAATGAGCTTTATAGTATTCTTCCTGAGCATATCACATATCAAAGTACGCTGGGAACCTGGAAACAGAATAGCCATGGAGACACTTATCAGATGCTTTTCTTAAAATTAATGTGACATTAGGAGAAAAAAGCCATGTACCTTAAAGTACGCAAAAGAGCTTTTGCCTTTGCTTAGTTCAGTGATCTCGGTAGAGAAGTCAGCTCACAGACACTGCAGTGGTGCTTTGCCTTGAAATGTGACAATGCGTAGCTGAGACCTCTTTCTCATAAGCCAGCATTCAAAAACTCAGCAATTTTGGTAAATGTCCTGAATAGCTGTTAAAAAAAGCTAATTTGCATATTATTGGAAAGGTTGTTGTAAAAGTTATTTTCTCAGCAGTTGTAATATGCATCTCCAGTTTTGACAAAATGACATTGCTCCTGTGCCTTGTTGTACTGTCTAGAATCTTGAGAGTTGGTTTTTTGTGCCATGAAAATATATGTTTAAAGTCTCTATCTGTAGTCAACCATGCAGGCTTTTTGAAAAACGTTTAACCACAGGCTCAAAACCACAAAATCGTGTTGATTGGATTTTTTTTTTTAAGTTGAGTGCAAGGTTTCATCAGTTATATATCATCTGATGCCAGCAGCATTTTAAGCTATGACGTATGGAAGAGCGCATAGTTCTTTTTGTGCTTATGGGAGTCAGTGGGGTCTAAAATAATTCAGCTGCATTGTAGTGTCAGATCCAGCTCTTGGTTTTAGCAATCACTATTTTAAATGACAAAAGTCTGTCCGTTGTCTGGCACCATCACAAGGAGGTTGCAACACCACTGGTGTATGGTGTGGATGCCCACAAATTGTATGAAATATGGATGTTGTAATGTGTGACTAGCCGATGCCTCATGTTGTGTCAAGAATGGTTAAACTGTTGCTAAGCTTTGTGGTCCTTTTATTGTTCATTCGTTTCTTTATTTTTTCCTTTTTTCCCAATATTTCCATTTTGGTTAACATTGATAGCAGATTATTTCTCTCCTCTCAGAACAGGAAACATGGTTACACATGACAAACATTTGGCTTACTGTAAGGATAAGGTGAATGGTGTTTAAAGTGAATTCTTTAAAACATCACAGATTGAATGGGATACTTTTTTTTTGTTTTAATTTTCGAAGTATTTTAACTAGGTAATCTTTTAAAAGCTCAGCATGTGTTCCACATTAGAAGTTTAATTACATTTTGATAATGATAGGCACTTTATTATGAAAAGGTGTTGCTAGATTTTCCTCAGTTTCTCTTGTCTTTCTGAATTGTTAAGAAAATAGCATCAACTGATGATTTTACAGGAACAATTACAGCATGCACTTTAGATTGTGTTTTCAAATAGCTTTTCTTTGAGTAAATTTGTGTGCATAAAATTAAATTTTACTATTGTGTTTAAGTGCTTTTTCCCAAATGCACCATGTCAGATAAAGGTTTTTTTGCTGGGCCTTCTCCGAGACAAAATGATGTCTATGCAGGCCTGAAGAAATGGAAAAACCAAAGAGCTTTCAAAAATGAGCAAACATTACACTCATTTGAATGTTCTGGAAGGATACCATTTCTTCAGTGATGTATAACATTTTACTTGTTAATTGCTTTGTCACAAACAAGTAGTTTTTAATGTCATAATTTAGTTCATCTTTTTACAATTTGAAGCCAAACATTTCGTTAGGTGAAAAGGTGCATGGAGAAAATGAAGTCAAATGAACAAAAGATGAATAGATTATCATGCACAATTCTGGGGTGTTTAAAAATGACATCGTTCTTAAGGTTGGTAATGAGAAAAGTGCCCCTCCACACCCCTCGTAATAGAATCGTAATATGTTGCTGCAGCAAAACTGGTATGCCACAGTTTTTGTTCAGATAACACTTTGTTTTTTTGGATGCAGGGGCAGACAAACCAGGAATGCAGTACATAGTCTGATTATTTTATAGAGGATTTTTTTTATTTTGGTGAAGGCACTTGTTTCCTTTTATTCTTTATTTGGGTCATGTAGTGCTGAGATCAAAACAAAGTATTGCAGTGATTAGTGGGCAGGTGAGACTCAGGGGACCACTTAAGGTGTTCTTTGTTGATTAATCAGAGAGCAAGTAAGGACTATACAAAATAAATTGTTATAAGAATAAATATTTAACAGTTTAGGATCTGTGTGAGTCAGGTGACAAACTCCTGTTTATTAATCTGGTAAACACTTGGATGGCTAAGAGTTTGCGGCATTATTCCATGCTTTATTGGTCCAAAATGCAGTATAATATAAATTCAGAATATTTATATGTAAGAAAAACAATGTTGGATTTCATGAACCACAAATTGCTGTTTCAGTCCAGCTACCTTAGTTATTTGTATGTACATGTTAGGGATAAATTCCTCTGGCTCCTTAAATTGTGCTCATAGACTGGGGGATATGGTATGTGTTCTTTGATCATTTCAATACGGAGCACCATGCAAACAGGAGTGATCTCTGTAGGAAACACATTGGGGAGACAATACTGTAACCCCTTCTGTTTTATCACAGTTAACATATCTTACTCATTCTGACTGTTTTCTGACCCTGCCCCCTTTCAACTTGCAAAAATGAACAGGGAGAGTGTGCTTGTTGTCATGTCTTACATGTGCAGACCGATGTTTTGCTGTTCATACACCAGTTCAATTTTCAAAAGCGTCCTAATTCCCGGTGGGGCATGAACAACAAAACAGATGTGCATGTGCATGTAAAAGCATGCCCTTTGTGCAGCCATATAGTTGCTGTTGTGAACATGAAAAACCAAAGCTTCTGAAATATGTGAAATTTGTTTGGAAGAATAAATCTTAAATTCATAATTACGTTTATGTAATATTAGAAATTCCACAAGATAACACCTGCGGCAATTTGAATTGGGGCTGTAGATTTTTTAGCATCAGCTCTGTCATCTGTCTTGAGATTTTCCACTTGTTGATTTATTGTTGTGAAAAGAGAGTTTATGCTTTAGAGGCTTATTCTTGCTGCATGGTGAAATAGTGCTTCATCTCATCTGTTGTTTTACCTTTTGTTGCATGAAGGCAATCCAGTTTCCACTTACCAGCATTGTTGTCTTCATGTAACGCATATAAACTTTTATTTTTTTTTTTAATAGTTAATTTTGGGATTTTTTGGGGGGAGGGGAGGGGACTTCTACCATATTGAGTATGAAACAGTGGATGTTGGCCCTTTGTCATGTTTTTATTTTTCAAATCACACTGTTGTATTCAAGCTTTCTGTCATTTGGTGCCATAGTAGAGCTTACAGTAGACATGAGCCTGAAAAGAACAGTCTGTTTTTGCATGGTGCATCATAGAAGTCAGAGTGCTGGATTTCCTGACCGAGGCATTTGCCACATGTACACCAAAATATTTGCTCACATGCTGCAGCTACTTCCACACATCCACACAAACACGGGGGCATGCAGATGTATGTGTGCATGCAAGCCTTAAACGCTGCTATTCTGCTACTGTTAACAAAGATGATAAAAAGTTTTTGCCTTTTTTTGTTATTTTTCACCCAGTTGATGGATTTTTTTTTGGTTTACAAAGAAAACCAGTACTGCATGTCTCAGCTGCTGTTGGATTATTATTGCAGTTTACATAAAAATATGTACAATACATGAGATTTTAACTTGACCTGCCATGTGTTGTGATGAAAATAAATACATGCCCAGTGTTCTGGTGCATCCAAGACATTGTATCTGCTGGCATCCATTTTGTTTTTGATGCATAAGTGTTACCAGGGCAAAGAAGGACTCACGAGGCTTACTTTCATTGGCCTCCATTTTCTTCAAAGAATATTAGCTACTATTAAAAAAAAAGTATGCCCTGTAACCTTTCTGTCGTTGGAAGTGAGGTGTTAGAGACTTGACAATTTTTATTCTACCTGGGTTTTTTTTCTCTCCCTCACTCCTTACCTACCCCTACACTCAAAGAAATCAGGTATCCACTTCAGAGATGGGTCTAATGGGGAAAGTACATTGCATCACACGGGTATCAAATGAGTGTGGACACCTTTGGAACCAGTTACTGATGCTCTAACTGGCACTCAGCTTCCCCTTGCTGTCTGTGTGTTTGGTTTTAAAGCCTTTGCCTGGATAATGCGGCCATTGCTAAATTACAAAAAGAAGTGGTATCTTGTCCGATTCTGCGTGACATAGAACTTTTAAAAGAAAAGGAAAATGCTTTCAACTGAGAGATTACCTGGTGCCAGATGTATAGGGTGCCAGGTGCCAAAAATGTTCTCTCTGGTTATAGAATGCATTCTATAGCTATTCAATTCAATCTATACTTACAGAATGTATTCTATATACAATTCAATTCTGTAGTTACAAAATGGATTCTATAGCTACATAATTCATTCTGTACTTCTAGAATGCAATCGTATTCTTAAACAATTCAATTCTGTAGTTATAGAATGCATTCTATAGAGTGAGTACATTACGACCCTAAACACTACAGTGAATCCTAAACTTCTTGTTTGCATGTTATCTGCAGCTCATATCAGCCATTCAGCTTAGCGCTTAGTGATGTCAGCATCTGGCCCCAGCTCAGCAACTGTTTAAGCAAGAGACTTAATTCAGGTGCGTTTTACAAAGTAGGTTCCGCGAATGGCAAATTCCCATGACCCGAATAACCATACCTATAGGGCTATACCTATTTCACAACCGTGAATAAATGGGTTTGGGGCTGAGAGTCCAAACTTTCCTCCAGCTCAACCGCAAAGAAAGATTTCGGAATTCGCTACTGGTATTTTGGGCGGATGTGATGATTGTGATAGTTTTGTTTGCTTAAAAAAAAAAAAAAAAAGGCGGAGGGGTGGGCATGGGATGTAAGAAGGTATGGTTAGTATTTGTCATTCCCGACACCATTTACGTCCAGTATAGACGCTGCACTTGGAGAGTTATTGGTGAGACCATAGACTGCATAGAGGCATAGACTTTAGAGAGAGTGTCAGGGTGAGACGAAGAGCGATTGGAGCGGACAAGTTGGCGGCAAACACAGGAATAATTATGACTTCTTTGCATGTGCGTTTGTGTCCGCGTGTCGAACGTTTTGTTCTGTCCCCGCCCCCCTCAGCCATCGCCCCATCTCACGGGGCTAGTAGGTCAGTGCTGTCGCGTATTTCGCCGCTTCTGCACACACACACAATTTGCGCGTGTTGCTCCGCGAACACTTTTTGACCTCCATCTTTTTTGACACGGCATTCGCTCGGAAAGCCAGCGTCTGTTGTGATCTCACACACTACTAACCACAGAATCATAGAAGTCTGTGCTACTAACCCAGTTCACCTGCTGACGTTCCGGAAGTGGCCCATTGATCAGCGACTCTGGGACCGGATCGTTTGGTGGTGACTCGATCGACATCAACGGCTAGAATCACACTTTTACCTCCACCCTCACCACCCACGCTCGTTATTCGCGAGCAATAGCGATCGTGCTGTCACCGTACGTTCTTACAGCAGAAATTAAAGGTGACTTCAACACTACAGGATAAAAAAAAAAAAGTGGTATACACGGCTGACTGATTTCAGAAACCAACTAAAAGGGTGGATGGGTATATTCTGAGTCCTCTTGTCGTTGACTCCAAGACAAAGGCCAAACGTGTGTGATTCATTCAATGCCACTTCTTTACGTGTCATGATCAAAAGTTGCTTGGTTGGTCATTTAGCACGAAAGTGCTTCCTTTTAAAAATAATTTCGCAGTGTGGGGAGGAAGGGGATGACAGTGAAGGAAACGGGCTGTATCGCAAGGGAGGGCGATCCGAACCAATGATGTCACGATCATCATATCAGAGGTGACATATATACATCTTGGCAATGATTAAACAGGAAATGTTGATAGCGGCACGACCGAGGGCACCAAAGTCAGGGTACTTTTTATTTTTTAAAAAAGCTATACAAGTGCATTAGTTGAAAGGATTGATGCAGTGAAAGTAACCAGTTTTGCTCTAACTTGCCATCATTTCGTATCTTCCCATGTATTATGTTTCGCTCAACACCATACGCATCGAAAAATTGCTCCTCAAAAGAGACATAAAAAAAGAAAAAACAAAAACAAAACCACGTTCCCGAAGAGGTAGCACTTATGCGGAAATACAGGATAACTCGCCCTAGAGAACTTGCCGTGTACTTTGATAGCAAACGGTGAGTTAAACATGGATTTCGACTTTCGAGTGCCTAAAGATTTCAAAGCGTGCCGACGTGTTCACGTGGCGTCGCGTTTCTTCGCAGGTAGCCACAGGTACCCGCTGTCGCACAGGCAGTTAACGGTCGCTAAAATGCAGTATCCGTAGACGCGAACAATAAATAAGTGCTTGAATCAGTTAACGAATTTCTTATCCACCGTTCTTTGGAAGCTACCGTCGCCTTTTATTTATTTAATTTTTAAAGCGGTGACCCCCCCCCCCCCGCATAAGAGGTTTTTTTTTTTTTTTAAAGACGGCAAATGATTGGTTGATATCGACCTGTTCATACAAAACGAGGCCTGCAATAGGTCACAGTGGAGTAGGCGGACCTCCGTTCAAACTGCTTCTGACCTGTCGACGGCCCCCGCTGTTTTCCCTCCCGCGTGTTCGTATTCTCTCGTTGTACGGGCTGATTGGCGGTTCCCTCCATGGCAGTGTACGCACGATTATCCTGCACGAAGACAAAAGACAAAACAAGTTAGAGTTGAGATGAAAGCGTTCGGTGACCGACGGGACCTATTGTCACCGATTACGTGACTTCTTGCAGAAACCCAAGCCCCTCGTCAAGTCACGGTCCCTATTGGCTGGAGTAAGAGCGGCTGCGGGAACAGCCTCACCTTTGCGGTGAGAGTTTGTGTCGCGTGCATGTGCTGTCGTTCCTGTGTCAGTCATGGGCAGGAGCGATCGGTGGAGACAAACCGGCTAGCGTCTAAAGGAGTATGACAAGCAGACTTCTAGCCGAAAGCTTTCCAGTCTTTCGTTTAATAATGTGAAAGAAAAAAGGAATAACGAAGGCTGTCCGCAATGCCACTCGCGGACAGGACGATCGAGCCCGTGTACCTGGGCAGACGACAGTTACGGGAGGAGGAAGCGGGAGAGGAAATAGTGCAAGTAGCGGTTACACAAAACGCCTTGCTAGGAGCCCTCGTCCAGCTGGCCAGCTTGGTCCGGCACGCGGACGACCTCTTCTGCGACCTGGCGGATGAGTGCCAGAAGGTGTTTGACCACACGGAGAGGATTATCCACAAAGTCAAGCGGATCAAAGAGGGCGTGGGTCACCTCGACTCGAAAAAAGTTCCCATTCGTGAGTACAACCTGTTTGAAATCGAGTCTATTTTTTTGTTGTACTAATTCCGGCACGCACACTTACCCGCCTGTGAGTGGGTTTGTTCGTCTGTTCGTACCAGTTTTCTCTCTCGTAAATTCCACCTAGGATTTGGTCAGAGAAAAAGACTTCGTAAGATGATGTAGCCTAGTTAGTGAATGACATTTGAGTGAGAGTTGTAAACAGTGGAGAGAGGTCTGGATTGTCAAGGGGAAAAAAAAACAATAACAAAGAAATTTTGGGAAGCAAAGAAAACCAGTTTCGGTAAATAGTGAGCGTTGTAAAAACAGATGTTCAAAGGGAAGGCTACGGGTGTCCATTTTTACCTTTGAACTTAATTTGAGTCAGCGGGCCAGGCTAAATGTCGGCACCGGAAGGGGTTAAAGTGGGAAGTGAACTGCGATTACCCAACAATTCAAATCGTGGGCAACGTTTTGTTCCTGTAAACAAGTGTAAACTTGTAAAACACTGAAAGTATTTCTTTGCATGGGTTTTACAGTAATGTCAGAAAGTTTGCTTCTACAAAAATATTTCCTTCCATGAACAGTTTGACAATTTGCACAGCCACATAACACTTAAAACAAAATTATTATTTTTTTTATGACGCATAGAGAACATAGCATGTGTTGATTATGGTGGATTGTTTTTTCAGGTGTGAACCTGGTAGTATTAATGTAAAAGTTATTTTTTTGGTATGATATTTCTGTCCTCGCAAAAAATAGCACAATCTGCACTGTGGAGTTAAACAATCAGTGTAGTAATACTTTGGTAAAAGTAACATTCTTTCATTAAAATGGTGTTAAAAATTAGGTTGACAGTACAAGAATACACTCTGTCGCTCATTGTTTGGTTATATCAGCGTTGGATGTAGCAGGTGCGTTGAAGAATAGGAGTTGTAGCTAATCCACTGGCATTTAATGGAAGATGTGCTGTAATATAGGCAGTTTATGGTGAGGCAGAAGTTGCGAGAACCACAGGGTGTTAGAGACTTGCCCGAGTTAATGTTCCTGCCAACTGATTGTAAATATCTGGACCTATTTAAAGCATTTTTTAAGGTAAACCGGTCAATTTTGTTCCTGACGAAAACTAACTGCCGCACTAAACGGTGATCCCTACCCTCTCCTGACAGTGAATTACAGGAGAATCACTTTCTGGATGCGCTTATGTATTGCTAACTGAAATCCACAGTGTGTGCAGGAGCTGTGAAATCTTCAATGCGAAGTTTTCTTTTCCTTTTTTGAAGTCAGCTTCAGCATTTGTTCTTAACAATATAAAAGCTTTGAGCGAGGGAAGTTCAACACCCCTACTTCTGGCGAAGTCGCAGGCATATTTTGAGGAGTAGTGAGGCATGTTGTGGAGTGAGGGGGCTTCCTGGCTGTCCATGGTCCGTTGAGCAGGCAGTTCACGGTGACACCCACCGAACAGCATCAAAGGTTTTTCACGCTTGGACGGTTCTAGACAGTTCGAAAAATCAAACCCTCTGGGAGCCATCTTGAAACAGCTTGTCATCATCTGTCATCACCAAGCCCCTGCTTCGTTCGCAAGTACTCTTGACAACTCTTTTGTGTGTGTGTGTGTGTGTGTTTGCGCGCGTGCGATATAAAAAAATAGGTACTTCAATAAGAAGAAAAAAAGACTCATTAATTTAGAGCAAAGAGGGCGGCCTCATCTCTGAAGCCCATGCGAGAAATCTCATCTCAAACGCACTCTGTACAGCAAAAAAAAAAAAAAAAAAAAAAAAAGAGTGATGCTGGAATGATGATGGTTGTTTCTCGGCGTTCTAGGCTGACTGAATGAACAAAGCAATCTGCACAGCAGCTACATGCTGGCGTCAAGTTGAACAGTTTAGAATGGGGTTTGAGTGGGAGGTGGGGGGGGGGTACTCAACCTCTCGCGCGCACGCTTGGCGGACTGATCGAAGCGACACCTGTGCAAGTAAAGCTTTGTCGTGCTGTCGACATCGTTACAGTTCCAGCTTTGCCGTGTTCTCTTTGTTGTCAAGGCTTCCGAATTCGCAGTGAGCAAAGCGGTCTTGGCGCTGCTAATGCCTGCTAAACGGCATTAACATTTAGCTCCCTTTGATGCCTCCGCGGGTCGTACATGCCAGGGATTTCTTACGTCGGCAAGATGTAGAAAACAGTTGCTTGCTTACTGCTTAAAAAATATTTTAAAGGTTTGAAAATGCTGCTGCTGCTGACGTCTTTAGTATCCCGACCTAACTTTTCACCCTCGTTCACTGAAACCCTATCTTAGCCATTGTTTTGTAGATGATGTGAAATATTCAGACAAGCGAGGTGGTCTTACAGCAACGGTCTGATTATAGTTTTGTTTTCTCAGATTGAGTTTATGAAAGAACTAGTAAAACGAGTCGATAAAAAGTCTGGAAAAAATCAGTCTGTCAGTGCGGGGGGTCTACATTTGTTAAACGTGGTGCCTCAGTTTCACGGGGTTTGGCGGGACGAGCGATTGTAAAGCCGTTGTGATAGGATCGCTTGTGATGAGGCGGTTTACATCTTCTCAAGACCGAGAAGGTTTTAGTCAGATTGTATAACCGACATATTTCACTGGTTGTGCTGTCGGCGTGATTACATTTTTTCTTCTTCGCATGCACGCGCCTGTGTGTGTGTGTGTGTGTGCATTAGATACCCTCCATTTTCCCTTTTCTTGTTCGCACTTTGAATCCGTTTTCGGTCGGTCGGAGGAAAATCCGGTATGATGAGAATTGTCATATGGCGTGCGTCAGCGGTAGAGGATAATAGGAAATACTGTAGCACAATCCTATTGGAAGGGATCTACTGCCCAAAGATGATGCTTAAGGAAAGGGGTTGCCAAGAGATTATTTCGGCAATCGTCATCATCGTCATAGTAGGTGTCGTCGTTATCATCAAGGCTAGAGTAGGGTCTTCTATATTTTCACCCACTGTTTTCTTCTCTGTATCTCAGCAGAGTGGTTGGTGTGACCAAGCCTCGGTCTTGTTGGTGCAAATCCATGAATGAACGAATGAACAAAATATACTTCCAGAAATTTTCGGGTAGGCGTACCTGTTAAGTGGTACTGCGAACTCGCACCTGGTCACTTAAGCGGTGAGATTACCTGAGTAAAGTTTGCTCGCCTCATGCAACGGTAGCATCAGCAGTTAACTTCACTTCTGAGGTAAAATGTTTCAGCAAAAAGTAGATCCTCGCGCTGAGCCGTTATTTTCAGCAGACAGAAACTCAATCTAACGAGAGTCTATTCCGTGTTCTTTTGCGCAGGTCTGCACTGTTCTTGTGCAGTAATCTCTAGCCTTCATTTATTTTAAGTATTCGCTATTGGGTTTCTAGATAATGATACCAGTAACGAGGGGTATGTACGAGTGTCATGCTGTTTTGTCTGATACCCGACTTGTTACGACCGTTCCTAATCTGACCTTGGCGAAGTCGGAACTAGAGCGTGAGGATCGGCAAACTCGGTAATCCATGGATGGTTCATAACTGGGTGAACTTGAGTTTAATCCCCAACTTTTAAAAGTTGTGGCTTGCAAAAGAGGCTTCCTCGGGGGCGCACACACACACACAAAGGCAGGGGGGGGGAGAGAATACCTTGAAGCTATGAAGGAAAGAGACGTGACAGAAATGAGAATATAAGTTCATGGTTAAAAAAAATTCCTCTGGCAAAGAACTTCAAAAAAAAAAAAAAAGAGTCGAGTGTTTGACTAGTTTTGCTGTTGGGACAAAGAAGAAATAAGGGGACACTGCTGGGCGATTTGTTTCACTTTTTCCCTTGTTGGCTACTGGGATTAGAGTAGCATTAGAGTAGAACCATTTGGCACTCTACCTCCGGAAGGTCAGTCGCCGCAGCAGTTTTACAGTCTTTGCCAAAACTACTCGGGACGGCGCAGGTCGATGGCAGAGTGGTGATGGTGGTGGTGGGTGGGAGGAATGTTGGGGGGGGGGAGAGGGGGCTTATCGACCACCAAAGCGCATAGAGAGGGCGGTGGCACCAGTGTTTGTTGTATCACTGTTGAGGAGAGTGTTGCTGCATTGTGCGGCAGACAGACTCGGGGTGGGAGTCGACCGGAAGTGGACAGGATGCTAATTGTGGAGAAAGTACGACAGTTGCTGGAGAGGCAGAGAGATATTCGTGGTGCTTGTGCATGACTTGACCGTTATCGATTAAGTGCGAAGTCTCCTCCTCCATCTTGGTCTGTTTCATCCTAATTATAGTCATCATCATTACCATCTCCATCATTATTTCCACCGATATCACCGCTGTATGATACAAAGTAGTGTAGCAGATTACTGATTTAATTATTCTAACTTATTCCTGAAGTAGGTTTTGATGACCTGCTCAAAGCTTGAGTGTTCCTTAAAGATTAACCTCCATAAATATGGACGAAAGTTTGACAAAGTTTTTGTGTAATCGTCTTGTAATATATATATATATATATATAATTTTTTTACCAATCTTAGACAAGCGTTCGTTCACATTTATTCGGTTAAGAATAGCTTCGAAGAACAGCTTTTATGCGTCTTATCGATGTAGCCAGATAATGAAATGTAAATGTAAATTTCTATTGGGTCGCTGGTCCAGGTAACAAGTGCAAACCTGCGTGCACAGTAAACTGTCATGGGGACTTTGCAACTCGGTTGCTATGGCAACACGCAAGTAGAGGCTCAAGGAAACAAAAAAATGCTGTCGAAATTACGAGACTCTAAGCGTGGAAGCTATGGCTCCTGTCCAGTAACACCCACTCCACACCCTCACGCTTCACCGCCATCTTGGTCTGGTCGAAGCAGACTTGCGTGGGCCCGGCGAAACTGATCTGCACGTGCAGGTCCATAATTAATGATCTCAGAACTACATTGCGTGTGTTAAGTTGGACGGTGGGGAGGGCGCGTGGTGTTAACTCAAGGGGAAGTGGGGGGGGGAGAGGAAAATAACAACTCTTTCTAGACTTCAACAAACTTTAGGGCCAAAAGTACTCTTTAATTAGAAAAAATAGTGCAAAGAAAGTGCTTGGTGTTTGTGTTCTGTTTTCTAACAAACGTCTGTCAGTGATGCAGCTAGAAAAAAAGTAGGATTGGCCTGGAGACCTTAGCAAATAAAATTCAATGCACAGCTCGCGTCTGTAAGCTCATGGCTTTAGCATGTCGCCCTCATGTGCACCGAAGCGTTTATTAAAAGTAAAATTCGAAATGGTTGAGAGTTGTATTATGATAGTCGTCATTGCCCCTAAGTGTCAGTCGAGGCGGTGTCTCAGCATTGTCTTGTTGCAGCTTTGTTATCCTTACACTCCGCGTCACACCCCCTCCTCCGGTCGCTCCAGGTGTAAGGAGGGGTGAAGGGTGGGTGCAGACCCCCATTGCAAGTGCCGTGCGTGTGTGCGCGCGCGTGGGCTCTTGTTTCAGCAAGTCGATGAGGGCACGATAGTTATCGATGAAGCCACTCCCCGATATCGGACACTGAGCTGTCACGACACTTTGCCCCGGTGGCGCCTGCCGGATGTTAAGCTGTTACACGCACAGGACTTGCGTGTGCAGTCTTCAAAACCACTTTGTCGAATGTATGACTACCTGACTATGTGACATCGTAGTGTTCAAGCTGTCATAGTTTGCTGTCAAGTAAACCAACCAGTTACCATAAATTCTTGTCTTTAGGTTCGTGTGATTTATTCTGGACATTGGCCCCCACCCCTCCACGTATATTCCTCTTTTCTCTAAAATTATTCGTCCCATAAACAACGGGGATTTAAACGTGTTTGGGATTTCTCTTGTAACATTCAATCGCACTTAATGGCGTCTTTCTTTTTTTCGTTGCATTCTTTATCCCCCCCTCTCCCTTACCGCGCCTTTCACGAGCTGGTGTCTCTAGGTCAATCTAGGGTCTTACATACATATAAAAAAATCGCATTCTTAAGTTCTTCTAGGAACGTGCACCTGGCTAAAATCTCACGCTAACCGAGTTGAAGTGTGAAACATGAGCCACGTCAGCCGACTGAAAATTGCCATATTTGTGAAGCGCACAAATGTGCATGTGCGCGTGCATGCATGCGACAGCAATCCCTGTATATAAGACATTTATGTTGAGCGCGCGCGCGTTTGTGAGTGAGAGAGCGAGAGAACGTGTCTGTAGGCATGGGAAAGATCTTGCGACCGCACGTGCTTTAAAGCGCGTGTTTCGATGGCAAAGCAATTATGAGAAAACAGAAAACCAGTGGAAGAAAGTATAGGCGGATGAAGGTCGCCCAAGTTTGTTTTAAAAAGAGATACGAGGCTGCCGTGTCCAGTATCATGACCTACTTTCTGCATTGTCCCCTTTTTGTGTACTGGACCTTCTCATGGGGAAAAAAACCCAACCTACCTCTCCCCCTCCCCTCGACCGAACCCACCTTTACAGATGTGAAGGTGTTCGAGCAACATCCGCCGTTTTTTGTTTTTCCCCACTTCTCAGTTCAGTGTGCCAGGTCAGTGAAAAAAAAAAAAAAAACAGCAGTTAGCAAGACCAGAGGTCGACATTTGCAGAGGTCTTGTCGACATGCCGGATGCACACAATTTTCATTTTGCGCCACCAGCGAGTTTCAGCCTCGTTCTTTCCGTGTACTCTGTTCATCCTTGCGAAGAGTGGACCAAAATGGCTGATGACAGAAACCGAGTTTTTCCACTTCAAATCGCGCAGTATAAAAGTGGTCATAACTGAGCCATGTTCAGGTTGGTGTTAACAGGATGAGTGAACCTGTCGTCTGTTCGTTGACCCTTCCAGCTAATTGGGCTTTAGTGTCGAAAGTTATGAAGAAAGTATTGATGTTAAAATAACACTAACAATTTTTTGGGGAACTCCTGGCAACTCCTCGCCTGGGTAAGCGCCATTTGGGATGATCCATTTTCAATGCTTAATCTACATGTTTGGGTAAATTAAGAACCGACACGTAGTAGATTTCTGATGAGCATGAAACCAGTTCGTGGCTGATCGGCTTCTATTTCAGAACAAACTTCAGACAGCGATGCTCACTAAACGACACGGCTTAAGACACGGCTTAACTCATTGGGAACAGATGTTCTAGTCCTTTTTTATGTTATTATTTTCTTGCATATCATAGTCTCTTTTCTCCTCCATGTGTTTCAAGTTTTCCGAGTGTAATGCGAGTATGATTGACTTGTCTAATTATAGCGACAGGTCGTTTACTCATCCTCATTACGGGAGTGGACAACAGTCGTTTTAACTCCCCTCCTCAAAACACACACACACACTCTTCTTTCCCCCACCCTTGTCCCATGATGGTTCCTGCCTGAGTAATGGTCGGGCTGCCAAATTGTGTCACGTGGCCGGAATGCTGGCTGACAGGCGGTTCTTTCATCTGCCGAGGGCGATTTCCTTTCGAACGATCTGCGGACAGGGTGTCGGTGTTTGCTCAATAAAAGTACCCCCCCCCCCAAATCGTCTCGTTGTGGCCTGGCACGAAACATTTTATTTGGGGTTTTGTCTGTTCCATCAGTCAACAGTTGAGGAAGTAGCCCTTTTGGTGATGAACGTGCAGTGGAGAATCATACAGCTAAGAAGACAGACGCGTGCACGCACGCTCACCTACACGTGTAACGTGCATATATGATTGGCAGCGTCAGAGAATCCGCTCCCCTCCCGTCTTTTTTCACCTGTGCGACATCATTGTCTCTCCCGTCAGCTCCAGCCAGCGACCCAGCCAGCCACCCCCGGAGTCTCGAGAACCACACAAAGAAATCGCAATAGCTGCCGAGAGTTTGTATAGAAACTCCACCACGCACGCTCCGTGTTGTTCGTGAACCCCAATCGAACACTCGTGTTCCTGCGTAGTAAAGGCCTTCTTAATTAACCAAAACTCGTATTGTGATTTCTGGCTTTATTTGGAGTTCTTTATGTGGCATTCTGTATAAATCTGCCAAATATAGTAACATTTGACAATATGTTTTGGCGTTCCATCGCCCTTATATCACGAACACCAGGCTTATCCTTTGATTTCACTATGTTTGTGCTTTTAATTTTGACTACGCCACCTTCCCTCGTTCCATTCTCATCTCATGGGAAGGCGGATAGCCGAGGGGTTAGAGCGCTGGCGTCCGAACTGAGAGGTGCGCTGGTTCGATACCTGAGTAGCGCATTAAAACTTTCCGCTGTCGACTCAGCTGGCGGGAAGAGGTACATAGAGGGTTGGGAAGGTAGAAGGATGAAGATGGGGACCGCCCTCATGTAAAGTTGCCCCAAACGACCTGTAAAGGTTAGGGAACGACTCTTTACCTTTGAGCTCTTTTCTCAAACAACGTAAATGTGGAATGAACACAACGCTGTCGTCTGTCAAAGAATGTGTTATTCGTAAATAAGTGAATAACTCAGTTCTTATACCCTGTCTCGGCGCCTTGACTGTAAAATATCCCCCCCCACCACCACCACTCACCTCATGCTGCTGAATGGGGTGCCAACACAAGCCAACGAAGATTGTAACTGTTGAGGACCCATCGGCACGTTAGATGAACGTGTCGCACGTGCCTGAGTGCATGCACGAATGGGCATGTGCAGACTAAGCAGAACTGGAATTCATGTTGGGGTTTATGCACGAGTCAATGGAATGTTGTTGTGTTCAACAGAAAAACTTTATTTGCCTTTCAGGTTTGAACAGTCGTTTGCACTGCGCGAGAAAAGTGAACAGTTCGCACCGAAAACTTGAAAGGTTGTGGAAAATGTTAACGAAATGTATCGGATCTTGTCTGGTCAGATCTCGTCTTCAAGACTGTAGACGGACCTCTGATGGTAAAACTTAGTCGCTCTGTTGAATTATTGTAACCGTCAGTAGAGGTAACTGAGATAAACGAGCGCCAGTCTGGAATAATTTAGTTTCGCTTTTACCTCTGCGTTTGGTTTCCACTCTTTTCCTTCTCCCCACCCCAAACCGCAGTTTCCGACCTCTCGAGTTCTTCCACAATTTTTACTCCGCGGCTGCCGGGAAACAGCTCCTGTGTGTGGCAATCGTTACACCACGAACTTGCATTACACGTCCGTGGTTACAGGGCTCGAGGAGCATGTGTGTTAAGAGCGCTCGTCACCATGGTGAGTCGGTGACCACAGTTCTCACGGCATTTCACGGTCCTGCGAGAATATTGCCAAGGGACGCACGTGGGGGGAGTTTACAAAGTATGAGTTCAGTCTTGACATCACTTACTTTAATCAGGATGATATCCTGTTGTCGAGTTTATGTGGCAGAAAGAATGTCGCTAAGGGGACGCAACTCCTCCGCTGATAGGTGTAATCGTAGTTTCAAATCGAATTTATGTTAAAGCCATCGACACCCAAAAAGGTTCAGGTATACGTTATGGTAGGCAAAAGTAATAGGCACTTAAAAATAATTTGTGCGAATAGATAAAAGAGTTAAGGGAATAATTCCCCACTACATTCGAAAGATAACTCCTTATTAGTGACAACAAAAACACGGAAAGTGATAGAAGTCTTCGTTTCCTCTTCAGTTGGTAACGCGCGTGGTAGGAAGAAAGTAAAACAAAAAAATAATAAAAAAGGTTGTATGCGTAACGTTTAATTTAAATCGGTCGCGCAAGCACTGGGACCGTGCTTTAACATTTTGATAGAGCTGTCAGGTCAGGCACTGTGACCAAGCTATGCTCAACATTAGCTAGAGCTGTCAGGTCAGGCACTGTGACCAAGCTATGCTCAACATTAGCTAGAGCTGTCAGGTCATGCACTGTGACCAAGCTATGCTCAACATTAGCTAGAGCTGTCAGGTCAGGCACTGTGACCAAGCTATGCTCAACATTAGCTAGAGCTGTCAGGTCATGCACTGTGACCAAGCTATGCTCAACATTAGCTAGAGCTGTCAGGTCAGGCACTGTGACCAAGCTATGCTCAACATTAGCTAGAGCTGTCAGGTCAGGCACTGTGACCAAGCTATGCTCAACATTAGCTAGAGCTGTCAGGTCAGGCACTGTGACCAAGCTATGCTCAACATTAGCTAGAGCTGTCAGGTCAGGCACTGTGACCAAGCTATGCTCAACATTAGCTAGAGCTGTCAGGTCATGCACTGTGACCAAGCTATGCTCAACATTAGCTAGAGCTGTCAGGTCAGGCACTGTGACCAAGCTATGCTCAACATTAGCTAGAGCTGTCAGGTCAGGCACTGTGACCAAGCTATGCTCAACATTAGCTAGAGCTGTCAGGTCAGGCACTGTGACCAAGCTATGCTCAACATTAGCTAGAGCTGTCAGGTCATGCACTGTGACCAAGCTATGCTCAACATTAGCTAGAGCTGTCAGGTCATGCACTGTGACCAAGCTATGCTCAACATTAGCTAGAGCTGTCAGGTCAGGCACTGTGACCAAGCTATGCTCAACATTAGCTAGAGCTGTCAGGTCATGCACTGTGACCAAGCTATGCTCAACATTAGCTAGAGCTGTCAGGTCAGGCACTGTGACCAAGCTATGCTCAACATTAGCTAGAGCTGTCAGGTCATGCACTGTGACCAAGCTATGCTCAACATTAGCTAGAGCTGTCAGGTCAGGCACTGTGACCAAGCTATGCTCAACATTAGCTAGAGCTGTCAGGTCATGCACTGTGACCAAGCTATGCTCAACATTAGCTAGAGCTGTCAGGTCAGGCACTGTGACCAAGCTATGCTCAACATTAGCTAGAGCTGTCACGCCAGGCACTGTGACCAAGCTATGCTCAACATTAGCTAGAGCTGTCAGGTCATGCACTGTGACCAAGCTATGCTCAACATTAGCTAGAGCTGTCACGCCAGGCACTGGGTCCAAGCTATGCTCAACATTAGCTAGAGCTGTCACGCCAGGCACTGGGTCCATGCTGTTTTTATCTGTCACGCCAAGCACCAGTGGAAAACTTTTTTAATGGGTGGATTTAGTTTGGTACGCGATTTATTTCTCAGAACAGTCTACAGGTAACGCTGTTCTGTTCAGGAGGTACAAGTGTTTGAACACCGCTGTTGTCACCTCCCTTTTGGAAAGAGGTCATGACCTATTTACCGGCGATGCCACGAGAAAGAAAGCTCGGTATTATGACATCACCTCGTTAACTTGAGCTTTAAGCTCTCTGATTGGGTGTTGTCTTGAATGATGCCAGAAGCTGTCAGCTCATACGTTCTTCCACATTCTCCCTCGCCACTCAGAAATAAAATAAAAGTCACACGCGTTAAAACACCCATCTTTTGTTTAGCAGTTGCTTATATTTCTTTTTCCTATGGTTAATTATGGGTTTGTTTGTATTAATTTGGGCACAGCACATTGGGCTCACCCCACACGGGGAAATGCTGTCGACAAATGTTGTTAGTATTATTATTAGAAGTATTTGTCAGTGGACAAGGAGGTGAGTACATGTGACCGTGAAACATCTTAGTATTCACAGCTATCACTCTCTCTTTTTAAATAGGTTTAAAAACTTAAAAATACTGGTCTGAAGAAAGTAGTTTGTTAAGTTCAGATATTTTATTTAATGTATATTTATTTATTTTGACCATACCTGCAGATGCATGACCTCACAAAGCAATTACAGAGGTGAGCACATAGGCCCCGGGGTAAGAAATGACACAAGGCTAACATTCCACGCACCATACCTTCCTTCCTTTGTTAGCCGCTCCGCCACCGCCTGGTGAGACCCGGGGGACCAGTTAGCGGCTGCATGTATTAGTCACGTCTCTGTTCATTTGAAACCGGCGATAATCTTCGGCACCTCGATAAATATAAACAGCGCCCAGGCATTCCTCCACAGACCACTTGTTTACCCACACCCTTGCTCGCGCGGGTGTCAGACCTTTTGCTGTCAAAGATAACTAATTTTATCACCCCCCTCCCCCCCGAAACTGTGACTCGAGTAACCTGTAGGAGTAAACTCCTCCCCCTCCCACTGAGACCTCCATACCCGGCGCCATTGCATCTCGTGGCTGAACGAACCATTAAATTTATGGCCTCATTATTGCATCCGGTATGGCTTCACCCATCTTTTTTATTTTTAGAAGGTGGTTTAAAAACTGCAGCACTCCGGGCGATACATGCTTTTCTAGTCTCGATGTTAGCGACACTTGGTTGTGACATGTGGGCGTCTTTATTCTGGGGGCAGTGAGCAGCAAATAAGACCGGGGTAACGCTTTCACGCCTAAGTGGAGGTTCACTTACCCGCTACCCTTTTACCGGTTCTACGAGATGGGGTGAGAGAAAGAGGAGGGAGAAGTGCATGCAACTTTATCCACCACCCAATTATCATCTTCATTGGTAATATCCGCTGTCTGCATTCAGTTAAAAAAAACATTTGACACTCTTGGCCAAGACCTGTAGAATTATCTTTAAATCCCCAGTTTGATAGTTTTACATTCCCAGAATACTATGGCTCTAATTCGTATTGCTCACATAATCAAGCAACTGGCTCTTCTGGTCCATCGCCTCAATAATCATAAATAAGTATTTGTATTTATTTTAGAATTCGCGAAGTAAATAACGTTTTTTAGTCTTTATAAAGGGACATAACACAAAAGCTTATTTGACCGGCTCGAGTATCAGGTCGGTACTTGCCAATGCGACGCGAATACCGACCCCAGTGCTTGTCGCCTTGTGATAAAACTGTGTATGTCGGTGCTTCGACACCGGGTGTTGGTGGTGAGTGTGGGGTGTGGAGTAGCCTGAGAGGAAGCAGTTTTACTGAGATTAATTGCCCCTTGCGCTTGTCGTGCGCTTTGCTGTCGGAAGTCTGACAGCTCACCTGGCAGGTTTGGAGTGCTTGGAGGTGGCGGTAGTGACGGGGAAGAGAAGGTATGACACCGGGTGGCAGCGTGCCCCATCGCCCACCCTTAACATGCCACCCGTCCCCCTCTCCACTCGCTTGCTCTCTCTCTCAGTCGTTGGCCAATATCGCGTACACCTCAAGGCTGGGACAAGACATAGCGACAAAAGTATGCACCCGGGAAGGAATGAAAAACCGAGGGCTTAGAACTTCTGAGCATTAGAATGCGTGCAGTGCCACTTAGTTGCCAGGACACCCTTAGAGGGTGGCGTATCTTTTAACACCCCCCCCCACTGGAGGATTGATACTCGTTAATCATGTCGATCGAAAAAGATATGAAAGGGAGCGGGCGGATGTTAGCGCGGGTCTCCATACACTTGTGACTGTATTCATGCGCAGAGAGAAGCAAACAGGACCACAGAGCAGTTCAGGACCGTTTACGAATCGAACGATGGGTCGAAGTTCTGGAAAACCTGTTGAAGAAGCGTGGGAATATGTTGTCTGCATGGCAGGGTGAACCGTATAACAAAAGATGAACGTGAATGCATGTATGGGTGGGGTCGTTACGGCAGTTCGGTTGAGAATTTCGCATCGTGGTGGCCATCACTGACATCCAAAACGAAGGTGGACGTGCAGAAATTTAACGATTAGAACTGTGCAAACGATCTCACAGACACAATTGTGTAAATCTGAAAACTGCATACGAAATCATAGTATCATAAAATTAACTACCACATTTTGCCTTCCATAGTGGGATTGTCGTTCGTTGTACAGGCGTTGACAGGTTGAAGTAAGGCCATGGTGTCCTCATCTGTTGATGAGTTTCAGTTGATTGTGCGTAGTGTGCTGTAGGTGGATTGAGTGGTGTACATGTGCGCCTACAACAACGTGGATGTCAGACCCAGCTTCGTCAGGAAAGTTGGGGCTCCGTGTGATGTGTGTATCAGTGTATGTGAGGATGTCGAGGGGCTGCATGCAGTGAGAGCTGGGAATTAAGTCTGTCATGTTGCAGGTGACACTGTGGGAGGTCAAGAAAGCCGAGCAGTTGCTGTAAAGTCAGAACTGCGTGCGCATGCGCAACTTTTTGTCGTTGTCTGACTTCTCCAGCTGTGTTGTTGCTGTCAACTTTTGATCCGACCGTTGATTTAAGTCAACTGTACTCTGGCCTAGCGTTGGTGTAGACAAACAGTAAAACACTTTCTACTCTTGATACTTTGTCCTAAAGGTGACAGGTTTATATTTCTGGCATCGGGGGTTCACCTCCTCTCAGCGACTCTCTCTGTCGTTCTCTCTTTTCCCCATTTCCCCATTTCCCCCAATCCTCTCTCTCATCGGACTCTCTCAAATTATGACATCGCCAATGTTTGTTCAGCGTAGGAGACCTGTCGCATTTTCTTCTCGTATATAATTATATATATATATATTGGTTTGGTTTTTTTTCCTGCAGCCACTAGCAACATCTTACAACGCAGAGAATAAATATCAAAAACAAATTTTCTCCAGAGCAACGTACACCAACCAAACAAGTCAGCGACTGAGCCACAATCAAAGCGAATATTTCTGACAAATTTGGTGGGCATCGAATAAACGGTGTGGATTTTTATTAGGTTTCAGCCTCCACCTGCCACACACGTCCCAACACTCTGTAAGATGTATACAATAAATACCTTGTACTTGCTTCGGACTTGAGATTCAAAACAAGCCAACGCCCACTATTCTCCATAACCCTTTTCCTTTTTTTTGGGGGGGAGGGAGGTTGGCATAGCATGTTAGCGTGAAGGAATCTTTCGAAGGCAGCAGTTTCATTTTCTGCATGAATATGGTAATATATAGATTGTGCATGTATGTGTGTGCGCGCGTGCGAAAGAGCAAGAGAGAGAGAGAGAGATGAAGGATAGCACGTAGAACAAGGTTATTTAAACTGTGGGAAAATTAAAGCTTAATCAGAAAAACCAGGACAGGCAACAGAATAAACTTAAGGTAGATTGTGTAGATTATGGAGGGGAATGCAACCCAACAACACACCCTGTCACTTCTTTCGTAGAGCGAGTCATTTGGCGTTACTCTAGATGTCTCAACAATCTTTTCACACAAACAAACCTTTACACACACACACACACACACACACACACACACACACACACACACACACAAACAAAAGTCACTCGCTGCAACCGACATGCTTTCGAACTCACGACTTTATGACCTTTAACCTGCTCATCCCGCCCATTATCCCTCGATTTGTTTCCTTGTTTGGTCCTGTTTTTTGCACGAAGAGATTACGGCTGTAAAAATCATTTAGCATTTTTGATGATCGACTTAGGGAACTCTTTAACCGATGATGTCCGTTTTAAAATAAAACCGCAGGAGTCTTCAGTAGTGATGTAGCTTAAAAAATAATCGTGTAATCTCTTGATGACAGTAATAGTGCATGTACATGTGCGCAGGAAGAGGCGGGGGGGGGACATGTATCTTTCCCTTGTCGCAAGTCTTATAACAGCTGTCTTTACTGACATTGTTTTAAGTGATTTATGAAATTAATTATTAGTTCACGTGAAGCATCTTTTTGCGTTGTTTAAAACTTTGAAATATTGTTGTGATGTTTTAAAGCAGTTGTGATGAACTTGGACCCAAACAATGACCAGCTTGGTTCAGTTCCTTTCATTCGCTGGCTCACTCACCCAAACATGTGCACGCACGCGCGCGCTCGTACACACACTCACACCTCTCTCTCTGTGAAAGCCGAGGGAAGGGAAGGTAGGGAATTGGGTGGGAGGGTAGGGGTGGATGCAACTATCAGCTTGGGGCTGAAACGACAGACATCATGAATCCTACTCGGCAATGTGTGGAATCTGAATGTCATCTTGGCCTGGGGACAACTGAGAGGCGATATTTTGATTTGATCAGTCATAAGGGACTTGATGCTCATAGTTTACAAGAAATGTATTTATACGTGTCCTTCGGAGCGGCGGGGGTGCGTCAAGCTGCGTGTGCGTGCGTGCGTGTGTGTGTGTGTTTGTGTGTTTGTGTGTGAAAAGTGTGCGCGGATATATGCACATACAATTGTAGTTGCATGTGCAAACTGTTTGGCGCCTACACCCTCAGTGGTTAGTCACCTTAACTGGGGAGTTCGAGGAGAAGCGTTGTTTCCGAAGTTTTAAAGCAGTGTAGATACCCCCGCGGACTCTACTTCGTGTTTCTTGACCACAGGGCACCTTTACCACGGCCCCAGGGGGTAAAACAACATCTGCGGGGTCTTGTCCTTTCGTTTCCCATGTTGCCCCAGGGCAATGACTTACCCTCGCTTCATAACTACGGCCGTTGTACGTACCCATGAAATAGCTGGCAACGAAGAGTTTACAAGCTTACTTGTCAAATACTGTGGTCAAATACGGCCGGGCAATGCATTTTCCGGCCCTGTTTTGTTATGTGGCGAGAAAGGAGACCTTGATCTCAGCGAGAAGTGTATATTAAAAAAAAAAACCACCCTCGTGTTGGCCCTTTAAAGATTTTCACGAGTTGATTTGGTAAGAGCAAGTAGTACATTTTCCCGTCAACAGTCATGGATTTCTTGTGAGGAGACGATAACTTATGAAGATGTTTGCAAATAGTCGTTTTGCGGATGTGTAAGAAATGGCAGCAGACATTTGTACAAACAGTAGCTGATTCAGCGAGAACAGGTGCTACAGTATAAAAATAGAAGCTGCTAAAAGGTGAAAAAGGTCATAGAACCGTTTGGCATCAAAGCAATAGCTGCAGTGAACTGTAAGTGGCTCGTCGTTTCTAGGAAACAATATGTAGAAGGCAGAATTCAAAGCTTTCTTTCCGCTTTAATATACAAATAAATAATTATTATTATTATTCCTTTTCGCCCCAGTGGAGCATAGGGCCGCAACTACACCACGCCAGCGAACCTGGTTCTGGGCCTCCCTCCCCAGTTGGGTCCATGTCATTCCAGCTGCCTCCACCATGGACCGATCTTCTCCACGTCTGTCTGAGTCTCCCAACCCTGCGCCTCCCCTGGGGGTTCCAGTCCATAAAAATAAGTCACTCGTTACTGCTAGGTGGACAAGAAGCAACCAACGACCTATTGTTCCGGTCGACCACATCATCAGCCTGCATAGCTTCACAGAACTGTCCGTGAGAGACGATTAGAATCTGCTCCTTGGTAGGATGTCACAGCCTCGAAGGCAGAAGTTCGGAGCAGGTGTAAGAAGCCACCAGCTGCGGTAGCATAGATAGATTAGTCAGCCAGCCAGGTAGCCTACTGACCTGCAGAACACGGGCCTTTGTTTACCTTGCCACTGAACAGCTGTCGGCGACAAGCTAACTTTATCGATGGCGCGTCTACACTTTGTAATCAGATGTTGCCTCGAGAAGCAATAATTATTATTGTTGAATGTAAGGGGCAGGGGGGGGGGAGATAATACCTGTTTTAGCACGGACGTGTATTCAAGTTGGTAGTTTTATAGAGGCATTGTCGATAGTATTAGCATTAATCGTGTGAAGTCTACAGAAAGGTCGATCACCGTCTGTGCAAACAGCTTCCAGTGTCTGGCAAAGAAAACAGCAAAAACTTTCTGATTGTTAGGATTGTAAGCGTGGAAAATTGTCAGCACTGCCTTGCTGACAGCGGGATAAAATATGAATGGGTGGAGAAACTCCCGTTGACAGTATGATGAACAGTGAAACAAGAGACTAGACTGCCACGTGACAGCATGTCAAGCGAGGGGAGTGTGATGAATTACCACGTGACAGGGTGATAACCTGCGAAAAATGAGCATGATAAACTGACTCGGTGATGTACTATTTCTCTCGGCCGTGTTCTACTCGGAGAAAGTAGCAGCACTGTTCTATGCACATGCGTGTGTCTCCAGAATGGAAGGAGCACAGAGATCACAGTGGAGAGTATTTGTCCAGAGTTGGGGAAAGAGGGTCTTCCACTGAGCTTTACCCAGTCATTAGGGGGAACAACTGTATCCAGGAGGCCTTAAAGAGGGAAAGATGTAGGGTTTCCCATCGTGCTGAAACCTGCCTAAATCGCGTAAGAGAGTTTGTAAGATTTGCCAAGGAAAACTGTTTTGGTCAGAGGTTTCGTCGTATAAGACATTTTGTAATAAACCGCACGTGCAAGGAAATGTTTTATCAAACATCAGCGACGTACTTTTACATGCAAATGACTTCGGGGATAAAGGGCACGATAACAACACATGCATATTACTGTCTTTTTTTTTGGCAACTGGTTGAAAAACGTTTTTGTAGGAGCAGAGGAAGGGCTAACTCCCTCCCTCCAAACAATTTAAACTGACGGTCCCAAAACCTCCAACAATTATTAGTGTTTTTTATGGATGGAAGGCCATGGCTCCATGTTCCACTATAATCAGGACTACAGTCGAGCACTTATGGTGTTGAGTGTACCTAGTTAAAGATTCTAATGGTAGCCGGTCGTTGCCTTTAGATATCTAGGATAACAATTGGAGGGGCAGACTACAGAGACTGGTAGCCCCAGGTACACAGGTAATCGAGAGGACTTATCTTGCCAGGTGTTCGTGCATCCGCGCCACCTCCCACCCCATCTGCTCTTCAGCATAAATGAAGGCCACAAAGCTGGGCGGAGTTTTTTTTTTTTAATGAGTGAATGTATATTTCAAAGAAAATCAGTGTCTCTCTCTCTCTCTCTCTCACACACACACACACAGGGGAGAGAAAAGATAAGAGCTTCATTGAAGTTATGAATGAACAACGCGTGACAAAAATGACAAAATAGTTTCTGGCAGAAAACTTCAGAACTAAAGCAAGAGTCAAATGTTTAGTACAACGTTTGGACTAAGAAGAAATAAGGGACACTGCTGGACAATGTTTAAAACGTTTTTTCTTTGTTGACAATGTGGTTTCATTAGCTGAGAGGTTTCGAAACGTAAGAGTGCAAATGAATTGTGTGTGTGTGTGTGAGAGAGAGAGAGGGAGAGAGACAGAGTGCGTGCATGCGTGTGTGACACGCGAGACAGTCTCGGAATTGCTGTTTTTTCGTCTGACTGCCATGTAATCCTCTTTGCACGGTGGTCGCTGGACGGGCTTGGGTGTGATCCTTATTTCTTCTGGAATGCAGGTTTCCAGTAAAGAGCTTCTCCTCAGTCTCTCTCGTGCTATTGCCAGCTTCATCTGACCGGCCTCGTCTTCTGTCTGGAAGCCTCGTGGGCTGATGTAGATCGTATATTTAAAATTATGATTCATCAGCAGTTATCTCAAAGACAGGAATATGTCGTCAGCGAGGACACTATGGTTTCACACGAGACTTTGGTCTCGCTCGCAGCACTTCTAGACATTTCACATCACATTCACTTCAGTTTTGAATCTCTTCTACAAGATGTGAAATGGGTGTGTTGTTTTTTTTCCCACTCGTTTTTACGTTGTCAAGATCTAGACGAAACCTATAATACTTTTTACAAAGAGAGAGAAAGAGGGGGGGGAATTAATTTGGAGGGTGGTAAAGCTTAGTCATTGTCCAGCCCACCGGGAAAACCTAAATTGACAGAAGTGAGGCGGGCGAGAGGCTGACAGCTGGTCTATTAGGAGGACAGGATACAGAGTGATGGATTATGCGCCCATTTCAGTCTCCCTCTTCACTGCGCTAATCGAAGAGAATCGGAAGTGACTGGCAGGGTTGTCTGCGTTGTCACAGGACCGTGTAGCGGGAGACAGGAAGCAAAGAGAATAATTATGTTCTTAGGTCCAACAGCCGCTGGTCCTGCTCGTGAGTGCGCGCGCAACATACAGGGACACCTGTCGATGTCATCATCGCGTTTTTCCATCGATGCCCGTCATCGACATCGACAGACGATGGCAACGAGGCTAGAAACATGGAGAAACCCCTTTGAAGACAGAGCAAGATGTGGACGAATGGCTTGTGAGCAAAAGGTCAAAAGAGATGGATTGGTGTGTATACAGGTGTATGAGGGAAATTTATAAATATCAACAGTTAAGGCATTTGGTGATCTTTGCAATAACACAAGAGAAAGAAAGGCACGTGGATTACTGTCCCTAAGAGTACAAGTGTACTCGCATTTATACCTTTTTTTTGTCGGTATATCTGTGAACACCTACTATATTTCCATACACGCAAATGTTCTCTCAGCCTATTCTTTCGACGGAAGAGAGTTGTTAACGAGTGGCCGATGGAAGACAAACATTAATGTACCTTCTAGTTTGCCGATCCCATCATCTCACGTTCAAAGAATCCTGTGTGTGTGTGTGTGCATTTCTGGCTGTGTGACCCCTCGTTACAACAATCCGCGCACAGGCATGCGTGCGTGTATGTGAGAGCGAGAGAGAGAGTATGTGAGTGACAGAAAAAATGAGAGTAAGTACAATCTCTAGGCGTCTGGGTGGATGAGGTAAATACCTCATGGAGTTTCCCAGACAGTCTCAAAATAAAGATTAGACAGCGCGGGACAGATTGTTGTTCAACGAGCTTTCTTTCCCAGTAGATCTTAAACAAAACTGGTTTCGATATGACATGGCGAAATGGAGTGTGAGTACAAATATAAATGATCGTCTTGATCGTCTGCTGTTTCATAAACATCGCGTAGCCGGCCCAAAACTCCTTCAACGACGCTTCCGGTTGTCATGGCAGCAGCAAGATATGTTGACACTAGATGGGACAGACAATTGTCACAGTGATTTTCTTGGTTTGCTCTGTGGACAGGCCATCCAAAGGTTAGACCCAGAGGTTTGGGTCGTGGGGATTGGGGGTGGGGGGAGACAATTGAATTAAAGCAAATAAAAAATAGGTGCGTGGCGCCCAAAGAGAGACAAGAAAGTGAAAACTGATGTAACAGTGGCACTGCCATTCTTCTTCTCCGATCGTTTACCTTTTGACATTTCTTCCTGTTAATCGTTCTTTGACACAACTTTATGGAAGGGCTATGTTTGGTTTATTTGTTACTAGTTTGTAGTGTATAACCTGTTCGTGAGCCTCTTTGTGACATGATTGTACCTGTGTTACTCCATCGTCTCCTGTTTTTAAACGCCCCTACTTCATAATTCACAAACTAACAACATAACAACTCGTCAGTCAATTTTTCCTATATGTAAACCTGCGACTCCACTGAAAGCATACCTGAAGACTTTGTCCCATGACATCTGTGGTGGAAACGATTGGTCTCTCCCCAAGTCTCGCGTGCGCTCGAGGCGGCGGCAGCTGCAAAGCGCCTGTCACCGGGGTCGGGTCAGACCTCATCTCATCTGGACCAGCTCGATACGAGAGTTAAACATCACTACTTTCATGTGAGTGCTGTTGCCATGAGTGTGGCCACGTGATGTGTTTGGACAGTACACAGTTTTCATCGACAGTCTGTACTGATGATCTTTTCCATTCTGCTTGTGTGCATCGACCCCCCCTCCCCCACTTTAGCTACCTTTACTTTGTGAAGAAACCTGAATTCCCTCCCGCTACCGCCACAACCCCCTCCCACGCCCTCTGGTCCTCTTACATCTGGCTTGTGACCCTTTTGTCCTTAGGTGCAGCTCACGATCGAGACATTGTCCAGCCCTCCACTATCTCACCTAAAGGACCAGACTAGTGTGTGCTATGTGAATACAAAGCCCGCAGTTCACCAGCTGTGCCCAAGTGGACAAAGTGGCGATGCTGTTGACCCATAGTGACCCAAGCAGATGAACAGTGCAAGTGAGGAGTCAACGGTCAGCGAGTTGAACAGAGCCCTCACACCTCTGTGGCCAACATGAACTTGCATACTATATTTGCCAGTCGACAGCCAACTCTGCTCTTCTGTCTTTCACCTGAAAGTTGTCATCGATAAGAACTGAATCTTCATCTTTGTACATTGCCGACCTCAGTATGAAATAAATGTGTGTGTAAATAACCCAACGTCCGCCTGATGAAAATTGAAAATACTTAAAACTTTAAAGTCTTTCTAGATACTACTCTTACGAATTGTATTTAATTTTGATCTGTTTATAATTATTGTGACATGAAAGTATGTAGAAATATTGTAATGGCGACTCAAGATATTATCCTTAGCATTTATACTCGTACAGTACAGATTAACTTTGCCATTCCTTCAGTCGAAGGCTGCAGGTAATCAGCAGGATGAACACCTCAATTAACCGTGTTTATTTTGTTTGATAGATGCGAGCTTTTCCCTCAAGATGGCGCCACTGCAGGCTTCTGTCACAGAAATCAGCTTCGTGCTTGTTGTTGTTGAAGTTTGTTACAAAGTAGTTTTACTGTCACCATCCAAAAATTAAAAACGAGCCCCACACTCGAAACGCATGTCGTATAATGAAAAAGAAGTTAATGATTTCGTTTTCCTATGGACAGAAGGTAGAACGTTCCTTGTGATACCCGGGTATCGTTTTTCAGTGCTACCCGATTTATCTCATGGCGGAATGAGATACACTCTGTCTTGATCGCTCTGACGTCTTTCAGCCATTTATGTTAAAAACTTATCCGTGGGGGACCAGGTAACAGGCAGTTTTATGGCAGGTTACCATTCTCTGATGTGTCTCACCTTTTGACACTTTAAAGACATCTTGCGGAAAGGTATATGAGACACAAAAAAAGTCTTAGAAGTGGATTTTGTATTGAGAAACGCTAATGGGAAACTCTTCTTTTGCTTTCTTTCTCTCTTTCCTTCTGTGTGTGTGTGTGTGTGTGTGTGTGTGTGTGTGTGTGTGTTATAGAGAGAGAACTTTGATCTTCATCTCGATGATGTCGCCACACTCACTATTATTTATGCCCTGCGTTGCTCTGTCATTCGGAAACCATCCGTTTCTATCTGAAAGAGTTCTTCGTGAATTTATTTTAAGCATAAGTGCTAGGTCGACCTACCATTCAAAGCCGTACCCTAGACCCTCTTTTTCTCTCTCAAATTTTTAAGTTCGTGTGTTTACACGTGTAATTCTTGTGTTTACTTGTATTTAAAATAGTTTGCATATGTTAGAGCTGACATTAGTTTAAACGGTGTAAGGACGTAGGCAACCGCTTGCTGACAATGTCCCCAGAGAGGACTGTTTGTTCATTGCGCGCAAATAGCGGGTGGGTCCTGTTTTAATCCTTTTTTTGTCCACCTGAACTTGCAGAAGATGCGGTAGTTTCACGGCAGGAAATGACGTCAGTGTGGATGTCTGATATCATGAGGTCTCCAGGAATCGAGCAAAAAATGCAAGCGGGTGCACAACCGTCAACCGTCCACCGCCTCCTACATGTACGATTCCACAAACTCGACTATCAGCCGTGTCCAGCCTATAACCTGTATGACAGTTAGATACATTACAATGAAAATCTCAGTGCATAATCTTCTCTTCCAAAGCTAGAGCCGAGCTTTAGAGGAGAAATTATCCTTCACCTCCTCCTCTTCTCTCGTAACGTCTTATCTCAATGGTTGCATAGAAAATAGACTTCCACATAAAAGATATTAGATTCCACAAATTTAAATGGAATTTTTTTTCTTACGGTTAGACTAATCGTTTACGACAGGTGTGTGAGTCAACTTCCGCTTCAGCGACTTCCTATTAAACACACAAGGACAAAAATATCAAAATCACTCGCCCAAACAGAAAACTGCACAAAATCAGCGAACAAGAATTCACACAGACCATCCTTGTTCGCGACTATCAACGACTTAAGTACAACGACCATTGAGTACAAATGCCTGAGGAAATCCAAACACTTTCTTTACTTGTCTTCGTTGCTAGCCTTCGGCAAGCTAGACAATATTTGTGTGATCTGCCCCCCACTGGGATAAATAAAGTTTTATTGAATTTGTAAAAGCTGCAGTTAATGATAGTAGCACATTTTGTAATTAATTTCTGTTTGTTACACAATTTTATGCCTCAGATTTACACAGGCAATGCTTTTGACCTGAAAATATGTCTGAGTATCCAGTGACTAAACCTGATGAATGGACAGATTACTTGGGGAACATGTCACCTTTTAAAATCGACAAATCATGCTAAATGTTATTGATGACCTGGAAGGAAAAAGTGAACCTGATAAATGAATAAAAGTGGTTTGAAATCGAGCCATTTATCAAACACCCAGAGAATATAGCTTATCACACTAAGGGAAATAGCTCAAAAGTACTTGTGACAATTATCAAAGAATAATAATATTATTCAGCTGTGATTTTTTTTATGAGTGAAAAACCAATGTTGTTTTCTTATTTACTTCCGTTTGGGGGCCGCCTCTACCAAAACACACCAGGATTTATATTGAGAACAGCACGAGAAGAGTTTACGGGAGCGGGAAGTTAATAGGTTGTGTGTGAAGGGAAGTTTGCATATCTGAAAACCTGTTTTCAATATTTTTTAAAACTCTCATTACGCAGGCTACCCGTGGAAGGAACTTTGAATCAACAGAGTGCAGTTCTTTGTTGGGGCTTCGACTTCTTTTTTCTTTTTTTTGTCGCCCAGCTTTTGCTCAGCACGATATAAGTTTGTCGATAAAAATGGTAGCCCACAAGTTTTAGAGCAGCTGAGATGAGACGAACGGGCATTGCTGTTGAATGCAGAGAGAGCGACTGTGAACTCATTGAAATTCAATGTGTGTGGCAGTGTCAGCAGCGCCAGGTAGGCGAGGTCTCGGCACGATTGTTGAAGTGGTGCATTGTGACAGCTGTCGCCACCACAGTTGTCCTCCCACCTCCGTCCCCACGCGGCCCAGGCGGAAGTCCATTACGAGTTTAGCGCCGTTGCCGTGCGCAGTGACCTCGCGAACAACGTATTCTGACCTTTTTTCCTTCTTCGTCTTCGCGTCACATGACTTCCTCTTGTCTTGATAGTTCCCATCAGAGGCTGTAGTTGCGAAGGGAGAGTAAAACATTTCCCAGGGCAAATGAGGAACTAAAGGAAAAGCGTCTGGTTTTCGATACCCAGACCCCGCGGATACTACTTCATGTTACTTTATCCCAGGGTTCCTCTGCGACCGCTTTATAACTACGGTTCCATGGGTAAAGCAACATCTAGGGGTCTGGACACCGCTTTATAACTACGGTTCCATGGGTAAAGTAACATCTAGGGGTCTGGACACCGCTGTATAGTTGGGAAACAAGACCTTAGTCCTTGAGGTCCCCATGTTGCTTCAGGACAAAGACGTATCCTCGCTTCATAACTACCGCCCCTTCTCAGAAGGGTTTAAAACAAACAAACAAACAACCCCCTCCCCCAACAGCTTTGGTCTGCTCGCTCGCTGGCGATACGGAAGATCACAGTGAGTGTGCGTGCCGGGAGACGGCGGTTGCTACGTGTTGTGTTGAAGTTGACCTGGAAGTGATCTTTGCCAGTAAAACTAATTTCTGCCAGCCACGAGTAAACATGCCCTCTCCCACTTCATATTGTATTCAGCAAGTACCGTGTGCAAATAAAGCCGTTTTACCGGGAGATCATACACGGATTATTAAGTAAAGTTTGCTTTAACGAGCAAAGCAATCGTACACCAAGGATTACTCTAACCAGCGGGTATAGAAACGAGAGATCATTCAACAGGATTTTTTTATATAAAAAGAAAGTAACAGATTATTAAGAGATCGTACAGCAAAGATGACTTTTTCGCGAGATCAGACAACTAAGACTGCTGTAAGAGAACTTTACAGGGGTTTGTTTCGACCAGGATAGGGTCGGTGAACTAGTGTGGACGTGTATTAACATCCACACTCGACCAGCCGCTCGTGAACATTTCAGTTCATTGATCCGAGTCAGTCCTGTGAGAACGGGGGAAAGTAGGAAAGAGAGAACTGCTGAGATTCGCATTCTCCCATCCAATGAGGAAGGTTGGGGGGTGGTGGTGGTGGCAAGTTTTCAGTTCTTGAGCAACATTCTGCGACATATTGCATAAAATACTAACGCTAGTGAAAAAAATTCATTCATAAAACTAGGTATATCAATAGAGATTAACCCTTCTTAACGATGGTGTTAACCTGCAGCAGCCACAGCTGGAAAATTTCTGTTGCAAAGTGTAGAGTTTGAAGATGACTAGAAAATATTGTCAGCTTATGTTAAAGCGCTTTGAGGTCCTTTTCGCTGTGTAAATCTTTTGTTATTATTACGGAAGTTATCATATATCTCATCCAATAGCTTGGTAAGCGACGCACGGGCTCAAGATGGTGAAAAGAAAACCCCAAGAATATCTCACCCACGCACTCTTTATACGTACGCACGCAATCACACGCACACACGCAGACAGGCGCGCACCGCTTGTTTAGCGACACGCTGTGGATATCGATTGCTTCTTACTACTTTCCTACAGTCGGAAAACGCATTTGTTCCATCGGCATTTCGCAGTGTCGAGGCTTTAATGCAAGATGTGTAAAATTTGCCTTTATTTTTTTTTTTTTTATAGAGGTCTTAAGTGTATATTAAGTTGTGTCATTGGATGCCTGCGTATGCGGGTGTTTGCGAGAGCGCGCGCGAAAGAGGAGGGAGACCGGAAGTCACCGCGGTATCTGTCGTTATGGGTTCGCAATCTCCGTACACATCCACATTACCTCGCAGTCACGTAGAACTGATAAGCTGATAGAGGTGCAACTCTTCCTGGCCACTGGGTCAAAAAAGGAAAAAAAAACCCCTGCTGCAGTGTTCTTACTTATTTTCCCGTTACATTTAAATAACCGCTTTGTGACCCCGGTGTAGACGAGTGATGATATGGCGCAGATCAGGTCGCGGTGTTATAGTTTAGGTTCATCATGCAGGTGATGCTAGGTACAGTGTCTATTATGGTCTCGAACATTTGGCCTGGACAACAGCAGTAACGCTGAGCAAGATATGACCTTTCACCTAATGGCATTATGAAACTGTGTGCGACATTTTCCCGTGCACCCGAGTGACTTCCTGTGATAATCTGCTTTGAACCTTTGCCTGGTCACGTGGCGTGACCTCTTGAGTGCTGGGCAATTTGTTTTCCTTCCCTTATATATTCCCCCCTCCCCCTACTATTTTCATCGGTCGAAAATGATGGACTGGCGCTCTAAAAGCAACCCTTTCCCACAACACACACACACACACACAACACACACATATAAAAAACACCAGCAAAAAACGAAATAATTGAGGTATGGCGAGCGAAAAAATGTCTGCCCCATTTTCTTATTTTATTTATTTATTTATTTTTAGCGACGATTGTGTCGGAAAAGAGTTAGGCAGATAGTGTGATTGTTTCATTTATTACTTTGCACCGAGATACAATAACTTTTATTGCGAAGCACTGCAATGAACTGTGCAGAGGCTGCAGCTGGTAAAGCAGCAAGAAGACAGCAGTGGACTTCTCACATCTTCTGTTACTGCGAATATTGGGAGTCCATAAAGGCAGCCATCCGTATCTGCTCACTGCAGCCAGTGCTGCGTAGGCTTGTGTAGCAGCCAGGAGCCATAGTTATGAAACGAGGGCAGTCGTTGCCGATAGGGAAATCCGTGGTAAGAGTCTTTGTCTCCATAGTTACGAACCTGTGTTTAGACCCCGCAAATGTTGCCTTGTGTTGCTTGGTCTCAGGACATCTTTCCAACCACTTCCTAACTGCGATGATAGGGGCAAAACATTTACGTGGTATGGATATCGCTTTATAACGAACGTTTGCCTCCCCCCACCCCCCCTTCCCCACCGTACACTTGCTGTCGCTTCATAACTTCACTACAGCAAATACCGCGTGCGGTCCCAGAACCCGTTTCCCCAGACGACGGGGAGGTGAAGGGAAGAGATAGTGTGTGTTGGGGTGGTGGTGGTGGTGGTGGTGGTGGTCAAGTTATTTTCTTTAATAACAACGTCTGAGCATCAGGGATATTGTATGCTTCACTTCTCCATGACCAAAATGCACCGAACCCTCAGGTTCCTCTCATATGTTGCACGGTTGCATGGGGTGAACCAGTGGAGTGGACTGTAGAAAGTGTTTGCGTCTCTTTTTGCTTTTCGCTCATTATGTATATACTATAGCGCCTTTTTGCTCTGTATGAATAATGTATAGAACCCTTCTGCTCTGTGTGTGTGTGTGTGTGTGTGTTGCCTTTTTTCGCTCTGTATGCGAGTTCCCTTTCAGAAATGGTGGAACATTTACTTCCTACATTAGGGACTTTTTACGAATGAAATGATTGAGATACAGACGTTGAACCCTCTGCCAGTGTTTTGAAATGCTTTGGTCAGAAAGTCTCAGAAAGGCTGTTATATTTCAACACTCCCGCGCGCGCACGTACCTAAGTAGGAGACGGGTATGAAGCTAGGGAAATGTGTGCGCGCGTGCGTGTGTCGATGTGAGCGCGTGCACGTCACGCTAGAAAAAGCTTCCATTTACATCGTTTGTTGGATGTAACAATTTTGTTAAATTCGACTTTGGTTCGCTCTGATTTTTTTAATCATTCATTTAATTAGACAAAGTCAATGGGCAACGTCCCAAGGCATATATAAGAACGGAGTCACCATCCCATTCATTCTGCAGTCAACACGCAGTTGAAACTAAAGAAGAGACGATGAACTTTCCACTAGGACCAATAGCCTAATCGCCATAGTGAGGGGTGTAATGATAAGAGTTATCCCGGAGGGACATCCGGGGCTTTATGTACATATAAGTGACGTCAAGATGGCGAGTTAGCTTATTGCTTTTGTTACGATTAAACACAGTATTCATCAAGATCCACAGTGTCTTGTGTTAGTCGGCTGATAGCACGCAGCACGATACATGGTGTCAGAAGTGGGATACAAAGATGAAGCCATCAGAGATCGCCTCGTGCTAGGGATCCTCGACAGAGACTTGTCCGAAAGATTACAATTAAAGGCAGATTTAACACTGCAAGACGCCATCTTGCTTGCCCGCCAATACGAACAAGTGAAAGCACAGCTTTCCGACCAACGTCGCACAAATGTGGACGTAGTACAATCCAAGAAAAGTGTCGCTAGTACTAGTAGTCAGTGCAAAGGTGCAACTGGCAATTCACGCAGCTTCAGTGGTCGACGTCGCGGTAGAACAGAAAGGAGCGACCATGCATCGTCAGCAGTTAAAAGCTGTACTGAGTGTACTCGTTGTGGCAGGTGGCACGGTAGCTCATGTGTTTGCCCAGCTCAGGGAAAGAAGTGTAACAAGTGTGGTAGGCTTGGACACTTTGCTACAGTGTGCAGAACAAAGTTAGTGCAGGCACTTGAAGAAAAACAGAAGTGCAGGAACATTTTGTAGGGACTTTGTGCAGTGACAGTAGAGAACCACCATGGACAACTGTACTACAGTTTGGCGGTTGTGATGTCAAGTTCAAAATTGACACAGGGGCAGATGTTTCTGTCATCTCATCAACACAGTTCAAAAAGTTGTCACCGCGTCCCAAGCTATTAAAGACCAATGTAGTCCTAAGGAGTGTAGGAGGAGTCCTGAAGTGTGATGGACAGTTCACTACTACAACAAGAGTTCATGACCAGCTTCATGTACTGAGAGTGTTTGTTGTGCAAGCAACCACTGAAAATCTGCTTAGTAGAGAAGCAGCATCCAGACTAGGTTTAGTGAAGAAGATAGAGACTGTGAATGCTTTATTTGGTCAACTTGACAAGACACCTGTGCAGTGTCCACCAGTCAAAATCATCTTGAAAGAAAACATTGAGCCATACAGTGTTCATGCAGCAAGGAGAATACCAATACCATTGCTGGACAAGGTGAAGGAAGAATTAAAAGAAATGCAGGAAACAGGGATTATAGAGGAAGTAACAGAGCCAACAGATTGGTGCTCTCCCATTGTGCCAGTAATGAAGAAATCAGGTAGCATACGTATTTGCGTTGACTACAAGAAACTCAATACCGCAGTGAAGCGAGAGCGGTACACCTTGCCAACACTGGAAGATATCTTACATAAGCTCTCTGGATCAGCAGTTTACAGCAAGCTGGATGCAACATCAGGGTTCTATCAGATTCCCCTTGATCCAGATTCTGCAAAACTTACATTTATCACTCCATGTGGGAGGTATTTCTTCAAGAGATTACCATTTGGCATTTCATCAGCTCCAGAGATATTCCAGAGAACCATGGAGACTATCCTAAAGGATGTACCCAATATAATCTGCTATTTTGATGATATCCTTGTTTATAGTGAGAATGAACAAGCTCGCGAGAAACATCTTGAGAGAGTCATGAAAACACTTGCCAGTGCTAACCTGAAACTCAACTATGAGAAATGTGAGCTCAGGAAGCATGAGATTGAATTTTTGGGTCATAGAATCAGCAAGAATGGAATTTCACCAGACCCAGGAAAGGTTGAAGCAATAATTGCCATGCCAGATCCAACTAATGTACCCGAGTTGAGGAGGATGCTGGGCATGTGCAACTTCTTAGGGCGGTATTTGCCAAGTCTGTCTACAGTACTTCAGCCACTGACGCAGCTGCTGGGGAAGGATCAAGAGTGGAGTTGGGGCTCAATGCAAGTCAAAGCCATGGCTGACGTGAAGAAACTGCTTACTTCAGCACCAACGCTCGCATTCTACGATCCAGCAAAGACTACAATTGTCAGCGCAGATGCTAGTAGTTATGGCATTGGTGGCGTATTGCTACAGCAGCATCCTGAAGGTCTCAAAGCAGTGGCATATTGTTCAAGAACATTGACTGCTAGTGAATGCAGATATGCACAGATAGAGAAAGTAACACTGGCAGCAGTCTGGGCTTGTGAAAAGTTCAGCAGATACTTGATTGGTCTTGACAATGTTCGACTACAGACTGATCACAAACCTATTGTGCCACTAATCAACAATCGTGACTTGCAAGATACTCCTATCAGATGCCAACGCATGTTGATGCGCCTCATGAGATTCAGCATCAGCGCAGAGTATGTGCCAGGGAAGAAGCTTGTCATTGCAGATGCTCTATCCCGAAGTCCTCAGTTAACCACTGCCGAATCTGATGTTATAACACTTTCAGAAGATGTTGAGGCATATTTGAGCAGTGTAGACATTTCATGGTCATGTGCAGCTTCAGATAAGCGTCTGAAAGAGATTGCAGAAGAGACAAGAAAAGACAGACTGATTCAAGCAGCAATTCGCTACACTAATGAAGGCTGGCCAAAATACATTACAGATGTAGAAGATAATCTTCGTGACTATTATGCAGTGCGCATGGAACTTAGTGTGCACAATGGTCTCCTTACCAGAGGAACACGCATTGTTGTGCCAGCACCACTTCATGATGATATCCTGAAGAGGATACATGAAGGTCATCAAGGAATCACTAAATGCAGAGAGAGAGCAAAAGCAACAGTTTGGTGGCCAGGTATCAATGACAAGATTACAAGAATTGTCGAAGAATGCAGACATTGCCAGAAGAAGAAACCTACACAGAACAAGGAACCTTTGATACCGACAGAATTACCACAGCGTGTATTCCAGAAGTGTGCTCCGAGGATATATATTGTACAAACTCCAAGAGGCAGTTTTCGACGCAACAGACGTCATCTCAGAAGGTCAATAAACTTCGAGCCGGAGCAGTCCAATTCCAAACCCAGTCCTGTCCAAAATGACTTTTCCCTGTATTCTTCCCAAGTCCCAGTGACAGGTGAACTAGAGACAGCACTTCATGTTAGTGATCCAAGTCAAGGTCCAGAATCGACATCTAATAAAGGTGGTCCTGCTACAGAAGCCAGACATGGTGCTACTCCAGATCCAGGAGATTCCCATCCCGGTAGCAGCTCTGCACCTAGAATGACTCGAAGCGGCAGAATAATCACCCTGCCTGCGCGTTACAAAGACTGATCATTATGTTTTGAACATTGACTAGAGAATAAACATTCTCCCCATCAGTTGAAGAATCTCAAGGGAGGGGAGATGTAATGATAAGAGTTATCCCGGAGGGACATCCGGGGCTTTATGTACATTTAAGTGACGTCAAGATGGCGAGTTAGCTTATTGCTTTTGTTACGATTAAACACAGTATTCATCAAGATCCACAGTGTCTTGTGTTAGTCGGCTGATAGCACGCAGCACGATACAAGGGGTCTAGGCTATGACATGTGGAAAGTAGAGTAAAGCTTTTCTTCATCGTCCTTTACCTCCCATGATAAATCAGGTACCTGTTATAGTTAGGCGGAGTGTGTGGGCGTCTAGGTACGCGGTAAAGTGCTAGGAGGTCTACTAGGCTCGAGCTGCTGGCCTCATTCGCTTTCTGCGGTGAAAGGTCACACGGGAGGAAGTAGCAGGTGGAAGGAAGGGGGGGACTGCCCCAGTCGCGAATCCATACAAAATACCGATAAGCCTTTTTTTTTTCTTTCGATTTCCTCTCCTCTTACCACCCCGTCAGTTTTCTGCCCGTAACCCCCTCCCACGCGGCTTTCAACATGTTCTGGTGAACCATTAGCCGCCCCGCGAGGTGCTGGGTTGTCCTGAGATCTACCTCGTGTAAATCCTCCCGTACACAGACACACGACGATCGTCGAGGTGGTGTATTAGATCTGATCCAGTCATCCGTAAACCGTTTGGGAAAAAAATTACGATGGAGGTTATTTAAAGCGAAAAAGATCGTCTGCTAGTTTATACTAACGTGCAGGTGGTTACTGGAATAAAAGGGGGAGGAGGGGTGGTTTACCGAAAACAGCAGATCCTCGCGCGTTATTTGCGTGTACATTCCATTTGAGAACTGTTAACACACGCACAGGTGAGCGTCACCCTCGCCCTGGTGCACCCCAGGTCACTGACTGCGTTGCCTGGAAGGAATAGGGAAGGAAAGATAAGCGAGATAGTGACCGCAGCGACCAAGTGCACACGCGAGTGGGGCTGGTTGCTGTGACGCATTCAGTGGAGAATGATAAGAATCCCTATACTCGGGTGGCTGGGTGGGTTTACCCCTTTGAACTACTCCACCTGGAATGTCAAGACTTCTTTTACCGAAGGCACGTCCCTGAGACATCGATACCTGTTTGAAACGACTGTGAACAGCTCTATGTTCACCTAGGTGAGGGAGACAACCACTTGAGATCTCTCAGTAAAGTTTTTCCTGATACAGGCCCTTCAAGTGGGACAGTCTTGTCATTACCAGTATCTTCACATTCTGGTTAGCAACTTTACATAGGCATGCATGTGGAGGCTTGGGGGCAGAGGGTATTTGATGGCTGGTTTGTAGACTGGGCAAGCAACCCCCAATCTGCTCTGTTATAGATCAAGAGCTGGTCTGTTTCAAAACTGGAAGTCTGTCTTTATAAGGACTTTGTTATTAATACATGACAATGAAATGCAGACTGTGGCAGGACAAATAACAGGGGATGCAAAAATAACATGCAGACCGGAGAACATTTCAAAGACTAATTTTATCTCATTTGCACGCAGCATATGGCATAGGTAGGGAAAAATCTCAATGAAGTATTGTTTGCACAGAATACTTCCAGAAAATGGCTGTTCATAGCCTGTGCTAAGTGTGATGTGTAACAAAAGCAGGGAAGACTTTTTCTGGTTTCAAATTTTGGGTTATAGGTCTCACTGAGAGAACTATTTAATTGTACAAATAACAATAATCAAAACATATACCAAATAGCTTACTTAGTCCTCTTCAAACCTAGGTGATACATAAGGCATTTGCTAGAGACCTCCATTTTTTGTCAGCAGCAAGTTTAGTTCTTCTAGTGTAGTTTCTGGTTTCTTTAGTTCTGTCTCTACTGTTCTTCCCTACCCCCCCCCTTTTTTTTTGGCCGACCACATTTCCCTGTGCCATTAACTGTCCATGAATGGTTGTGATTTCATTTTGTATTTTACAAAATAAGTAGTATGTGATATTTCACAGTTATTTTTCTGTCATCTTAAATGATTGAGAAACATCAGCTAGCAATGAATGCCTATGCTTGGCTTTGTGTACATCCTTTATCCTAGTGACAACATACCTAACAGAGTATGGGACAGAGTCTGTTATCTGCATAATTCTGTTGTTATATATCTTTGCACCCCATCATCCTATCTTTCTGTCCCATCACCAAATTCACTTTGTTTGCTGTTGTTACAGCCGTGGGCAACCTCAAGCTGTTCAGCTGCGTGCAGGATCACCATATTGCTCGCCATGGCTTTGACTGCGACATCTTTGCAACAGATCGGCGGCCTCACTGCATCAAGGCACGCTATTCTATGTGTGAGGTCACACCAGCCGGTACTCTTCGCGGGGTGGACATGTACAGAAAAGATGGATTGCATACCTCTATTCAGTTCAAACTCTGGCCTATTACACTTCAAGAGCAAACAATTAAGACACCTGACCTGAATCTACCTCGACATCAGGTAAGCACTCATCAAAGGAGACACTGTATTTATTTTTGTTGTTGAAAAGTGCTTGCTGTTTTCTGTCATTTTATGGAACTTGGAGTTTCCATTGTGAAGGACAGGTGCATTTAAATCACCTATAATTGTAAAGTTAATGATATTCACAAAGTGAAATGAAAAAGTGAAGTGCATTGCAATTTAGTTAATATAATACATAGTATTTATATTGTTTTCAAAATGTAATGCATCGTTAATGTGTAGTGATGTTAAAGTGAAGATGTGCCTGTACCAGGTAAAGGAAATGAAAATTACACTAAATTTTGCAGAAATATAATGCACATGCATATGCAAACCATGAAATAAAGTTAACTTTTTTTTTGGTTGGTGTGTTGGCAGCATGCAACAGCTGTGAAATTCAACAAAAAGTACAAAAGATTAAATCTTCGCCCAAAAACCATTCACGGAGTTGATAGCATCCACCTTGATAGTAATCGCATTGAAGATCTCCTTGCACAGGAAAGTTTGTCGAAATCACAGCCGTCAATCTTGGTTGCTGTGGATACTTCAGGTGTTGGCTTTCACAGGATGTCTTCATTCCGACAATCCCTGAAAAGCACAGCCTCATTAGACAGAAAAAAACGGAGGAGAACTGTGTCTGGTGTGTCAGAAAATATCATAAAAGAGATTGAGCAGTTTGAGAAAGGAAGAAAGTCCATCCGAACCACACCACGACCTTACAGTTTTGATGATCTTGATGCCCAGCCAGGCCAAGAGCCTGACGAGCTGATGATGCAGTACATCGATGAACTGGATGCCAAGATGGAGGAACGAGCTGAGCAAGAACGTGCCAGCCGTGAGCCAAGGCTGTTCAAGTTTCTCCCATGCCGTAGAACAAGATCACTGCCTCGTTGCATCAAGGCTGGAACATCGCAAAGCAGAGGGTCTATGATCTTTGAGCAAGATACTGACAACAAGAACAAAGATGGTTCTGTTATCAGCACAACAGCTGGTCATACAAGCAGTTTGTTGAGCCTGGGTAGCACAGGATCATCAGCTTCTAGCAAGAACACAAAACGCTCCAGCATTATCAGCAACAAAATCAAGTCTTTTGTCAGTGGAACCATTCGACCTCGTCCCAAATCCCTTGACCTTGATGCCATTGATTTCTTAGGAGCTGAAGACAATGAAGAGAGAATGACAGGAATTGGTGGAAATCTTACACGCAAGCGCTCTCCTAGCATGCCTGATGATATCATGACCATTTCTAGCTCCCAGGAGTCACAGGTTGGTCCTGGAACATACTATTATTTCAACAGCAATACTCTCCCTCGAGCTCAAGCAAGGAAATATGAATTTCCTTGGGATTCACTCCCCAAAGACTGGACCACTGCTGTAAAATTACGTGAGATATCCAAGCGACGTCGTGAAGAGCGAAATTCTTCATCAGGTGGGCACTTAAAAAAAATTAATATTGTGAACATTAAAAAACTATAAATCATTACGCATGATAGGAAGGACAGTGGACTGAAACACTGCCAGCATTATCAGTTATGTGGATTTAGCACTATGGTCAGAAAATATGTGTGCCTGAAGTGCATTGTGAATGCTGCAGATGGGAGAGTGGTGAACAACCTAATCACTAGAACTGGGTAAAAAAAAATTACGTAATGGATATTAAATGCTTCATTATATTTTTGTGTAAGTGCTTGCTTGCTTATTTGTGTAGGCAACTGGAGTGGCAGCAGCAACCGACAGTCTTTAGACTCTGCTCGCTCTTCCACGTTACCTTCCTCTACGTCTCAGCACTCTTTAGGCCGAGATTCTGGTCGTGACTCTCCGTCACTGGATGACAGGTATACATATGCACCAAAGAACAGTTACTCTGCCTTTTTTAGCAAAGAAGTACTTGAAGGTGAGGGGAGGGATGAGATGTAAGGAGGGATAGTTCATGGGACAGAGAACATAATTGAAGTGTAGGGTAGAAAACGTGAATTCAGGGTATCTCGATTAGTTCTTGATATAGAAGGGCTGGCTTGAACAAAATGTAGGTATTGGGATTTATTCTTATAAACCACAAACCAGCTAATAGCTACCCATTAACATGCTGTTCTGAAGAAACATTTTAGTTTTTAACTGACATATTTAGATGTTTCCAGCAAGTTGATCTCCTCATCATGAAGTAGGAAATTTATGAATGAATGCCTTTACATCTGTTTGTTTTTTTAGAAGTGGAACAGACACAAGTTCCCCTACAGACAAGACAACCCAGGACTGTCTTTTGTCTACATTTGCACCACTCAAGTCATTCTCTGCCAAGGATGGCACACGGGATACAGAAGAGTGGCTGCGTTCACTAGCACAACGAGCAGCAAGCAGAGAAGATGCTACAGCTGACATAACAGCATCACTTTCACGCCTGTCATTGTTGACACGCCAGAACATTCAGGAGCTAGATAGCATGTCCACTGGCTTGCAGCGTCCTCCAAAAATGGATGATGAGGTCTCCTCAGTGTACTCTTTGGATCAAGAGGGTTTTTACACATCTTTTCACAACGACAGTGGCTTGAGGCGGAGCACCAACATGCTTCTTGAAGGTGAAGATGATACTCACTTGCCCCTTGTCAAAGAAGCACATAGTAGTATGCTTAGTATAGGAAGTAATAATACAATTGACAGTGTGATTTTCCGTCCCTTTGGTGCTAGCGGAGCTGAGACTGCTCAAGAATCTGACATATGTCCTGTGGCTTCCCAGTCCCATGATGAGAAAACCAAAAAAGTGCGTCCTCTACCTCCTCCACGTTGTGGAAGTTGTTTAAGTGGCAATTCACCAGATACAAGTACAAAAAGTGTCAGCTCCACTGGTTTGTCAACCATTCTCGAGTCTGCTGCTGTAAGGGTGACAAAGACCAGTGGTGAACAGTCAAATTCTGAATCGGACCAGGAGATAGTTTGTGCTCGTGTGAAGTCCAAGACACGAATTTCCCCACACACTTTTCCCTCCTGGTGTTTAATTAGTGATGAAGATAGCACCGACAGTTCCAGCACTCACCTTAACCAGCGAAGCCCTCAAGATGCTGCTTCTGTTTCTCTTTCGGGAAGCGGGTCACATGAGGGTGCTGGGCCCATAAACCCTCTCTCCCTGACTGGCTCATCTGTTGCCTTGGAGCCAAGTCTACAAGGGGAGAAGGCTTTAGAAACAGGGTGGAAGGGTGTAGAAACAGGGTGGAAGGGTAGTACACTACCACGTCTTTACCTAGAGTCCAAAGTGTGGGAGGAAGATGTGCAGGAACAGAACAACTCGTGGCCACGATCTAGACGCTCACAACATCAGCAGCCCACGGCAGGCATTTTGAAAAGAGACAAATCCCCTGCTGGCACTTTAAAGCACAAGACTTTAAACTTTGCACCTGTGGTAAGCTATTTTGACCACCAAACACTAGATGGTTCTGAGGCATCTTTGGCATCATCGACCTTGTCATCCCTGGACAGCAGCAGTGACCAGTCTGGCAATTATAAACTTGCCATGCATTTCCCATCTACATCCAATGGCATTTCAGATAGTTTGGTGGATCTTAAGTACCAGCCTACAATAACAGTCAAGCCAGGGAGGTCAGGTGACTGCAGAATTAGATCACAAATAATCTATCCTCCCACCCTTGTTAAAGCAACGTCTGCTCCTATGAGCAGCCATTATCTGCCAGGAATGTCATCGGGTGTGGTAGAGTCTTCTGAGGGCTCAGTCACAAGCAGCCAGTCATCCATACCTTCCTTGTCAGATTGTGGCCGTGGTGGCTATTTGGACATGAGCAGAAGTCTGGGCAATCATTCTCTGGACACTCTAAGCTCAAGCAGCTCAGCTGCATTTTCAGACATTGATTCCAGCCTGACCTATGTCTCCAGTCCCAACATCACCCCAACCAACTCTGTGCTCAGGCTTGACCAAGATTTATCAGATACCCCTACCCCTGTCAACTCTCCAAGCCTTGAGCGAAGTGCAAATAGGACAACCTCAGTTCCTGTGAATGGTGCTTCACGTTGTAGCTCTGTACACTCCTCAAAACCAGGGTCAGGTTTTCCAGTTGTGCTGGACAGTGGACCAGTGCTTCATTCATACCCCCCACCAGTGGTGCAGATAAGATCTGACTGTGGCCACACAGAGACATCTTCTAGCATTGTGCAAAGCAAATCTGCAAGGAGTTTTCATGACTTGGGAATCCCTGAGCAATCTTCTGGTGGGTGGGTGGCAGAGAAACTTGCAAATAGGTCACGAACTAATTCTTTGACAATGGACAGTGGCTTCAGCTCGCCAACCACTCCAACAACAGCATTGGTGGACTCGCAGCAGCAAGAACGTGTTAAACGATCTTCAAATCAGTGTGGAACCTGGCCAAGCTCACATTACTCACAGCTTCACAATCCACAGCCTCAAATGGCTGATGCAATACTGGCACCTGAATCAGAAATTAACAGTGGAGAGAATGGGAAATATGTAAGTTCTAGAAAGCATAGAACATCCAATCCACCAACACATCTTTCCTTGGGTCACACACATGAACCTCTGGAAGCTTCTGATGCTTCCATGTCTTTTCTGGCTTCTACACCAAGGACAGATTCTTACCGTGTTGCTATGAATAGGGATTTAAACCCACAGAAGCGTAGCGTCCAAAGTAAACATCACCCTGGAAGATCTTTTTCATCAAGTGATACGTCTGCTTCCAGCAAGAACCCATCCCATCCTCCTCGCATGACAAAGACTTTCTCCTGCCCTGTTGGTAACCTTGATGATGCAGTCAGCAGGGCAGACTCTTATCGTTTAGCAGTACGCAACACACATGGTGTTTTGGGAGAACTTGCCACACGTAATACCTCTTACCGTATGGCCACTCGAGAAGATGATCCCATGCCTGAACCAAATTTCAGAATGGATGCACTCAATTCTTGGGACAGAATGCAGGCCAAAAGTGGCAAGGACATTCGCAGAATGGGAATTACGGATGTGGACCAACTGAAGTGCTATGATGATGGCAGTAATTTTAGCAGACTTTCCATGTCATCAGTCACAAACAAAGGATTTGCTGGCATCAACTCCTCTCGTAAGAAAATGAAACAAGAGGCTCATAGCCTGTTGCGGAGTGATAAAACACCCTCACCCGACATGAAACTGCCTCCAAAGTCTGGTAAGAGCAGCAAAGATAAGACTAGAACCCAGTCATCCACTTACATTCGTTTTGACCCTATCTTTGAAGACAAAGATGACTTGTACACTTCTACTCACAGTCTACGCACACAGTCTGTAGAAATGCTGGTGTCTGAGAATGGATTTTTAATGAGTGATAAAATTGTCAGCCAGATGCCACCAGGGAGACTAAAAACCAGTGGAAATAAGAAGCCAGCAGATGAGAAAGCTGTCATGTCCATTCTGGATAGCATAAAGACTACTATTAAATCTATATCCAGCAAAAATTCAGTGGACAAAGATATGTGGCGATACGAAGGAGGCATTTAACAGTGGCCAGTCACTTGGTCACATAATTTTGTGCTGCTTTCTTTTGAATTAAGGATCAAAAGAGTTGTTTAAAAGTGCTGATGCTTTTGACTCTTTGAAATAGTTAACGGTGCTCACATGTCTATGCATCCTTCCATTGCAGTAGTTTTTTTGTCTGCAACTTTTGGTCTATCTTCAAGCAATTGTTTGCTTTTTATACATTTTATGGTTGATTTTAGGCTTAAGAAATGAGCAGACTGAAAAAAACTATGCTCTTGCTAATAAAACAGTTTCTAAATGATTGTAAATATTTATGTGTGCAGAAAAATCTGTGTAGATGTGTTCAGCACATGGGCAGTTAGGCAGCACAAATAATGTTATTTTATGTTTGTAGCAACTAAGTGTGTAGTGGTATGTACTTTCCAATCGCTTTTTAATGTTTTATGATCAGAAAAAGCTGATCTTGTTGGTGAAAATCTCTGTTAACAAATGCCGACCAAAACTTAATATTTAAAATCAAAAAGTAGTTGTGATCCAAAGAGACATCATTTGTATGAGGGAAAATAAATTTTAGGATAAAAACATTTTTAAACACATTTATGTGCTCTGGATAAAAGCATATTCATATGCATATGTGCATGCACGCCCATACACATGCATTCACACCAACTTGCAGAAATAATGTTACTTACAAACGACTTGATTAAAATATGTGTCAAGATGGAAAGAGGTTTTGCTGTGGAGCCTTTAGGAGTTCAGTTTTTTCATAGGCAGATTTATTCACTAGCCTTGTTGTGAACACCATATACTGTTTATTACAGTTTATTTTAAAACCATTTTCTTGCTGTATTGAATGTATTTATCGAGAAGAAATTATCGATAACTAAATATGAAATAATTAAAATATTTTTAAATGATCAACAACATTCTTCAGTAGTGAGATGCCAGTTTTTACTTAATTACTGGCAGAGATTCAGGGACTGCCAAAGCTTTCTAAAATTATTATTGGTTAATTTAATATGAGTTTTGTTCATGTTCATTTCAAGGGTTGAACCTTGGGATGAGAAATAAGAGCAATTGTTTTAGGCATCATTGATATCACATGGAGAAATCAATGGTTGGTTCACATTTTGCAGGCAAAGATTTGCTTCGGTCTCAGTAAACATTCATGATAATTCATACTTCTCTCCCCTCATGTTTTCTGTTTCATGGTGAAATGGGAGTCTTAGACAAAATGGTGTCTCAAGCATAGATGCTTGTGATGTTAGCAGTTTTAATGGAAATTTTCATCTCTCCCAATGTTTATCCCAAGATTTCACAGAAATCATCACAGGAGTAGTTCTCTTAGTCTCTTATGAGATCACTTGTACATTTTTTGTAAAGCATAATTGGTACCTTTTGAACCTGATACAGGACAGAAACCCAAACCTGACCTCCATCAACTAGCTAATAAAACCATCAAAATGGGGCTATATTAGCATCATGAGTTTTTTTTGGGGGGAAAGTTTCCATTTTGCTTTGGTCAAGTGGCAGCATGTCAATAAAGTGTTGTACCTTATTGGCACACCAAGTCAGTGGTTGCAGCAAATTCAATATCCTTCACATCAACAGGGACCAAGTTAATATATATAACATCAGTTGTGAAAGCCATTGCTTGTGGGCATAATAGTGTTAACTACATAGAAGAGGAAAGTATGTAGAATTGAGAGATACTTTTTTCCTATGTACTTAAGTTTAAAAATTCTTTAACATGTTTCTTTAATGTGAATTTGTTAATATTTAATATTTCCATTAGAGAAAGCTGTTAAATCATTTAAAATTAAAATCAAAAGATAAATTTAGAGAATTTTTATGAAATGTGATTTGAACAAAGTCAATGCAAATGTGAAAATGTATTGACACAGAGGGAGTTTTCTTTACAAGAATCTGTTTGGGTTAAGTGAGTCCTTTGTCCTGAAGTTAACACAGGACTTTTTCAGTTGTAGTGACAAAACATTTGAGGACCAGCTCTCAAGTTTTAATGCTCGGGGTACAGGCACAGTAATAAACTATTGGTTTCAGAAGATAAGGGTGCCTTAATTGAACCTGGCTCTTTTTATTCAGCCTTTTCTATCCTTTCATGTGGCCATCACGTCTGATAACATTGGCACCTGTTTGTTTACACTGTAATTCTTACTCTGCAGTCCAAGGAGGCACACAGTAGCCAATCTGACAAATCTCAACCAAATATCACATGTAGCGTTTAGTCAGTTATATTTTGCAAGCAATTTTGCTGAGATTGTGAAGACACTAATTGTAAAATTTAGTTTTCAAAATCAAAATCTGAACCCAATTATTATTGGTTGAGCAAAAGCAACTATTAAAAAACATTTTGTTGTTATCAGCGAAAAATGAATATTGCTGCCCTATTATATTTAAAAAATATATTATTACCTGTCATGTACTTTTTTGTTAAAATTCTTTTGAAATTAATGAAAGTTAGGGCAAGAGTAACAGGAATATTGTTAAAATTTTTATGTTGGATTTTGAAATGTTTTACATTGGTATATATACATGTCAAATTTCCTAGTCAACAACCTAACCTTTACAGCTATGTAATTGATTTTATCAAACTGTCATCACAATCTTACAGGCACAAATCATCACCATTCACATCACCTTGTTTTGGGATGTAAATAACTGTTAAATATCCTTGTTTTCACTGATCTTTATTATAGTAGACATAGAATCTGGGAATCTATGCATGATACGTACCTTTCTTTAAAAGCATTGTGCACACAAGTCCACATCAATATTCTTAAACCTCCATAATGGCGACTATCATAAAAAGTGTATCTTGTGTTTACATTGCCTTGGGGGTGGGGGGAACCTGATGCATCTTGCGTTGTCATTCATACAACTCCATTTTCTTGACTATTAGGGAAAGCCAAAGATTGTGCTGTTATCATTTCTATTGTGTGAGCAGACAATTAAAACAAAAACCACCAATGCCAAGAATGCTCCCAAGTCTTCTCCAAATGATCACAGGGCTGCAAGATGTGGAAGAAACTGGTCCATCTATGCATGGGTTTCAAAATACAAGTACACATGTACGGAAAAAATGTGCACCCATTTCCAAGACAAAGTCATGGAGTGGGGTGGGGAGGAGAAAAAAAGAATCCCCACAATATGCTGTGTCTCAGATGTGTGTAGCGTGACTTTAAAAATAAATTTTTTGTCATTTTGTTTCATTTTTTTAGTTTGTGTGTTTACTAGACAAGAGAATGTATGGAAATGGAGCATCTATATGACCAACTCACAAGGGTTACAGGTCAAAATGTAAGGTGTTAATGTTAAAATCAGAACAGAACAGTCCTTTTGCCACCTAGTCCAACAATGTGAAAACTAGTCTCAAAGTTACAAGGGAATTGATACATACTGCATGGCAATGAAACTATACCAAGCGTGAGAGAGCCAGGTGATATTAGTGTAGAGATTTGGACCACTGTGTCATCACCTGCAGTAGTAACAAACCCAACAAGGTGACAGTCTTTAGTCAAGAGGCAAAGCATATCCTCATGAATATATTGCTCAATGCTCAAAAGAGGCACATGAAACCGTCCATACAAATTCAATTTCTTTCAAAAAGACTTTTCTTGCTCTTTTCTTCTTTGTCAAGGTCCCTAGAGATCCTTTCAGGGTCAGAGTGATAAACAAAGTGCTGCATGCTGGAGACACCATGATGATCCAAAGATCCTTTCCATCAGTAGCCTGTCAGCAGGCCAAGTCTCTGTAGTGAATTTAGTAGTCCTGCATGGAATCCAAGCTGCAGGGGTAAGCGAGGACTGACGCCCCAAGTCTCCAACAACCTGTCATTAGCATCATGAAGATCACTTGGTCTCCTCTCTCAAGGTCATAGTGTGGGTATAAGCTGCTGAAGCCATTTTTTTTAATAGCACCACAAAATAACTCTTAAAATGCAAAGATGGTTTTATATCAAAGCACATGTATGTACAGATATAATTATATACAGTGAAATAATCAAGTGGAATCAATTGCTCTTCACTATTTGCAACAAATATAGGCAAATCCATATTATTCAAATGATGATTCTTGGGCAAGTTGCACAGGGAAACAAAAAGTGTTATCTTTCAACTGTACTTCTTTCAAACCATGCCTATTTCTATTCCACCATGCACAAAAAACATGCAAGAGATCCAAGAACACAGACATGCAAATGGATTTCACTCGGTCTTGGCAAAAAATTCATACCTGAAGAGTGACAGTTCATGAACACATGCTTACAAATCTGTTGCTCCAAACAAGCACACACATGGCTCTATATGCTACAAGCCTCTCTGCAAATGGAAGCTGTTTGATATATGGTCTACTCAATATTCTTAACTAGTACCTATCAAGAACAGTCACATAGTGGACAGGATGTGCAATTGAACACTTTCCCAAATTTCTCCCTCAAATGAACATAATATGCAACTGACCAGAACAAATATTCAATTTAGGAAGTAATATTTGAACAGTTTTTAAAATAAGACTGGATTTCTGAACTTGAGTAAAATTAAAAAGCAATGGCACCAAAGATGTCGATGAAAAAAAAGTATTTTGAAGGGTTAAAGATGACAGATTTGGTGATTTTAGAAAAACTGCAATTCATGATACTGATTCATGGAGAAAATGTGTGTGTTATGTGTTTGTGCATGAATGCATAAATATATAGAGACACATACAGACCTTTTGAATGTCTACTTCCATTGTGCTGCTTCTTAAAGGCAAACCAGAGTAAACATAAAATAAAGCACAAAGTTGTCGACAAGTTCACAGATCAAAGAAAAAAAAAACATGGATTAATTTAAATTGATAAGAGCGTAGAAAAGAACAACTGCACATATGAAAATGTCTGTTAAGGCTGAGAAAAGGTGAAATTTTTCCTTATGACTTGCTTTGTGAATGCTTGTTACTAAACTGTTTTTTTTTTCAATGCCTGTTATTAAACTGTTCTGAATTTTAATTTGTACACTACTTTGTGGAAGCTTTTCATTTTTTGGAGGAGGGCTGTTTCTGTTCCTCTTGTAACTGTCAATTTGGGTTATACTATTCATGTGAATGCTGATTTAGGTTACCAGTCTCCTCTTGGTGATACAAAGCACACCTAAATGAACTGTAGTAAAAGTCAGAGAATGGAACTATCTCCTGCTTCTCACCAAGGTGATAATCCTGAGGTCTAATGAAGGTTTTTTTGGCACCCAGGGTGACTTTTAAAGAGCAAGCCAATAACTGCTGTTCTGATATCAAATTACTGTATTGTTGTGAAAAGAAGAAGCATAAGAATAATGGAATATTAAAGCAAAGAAATCCATTTTAATAAGGGCCAAATTTACATTAAAGCAATAAAAAGAATTTCAAAACTTTTTTGGGTGTGCTTCCATTGTGGTGCCCTGCCACCTTTCATTATGTCACTGTGATGATCTTAAAATATGATAAAGCAAGAAATGTGTGGAGTTTCAACTGGCTGCAGATGAAATCTGTGAATGTAAAGTTCAATGCAGAACTTAAAAAGCACTTTAAAAATAACAACAAATAAACTGCAATGATCTAGACATTAAAATGAAAATGTCAGTGTTAGTGTACGTATATATCATGCAACACAACCATCAGAACTCCAGAAACAGTTATCTTTCAGATGAAAACGAGACATTTATCTTACGTGCCTGTCATGTGAAGGCTATAAATGGTTCAAAGGCACTTGTTCCTCGCAGGTAAGTGAAAAGACAAAACTACTTTCAACAAGATTGGTCGAACATGTGGCACGCAGGAACAACCCACCACTAGCTGATTGTATGTGACAATAATGAGTATTTAGATAATTCCCTTCATGCACTCTTAAGTGGGCAGTAGGCTGTACTGTATACATTTGGTTTCCAGCGATGACTCCATAGCTTTTGATTCACAAACCAATTTCTAACAATGGAGATCTTCTGATAAAGTACCATAAACAAATTACTTTTAATGACTTGCAAAGTACTGTAAGCTAGTTTGTAAGTCATCAAAAACATTTTAAAGTGTCCTATTGTCCTATGCACACAAGATGCACAATGCCACAGGTTCTGAAGACTGAGTTAGATAAGTCAGGACCATTACTGAATGTGTTCTTACATGCTACATGAACCACAAATGTTCTCTGAAATCTGCAGCTTCTGCAGCTAAAAGAAAGGAGAGGAGGAAGCTAGGGACTGCATGAGAAGGATATATGTTCCTAAAGGCCTGCTTGATCAAAGAATAAACATGTTTAGCATAACAGCAGGAAGGCTGGAGCTCAGCAATCAAAAAATAAAAGAAAAGAAATCACAGCAAACATCAATCCCTCTCCTTTCAGGGTACAAAAGCATCCACAAACATTCTCTCTCACCAGAGTTTTAAAAAACCTTTGTGATCCCACTTGACAAGTAACCACAAATACAAAAGCACTGTGGCCATTACCGTGCTTTCCCCAAGCCAGTCATGCCACTACTGCCCACGTTTAAGACAAGGAGAAAAATCTGCTTAAGGATCAATTCTGTTCATTCCTCTCCCTTTCTAGTGTGATTGTGCATTCACAATATTTATATATTTACCCATGGTGGCTTTATTTTAACACACCTGAACTGTGTCTAAAATTAGTAATGACGAGCAGGTATAAAAAAAGACTAAAATATTCTGTGTAACTTCACCTTCACATTAAAAACAAGCAAAGGCACTAGCAGTCATGCAGTGATTGTGAAAATCTTCCCAAACAAGAAGAAGAATAAAATCCAACACGGCATCACCTTCAGACATGCAAAACACAAGCTGATGAATGGCAGATGCACAACTAAAAAAAAACCTCAAGCAATGATGGTCTTTCATATTGGTCATTTCATGTACACTTGCTGTTGCTAGACGTTCTGGAAATATGAAAAATAAAATGACATGAGACAGGCATGTTAAAATGATAATCTGAGTTCACACGTGTAGATGAAATGTGTCCATTATATGCAGTAACAGTAGTTAAAACTGTTCTTAGTTCCTTCTCACATGCACACACACACATACACACTCTCACTCTTTAACCTGTGGAGTAAGGCCATACATATCATCATGCAAATAAATGAACATTTCAATTCAACAAATAACCAATCAATTCATTGCCTTCATATAAAGAAGATGAGGTGATGTCTTTAGATGCAAAAATACTGTCATGGGGACTTCATCATACCAAAAGAGTCCACATGGCAAATATCACGTTGATGATCAACAGTACAGTCCCGAAGTAGACAATGATAGAAAAGATGCAGCCTCGTACTTCGGGGTCAGGGAAAGAGGAACGAAGGGCCAGTTCAATAAAGGCATGACAGATAAACTGACCATCTAATGCATAGCATGGTACTACATTCAAAATTGCCAGGGCTCCCGAGAGAGAGATCAAATATCTGAAAGCTGGGTCAAGGAAGATTTTGCAAGTTACTTTTTTTAAAATAGATTTTTCCCCCTTTTTTTTAAATAAAACCACTTCAATAAAGTTGTAAATAACCATCCACTACACCAAGGATACTTGCAGAAAGTCTCTATGATGTAAGGCAGATTTAGTGGCACCAGTGAAGTGTTGGGCACATAGTTGCTTACTGACACTGGACAAAGATTGTTTACATTGGTCACATAGCTAAGCAAAATTTTTCTCCAATTAAAAAACAAAAACAAAACAAAAAAACAAAACAAAAAAAAGCCTTCATCTCCAGATAAATGAACAATCTTCATCGAGCAATATTTATTTAAGCCAATACCAAAGAACATTAATCAGCACAGGATATCCAATTAAACAAAAACCAAAGAATTACATCAACATATAACTGAACACCACATATAAAAAAATAGTTCTGCATTAAGTTGCTATGTATCTAGCACCCAAAAAACATGCTTTTTCATTACCTGAATAAAACAGATCCAGTGGGTGACCCAGAAACAGTAAAGGAGGGCGGCGGCCATGAAATATGCGCAGCAGCTTGGTCTGGTTGTCAACAGCTGGATAGACACATGCAACTTCAACCCCAGGTAGATAACAGTCACTTTGCAGCTTGCAAACAGGTCGATCTGTGGTTGTTCTTGCAGGAAGACAGGCATAACTCTGCGGAAAACATTACCAAGGGGGAATACTTGCACTTGAAAGTTGTTACTGTCACTGTGAAAATGTTTTCCATTTCTATTTTTAAAAAAAATGCAAGACTAGTCTCAGTCTCCGTTACATGAACATATACCAAAGAAATTTACAATAACTTCTTTCGTTAAGTTTGTAGGAGCCAGCCTTTAAATCATTAATGTGGACAAACAAAAACATGAATATGTTATCTAAAACAGTATTCAATTCTTCTGCATTCCAGAAATCATGCCTGTCAAACTTTAAGTACTTCTGTGATTATGAAACGGACTGTTTTCTCCATGTTTTCTTTGGCACCCCAGAATTTCTCTTCTAGAGTGGATCCCAGCAGTCACAGCTCTGTCCGAGTTTGTGAAGGGCCCAGAGCTGCAGGACATGCTCAGGGTCCTGTGAGTCTGTCTCACATAGGTAGTTTTCAGTGTATAACAACCCCGGGAAGTACATTTGTGAGAAGTGAAGGCATGGTCTGTATTTGTGAGCACTGTGCAGGCTGAAGATGATGGTCTGTATTTCATTTAATACTCTTGATCTTTTTTTGGAATTTTGTATTTAACCACCCACTCTATTATGCATGCATGCACATGTGCACATACAGGCACAGGCTTTTTGAGTTGAATATGGGCAGAAATGTGACAAAAAAGAGAATATATTAATTTCTGGGAGTAATTGCATAAGCAAAACTCTACTGTTCCTGTTTTATCAAAGATCGCCATACAAAGATGTATTAACTCACTGTATCTTGACTGGCTTTTGTGTGATATAAAAAGCAAAGGTGAGTAGGGCTTGTGGTGTTGCAGCAGTCAATGTCCCCCTTTTCTGGCTGTGTCCAGTCTGTAAAGAAACCAAATATCTAATTGGTATTAAATTTGATTGATGGCTACTACTTCCTTAAATGTCAGTTTTAGGGAATAAAATACATCCTCCAAAATTTAACAAAGAAATAACGAAACCACTAATTGAAGAAAGCCAATTGCACATTATATGCAGCAATACATGAAATATATCGAAACATTTGCTGTTCTCCATTAATATGAACATATGCACACAGGACTATGCATTTTTTTCTGACCCACTTTTAGGAGTAGTATTGAGTTGGCCAATGAGTTGAACAGGAAGGCAATGTCCTAGTGATGGTTCTTTCATGCTGGTCAGAATGCACTGGCGCCATGCTTCAATGCTGGTCACCTGGCAGTCCCCCACCCCTGTAAGTGCTTCACCAACAAATAACCCTTTAGGCCCTGACACAGCAGAGTTCTGAAAAAAAGCAAATTAACAGGGATTCTGAGATAACACTGTTGCTTCTGAGCACGTGTTCTCATGTGCAAAGATACACACAGCCGTATTAAGCAGGCGCTCCCACACATCTAAACATTGAGAACCCTGGACAGTACCCACAAAAAAGAAAAAAAAAAAGGCTCGAATAAATTATAAGCAAATCGAGATAAAGGATAAACTGAAGAAGAAGATAACATGCTAGCTGCATACTCTATATTACAGAAGGAAAGTTTCACACAAAAGGCACAATAATAATAAAAAAACGTTATTTATAGAGCACTTTACCCAGCCATTCAAGGTGGTTCAAGGTGTTTTACAGAATCAGACATACAAATCAGATAATGATATTTTGAACCGTTCATTTTAAGGCGATATGTGCTGTACACAAAAAAATGCCATCCCTTTCCCTAGGCATGGAAACATACCTAAAGAGCAATTAATACATTACAGCAGCAAGACACAAATCCTGCGCATTATTCCCACCCATACCCCTATATGACTTCTTTGCTCATTTTCTGATACCAAGCTTCTGCGAATCTCACTAGCTAAGAGAAAGATGTAAGGAGTTTCTCTTACCAAACACCATCAACTTGAAACGGATTACTCATCAGTCTTTGATGCTCTGATTCTTTTACCTCCTTTAAGTCCAAACTTAAGATACATCTTTTCAGAACGACAACTTCACTGAACCATGTCCTGACCACGAACGTGCATAATGTGTGTCTGTAATTTACTTGTGTACGAGTGAGTGTATGTTGTAGAAGTGAGTGTGTATGTTATATGCGAATATAGGTGCATGGTTGTTGACGATTTAGTCTATGTAAGATTTATGTAAAGCACTACGATTTTTGGAAGGGCGCTATACAAATCCTCATTATTATGATTCGATGAAGATAAAAACCAGAATGGTTCTTTGCAAAATATCTTCTTTTTTTTTTTACAGCAGGAATGGCAATGACAGCATTAATATAACATCATGTTTGGTCTCCTCTCCTTCTCTCTCAAGTCTCACACACTCCCCTAAACCTCTCACCTCCTCCACACCAGTAATGGCCACAGCATGTCCTTGTGAGTAGACTGGCAGCAGCAATACAGGCAGAGACAGGAGAATAATTATGGCAATAATAACGATAACAAAGTTGTGCCACACGCCTGCACAGTAGATGCGAAGCTGCCGCAATGGAGATACCACCTGCAGGTGTTCAGAAGAAAGGTCCACAAATGCACCAGGATAGATAAGCATCATAAAAATGCCAAAGCCATTGACACGCACCTGTTCTCTGCAAAAAATCCAGGTTTGCAAACACAAAATTGTTGTGTAAAACCAGTTTATAATATTGATAACCATCTTCTAAAAGATTATTATAATTAGAAAATGACACGTTTGTTAACCAATGCACACAGAATAAATGTCAGAAAAAGTATCCAACCTATTTGTTTCTGGAAATGCTAAGCCACAATCTCTTAAGTCGCAACCTTCTTCCAACTAGTTCTGACATTTTTATGACGCACTGAAGTGTTAAAAGTCTGATTTGGGTCTAAGCAAATATGGATAAACAAAGTAACAACTATAATGCCAAAAAATAATGCAGGAAAATGTTAAGTATCTCAGCCCCTTCCAATTCTTTCATGAAAAAAAGAAAGGTGTGGCTCAGTAAATACCTCACAGCAGCAACAGCATGGCCTACTTCATGCAGAATACCACAGACAAGCAATGTCAGCATGTAATACCAGACCTGACTGGCAGGCAAGTTCACACCAGGCATCTAGTAAACAAATTCATGTGCACATCAAATTCAGTAGGAAAACATAAAACAAAGAATTAAAAGGTTAGTTCAACTCAAGATGAAAATGTTTATTGCAAGAAACTAGTATGTTTTTTTGAGAAACTTCTCTTTAAAAACTTTAGAAGGAATGAAATGAATACCTTTCTGATTGAAAGTGCCATTTAAAATGTTTCTATTTATCTTTAAGGCACACAGAAGTTAAAAGCAGAATCATTAGGTATGCAATAGCTTTGGTGTATCATTAAATAAAATCTAATGTTTTTATGATGAACTATTTCTTGAGATACACAGTTTTAATCTACTTGCTTGGCTCTTCTTAAACAGTCAAATAAAGGTGTAAAGCAGTACCACTGGTGTCAAGACTTGCTGCTCAACAGGCTTCTGTCGGATGGTGTTAAATGCCAAAAGTGACAACAGGAAAACCGATAGAAGCATTGCTACCAGGGCAAAGAAGACTCCAGCTGTGAACCATAGCCTCAGAAATCCAGGTCTCCACTGCCCCAAGCGTAAAAAACATCGATTGAACATTGAAGAGTACCATCGTAGCTGACACACTGATACTGACAGGCCACTCTTGTCTAGGAAGTGAAGGTATGGTCGAGATGACCATTTCTTACCCTGAAAGAGATTTTATCAACAGTTAGGCTTATTCAGTGTTCTCAGCAATGAAAACTCCCTACTTGGATGTTACATTGTGTGCATGGATGTTTGTGTATGTTGCATATGATGCCTACCCATAAAGATGTATAAGCACACCTTTATGGATGCTGCACCTAATTAACCATCTCCATCACCTCATTTGGATTTTGATTACCATAAAATCATTGTACATGGGACTTTTACGAGGATTTCCTTGTTGATGATTATGCTTGGCTAGAATATCTGAGGATTTTTGGATGACCCCAGCCTTAGCTTTGTGAACTTTAGAGCAAGTATATCAATGAGTTATGATCATGACCTATGTCTGCCCTTTCCCTCATCTTTTGGCTGTAAATGAAAATGTGGTCAATCTGACTCTTTGTTCTGTCATCAGGTGACTTACGTCTTCTTATGTTGAAAAAATTGTTCCTCCTATAACAAGGTCATTATTTCACAAACTAATCTCTCTGTATTATTATTCCATTATGACTTGGGATGTCCTAAATTACTGCCTGTAAGCTGTTGTAAAAGTCTTCTTAGTCCTCTTCTTCTGCCTTATTCATAGGTGCATAAAAGGAATGAGTTATGTCAGGTATACAGCAGGCATTCATTGTTTGGCTTCCACATTAGTAGGGAGCTCTTGTGTTGTTTTGGGATAATCACCACAACTCCTCCTTCTTTGTGTGGTCATCAATTCTTCCAGACCTCGGTATACTGCATGGTGTTACCATCTGCTAGAGTTCTCTTTCCTTTGCCTCTCCAAAATGCTTCTGTAAATCCATCAAGTTGCTTCTAGCTATAATAATTGTTGACACAATTACAGTCAATATTACACAGCAGTTAACCCTGGTGTAGTGTTAAGCTTTCATACATACTCATGCACCTACCCCACATTCACCATGTAAAAACAAGTCAGCACCACTAAGCTGATAGTAAGAGTCCTAGTATCTATTAAACATTGTTAAAGTGCTCTTAGTAAATGTTGTAATGCAACCTGTTTGATAAAACATGCTGCTGCAATAAATTTCGCCAGTTTGTGCAATAATGTCTTTAGTGTTGCTGGGTAAGACTGGTGTTTGTCTGATTTACAAATTACATGTATACAGAACCATGCATATTCTGCTGGCCTTATTAGCTGAGTTGTTAATGTATGGACCAAGAGAAAAGGTACAAAGGTAAAACCAGAGCCTTTTCCACCACAGGGTAATGTCGTTTGCTTGATGCTGTGTTGTGAATGTCACAGTGTATCACAAAGATAGTTGTAAAATTGTATATCATGTCCTAGAATTCTATCCTCAGTTTTAAAACATGGAGCCCTGTTGAATTACTTATAACAAGCAGACCTAAAGATGCAAGGAGTATATGCCAGTAAACTTAAATGAAAAGCTTTAGACTTGAATGCCATGCTCCATCTGTTAGTTTCCTGTTGTTGTGCTCAACGTAATGTAGTTACCTTTAAAAAGACGTCTATCAAATAAAGCGTAGACCAGAAGCCTAATAACAAGGCGATCCATACTGAGCTCAGCATGACGACTTAAACAGTCTTTGGTCTCTGCGTACAGCATGTGCACAATGTATCATTTTTCATTATCTATGCCACTATAGATCAATTCTTCCAGGTTCAGTCACTGAAGCATGATTACAGCTGTGTAGGTACATAGCGAGTTGTTTGAGCTCTTTGAATAGCAACGGCAACAGAAACTATCTTACAAATGAAAAAGATGGCCTTTTTCATTTACGCTCCTTAAAATTTTGCTGACATATGACCAAATTTTATTCGCTTGTCTCAGTTTTGACTCATGCTCAAGTGAACCGCGAGACGGGAAACTAGGTCATTTTCAGGAACGGGCTTAATGGTGTTGCGCTCTTTCATTGGAGGAAATAGCGATCACAGGAAGTAGCAAGGTATTGTAGGATATCGCCGGCTTGCATCAGAAACCTCAACATGGCCGGGGAAGATGATAAAGTAGAGACTAAGCAACCACATTTGTCCAAGCAAGACTTAAGCATTTTGGTGAGCGAGTAAAGATGTTTATATTAAAGACTGAAGGAAGGTACGAACGTTCAATACAAATTACTCTCAAGTAATGGGGTGGTATTTGTCTTTCCATGTTAAAGTACGCTTGAGTGTGAATATGGCTGAGTAAAACAGCTGATTTCATTTAAGACAAGAGCACATCTCTTATAAGTACGCAAAGTCTGATGAATTGAACAGTCTCATTTCTTGATCTTCGTCTTCTTCCCTTAAAAAACAGAATGGGACAGTGTTCTTCAAAACTACGAACTTTGGACAGGACAGACCATGAGATTCCACGAAGTAAAATTGTCTTGGAAGTAGAAACATGGAAAAAAAAAATGGATTGAGTTTCAGTGTGTGCTATACTCAGAGGATACCAAAAAAATGATAACCTTAACTGAAAAATTCCCGTAACGCCGTGTCACCGATTGTGTACTTGTCCTTCTATTGGCTAGTACACATAATTTTTGCTCTGAAGTTGAGAATTCATAGTAAGACGAAGAAGAAGGCGATAACTTGTTCTCTAGTGTTTTTTTTTTATTGATAACGAAACGGCAAGCGATTTTGCTTTAGCATAAAACAATCTGCAGATTGACAGGGCGAGTGATAACAGTTCAGCTTCATTGGATAGTGACATAAAAGTTGTGTCTCTGAATGAATTAACTGTAAAACATTTTGTTTCAGGACATAACAAAGCTTACGCCATTAACCGCAGAAGTCATAAGCAGACAAGCTACTATTAACATTGGTAAGGGTTATTTGTGTGTATGTCGTCAGTTTGCATGTTTTACAACTTGCTAGGTTTGATGCTTCTTTACATGTAGACATACTGCCTTAAAAACTGTCTAGATCAGGTATGTGCAAAGTATGGCCTGTGGATGTCTTTGAACCGGCTTGTCTACCAAAATGTAAAGTGCGCTTTTAATTTGTTTATTCAGGCAAGGTTAATTTGATTGAAATTTAATTTATCGAGTACAACAGCATTAGAAATCGGCAGTCCGTAATATTTTAACAGAAAGTACAGAGATAAATAACATGGCTAACATGTGATGTATTTGTTAGAAAGCATCAGGGGCGGATGCCTTCAAAGGAAAGGCTGGTTTTAAAGTTCTGTTGTGAGCGAATTCAAACAGCTTCACTTTACACAATAAATTTGGTAACTGAACATCATTATGTACTCATTTGTTGTCCAATCCATTATCACTAGGTTTGTTGTGCAGTCGCTGGGTGTGGGTTTTTGGTATTTTACCGCCTGCCAGCTTAGAATTTTGAGACCGGCCCACACAAAGAAAACTTTGCCCACACCTGCTCTAGATAACATGCCAAAATGTACAGAACTATTTTAGAAAATTTGTATAGCGCCTTCCAAAAAGATTTACTCAGGGCAGTTAACATAAATCATATATAGACTGAATCATCAACAATCATGCACCCATTGGCATATAACAGACACACTCACTTCTACAACACACACCTGCTCACACACAGCCATGATATAGCCTTAGTTGGTGGCACGGCGTTAAACACAACCAACCAGCCTGCTCACACACAAATTACAGACATACGTTATGCTCGCTCATGGTCAGGACAGGGTCACAGTGAAGTCGTCATTCTAGAAAGATGCATCTTAAGTTTAGACTTGAAGGTGGTAATAGAATCGGTTTTGAAGGCTGATGGGTAATTCGTTACAAGTTGATGGGGCTTGGTAGGAGAAAGATCTCTGTCCATACGTCTTTGTCTTAGAAACCTGGTGTCCGAAGATGAGGAAAGTTGTAACGGTTTATACAGTATAATGTGAAACACAGACCCAGACAATATTGTGAAAAATGACTTTCTGTTGGAACATTAAATGGGCTGTAAGGCCTTTCCAAATTATTCCAGTCCCTGATACAACTACTACTGTTAAAATAATCAGTGATGATAAAATGTCACTAGCAGTTTTCTGAGGTAGACTACCCACTATAATTCCCTTACAAAGTATCATGTCAGAGAGCACACAATTTATTGTTTACACCATAATGCTAGATTCCGTAAGTGCATACTCTGCAGAAAATGTTTTAGAAATGACAGTACAGGGGTTTCTGTTTCTATAGTTTTTTTTTCAGCAGTAGTTGATAATGAATAATGCCATTTTTAAAGCTGATATTGATCTGAGCAGCTGCCTATTCATTTATCACATTTGACAATATAATTTGTTGTATGCTTTTGGAAAGCTGAACAGCCATAGATCCCAATCTTCATCATATTGAAACCTATATTTAGGGAAATAACACCAGTGTTGCTAGTCAAAGTTTTTTTCAAAGTGGTGTCTCTAATGTGCAGAGGAATGTAGTAGAAGGTGAGGAAGCAATAAATTGTCAACTGTAATATGAACACTTGAGTCTTTAGGGAAAATGTTATCTGAATTTGTTTAAGCATCATGAAAATAGTGCCTTGAGTGGGTTATGTGATGTAGCCACAAGTCATCTCTGCTAAAGATGTTAATGTCCAGAGCATTAATCTCTTGTGATATTAATGACCAATTTTCACTACCTGTGTTATCATTACCGTTCGTGTGTGATAGAAGCATTTCTGCATTTGGTCACAAAAGAACTTAAACGAAAAATGACTTGTGAGACAGTACCTGATAGGCTAGCATTAATTAACTTTGATCCTTTAAATTGTCATAAAATTTATATCTACAGAGAATTTCTTAAAATTTACATCTAAAAAGATTTTCAAAAAAATTTTAAATGTGTTGCCAGGAACTATTGGACATGTGGCCCATGGGAAATCAACAGTGGTAAAGGCCATTTCAGGTGTACAGGTAAACATATTTCCAAACATTAAAAAGAGTTTGATTTGTTTTTACATTTTTTGTAATACTTTATGCTGTTGCCCATGCACAGAAAACGTTAGGGCTTGCAGTTTTTTTCACAACTAATTACCGACCCATTTAACCCTCTCAGTACAATGGGCCATGAACGTGGCTTTGCTGGCAAAGTATGATGAGCCACAAGCGTGGCTTTGTTGTATAACCCAAGAAAAGCTCTCCAGTTGGTTGATCTGGGTAAAAAGCAACCAATCAGAAACTTTGTTTCTATTCTCATGTCTTCTTCCTGCAGTTTTGGATGTCACCAATACCGTGCAGGTTGGCTGTCCTGGGTTCAGTTCTTGTCTCAGGCACGCTGTTCTTTCTCTGCATTGGGGATCTGCTTACAGGGCTGGCTGCCTTGCCATGATATAGCCTTATCTGCAGGCTTGGCATAAAACAATTCCCTCCACCCCCTTTTGCAGTTTTGAAGCAATTTTTGAATTTACTGACCGATTATGCAATTTTTTTTTCACTTGAAAAAAATGTGGCTCATCAAGCAATTTCCTCAAGGATGACTTTGTTGGTGACACCAGCGAAGAATCTGTTGTTGAAAATGACTGCCAATGATTTTTAAGATATTTGAGCCAGTCTGTTTGGTGCTAATGGATGTTTTTGATGAAGGCAGATAGCCCACATAGATGTGTAGATTTTATTTTTGTTCAAATAGGATTGAATTTTCTTGGATTATTGCTGTCACCAGAGTGAAAGTAGGCAATTTTCATTACTTTTCTCTTTTTCAAAACTGTATAGATGCTTTGGACTAATGTTTAAATGAGAGCAGCAATAATAAAAAACATCACACACTGTCATCTTCACCATCTTCAGTTAAACACTATTGTTTTAGTACGTACTTATATTTCTTTGCCATGGTAAGAGGGTTTAAAAGGCTTTCCAAGTAGGTCATAGCTGGGTGAGCTTACTTCAGATGCATGGTGAAGATTTAAAATAATGCTTGCAGGAGATATATTGATGTATCATTGTTTAAAGACCAACCTGAATGGTTTGCGTTTTTTGCAGATATCGGTAGATATAGGTGATATAAACCTAACCTGTAAATTGCAGCCTCCAAAACCCATCCGTTAATTAATTATCCGCTAGCAATACTCGATTCGCACCTGCGATCAATGAGCGCTGTTAACAGTGTACTACGTCAGACTAGTGCACCATTCACAACATTGGCAGCCTTCAACACCAAACAGAGAGAGTGAGCGACAGTTGGGATTATTCGGACGTTAAGTCTGCTTTTCTTGTGCTAAAGAGGCAGTTTTTCAAAACCATGAGAAATGCAGACTTTCAGCACCCGAATAACCCGAGCTGTCACTCATTCTCTCTCTCTGTTTGGTGTTGACTGCTGCCAGTGTTGTGAATGGTGCACTAGTGTGACGTAGTACACTGTTATCGACGCTTGTTGATCGTAAGTATGAATCGTAATTAATTAACGGATGAGTTTTGAAGGCTAAAATTTACAGGTTAGGTTTATATCGCCTGTATCTACCGATATATGAAAACCGAAAACCATTCAGGTTGGTCTTTAAATAGTCATATGTACTGGAAAGATATGAAAATGGTAATTGGTTGAGTAGAGGTAAATGCAGAGGGCCCTTCTGTTGGACGAAACAGTGTGTTTTGTATTTTAGATTTCAATTCTTTATTCAGTACCATGGAACTGGTACTTGATAAGAAATGGTAGTTGATAAGGGAACCATAACCCTACATTCAGTTTATTTTGGCTTATGACATTAGAGATGTACTAATACTCTTTAAAAAAAAATCATCTTTACATTTGATTATTTCAGACTGTCAGATTTAAAAATGAACTGGAAAGAAACATCACCATTAAGCTTGGCTATGCTAATGCAAAGGTAAGTAACCAAGCTGACAGGATCTTTCAGGATGATATGGAAAGTAGAAAATTGAACGGTTATACTTGTTTAGAAGCTTGAAAGAGTTCAGAACTGCCCATTTTGTATTCATGTCCATGTATGCTTGCATGCACATGGTTGGACAAGACGTTTTAAAATTATTATATCTAATTGTGATGTTTGTTTTCCCAGATTTACAAGTGTGATAAGGAGTCCTGCCCACGACCAGGATGCTACAGATCATGTGGCAGTGCTACAAACGACGTCTTTCCATGTGATCGCCAAGGCTGTGGTGGAAAATTTAGAGTGCTTAGGTAGCAAGTGATTTTACTCTATAGTACTCTGTACCTACTAAATGAGTCTTTTTCTGTTTTTTTATATTTGCACATCACTAGATGAATGTATTTTGTTGACAGAAAGAAAAAAAATAATTTCTGTTAACATAAGTTAGGGAAAGATACTCAAAATATGTGCTAATTGGTCAATTTATCACAGTAAGGTTCTCACAGTTAAAGACTTAACTTCTAGCTTGTGGCAAGAAAGAAATGGTTCAACTTAACTTTTTGTCTACAAGAGGCTAAGACAGGGAGTATCACCCTTGTGTGTAGGTAAATCACCCATGTAATGGAATTTTGAAAAGGTTATTTACATGACATACAAACAAAGTACCAACCAAACATTTTATTAGAATATACATTAGGATTTTAATATTACTTACTGCTTTTTTCTCATTTGGTTTTTGGAGAACAAATCCATGTTGAATTAAGTAGCCGACACTAGTCACAATATGGGGCTTGATCAAAGTGAACCTATTCCCTACTTTATACCTATCGGAAAACATAGTTGATTGACTTTTTTTTAGCTGTTAAAGGGAAGTAATCGATCTTGGAACAATTCCTAAACGTTCCAGTAGTTTCCTCCCTTAAGTATTCATTTATGCATAGAACGGTGTTTTTTATGATCCTGCTTTACGTGTGAGCACGTAGTAACCTGCGTTACGACCCGTAGCGAAAAGTAAAAGCAAGTTGTCGTATTGGCCCGTTACTACTCACCGCCATTGAGTTAAAGGAGGTAAGGAGCACACGTGATGTTGAGAACCCTAGCAACCATTCTTTGATAATTGGTTCCATCTGGTTCGACATGTACCTAAACTTCCCTCTGCTGGGTTGAATCCTTTCTTTCCTGCCGGACTGTGAAAGTATGGCCTTTAAGTAGCAGTCATAACCATGGACACAAAATTTCACAATCATTAATGTCATGGTACATTTGTGTCATCACATACAGCTTTCTTGTGTAAATACGTTTGCAAACTATTTTTTATCAGATCTTTCTTGTCTTTGCCTCAGGCATGTTTCATTTGTAGACTGCCCTGGGCATGATATTCTTATGGCTACCATGTTGAACGGAGCAGCTGTTATGGATGCAGCTTTGCTGTTGATAGGTAGGTGAAAGCAATTTATCCTGTATTTTATGAAGCTTCGTAGGTTTATTCCTATTTATTCAATGTTCCTGGGGCTTTAGATGCTATGGTAAGCTTGTTCAAAAAAAGGTCAAATTTAATGTGAATTTTGCCTTTTTTATTTATCTAGCAATGCGTTTTTGTGAAATAAAATTGATGAATTCAAATGTATGACTGGGGAAATTTGCATTTCTTTTATTTTTCCTTGGCACAGCTGGAAATGAGCCCTGTCCCCAGCCACAGACTTCTGAGCATTTGGCTGCTGTGGAGATCATGAAACTAAAACACATCCTTATTCTGCAGAATAAGATTGATCTGGTAAAAGAAACACAGGCCAAAGAACAGTATGAGCAGATTCTTGCCTTTGTGAAAGGTTGGCATTCTTGGATTTTTATGTCTCAACGATCCCAACCCACCTTGAATTTTTATATGCCTGTGTTTGTACATATATATATATATTATTATATGCTAAGATAGTACTTTGCATGGCTTCAAATTTCTTTGGGTGCTAACAGAATTTTTCTGGATGTGCCTGTCTTTCAAAAAACTTTGGTGACATCACCGCACATGCAAAGATGGCTGGCGATTTTTCACCCTTGAAGCCTTTTACACTTTTTTGTTCTTGGTCATCATAAGTTATGATTGTTCATATCTACATAGAGTGTTACTATTAAAATCCACTGAATAACAGAAAAAACATCATAGTGATCATCAGTTGTGTGTTAGACTGTATCAGATTTATCTTTTTGTAAGTACAACTTAATATCCCTAATTTACAACAAAGTGCAGTTTTATAATGTAATAAGGCACAGTTTTTTCCCTCCTAACTTAGAACTTTAATTACAATTTTAATTTCATCTTTCTTTTAGGTTTATTTGTGGGGATTTTTTTAAGTACTTCCAATTCATGTATCCCTTGGTATCAGAATCAAAGGTCAAGGTCCAGACTCAAAAGTGTTAAAAGTTTTGGCATTGTTGTTGAGTTGCAGTGTTGTTGTTGTCCAAAGTAAGCTTGCATTGTCACATTGTTCCATGTGGATTTTGTTTGCTATCTTGATGTCTTTTGTGCACAGAGGTGAACCCTTATTCACAAACTTATCCTTCTTATGTTGTCATTCAGTTTATTTCCTTCTCTGGTTCTAAATGTCTCTAAACGAAGACAAATAAACTTGGAGAAATACTCAATCATAGGGTTGGGTTTACTTTGTTTTTATTTATTTATTTATTTTTGTTTCCTGACTTATTTTCACGGCAGTCTAAAACTATTTTCTCTCTTCCCCTTCTCTTCTCCTCTAGGCACAGTTGCTGAGGGTGCACCAGTTATTCCAGTGTCGGCTCAGCTCAAGTACAATATAGATGTCATCTGTGAGTACATCACTAAACGTATTCCTGTGCCAGTGCGTGACTTCACATCAGAACCACGACTCATAGGTGAGTGTTCACATTATCTTACTTTGGATAATGATATGTGCATAAACACAAATAAATGTGAATACTCAAAGGAGGAAAGGATTTTATAACTGGCTTCATAACTGCTGCAAGTTAAACATTTTTCCATTTGTTACCGATTTACGCTAAAGCAAGGCTATTCTGTCTCATCAAATTAATTATAGATGTATTATTTGTGATGGTGGGAATGATTCTGGCAAGTAAAAAAATGACTGGATGGTGAATTGACAGAAGTTTGCTGTTGCATGTGTTTTTATTGTTTTCATTTACTGTAGTTTTTTTTGCGTACAGCACTTTTCACAAGGGTATGTACAAATTCTGTTATGTTGTGATCAGGTCATTTATTCTTGTTTACAGTTATAAGATCATTTGACGTTAACAAACCAGGCTGTGAAGTAGATGATCTGCTTGGGGGAGTAGCTGGTGGTAGTATCCTGAGAGGAGTTCTCAAGGTGGGTTTAGTTTTTTTTTCCCCCTTGCTCTTGTATTTCCATTTGTTCATCATTATACTTATTTGTTTAGGGTTTCTTCATTTTTTTGTCTTCCTTGTGCCTTTTTTAATTAATTTTTTTCATGCTTTCATGCTAATAATTTGCAGCATTTTTGCCCTGCCTGATACAATGTAACATGAGTTGCATATAGTCATATAGTCAACAGTCTTTGACACCAAAGCTCTCTGTATAGCATGTGAGCTTTACAAAAACTCAGGTCTGTTAACACAGAGCTCACCTGACTGACTTGAGGGTTTTTTATTGGTCTTGTTCCTGGGTCTGTGTTGACTTTTATGTGTCCTGCCCCTAACCACTTCTGCTTGTAATGGTCTCTGCAGTCTGTTGTCAGTGCCATCCTGTCCAAGGCTTTTCTCTGGAATTGTAACTTTTGCTTCTGATCTGTGGACCATAGAATCTTCATTTTGTCACAGGCCTTGTGCTTCATTACATTTTTCGTTGCATCTTTAAATTTCATATCTGTGATGTACGTCATCAGCTGCACTCCTGATGACAAGTGTGTTTATGCTGTCTCTGCTCCATAGATTGTTTGTGATCACTCATGCTTCCTTAGTTGAAGAATTGATGGCCTTGTGCCCCTAGCAGTTATTTTTGGTTTTGGTTTCTGTTTATTTTATTATTTTGTAGAACATTTTGAATTCTTTGGTGTACAGTATCCTATTATATTTTTATTGTTACAGCATAATAGATAAGAAGTAAAAGGTGCTTACTTGAAAATAAAACCATTTCTGTTGCAGGTAGGGCAGGAAATTGAAGTGCGGCCTGGCATTGTATCTCGTGACAAGGAGGGGAAACTTACCTGTAGGCCTATCTTGTCTAGGATTATTTCCCTGTTTGCAGAACAGAATGATCTTCAGTATGCTGTACCAGGTGGCCTAATAGGTGAGTCCTGTTGGGATTTGTCAAAACTTGTTCAGCATCTAGGTACCCCGTTGTTCAGTTGAGTGTAGCTATTAGATGAGACCTTAAGCAGTTCATATATCATTCATAGTTAGTCGAATTGACCTAACTTTAATGAATGAACAGGTTACCTGTCACATTTGTTGCAAATAGCATAAATTATATAAAGAATCCTATCCTAAATTTGGAAATCTGAAGCTGCTTCAGTATGTAAACAGGTGTTGGTACAAAGCTTGATCCAACGCTGTGTCGAGCTGACCGCCTTGTTGGACATGTACTTGGAGCTGTTGGCTCTTTGCCAGACATCTATGCAGAGCTGGAGATCTCCTTTTTCCTCTTGCGTCGTCTTCTTGGAGTCAAGACAGAGGGAGACAAGAAAGGTGCAAAAGTATGTTGACTGGACAGTGAAAAATTACCTTTTCCATTTATAAATTACCTACCTTGTATTGCATAATTTTTAAATCTTTTTTTTTTTTTGTAAAAAGAAATTTGTCTAGAATGCATCATTAATGGTTAGATTAACCCATTTATGCCTAAAGTTGAAATGTTTGAATTTATGTTTGTGACCTATGATATTTAAGGAACAAGAACTTAAAGAGAAAAAAAATTGTTCGTTATTGAATTGTGATGTTCCAAAAACGGAATACTAGGCAAATCCACTGCTACATTGCACATAATGTACAGAACTCTGTTCCTACCAATCCAATAACATAAGGCAGATATGGGTTAAGGAGAATATTCAGCCATGAATTTTTCTTAATTTCAGTGACCAAACATTGCAGGCAGTATATTTTGCTCCTAGACTTAACCAAGGGCTGAACAGTTTGTGTGCTGACTGCATGTATTTTATTGTAGCAAAAATATTTCGCTCCCATAACTAAAATGCAGTTTAGTACAGCCTTTTAGACACATCTTACATCTTTAACAGGTTCAGAAGCTAGCCAAAAATGAAGTTTTGATGGTGAACATTGGATCTTTGTCAACTGGTGGCCGTGTTCTGGCCGTCAAGGCTGATTTGGCCAAAATTGGGCTGACCAACCCGGTCTGCACAGAAATAGGCGAGAAGATAGCTCTGAGTCGCAGGGTGGAGAAACACTGGAGGTAACCAAGGCTTTTTGTATGTTGTGATAACCACCAAAAATTAATTTCTAGGTGGTGGTGAGGGACAACTTTAAACCTAGTGTCATGGATGTGTGTTCTAAATCTGAAATAAAATTGCTACTGTTGCTATCAGATTGTGAGCCGCTGTTATAATGGTGTTTATGCTGGTTGCAGATTGATTGGATGGGGGCAAATCAGAAGAGGTGTGAAGGTTAATCCTGAGGCACAGAACTAGGCGAGCTGAGTGAGAGGAAAACTGTTTGCTTTGTCGTAATCCACGAGCATCAGAGCCAAGTGGTGTCTGTGGATATGAATGCCATTCACGGAAGCATCTTCTTGTCACTGACAGTGCTACTTGCATGTGGTAGGCAGCTGGGCTTGTGCTGAAACATGATGGGACACAAGCTGTGGTGCAATTCTGGAAAACCTTATTTCCCCACTCCTTCAGGCCATGGCAGCAACATCTGCACCTTTACAGTACAATTTGTTGTATGGTCTTGCTGCACAATAAATGTTGAAGTGGTTGCATTGTCTGTTGTTTTTTCCTTTTAATTTTTGCAGCACATGCCTCTGCCACAAGTTACTCTAAAGCCATTGGATGCTATAGATTACTGGTAGTGTTCTGTTTAACACAAAATCGTGCTTTAAACATGGGTTATAGTAGCATTGCATGTTGAAGAAGGTGCGAATATGACTAATGCAGATTCAATTTCTTTTGAATCTGCTCATGCATGAACGGCTCAGCCCTATTATGGGCTACACTGTTGCCTTTGTGGTTTTTATCCAACTTGTCTACAGTGGGACCCTGAAGAAGAAGAGGAATGCCCAGATCAAGATGATGCAGCTAGCATCAGTGCTTATGCAGATCTCTGTGAAGTCAAGCAAACTTGAACAATCTGGGCATTCCTGGTCAGGACCTCAGTCTTGTTTCACTTATATAACATGTTCTATAACACTAAGACCATTAGCTCTTATTCACAGGTAGAAATGATTGCTGTAAACAAGGCTATATGTAATGGAACAAAACCTTCAAAAAGTAGAGGTTCTTGTGCTTTATTTCTAAATGTACACTCCAATAGGAATAATCCCTCTTGGACAGGTAATAACAGTTTGTTTGTGGTTTCAAGGAACATCACTCAGCCAGCACCAACTACAAGTAACATTTGCAATATCATGCATGGGACAAACCATAAAGCACAGTTGTTTATAGGGACTGATGTAATCAACTTGATTATCATTGCAATTAATGTTCTTACCCATCTCCCAGTGCATTGGATTTGGCTTTAAAGCAATATTTTAACTTGCACTTTACAGATTAACACTTGTGAAGGCCAGATTGCTGGTTATAGTAATCAAATTAAGCCCCTGTAACCAGGGTAAGTGGACAAACGATTGTGGGCTGAGGCTAAAGGTTCAATACCTGTGTTGCACAAAACCTCTCCCTAGGGCCGTAGTTATGAAACAAGAATCATTTCTCCTTGGCAAAATCAGTAACTCAAGGAAAATCATAATTTTAAAGCTGCATTCAGACCCAAGTGCACACCTTTGCCACTCCTTCATTAATTACAGCTCCATGGGTAAAAACGTGGGGTCTGGGTATCGCGGAGTTTACCATTTTGCTCCCGGGCAATGATCTACTCACACTTTATAACGATGGCTTCAGAAGACCCAGCTGTTGAGTAGGTACCTGATCTAATAGAGGCTGAAGGTACAAAAAATCAAAGGAGATACGGTCAACGGACAATGTCCTCACAAAGTTTGTCCTTTAAAAAAAAAACCAACAACACAGCAATTAGGTAAATCTGAACATATTATTATATTTTGTAAAGTGAATTTCACAGCACTTGAGATTGAACAGTATTCAAGATCTAAGAGAATTTTAATTTATAGATTTAAGATGTCTTTAAAAAAAATCACTTAGCAATGGTAAGCTCATTGAAGCAGGAAAAGAAATAGAGGATACACCAGATGTAATGATTTCACATATGATGAAGCATTAGCTGTCTAGACAAACATGACCAAATCTAGATGCATTTAGCACACATACCTCTTGCTCTTTCTTGCTCAGTAAATGGTAATAGTACATGAAAAAACTAAAAATGTTTTTTCAACTACACATTAGCAGCCGTAAAGACTACAAAGCACAAATAATGAACTCATGCACAAAGCTCTTCAGCTTATCAAAATAACTGATGAAACTGCCCTAAAAAAAAGGCCTGTTACAGCTTTTAACAAATGCCTCTTCTAATTGTTCATTTTACAATATGTGTCATGTTCCCGAAGACAAGAAAAAAAAAAGCAAGTGATTTTGCAACAAACAAAAAAAGAAAAATTCTTCCCCCCTGTCCAGATACCATAAGAGATAAAACGTTGCTAATTTTAGCAACTGGATGCATGCAACAATTGAATTCATGTATATCTAGCTATGGACGGACACAATGAAGGACTTTTTCAAAGGCAGAAGTTAGTCATTTCTAAACAACTAAAGGTGTTGATGAGAACAAAGTATGCAGATAACATAAATGTAAGGCACTGATCAAGCAGTAGTTTCCTGAAACAACGTTCAAGATGATAATTTCAGTTAAGGAATTATCGGAAAATATATAACTTTTTTCTTAATGTATGAAGTACGGAAGCCTCCCTAACTTGCAAGTTTTTAGCATCCCTTATTTTTTCGAAAGGTTAATTCATTAAATATGGACATATTGAGGTAACTGAGCTGTAGCTATGAAGAATTTTGCATATGCAAGTGAAAACTGTATAGGAAGAGTTAAACCTACATTGGCTGCCTAATACAAAAACTGCATTAAATTGTTTATATAGGTCCCTCCTTATACCATTCTGCTTTAAATGAGGTGATTCAGAAAACATACAGCAAAAAATAAACACAAGGTGTATTTTTTTGTATTTGATGCAGATGACACAAATATTATACAAACTGATTATAAAGAAAATTTAAAACAAAATTAAAATGGCTATTGCAAAAAAAAAGTGAAATAAGCCAAGTGAACCATGCATTATGTTAACTGAATGTCACTCAGTGACAATAACTAATCAGATATCAAAACTGTTCCTCCTTTCTCTCATATTCAGCAAATGTAAATTCACTAAAATAACCTCAAAAAAGAAGACCACAACAATGGACAGTAAACTATTCTCCTTTCATGCTCAACACCAGCTTGTACTTTCACAGAATTCATGTGACATCAAAAGGTCTGGGGATTCCATGCAGTAATGATTAGAATTATAACTGCCACAAGGGCCATCCTCTTGTAACTTCCACTTTTTCAGCTTGAAAATCCTGCCTATCCTGGGCAGATGGGGGTTGTGGGGGTAAGAAAGGGAGGGGGAAATTGGTTTTCCTCATGCTTTATCATGACTAAGCAGCTGGCGCTGTCAACTGATGCCACATGGAGAGAAAGAACAGCGTGCCAAGGATGAGATCTGACTCATGGATAGTCAATCTTCACTGTATTGGTGACAGGTGCTAACCCTTGCACCACCAGACCGCCTCCGGGGGTGTGGAAGGAAGAAAACAAGATCTTATGTTCTCAAATCCTCCCATTCAACAATGTGTAAAATCACAAATGGATTCATCTTTGTTTCACTAATTAAAACTAGGTAAATATGCCTACAACATTCTGCATGAATTCACAAAAGGAAAATAAAAAACAAAAACTTTTATAAATAATTAATTCCTGTTATAATCTCCTTTAGGTTTGGAACATGCTATTTGAATGTGGGTGAATACAAAATGGTTAGATTAAAAAGGTAAGGAAATGCAGAATACATATATTCTACAAAATCCATGCGAAAGTTTGCTTTGTTTGGCAAAAGGGGTGGCCATTAAGAGAGAAAAGATACTGCTGGCCAAAATGTACACACTTCTGATTTGTATTTTCATGATTGCTTTTTGAAGGCAGTAAACATGCAAAGACTAAAGCTGCACCAGCTTTTCAATTATACAAAAATAACAATTTGACCAAAAATAACCTTAAAATATAATTTGCACATCTTTATGCTGAGAACTTAAATGGTCCCTGCACAGAGCTGCACTTAATTTGCAAAGGTTGCATGATAATCAGAAAACAGTAATAAGTTTTTTTCAGACAGACTTTGCGGAGGATGATAAGTCTTGTGTTATTCAAGGCAGGTACCAAAACACTTTTTCACAAGGTCTCTGCATAAGAGAAAAAAAAGTTTTGATGAGATTTCAGTTGTTACACATAATGGCATGCAAAATCCAACTTTATCCCCACTTCCTGTTCAGACCTGCCTACATTGCCTGCTTCTTTTTAGAACTTCAGTAAATGATGACATTAATTATTTAGCTTCAACAAGAATTGATGGCCAGAAGCTCTTGTCTTACCATGCAGGGATGATCTTCAATAATAAACTATTCAAAGACAACAACACTATTACTATGTCCTGTCACCAGCTAGTGGCAATTTAATACCCTGGCTAATGATTCTGGCATGGAAACCAACTATTGCTCTGAATCATTGCATCATGACAACTTTCTCTTTTGGAGAGTATTGCATGGTGGCAAGTTATTGCTGTGATCTTGAAAAGTAATCAAGGCTATAAAGTCCTACAGAGATTTTTGAAAAAAGGCAAGAAATTAGGTCTCACCGTGCATAAGGTATGTAAGACAACGAGTACCAGGTAAGTGCTAGGAACTGTACGATGCAGCACAAAATGGCCAATGCAGTAATTTTTATCTGTTAACATAAACAATGCAGTTTAAATTTTGCACAAAAGAACCTTTGAAGTTAGATGAAAGTCAAAGTGGAGTACCATTGGAGCCAGAATGGGGCTCAGGGTGTGATGGGTGAATGATTTCCCCTTGCACTCAGTTGTAATAATGAATTATTTTTGCCAGAAGTAGCATGCTTATAAGTCAATTTTCAATGTCTACATTTAACACAATATAATATCAACTGAGAGCAAATGTTAGAAAAAATGCAATTATGATCTATATCACTACATGTACACTGCAGATATGTGTAAACATGGCCGGCAAGTGAGAAATGTTCACTTCATCTCCAAGTGTAATATGTTGATACTCTTTTCTGTTTATATATTTAGTAGGGGCATATACTGGGCCCCCTGCACAGCTGTGGGCCTACATGCACCAACCCTCTACTTCCTCCCCTCATCAGGACTGCCTAGGCCAGCTGTGTAGAACAGATTACTGGCAATGTTGCAAACTGCATGATTTGCTGGACAATAAAATGGTATCTATTTTTTATGGAACATGAACTTACCGCTAAAGCACAGACCAAGGTGAGGACAAACATTACCTAAAAAAGAAAATAACAATAGCTTAAAAAATTTAAATAGAAAAAAAAGAAGTGCATGTGTGTTGATGTATGCATGTGTTCTTACACCTATGTGCACACACAATGATTAACAGTCTCATTAAATTTCACTCATGATTTTAAGTCTGCACTTTATACTAGGGACTGTATATAAAGTCACAATTATCATAATATTAACAGGATTTTTAAGATTTGCAAAATCATGAACCACTTTGAAAATGTGAAGCTATGTACTTTAAATATGTCTAACACAAATATTAATACAAATATCAACACCTATTTCAAGAAGAAAAATCTGCTCACAAGAACTAAAAGTGTTGCTATTATTCTGGTCTTGGCAAACATCTTTTTGAGCTGATTGCAAGGACCCATGAGAAAACATGTGCTGGAGATCAAAGCACCATGGAATACATTAGTAAATGAAATAAAAAGCAACATTAATACACAACCTATGCTGCTTGGTACAAACACCACTTCATTTCTAATACAGGAATGCTTGCATGTGATGATAAGGAAGTGATACAGATCTTCAACTGAGAGGATTACTACTATTTACATAACATGCTTCCTCTTTGTAGGCAAACACCCCAAATATTTCTAAATAGCCAATGAAAGTAACAAACACATTTAATTCAAACAACTTTAATTTTCTTGATCTCATTAACGCACATAGTGTTCAAATCTCTTATGTGAATTTCTCCTCACCATTAGAAAGAAACAAAAGAACAAATATTTTCCCCCCTGTGGTTCTCAGTCTTACAGTTAATCGAAATGGTCATGAAAGTGCATGCATCATAAACATTGTGGTGTTGAGGTTTCTAATGTGCTATTCTTTCCTCTGTCAAGTGAAAAGGAAATACACTAAAGTGAATGTAGTACTGTAATACTGACATTAGTGGGTGGGGAGAAAAAGTGAATGAAAGAGGAGAGGGAGAAAGAGACAGAAGGGGAAGAGTAAAGGAGAGAAGGAAAGAGTATGGGAAAGGCAATGGAAGAAGTGAGTGAAAGGTGAGCAAAAGCATTTAATATGGACTGTGAACAATTAATTTCTTTTTTCTATATAGTATCAGGTAATTTTGACCTTTCAAATGCCATTATAATGTTCTAAGTGCTGCATTAATTCCTCTATCCACAAAAAATTCCAATCCATTTTTTAGTTAAAACTTTCAAATAAATCATAAATGTTAAAGTAGATAAAAACTAATTTTTACTGAAGATAAGCTACATAAGCTTTACTATTCTTTATTAATTACTTTGAAGTATATCTTTGCATTACCTTGCCAGAGACAAAATGTTACCAATTGTGTATAAGACAGCAAATATGACCAGACCATTTTTCAGAAATATCAAGCAGGTACCCTGAAAGGAAAATCAAACATTAATTACAAACACTCACCATACAAGCATGATGGAGAGTTAAATAGGTAGATTCACAAGTATAAATAGAAGCTGTCTGTTATATAAATTCTTGTTATTTAGTTTATGCCCTTGATATTCCTCTGGGGCCATAGTTATGAAGTGAGGGTAAATTATTCAGTTTATGCCCTTGATCCTACTCTGAGGCCATAGTTATGAAGTGAGGGTAAGACATTGGCCTGTGTCAGCATCTTGTTTCAGAAGCTATAAAGTGGTCCAGACCCCTGCAGATGTTGTTTAACCCCTGAAGCAGTAATTAAGACGGGTGGCAAAGATGTCCTGGGGTAAAGCAGCACAAAATAGTGTCCACAGGGTCTGGGCATTGCATTGTTACTGCAAAAATAAGACACTTTTCCTTGAGTTCCCCTTTTTCCTCCAGGTAAACGACTTACTCTCACTTCATAACTACAGCCCCAGGTCAGATTATGCTAAAAACAGAAGACATCAATTCCATAGTAAACAATCTTTGTCTTACAGCAGTTAATGAAATTGTCAAATTTTCTATCACTCAAGTCAATGCAAATTAAGCATCATAAACCAACTGATCTGCATCCATGGTTCAATACTACAATTTAGCTTCTGTTTTAGGAATATGTCACTTTCCTCCTTCATGTTTGTATTATTGCTTTCAAACTATTATTGCTTAACACTATTTTTCTTAACAATGGCTTTATTAATGCTTATTAACAATGTAAATCTACAGTTCTGAGATGCCCTCTCTATGTTCATTGTAAACAGATTAAATATATGACATACCAGAATGGAAAGAAAAGCACCAATGATAAAACACAAAAGGAACAGCTTGATTCTTGTTCCCCAGCTGAGTGTGGTCACTTCATTTATCTGTGTGGGAAGAACAAAATAAAAATAAATTAATTTTAAGTGCCTAACAAAACTACATTTCCCCATTCTCTATGTATTGAAACAACAAATTTCCATATAGTTGCTATATTTATGAAAGATTACTTAGCACTCTTTTGTTTTAAAAACACATATTTTAATGACACAACTTTCCTATTCTCACCTTTAATCAAACCTCAAAGAAGTTACAATACAGCAATACTATCCCTGACAAACTTTTTAAAAGGAAGTGTATGTGACGTATCAGCACAACTCCATTTAATGTCAAAATTTTATACGCTTGTGAACCTTGTACCTACTCACCCAGAACCAACTTGTCTCACAGCATCTTAATCTTCAAAGCAAATTGCTAAAAAATCTAATTAGGTGCTCTGATAGAGGTATCAGGTATGATCCCACTGAACAAAAATGATTAGAGCTGAGTTTAGTTTACTTTGGAACAGGATGAACATAATATAGTAATGAATTTAGCAAATCTGAATATGGTATGACTGACAGTTAAGACAGCAAACAGACACCATGCCGGTCAATCGAAGCAATGCTTTGTTTCAAACAAAAATCTATCTTTTCTCCTAAATTATTTTCTTTAGTTTAACTAAAAGCTTTGCACAGAATGGCCCTGAAGACTATCAGTTACTTGTGATCAGTGCAATGCTAACCCAGTCAAACATGAAATAAAGGTGAAAGCTGCTACAAAAATAGTAGAATATATATATGTTATAACTCTGCTGCAAAGAAAAAAATGTTTACTTAAAAAAAAGCATACGCACATGCTAATAAAAACTTCAAAAACCAAATAATGACTGCAATGTTCTTCCAAACAGATGTTCAGCATCACTACATTTTTCTTGGTCAAAGGAATCTCATGTCTGAGGTTCTTCTAAATATTCTTCTCTTCCATTTCATCCCCACCTGAAAGGCTATCAATCAATCAATCCTCTTCGTGCTATTTGCACATAAGGCCTCAACCAGAGCCTGCCACTGATGTCGATCACTGAAACCCGCTCCAGGTGACCCCCTGTCCAGCCCTTTCCTTTTATCTCCCTTTCCACTATTCTTCTCCAGGTTTCCTTTGGGCGGCCTTGCTTTCTTCGGCCATCTGGAGTCCACCGTAGGGCGATTCTGGAGAGGTCTGCCGTCTGCTGGCGGAGCACATGTCCAATCCATCGCCAACGCCTTCGTTGAACCTGCGTGGTGATGGACTTGGTTTCAGTTCTTCGGTGAAGTTCTTTTGGTGATGGTGTTTGGCCAAAAGATGTTAAGTATGCATCTGAGGCATCTGTTTTGGAAGACGTCAAGCCTGTTACCGATGTTTTTGGTCATCTTCCATGATTCTGATCCATAAAGAAGGGTGCTGATCACATTTGACTTGAAGATTCTCAGCTTGGTCTTCTGGCTGATGTTTTTTGCCTTCCATGTGCTCCTGAGTGAGGCGAAGGCCTGGCTGGCTTTTGCCAGTCGGGCTCGAATCTCCACCTCTGCATCCCCGGTGTTTACAATACAATACAATACCAGTTTATTTGTCCCCAAGGGCAATTTCAAATAGTGCTCGTGCTAGCAGTAAAACATACACAATATAGAGAGATAATTTTTCTTTAGTGACTTTCTTCGTTTGTTGTTTAGATAGATTTTGACAATTTTCCCATGATCATGTTTTAACAAAAAGTACTCAGAAACAGCTTCCACTGTTTGATTAATACCACAGAAAGAATTTGCATCAATATTTAGTCAAAGCAGTTGCATTCTGCAGCTGTTAAACATGTTTGTTATACTAGACCTATACTGTTGTAATAGCACCATTCCATTATCTTAGTCCTGTAACTACTAATACGGGGTTTTACACAAACTGCTCCGTATTACATGAGTGTAAGGCTCACCGTGTCTATGTTTAAATGCAAATATTATACTGCTGACCTAAATGCATATATATATATATATATTAAATCCTTTCTGAGAAAAATTGCACATATTCCGTTTATCTTAAAGGGTAATGCATTACTATCTTAAGTTTCATCTTTCTTTCACTATTTCTCTTTAACGGCATAAAATAAAGATGTATGTATTATTTATCTTCTGTGTTGCACAGTGGGCGTTTTAGTTGATTTGTTTTGAATTTCGGCTAAAAGCTGAAAGTATAAGCTAAGAGTTAGTAAATTTTAGTAAGGTCGTGACTTTCAACAATGATTTCAACGCATAACTGTTTGACAACGAGTCTTGACAACTGGTTTATTGTACGAAATCTTTCGATGTGTTGGAAGAATGATAATTCTGCCATTACTCATAGTCATATCGTCTGCTCTCAGCAAAAACCTAATGTATAAGAAACGTACCTGCGTGACAATTCCCTTGTCTTCATCTTCTTCGTTTCCACTCAGAACTTTTTTCAGTTTGTCCATTATATATTTTTACAAATATGCTTACAATGGTTAAAGCAAAGCGAAGCTGCAAACTCTCTTAAAGCTGCTCTCACAAGTTCCTCAATCTACAACATAAACTTCCGGTAGGATTAGAAGAGTTATCTCCTCAACTCAGGCAGTTTGATTTTCCGTCGAATGTCCCTCGACTGGTTAACTTTTCCACACACACACACACAAAGAGGCAGAGTTAGAATATTAACAGACAATTTTAAATAGACCTCTTCTGGATTTCTTAATACTTCATTGGAAGCATATGCGACATAAGCAGGCCTCTGCTGACTGCTATCCCCAACCCGGTAGACATTCCTATTTTAATAATTAAAAATGTTTTTATATTATTGGTATTTACTTATTTGATTTGGAGAGTACGAGTGTTGTTTTTGCGAAGTATATTAGGACCAGTTTGGTTTTAATCCATTCATCGGTTTCAGAATTTAGTTCAGGGTTGGGCAACTGGGAGAAAATCGGAAAGTGTCGGGTATATTGTGAGTGGAGCAGATTTTGTTTAGTTTGCCGCTGGTACTCCTGTCTTCTGTGAGCGACAGAAGGACACTTGTCACGAGTCGTTGGGCTTTTTGAGACGGTCTGTGGAAAAGTCGTCAAAAATCGTCAGATCATTCCCTTCTTGAATCTCCAATCATCCAGTATCGTCAATCATCAGACATCGCCAATCATCAAATATCGTCAATCGTCCTCAGCTTTCGTCGTAAATTCTCGTCAGTCCACGTCGTCATCGTATTCATCCAGGCCTGTAAGAGAACAGTGAGATTACCGACTCGGGTCGACTCTGTGGGCTGATGAGCTAATGTCGACAGAGGAGCGGAGTCCGATCCGTGCTGACTGAACAACGAACATCGTGGGTAGTGACAAAAGGCTCAGGCTGAGTGCCTTCCCCCTTTTTTCTTCCCTAATCACTCCCACAGCAGTTACCTGCCTCAGATTGTCTAGTCCGTTGAAGTTGTTGCAATAGAAAAGGAAAGGTGTGTGTGTATGCCCATTAGACTGTCCTGCACACTCTGTTGAGGGGGGGAGGGTGTCCCTGGTAGTTTGAGCGAAAACTACTCAATGCCGTTCCAAGTGGCGGGCCCTGTCAAGTGCTGCGCCTAGCCCTACCTTCCTTCCTTCCTTCCCCGACCCCACAAGATAGTTAAGCCTAAGCCTATCATTGTTTAAACATTTGTACATAAATGTGTAGCAGATATGATTGACTGAAATGATATTAAAAACAAAAAAACAAAACTCTGTTGTCCCATCAGTCCTGTTGTCCTCAGTTTCTTTCATTAATATTTTTTTTAATACACGGAAGACACAAAGAGAATGGAAAGGAAATACCTGGAGAAGCTGAGGAAAAAAAAAAGTGCACAAAGCAAGAGATGAAGAGTGGAGTTGCCATCTCTGATGGCACCAGCTGTCTTTATAGCAGCAGTTTAAAGGGAAAGAGATGAAGAGCAAATTAAGTTTCCATTTTTAATTTGGTGAGTTGTAGATTATAATATTTAACAAAAGAAAGCAAGATGGCAAGTAATACATTTTTATTTTCATACACTTTTAACATGGCTCAGTCTCTTTTACACATTTACATATATATTTGCTTAAAATGATTTGTCTCTGAGAGATTACAAACAACTGTTTAAAAGATAGCAATAACTGTATCAGCAATGTTAATTCTAGCTCCTGGTGTTTGGAAGATATTTGTTCTGCTTACTGTCTTTAGTCATTCCCATTATCTCACATAATGCGGATTGGCAACACTTATTTTCTGCAAGCCAATTATTGTTAGAACTCAGACTGGTGAGTGAGAACAGGAACTTCTTTTCAAATGCTCCCATAATCTCATAATCTTTCTAAAATACATACAAAAACTTTACAGAGAACCAGAGCAATCTTCTGAATAAGCACCCTTTGAGTCTTAATTATATGCATTAAAGAGATAGGTGCAATCAAAGGATAAAATTGAGAATGCATCAGAAATAAGGTGGTCAAATAAACCAAAAATGACAAAAAACGCACTGTTCACTGTAATTGCTTAAAGTCAAATGAATATGAAAGACTACACCATCCTAACATGCTTTTAAAAGAGAAAATGTTCGCACATTAGCACTTATTTATGAACTTCAAGCAGCACTGCAATGAACACAAAAGAAACATTTAACTCTGCACCAAATAAAATGCAAATTTGTTTCCTCTGAATAAATCCAAAATAAATTGAAAAAAAGACAAAATAGTTTGACTCAAATGGTCAGAAACCAGGTGACTAAAATGTTTTTAAAATGGTTGCAGAAATCTACTGGCAAATCCTATTACCCACCTAAGCAGCATGCAAGCAACATGGTAACAAGGGACTTAAAAATGCAAACTTTGATGCTCAAAAGAAAGAAAAAAAATTTGCTCCAAAAATTAGTTATGCTGAACCATATTAATAAGCACATCTCCAGCTAAACTTTAAACAGTTTTTATGTTGATGATTATGCACACGAATGGATTCATATGTACATTCAGTTACACAAATATGATCTGTGCAACATGTATATATACATGTATACTTTACACACGGATTGTTGGTCATGAAGCAGAACTTTTTATATCAATTGCAAGATAAGGCAAATTCGAGGCAATTGCAATCAAATTAAAAAAGTGAACAAATCCATTATTTGATCTTTTTAAAAAAAAAAAAAACATGTTTCATTTATGCTGCCACTTATTCATGAGAAAAAGCAAGCTGTGCTTTTGGGTAAAAAAAAAGTGGTAAACTTGTTCATTTCATAATGCTGTGTTCTTTTTGTGCATGTTTCCTCCAAGAGGATGTAAAAGATCATAAATACGAACAAATAGAGAAAACATGCCAAATGTTAACAAATTATTTGTTCACTTTTGTACTTTGTTTACCAATTTACAAGGAAGCAAAAGGCATTTATCTTCCTAAAAAATAAAGGACCATAAAAACAAAAAATTATTTAATGCATTTTAAGCCTTTTCACATCATTTAGGCTCATTGTTGATCAACATCTTCAATATCAGGATATAATAAAATAAAGCCCTATAATGAGCCACAATATACAACAATGGAACATACAATCTGCAGAAGAAGGGAAGGAAGAACAAGTGAGAATACATTAGCAAGAAGAATAAAGTTTGTGCTGCTTAGTAAAAATCTTTAGTTTATTAAATGCACTAAATCAGCTGATTCACTCTGAGGATGTCTTGGCTTGAAAACTTTCATCCAAGATCTTGCTGCTTGTATATTTGATCCAAAGACTAAATGTTCCTGACAGTTTTCTGATTTTCTGATCTACCTTGAATACATATAAAACAGCAATGAGTGTAATCGACAGACACCAAATAACAACCGTCAAGCCAAGTAAATTATACTACATGTATTAAACTTTATGTTACAAATGAACATTCTATGAACATCTGGGGAAAAACAAATTTAATTACAATGAAAGAAAGAATGCTAGGCATAAAATCATTACACAATTCCTAACAAGATTAAAAAAATTCTGAAAAGTGTATAACATATATATATACAAAATGTACATGGATCTAGGTGAACATGGAACTATGAATTACAGATAATGCACACACAGACCCACACACAATTTTCATCCACCATACCATCTGCACGCCCATGCACACAGAGTTCTAAAATTTCAGACAAAGCATGTGAAAGCCATGTGGAGGGAAAAAAAAGACTTGGTTGTGAGAGCTCAAGCTTAGTACTCTTTATTGTAAGACTTGTTATGTGAAGTTTGCTTACAAATTATGAGCCAGCTTTGTCCAGTTTCTGTAGAAGGTTCTGGAAACAGACAATGTGTTCTATATCAGGAAAGAATCTTATCTTTTTGAGACATCAGATCACAAGACTCAACAGCAGCAGCAAAGAGAGCACTCATACAACCACGTCATCATGAACAGAGAAATTAAGTGGGAAACAATGTGAGCCGACCAAAATCTAACCATCACGTACAACTCCTCTTTATAGCCCGTTTCATCTAGGTCCTTCCCTAGCGCATGCCCATGTACACACAAACATGCATTCACAAAAAGGTGAAGAAATCATAGAAACATTAAGCCATATATCCACAGAAACTTCAAAGTGATAATGTGGTTTATATATCTCACCATGATGACTGCTCTGGTCCCAGGAGAACAGCCATGTGCTACATGTGTCTTCAGTTGCTCTTTCAGTCTTAAAGGTTCTGTTAAAAACAGGAAGCAAAGCTCTTTTATGTGGTTTATAGTTCACATGTACCAGTTTGACACATGTTAAAAGGACTTTAACAGCGCCCAAAATTGAAGTTTAAACTCCCTGTTTACCCTTAATGGGAGATCATGAAACACTCTTCTTGAAATGTAAAACTCACTGGCTCACAATTCTTTGTCTATTGTAGTGTGATTAACTTGTCTAAATACAAAAAAGAGACAAAACAAACAAACCAAAAAAACAAAAAACAAAAAAACCTCCAAAACACTCAAGAGTTTGTAATAACTACTTTTAAAGGTGTTTGACATAGCACTACACAGAGAGGCCTAGCCATGTCAGCATCAGAATGTCAAACTAAATGCCAGAGAGAAAGAATTTAAAGCAATATATTATTACCTGGAGTGTGAGAAATATTGGAAGCAGCGTGTTCGTTGTCTTTATCTGTTGGAACTTTAGTAGTACTGTCTTTATCACTCGTCAGGTACGGGTGCACCAAAAGCTCTTCTGTAGTGAGGCGAGATTTTGCATCACGGATAAGACACTTCTGCACAAGTATTCAGTACATCCTTTATTACAGAAAATATAGTAAGTAGTGCATTCTTTTGACAACACCAAATCATAACCAAATAATATAATTTTTTTAAGTAGTTATACATATATTTCTTTGAGACTTACCAGAAGATATGACTTTGCCCTTTAACCATGTGAAATGTTCTTCCATGATTGCAAGCCCTGTCCCCAGCAGGATTGCAGTGCAGCATGTTACCTCCCTTGACACTTGCTACATAAGCATAAAAGGTGTCTTGGCCTTTTATTCTGTTGTTGCTGCTATTGAAGATTGGTTAAAGAAGTGCTTCCACCGCAAGACTATTCTGCACCATGGAGTGGGGGAATTGTTCATTGTGTATCGCTCACACCATCCAGATAAGACCAATCTTAGTCTAGTTCTGAAGCTGACTGCAGAGTCGAGCGCTGAAGCACTGAGGGGGTGAGAGGACACACTCACTCTGATTCTCTATGGGACAGGCTGTCACAGAGTGTAGGGTAGATGGATGCAGTTTGCCTGACCAATGACAAGGTCATACACCAGCACATTCTGGCTCAATAAATAAGTGCTGAGAGGGGCGTGGGAGACAAACTTGCCCAACGCATTAACCTTTGAGTCATGGAATGCAGGGGTTTCAACTGCAACTTTATGGCGTCAAGGCTTGTGCCCCTACAGCCCAGCACCCCAAGCTGATAGCTGAAGGGAGAACGTCAGGAAGATGACTGGGTGTCACAACCCTGTTATCAGATGGGAAAGGAACAGAAAATGGAAAATGTGGGCAAATAGCAAGGTGATCACATAAGGGCCTGAAGCCTGTTGTAGTCAATGGCCACCCACATATTCTGCGGGATGATGATTGACAGGGACACAAACTTCTGCCATGCAAGTTTAACTCTCTTGGTTTGAAAGGCCACGATTGTGGCCTTGCCGGGTAGCAGGGGCAAGGTGATTTTAAATACTTTTTATTGCAAAGTTCAACTTTTCTCTTTTCCAAAAATGTCTAGGTTTCTTGGTCTAATGTTTATCTCAGAGCAGTAATATTAAAAAAACAAACTTCACCACTGTCGTCTTCGCAGTCTTCAGTTATAAGCCAGTCATTGTAATGTTCATTTTTATCTTGAACCAAGTTGGTTAAATAATATTCTGGAGCAACAGAAGGCTAGGCGTTGGACCTTCTTCCACATTTATTGAGCTATTCAGAATACATAACTGATCCCTAGCCATGATATAGTAACCAAAGCAATGTCCCTTACTATCGGTAAAATTATTGATAGATGGTCACTGCTGTGGTCAGTCTGTGAGTCCAGAGACAATGAAGGAAAGGACAGTCAACACTGCGCTCGCGTAGTGGGCCAGCGCTGGCTCAACTCCCGTCCAGCTGTATACAAGCTGAACTTATTGACAGGCAGCGTCCAGTCTCTTTGTGGTGTATTCGCGAGTATATCATGGAATGCTTTGATATTGAAGAGATCCTCTTAGAAAGTATGCTTTGATATATATATTTTAATATATGAATCATAATGTAAAATATATTTGCTCAAACAGAGTGTTGTGTCGTAGTATATGTATTGATTTTAAAGTCGAGAAGATGGTTATGTCAGCAAGCTCTCGCTCTCTATCTCATTGTCTTTCTGAGTGGTTACAGAAAGCGGTTTATAGCAAGTTTATTGTTTCTTAATGAATTTAATTCAGCATTAATTCAGACTAAGGCTCGAAGGAATGTACCTTAAACTCCATTTAATCTGTAATACATTTAAATCATTATATATTGATTTTTTTTAACATGTTTTGAACACATTCACATCGTGCGTTGTGTTAGCTTATCTTATCAAATTATTTAACATATTACAACAGACTGCATATTATAATAGATCACTTATTATCTTCACACACACATATCTCAAAATAATTACGACAGTAGCTCTATGACACACTGCGTAAAGTGAAACCGGAAAAAACGAAGCAATGACTTAGTCCAATGCATGCGCGACGCAAGTTATCTGCTTCCATGCTTGAGCTGCTAATCCTTCTCTCTTTAAAGTCTCTGGTGAGTCCTAACACAATACTTACAAGCCTTTGAAGGAAAAAAAAATATGAAAGGTAGGAAAGTCTCCAGTAAAGCTATGATGGGGGGAGGGGGGGAACAAGCTGCAAGGAAGCAAAGTTCTTCAAAGTTATCTCAGATTTCCTGACACCTCCACAGACTGACAGGGAACATAACTATCTACTAGAACAAGATGTACAGTAACTGCTAGAGGGTGAAGGCATGAGACGATGGGATGGAGAAGGCGAAAGAAGGCGTTGTTTATTCATGTTTATTCCTTGCTCTTGAAGAGGTGTAAAGCAATCTGAGGTAGAGACAGCTGCAGAAGTAGATTCTGAAAAGGAACCTCCAGATGAGTGTTTGCGAGGTGTGTATTTTGCTGGAGATGATTCAGGATGTATGTCTTTTTGTTGTTGTATTTGTAGTGGAGAGTGCTTTCCTGATAGTATACTGTGAGTGGAAAGTGATTCAGCATGACTTGAATTGCTTGAGTTAACTGGGAAGCGCTGGGACCACCACAACCTAAAAGAATAGGGGGCAGCATGATAGTAGATAGTGGGAGTAGATAGTGGGATGATGTCTCAGGACAACAATGTCATCTCTGTCTGAACTGATATAGAACTGGATGGCTGTTTTGCTACTGTTGATGAGTAGGAAGCGGACCACTCACTATGTGATGGCGAACATCAGCATCAGATTCACCAGGTTCCACATGTATGTCTAGGGCAGAGGCTGCTTCTTTCCACTTTGGGCAGTCTTTTAACAAGGCTGTATGCAAGCTGTCATAGTTTACTCTTAGAACAATCAGCTGCAGCATGGCCAGTCCCACTGCAGCGAAAGCAGCGGGCTGGGGACTTGCAGAAGCTATGGCTCCTTGGGCATAACAGTTGAAGCAGTGCAAGGGAGAAGGAATGAAAAGGGACACTTTGGCTCACAGAAACTTGACCCGAATAAACTTAGGTGTTTTAGAAAAACAGAAAGAAAATAAAAGAGTGTTTGTGGGTATACATTTCCTTTCTTGAGGTAAATCCTCTGGAGAGTTGTAACCTCCCTGGGATGCCACCTGATTTAATGTCAAGCTCTGAAATTCCAGAAAGGTCAGGATAATAAAGGCCCCCCTTCCCCTCTTCCCCAAAAGAGTTGAGCGATCTGTGCACTCAAGTTTTCATGGATCAGTCAATGAACATCTGCAAAGGGCTTTGGAGGCCTTTTGGGTTCTGCACTGGACCAGAAATTTTCCAATACAAAGGTATTTGATTGAAGAAAACCCTTAGCTACTGCGAAAAGGGAGAGCTTCTAAAGTGGCTGTGTCCTCTACTCCTAGAAAACAGGGCCAGACCGCCTTAACAGACTTTTGCACACTTTCTCTCACCTCATTCTCACTGTCCAAAGACTAATCATCCTCTGCATTTTCCAGCTGTTAATTTTGGTAGCCATGTTTTAAAGATTTATGAATTCTTCCTATTGAGTCCAACAAAGGGATGCAACCGAATTGTACCACCCCAGGTATTTCCAGCACCCAAACTGCCTGGAGTATGTGGTGGTAAGCTATAGGGCAGATGCTTTCACTGTATTATCTCATGTGAAAAGATTGGTCTTGTGCTCATATAGGCAGTGTCATGGGAGGTAGCCCCTGATATGCAGCGAATGCTATCGGGCAGAGAGCTTGCAACCAAGGAAGAAAATTATACATGGGTAAAGGATTTCCTATGCTCATATCATCTGATCAGTAAATGAAAGAAACAAAAGTAAATACATCTACCCCTGCACCTCTAGAAACATGCAGAATCTTTTCTCTTGGCAGACTCACCATGAAGGAAACTCTTCTGAGACAGCAGCAAAGATGCCCACAGGCTCTATAACTACAACTGCTTGCCTTTGAGTTCCCATTTTGCTCCAGGACAAATACTTACCCTCGTGTCATGACTACAGCCCTTGGAAGGACAGAGAAGGTACCCTGGGGCCAACGCAATGCACACATGCTGTTTACTGACCTGTAATACATCCAGGAGGTGAGGATCAGGAACTTGAGGAAATTTGATGACATAGCTGGGGTTGGTGATGGCTTGGAGCTTCCCAAGATTGTTCTTAATGTGCTGGAATGGAGTGCGACCATACACCATATTGTATAGGATGCACCCAAGGGACCACACATCACTGCGCTTTCCAATCTGATAAAAAAACAAAACAAAAGCAAACAACAGTTCTCCCATACTCTGGCTGGAGAAAAAAAAACTGAAATCAACTTTTCTATTAAATATAAAAACAAGGCAGGCAGAATACATAGAGTGACAGAGAATATATCATGTTAACAAAACAGTGATGTAAATGTGAATGTATAAATTGCGGATCTAGAAAAATAGCTGTCTATTAGTCACTTACAAAAATATCCCAACAATGGGTGAACTGTATATTAAAAGTGTCTAGAAACTAACCTTGTATTTAGGTCTAGCATTCTTGTCAACATTCTCTTTATCACTGAAAGAGTCATCTGCCCCATCATCACAGGCTGCCATGATGGCTTCTGGGCTCATGTAGCTGGGTGTTCCCACCCTTGTGTCTTTCAGCACACTTGTCTTGTCTTGCTGCAGAGCATTGGCTATGCCAAAGTCAATCAGCTTTAAGTTTCCAGCCACTAGCATGAAATTGGCTGGCTTCAGGTCTGAATGGATAATACCTAGGAAAAGATGTCATATAATCAAAAAGAGATTATTGTTGTTGTTGTTGACTGATGCTTCATTATACTATGTGGAAAAGTGAATAAGTTAATGCTCATCATATATTCAGATGTATATAGATAAATAAACAAGTGATAACTGTGGGCAAAAGAAAAACTTGAATGTTCATGCATATCTTAAAAAAAAATTCTGTAAAAGGAGGAATGATCAGATTGGTTGTAAGTGGGTACAAAGCACTTTATTATTATATTAATGTAATGTGTTTCCCTCAAGGAAGATTTTATGATGGAATATTCCAATTATTAGCTCCTACACAAGACACCTAATCAGATTTCACAGAGATGTCATGGTCTGGGACTAGACTGATCTCCAATACCCTACCACATGACCCCCCTCCTCAACCCAGCGCATGTCCAGTTGATGGATAGGAGAATGGCCTCCAAATATGGAGATTAGCTGCAAAATAAGCCTCCTTCTCCCTGGATGAATAAGCAGTCATGGACCAAATGGTGGTGTGGAAAAACCAAGATCAGCTTAACAGAGATGAAGACCATCATCAAGGCTTTGCACAGACCACCACAGTCACCAGACAGCTACCACCATCGTGTCCAGATGATAATTCTTCACCCCCAAACAGGGTACAACAGACTAAAGCACAAGCGGGATGCAGAGCAAACCACAGAGTGCATCCTACAGGAGCATAGGCTCCTCCAGGAACTGAGGCTGGAGATTTGACCCTTGTTGATTCCCCTCAACATCAAACTGCACAGACTTAAGGATTCTCTGCAGATGACTACCAATTTCATATCAAGAGCTTGTCTCCATGTTTAACCAAGGGTAACGTCAACAACAAAGATATCATTATAAAACTGACCTTGACATTTTAATTTTTTTGCATTAGCATAATTTCTAACTTGTTTATTACATTGATGAGACTAACCTTCTTGGTGTAGTGCATGGACTGCACGAAGCATCTCTTTCCAGTAAAACTTGATTGTGGTTGGGTCCATTCCACAATGTTGCTTGGCTCGTGTAGCAAAGAAACCTGCCAAATCTGTCTCTCCAAACTCCAGGATAACATACAGTCGGTTTAGCTGCTCATTATATTCACTGAAAAAGCAGCAGATGTGTAATACACAGTAAAGAGCCCACAAGTTTGCAAAATCAGCTAATAATTGCTGTGGCTATTAGATTGGTGCAATGGAAGATGATATCATGTGCATTTAAGTAACTATGTGCCCAGAATTTTCCAGTTTTCCTGATCCTATAAGGTAAAATTATTTTGATTAAATACATTTTGACCAGGTGATGGCCTACCAGAAGTTCACATAGACACAGACACTTTTATAGCAATTTATAGATTAGATCATGTTTGCTGTACACCTATCTAATCGGGAGAAGAAAGAAACTCACATGCTACTATAAAATGTGAAAGTATTATAAAACCTTACATACAAGTTGTACATCTTGATCACGCTATCACAGTACTGCAGACGCTGAAGCAGACTAATCTCATTGCGGTAGCCATCAATGACTTCTTTTCCAGCACCTTCTAAGTCCACCACTTTCAGCGCACGAACATTTTTTTTGGAGTCAAAAACCATGAAAACCTAGATAAAAAAAAAAAATCAAGATATGCAGCTGATTTCCACTCATTCACAAGCAGACACGTGCAATATATGCATGTATATGTACATACACTCACTGCACGAATGCATGCTTGAATGTTCTTGGAAATGTCTACAGATAGATTTAGCAGTTAGATGTAGAATAACTTGCCTGAGCTGAACCTCCACGGCCAACTTTCTTCAGCATGCAGTAATGCTCACCATTCACCACTACATTCTCAATGAAATCCTGCAAAAAGACCCACGTGTGTAACTTTGCAGTATATAGTGACAAATAGGCAAAGTTCTTTAAGCATCAAACCTTAGAATTGCCATGTCTCATTATATTGGCAAATGTATTGGTAATGCATTGGCAGTTTGGTATGTTGACCAAAATTGCACTGCCCCGAATAAAAGATTCCCTGTGATCTTGACATACAGATCTGCCAAATGTTTGAATTTACCTGGTTAAGAAAAAGCTTTTATTTTTTATCCATTCGCGACCTCCCGTATAATTCACCAGCGTAGCGCGGTTTACGCTTGGTTTCCACCTGGGCGAATTCGCCCGGGTTTTTTATATATTTTTTTACATTTTAAAATGAGTTGTTTTGGATAAAAAATTAATGAATTCGATAGTTGATTCATTTTTCTATCGACTGATCTTTTTATGTTGTAGTTTTTACGTCTGACAGTAATTTTCTGCGTTTTCCCATGGTACCTGTCTTTCTGTTTGGAAAATGGCTAGCTTTAGAACTTTTGGAAATCGCCGGTCGGATATTAACAAAAAAATTATTTACACAATATATACAGACTTAAAGTACCAAACAAACATCTTTTATTAGAATATACATTAGAATTTTAATATTACTATTTTCTTCTCCTTTGTGGTTGTTGAAGTAAAAATCCATGTCAAAGTGAGACAACGTGCTTCGATTCTCGAACTTTCCTTTGCTTACAAAAAAATCTTTTGACTTCCTGTCAGTTCAAGGGATGGAATCATGGTAGACGATTTCCCAACGGTTTTAGTAGTTTCCTCCCTTATGTTATTATTATTATTTTTTTAAGGCTCGTGCAACCTCTATAACAAAAATTTCTGATTGCTCATTATCATGGCATTTTCTGTTGGGAATACCATAAAAGTGTGTTTTTAAGCAAACAAAAGGTAACTATTTTTCTTTTCTACACAGTTTGATCTATCATTATCAATTTAAATTGTTCGTCTACCTCTTTCCGTTAATTTTATATAATTTTTTGAAAAAGGGGTAAATTTGTGGTACCAGCTATGGTTGTAACGGCCTCTCAGCCTAGCGTAAGCAATGGATTTAACTGGGGCCAGTTGCGCAACATGTTTCTAAACCTTAAAACTGTTCTAAAGAAGCAAAATCTCTTCTCTGCCATTTAGATGCATTGCACAAGAACATATAAAAAATTGTACTGACAGGACGGAAAGTCAGACAACAACTTTATTTTACTTAAAGCAGTTTTAGTTTTAAAAATTCTAAAATTATGGTGTGTACTTTTTATCTAAAAAGATTTAAAGCCTAAAAGTGTTTACAATTAGAAATGTGTTGTGCAACTGGCCCCTGAACTAATTCACTTACTGGTTTTGGTGTTTGGAAGCCAGTGACTGGAAAATCCTGTGACATCTGGTTTTTACAGGATGGTGTGGACATGACAGGAATGGCACTGCAAAGTGTGATGGTAAATCTATATTTATTTTACAATGTCATGTTGTCCCTTTAATTAAACTTAAAAAAGTTAGCTTACTCCTATAAGTGTTTGCAGCTTTGCAATCTCTGACCTACCCTTGCCAGCTTGCGGTAGATGCCTGGACTTCTGAGTTGGCAGCACCCTTTGAATGAACCACACCTGATGATGCTCGTTGATCTTTTTCTTCAAGTCTTCTTCCTGTGTCCATTTGCTCTACCTGCTGCTTTATACCATTTTCTTGCATGCCAGAAACTTCTGGCTGGAGAAGACCAGGTCTAAAATGATGAATGAATGAAGTAGTTGAATGTCCTGGAACAGCTTGGCCACTGTTCTTTGTTACATTCTCGCATAGTTTGTTCCCATTGCTTGCAGAACAGTTAGGAGTCTCCATTTCCGTTATAATGGACAATGATGGGTTCATCTCTCCTGTTATAGGGTGATCATTTGCAGGATACTGCTTCCTGGAAAGAAATAAACTTACTGTAATGATTGATGGTAAACTGAAATAAATACCATTCTAAACACTATTTTAGGAAAAACAAACCTTTGTTCTTTCGTCTGTACTTGAAAAACATCATGCAGAAACATATCATTTTATAATATGCATATACTGCATATATTTGAAACTAGATTTAATACATGACCTTAAAGGTCTACCAAAATTTTTCAAAGAGTCAAGTACCCTGATAAAAGGAAAATAAATAGGTTTGTTTATGTTGTCAAGGCCAATGGGACAGGTAGGACTGTATCTTTACTAAGCATGTCCACGTTGTCCTCCATGTAACCATGTCAATAGGAACTGACTTGTTTCTGTGCATGGTGGTGTTTGTAGGGGATGGGGGGATCTGTTTACTCCTGGGAAATGTTATATTATGCAGAATTCAGATCAGTAACTTGATAAAGCTTTTGCACTTTCAGACTTATAAGCTAATTAAAACAACTCCTCACCTTGCAGTATCACTGAGCTGTTTCCTCTCGGAGGCATTTCCTTCATCTTTTGATGACAATGCTGGCTGCAAAGATACATTTGAGTCCTCCTGGGATAGGATTAGGTCACTGTTGTAACCAGAGATGGCGGACATTGATCTGAAAAGTCCTAAAACACAAATATAAAATCCCTTTAGAAACAACCAGTGGCAGTTTTTGCATCCAGTCATGAAAGATCACATCATCATCATCAACATCATCATCAATAATCGTCATCATCAATAATCATAATCAATAATCAATCATCATCATCAATGGTTTTAGGCTATGACAGATAAAATGTCTTCACATTGGGGGGTTTCAACAACAGGATGAGGCAAGTTTCAACAGTCTTTAACCTCATTTCTGCACAGAGCTGCTGCACAGAGAGGTGTGAGGAAGTGTGAGGTGTGAGAAAGTGTGAGGAGTGTTGGAGACTTCTGACGGTAATCAAGTTGCAAACGCTTTTGCAAAGGAGTAAACAAAGGAAGGTGACATCAACGTGAAGCTTAGTTCTTGTGCCAAGACAATGCACACCTGATGCAGATGCAGAGAGGGGTGGCAATGGCCGAAAAGAGCCAGACAACTCTGTATCATTTTCTGTCTCGCCACTTAGCAGACTCACTGCATGCTGCTGTAGAGGGTTACGCACACGCATCGGCATTCCCAGCTTTCCTTTCAATTTGCTGTAAGTCAACAACCAAAGATAAAGGCATAAAACACAGTTTTGAATTAATGTGGGAGACAACCTTAGTCCTAGTTTAACCCTTGATTGATTACTTCTGTTCAGCAACAAACGTATTATTGTTATCATCCTATAAATCTTATAACTTTTAAAGCTTTCTGCTGCTCTAGTAACCCAGGAAAACCAAAACAAACTGCATTCACAATACAAAACAGATTAAATTATTCAGGACATTAGACTGTTCATCTTAATTATTAATTGTCTCACACACATGGTGACTCATGTTGACTGAGTTAAGGAAAAAAAACAAACTACAATGGCAAAAAAAGAGAAAATGTTTCCAATGATGTGTACCTGGACCGTAACTGGGAAGACGAAAGACGTGGCACGATACCAGCTCTGACTTCTGGTGTACTGTTGTAATGGTGAAGACCTGGCTTGCTTGTACTGGGTGGTTCTCTTGTCATAGGAGGTTCTGTGATATCAACGCCAATGAAAGGAACTAAGCCATGCCCATGGCTTCGACTGACAGCACTGTCCAGGTCAGGCAGAGTATAGCTACTCTTAGACCTGCGAGTATAGGTAACAAGATCTGCTGACGTACATTCACACAGATTAACAATGAAAAAACCCCCAAAAACCTAAATAATGAAGTTTCACAAAAATCTCATAAAAACATGTTTGGTTACATACAAGATGTTACTGTCTCTTCTGTTGAGGTGGTGAGAAAACCATGGTGCATCATATGACACTTGGTGCTAACAACCAACTTGAGAAACAGCTTCCACTTTGTAGCTAAATGCACCTTCTTTAGGCTGAGATAAAGTAAAAATCACACTTGACCTATGATGCAAGCATAAACTTAAGTACACTGAAGACATTCTCACCCATCCTTGCATCCTTTAGTTTCTGTTGTGTCCTTGTAACCAGACTTTGCAAGTACCCACGGAACTGTCACAAGCATAGAGAAAAAAAATTTGTGAAGTTACTGAGAACACAAATTAATGAGCTAATTAGTCTAAACAGAAAAATCTGCAAGAGAGTAACATTTGTGGAAGACACTGTTCTCAGATTATTAGCTATACATTTTTAAAGCAATGGATCTCCATGGTGAAAACTAACAAGGAATTTCTATTTCTATTAACTCCATGCTTACGGTAGACTAAGCGGCGGTTTGACCCCCTTGGACGGATGTATTTACCCCTTTTTCAAAAAATCATACAAAATTAACTAAAAGAGGTAGAAGAACAACTCAAATTGATAATGATAGATCAAAATGTAGAGAAAAGGAACAGCCTAACCTTGTATTTGCTTTAAAACACACTTTTATAGTATTCCCAACATAAAATGTCATGATAATGAGCTCAAACAAAACTCCCGCAACGTAAATGAAAATAACAGAAGGGAAGAAACTACTGAAATCGTTAGGAAATAGTCCACCATGATTCCCTCCCTTTAAAAACTGGTTCAGCCAATCAAAAAAGTTTGTTTGTAAGAGGGAAAGATGTAAACAAATGGTCGAGCGCCATTTTGAACTATCGAAAGTATGTTGGGTTTTACTCAATTTGACATGGATTTGTACTTCAACAACCTCAAAGGAGAAGAAAATAGTAAGTAATATTTAAATTCTAATGTATATTCTAATAAAACATGTTTGTTTGGTACTTTATGTCTGTATGTATTGTGTAAATAAATTTTTGTTAATTTCTGAAATTTACGTTCAAGTGTTCTAAAACACGTACAGTTCATTAGATTTTAGTACTTGAAGACAAAACCTATGTATCTTAAAATTTACACCAAGTGAATGTTTTAAAAAAGCTCTTTAAAATGGTGTAGTACAGATGGTTATCTTTACTGTAGATTAATAAATATAAATTTTCAAAGCTGCCGGTCGAAATTTCAATACCGGTAATTTGCTAGCCCTTTTCCAAACAGAAATACAGGTAGCGTGGGAAAATGCAAAGACTTCCTGTTAAAACTTACTTCCTACATTTTTTGAGAAAGACAATTGTGTTCAGAAATGAATAAGCTCTTATTTATTAAGTTTTTCTTTTAAAAAAAAATGATGTTTAAGAGTAACAAAATTTAAAAACTGCATCACACCATAGGGTGCGAACCGGGTTCAGGCGAAGATCACGTGATCGCCCCTATGAGTGCGAGCGGTAAGGAACGAGTTAAAAATGGTCATGTCATCTGGTAATGTCAGAGAACAAACACAGTGGTTGACTGGCAGAACAAAGCCAGTCAAGCAGTAGTATTAACCTGGTCTGTAACAGCATGACTCTTGGCATCATGATAGATTAAGTACTAAGCACAGCAATCACACCCAACGGTACCTTCAAGTTTTCGCTCCTGTTCAGAAAGAAGTCTCACTTGTCCAGATTCAGCCGCTCTGATGGCTTGAATCAGCAGATCCTTGGGCTGAGCTTTCCCTTTGGACAGGGATTTTGTCAAAATACTCAATGCTTTCTCAGTATCTCCTGCACAAATCATGTTGAATATAAGAAAAAGACAGTGAAAGGATGGGAAAATAATAGTCTTTCCGTATAGGGATGCTTGTACTACAGCAAAGGTAAAATAAAATTTCTCTCCTTTTTTTGTTTTTTTGTCATATCTAACTTTTGGAACATATGTCAAAATTAACTCCTGTAGACCTACACATTAAATACACCTTTAGTAGATGAACATACAAATTTCCCTGATTGGAAAAATGAAGCCATCAAAAGCTTCCCAGAAAAGAAAAACATTTGTTTGGATTTTAATAATCCAGACACAGGTAAGGACACTAATCCAGCGGGTTTTATCATAAAATGTCAGTCTTAACATTAAAATATCTAGATATGCTATGAACGTGAATGTTTATAGAAACAGCAGTAACAAATATTTGACTTGTCTCGGGGAAAAATGCCTTACCTTTCATCATTTTAATTTCAGCTGCTGTCACAACAATTACAGCATAATTCTGCACTTGCGAGCGAGCCATGTCTAGGATGGCATCTACAGCATCTAATTCATTTCGGTCGCTGTAAGCAAGAGCAGATCTGTACAAATGTACATTAATACAGTGCATTCTGTAGGTACAAGATCTATACAAATGTACATTAATACAGTATGTTCTGTAGGTGAAAGATCTGTAAAAATGTACATGAATACAGTGTATTCTGTAGGTACAAGATCAAGCGTACCATGACTATTTTGATTCCCACCTTTACCTGGCCTATTCATCAAGATGGAGAAGATATCTATGCTATCCACCCCATTCCCTTTTTGATCCCCCACCTTATTTCCATTCTTCTGACCACAGCACTAGAGCTCTCGCATCCACTGAGCTATAATCTTTCTATTCCAAAAAGCTGTTGGATTACTTTAACAAGTATAATAATAATAATAATTATTAACATTTATATAGCACTTTTTCAATGACTTGCTCAAAGCACTTTACAGAAATGATACACAGAGGTAAACTGAATCCCCAACAACCATGCACTCATAATGACATATACCAGACACACTTACTTCTACAACAGAAATACCCGCTCATACAAGAAATAAATACAGATACATGCTAGGCATGCCATGGTCAGGACAGGGTTGCAGTAAAGTCGCTGTTCTGAAAAGATGTGACTTAAGTTTAGACTTTAAAGAATCAGAGTTATCTGTCTGAAACGTAAGACTTTTAGTTAGCTTTGGGGGTGGGGGGTGGGAGGTGGGGTAGGAGTGGATGGGGAAGGTGTGGTTTGGTGTGTTAAAAACCTAACAAGTAATCAAGGGTAAATTGCTGCTTCAAAGCATCTTTCTTTTGCTCTCCCTTTAGCAGTATCATATCAAAGAAATTCAGTATGAAAAGTGACATTCTCATCATCAGGTCACCAGACTTCATACACGAGCAAGTCGTTAACCGAAAATATTCTTTCAAATATCCAAGTAGGTTATTGCAACTTTAGGTAGCACTCACCTTTTGAACTGCACATACTCCATGATGATGCTTGCAAAAGCTTCATTATCTCGATGCTCTCTGTTTTTCAGTATGCCCTAAAACAAAAAGAATTATACAAATAAGAAAAGTATCTCTCTTCTCCAGGAACATCAACCAAGGCAGGATCATCTGCATATTAATATAGCTGAACTACAAATGGTGAACTATTTAGTTTGTTTCAAATATATATATATATATACAATTAAACAATACCTGTATTAAAAAAATGTAAAAATTTGTGTGCACTGCCCAACTTAACAAGACAAATTCTCCTAACACCTCCTACCATATAATTTTGTTTTACACTTAGAGAATTTTATCAGTTAAAAAAACAAATCTAATAAGTTTAATACTGGTTTTATTATTTGTGATCAGCTTACAATTACCCACCATGAAACATGCCCACCTGTATGAAACTGCATAAGACCAAACCTCATGAATTTGCCATTACTTACATAAAAGGCTCTGCTGTATGCCTCTGACAAAGGTTTGCTAAGGATGTTGTTTTCTGAGGGAATGCTTTTTAAAAATTTGATATAGGCTGTCCATTCTAGAGGTGAGTTGCCTTCTTTTTCAATTTGCTTCATGCGTGCTATGTGGTCTGAAACAAGAAGATAATCACTGGGAAGTGATTTAATCCCTATATCCTCACAAAAACGGGTGCATTAAAAATAGCATGCATATAAGCACAATTACACTGCTAACATTTATCCCTTATTAGACTTTTAGAATCATGCATGTCCACAGCATGAAAAATCATGAGCTTTTACTCCAAACCAAATAGATTACATGGCTTGTTCTTCAACGTATTCCACCCATAAAAATATTCATCCATTAAATCTATGAAGATTTAGCATCCTAACTGAAACCTTCACCTTTATATACATGATACTAGGTGGGAAAGTAAACATAATCAACAAAAACAGTAAATCAGTTATATCAGTTGTGCATGACTTAGAAAATGCTCAGCTCAGACAGTCTAGATTTAATTGGAAACAAATATTATTTATCAACCTTGATCCAGCCTTCTACTTAAATTTTAAAAAGTAATATACTGAGGTTAGTATAAATAAGTTAAAAAAAAGTAGCCTATGGTATACAAATAATCAGAAAACATTTATCACACAATTTTCTATAAAAAAACCCCCTAAAATTCACAAAAATGTTAAGCATCCCAAGCAATTGAAAGCAAGGTCTGCTTAAGTATTTCCATTTCCAGTATGACAAAAAAAAAAAAAAAAAAAAAAAAAAAAAATGGAACCAGTTTTAACCTCAATGTTCATATTCTATCTACAGAAGACAACATCAACAGTACTTGTCAGTCAACAAAATTGGAAGCAACACCTTTTTAAAAAAGGAGAAGAAATGGTTCTAATCAATATATTACCTTCAGGCACACTTATACCTCTCATCTTACCTTCCACTTCAAATGTTGCTGTTGCAGTATTTTCTCTGGTTGAGGTACCATCATGGAAGACTAAGGACTTGGATTTGGTTATGCCTCCAGTCTGTTGATAAGAATTGGTTGTTTGTTCAGCATTCTCCATAATAGAACCTGTGTACCTGCCCATAAAGTCTATGGCTGACTGTGCAGTGTTGCTCGTCAGACTGCACTGTATTTCTGGCAGTGAAGAACCAGCTGAGACTGAATATACGTTGCTCCCATTAGCAGTAGATCCATATTCAATGTCTTTATTCTGGCCACTGGTATAATTTGCCTTGTTTGGATGTGTGCTGTGGAATCTTTGCTGTCCTTTGTAAGATGGTATGGTCAGCACATTAGCATCTAATAAATCATGTAGATGGCCAGTATCAGTGTCTGTGGGTCTCGTCTGTATGTGTGTCACAAGGTCGTGTGTGAGAGATGGAGTAATATCTCCTTCTAATTCAAGCTCCTGTTGCATCTTGAACCTGTGCAACTTTGCCTTAATGGCTTCGAGTGATGATGCCATGGAAGTTTGTAATAATGGGATACACTTTACAGGTGAATCTGCAATAGAAACACGTTTAATATCTAATTATACAATGAAAGCAATTTTTCATAATATTTAAAACCAAAATTTTTCATAATTTATATATATAATTTATCACAATTGTTGATAATGAGTATAAGAGATGCACAAAAGAGCAAAATAAACTCTGAAAAGTTCAACAACTATTCTTTACATGCATGACTTGTAAAATAGTTTTAGTACAAGTTACTACAACCATGAATTTATTTCCATGGTGCAGATTTTAGCTATTTTATGTTCATGCATTTGTATATGCTCATATAAAGTCTAGGCAAATAAAAGTTCAAACTTGATTTTTAGCTTCTTTAGAGGCAAATTTAACTTCAAAAACCTTTAAAAGTATGCAGAAAATGAATAAATAACATTAGAGTAAAGAATAAAAATAAACATGTAGCTTATTCAACGTCCACAAAAAAATAGGCAAAGACATTTGAGTTTCCAGTCACTTCTCTAAGCTTTTCAATATTTTGGTTGGGGATTACACTGACATTGCAACAATGATCAGTTTATGGAAAAATTCAACCTGACCAATGCACGCTGCTGTGCTCTGCCATCATTGACTGCTGTAGGATGATGGTTTCCCCCAATGACTGGTACCCCAAACGAATGAATGAATTATGGGAGAACCATGGCTGATCTTGCAATTATCAATCAAACTGAGACAGTAGGAGATGAGGATGCCTTCAAAAACAGAAGCCAGTATTGTCAGTGGAAAGATCAGATGGTGAAAGACCAGCCATGAGACTAGGTACTTTATCAGATGTACACAGCAAAGACAGGTGGTGATCTAGCTGTACCATTGTCTACTAAGTTTTAATGCAAAATATCAAGTTATAATTGCACAATTAATGTAACTTTAACATCACTCTAAACTTAAGTAAATAGAGAACTATCATGGCATGAAAAGTGAAAAGAGTGATAAAGGAAAGTTGTTTAAAGATTTTATTAAGGATGAGATTATAGGTGAGTAAGTGAACCAAGTGGCTGTGGGTGAGGGGATTGGTGGTTTATTATTATTATTTATTATTATTAAAGTAGATTTATATAGCGCAATTTCAACCCCAGAGTCGACTCAATGCGCTTTCAAAAAAACAAACAAACAAAACAGATCGACACAGAAACGATGTTCAAACAAAGACCAAACTTATTAACAAACAATTATACAGAGACATTGCAACAAACAAAAATACAAGGTAGAAAAAGAAAATACTGGACACAAGCATGAACATAACATCTAAAGGATAACATTGAGAGTCATGGTGTGGCGGAGTCTACAGCTGTGAGCAAACCATTCGACAAATGTCAGCAGACACAGTTTACGTGGAGCCAGATTGAATCAAGCAGTGATACCACAATACTGTTAGATATTCTGCATGTGGAATAAAGTCTAATATTCAAGAGTCCTAATGTAACATGCAAAGCTATCACAAAATGTTATTATCATTCTCGTTCATATTAATGTTTAATATATTTCTTGTTAAAGAATATGAAGTCTCACTAAAATAATTAGTAGCAGTAGTAGTAGAAGGAGGGAACGTGGCTTCATTGCCTACGTCTCACGGCCTATTTAATGTCTCCTCTTAGTGTCCAAGGCCTGCATTTCGCATGCTTACTTTATTACCCGTCAAAGCCAAACAAAAAAAAGAGATGTATAAAGTTTGGTATGTTACATACAGAGCTCCTGAAGGAGTTTGGATTTGAAGCATATTTATATTGAGCAACTCGCTGTGAAAAATAAAACCTGCATTTCGTTTATAATTAAATGAAACAAATACACAGAAACAACAGTGAACAGACTCTATCTAGTCAGCAGAGCAAGGAATGAGTAGTAAATAAAAGATCGCGACCACAACTTTACAAGAGTGCAAAATGGTTTTTAAATATGTATTTGCATTCAAAAAGTAAAACCGACAACAAATGTTATTGACAGAAAGTCACAATACATAAAAACGCTTACCTTGACAAAAGTAAAAACTGGTTGGTTTTTGCCTACGTCTTCTGCATGAAATTCTGGAGTCAAAATGCTGTTTAAAATGACCTCCATTGACACAAACAGCGCCAGTCATTTGATTGGCTGTTCATTCAAGGGCAGATCACCTCCATTTTCCGTGGAAGTGTTTTCTTGGAAATGTTTTCGATCCGCGAAGGCTTCAGCTCCATGAAAGCATTACAGGTATTGCCACGATGCGTGAATGCACACAATATCAGAATTGGTAAATTGAGTGCGAGATTGAACAGTGCTAGGTTGTAATTTACAAGAGAAATTGGTTCAAAAGAAGACAATATTTATTCGGCTCGTTATGTGTTTACACTTCCGCGTCGTGAACTACTTTAGTTCGTGACTTCAGGCGTTAAGGTAATTGTTACTGAAGCTAAAAGTAGATGAAACTTAAATATTTCTTTGATTAACTGGTTGATATGGAATAAATGATTCAGGTAATGTAGATTGGGTGATTTTTTAAAAATTATAAAGTAAGTTAGTTCCTTACTATTTTAGCATTTTTTTGTTTTTAGTCTAATGACTGGTTGCAGGAAATTATACCTAACAGACGTTACTTGGAAATAAAAAAAAATATTTCTATTTTGTTTTCAGGAACATCAGAAACAGCAGACGTGGTGCCTGCTCCCTGCTGGAGATAGTTGTTCCAGGAGTTATGGTACAACAGATAAAACGAGCCCAGGGGGGAAAACCCCAGAGAGTGACATGATGAATTAATTGGGTCTTCCCATTCCACGAATTATACGTGATACCCTGGGTTTGAACAACACATATATTTTAAGTGCGTGGCTATCTTCAGCACTCTGAATTACATGACTTTGGTTGTGTGGGTGCTGAGGTACAACTGCAGTGGTGAATTTCTATCTTAAGCTGAACCAATTTATCATAATAAATTTTCTTGTAGCACATTAATGATGCAAATGAACACTAAACTGTATTAAATGGACACTGAAAGCATGGCAATAATAAGAGTCATGGTCATAATTGGTTCAAGCAGTGCCATTACCAGAGCTGATTAACCAAAACTTCAGCTACTTTTTGTTCCTGTTTTGGGCTGACATCATTGCCATGTCTTCTTTGTACAAAGGTGATGAGAACATTCAGGTCCACTGTGACCCCTTAGAAGAAAGTCAAAGGAGTCACTTGTGGAAGCCCAAAACTTCATCTAATTGTACACACAGATTTAGTGAGCCAACATCATCGTCATACTTGGGTGAACTGTCAGTACAAAGTGATGAAAAATTTGCATCTTCCAGAAACCGGTTGCCAAACATTTCTAGTTTCACAGCAAAAGCTGATTCTATAGATATTCCAGATGATGGACAACCAACAGAAGACTCTGTGTTTCCAGAAAACTGGCAATATGTTGGAAGAGCAAGAATGCTCTTTCACCAAAGGAGTCACAGCGTTCCAGCTAAGCTTCCAGACGTTGTCCAAGAAGCTAGTTGTCAGCCTGATGAAAGCTCTCCAGATATTTTAAGCAAAAGTGGAGAACCTTGTAATTTCTTAAAATGTTGGTGTGGAAACACAAGGAATGTTAGTGTCTTAAAACTGAACAATGAAGGGAAGGAACAGGATGCTGGTATAGAATCAAACACAGCTAAAGTGCCAAAAATCAGTGTTGCTGATGGTAATGAGACAAAAAGACTGTTTGAAGGCCAGGTACACTATGAAAAATTTTCAAACACAGCAACCACTAGCAGAAGAAAAAAGTCTGTCACTTTCGAAGATCTGTCAACAGCAGATTTAAAGAAACTAATATCTCCAGAAGGAAGGGAACGCCGCAGTCATTTTCGAAGCAGCGGATATGGATCACTGTCAGATGGATCACGTACGTCGCAGGCAAGCACTCATTCAACAATTAGTGACCAAGAGTCCGTCATATTGGAGGAATCTTTGGAGGGACAAAATTCCCTTGTGAACTTACCAGAGATGACAAGGTTTGATGATGTTGATGATGACGAAAGCAGTAATTATGGTCAGTTTGAGACCCCTGATATTGCATGCAGATCAATGATTGTAGATGGAAGTATACATAGCAGTGATGAGGCGGATAAGTTTTGCCTGGAGGCGTGTCATAAAGATCCCATTGTGAGTGTCCAAAGGGAAGCAGATGAGGCTCAGTGTCTGGGTCAGTGTACTTATAAGAAGGAAAGCGAAACTTGGTCTGTTCTTCATCAGAGAGCAGACATGAGTGTGACACCTCAGACACCAGATTTCAGCAGTACAACAGAAATACCTGAGTTGTCTGGTCAAAGCATTGTTATGGCACAAAATAGTGCAACACTGCAAGATGATGATGAGTACCTCAGTGCTTCTTCAAGTGCAGATGATTTCAAATTCACTGATCTGCCGTTCAGGCAGAAATGTCCTTCTCAAGAAACCGTAGGGCTGTTTACTGTCAAGAGAAGCTTACCAGCAGAAACTTCATATCAGACAAAGTTTTCTCCAAAAACAAATGAAGAATGCCAGCGCGAGTTCTTTGAAAGAATATTCATGGAAAGAATGCAAAATTTTGACCCTGCAAAGGAGGATATAGCAGACGTGTTGGAATGGATGAAGAATAATATTGCAGAAGCCTTATCACCGTCCCCAAGAAGTCCATTTTTTCCAACAGAAGTATCTCCACAGACACTAAAGCAGATAGTACCTCCAGGTTAGTCATCCCTGTTTTTTTAGTCTTATATCTGGTTAATACGGTTTCAAGAATAGCTTGTGTTATTTGAAATGCTCACTCTTAAAAATGTGATGTTAAATAATAAATGATAAGTGGTATTGTGGGAACTAATTTCTGTTGTCTGAGATAATAGTTGTGATGCACAAATAGATGTAAACACTGAACATATTGCAAAATGTGATCAGTAAAGTGTGTACTTTCTTTGCAAACTGAATAGTTTTTCAGTCAACATAGCAATCTTGAGACATTTTTTTCTCATCATTCATTGAAACTCTTTCTATCGTTTTCCTTTATATGCTGATTTTACAGTTTGATTATCTGTGATGGGAACTATGTTCAAATTTGTTCTAAGGTCATTGGTGTAAAGAAGGATTCGGCTTCTTTTTGTGATCAGCAAATTGTCAGAAAAGCTTCCAGTATTTTATCCAAACCAGAAAATGTCCTAGCAGGAGAATTTTATTGAATTCAGGAAAATGTTATGCTATGCCAATATGCTGGAGTAATAGGCACTTGAAATCTTTTGTGCCTTCAGCAGCTTAGCTGCTTAAAATGAATGTTGGTTGTGTGTGTGCGCAGGTATGTCATGTTGTAGGTGTGCCTTATGAATGGTTTTAGATGTGTGCTTGTGGTTTTTTTGTGTTTTGCTATGATTCATCGCTTGCCTTATCTTGTACTTAGCACTTTTTCTTTTTCATAACTTTTTCCCAAGTGATAATTCCCCATTGTGATTAATAAAGTTGATCATTGTCAATGTCATTGTCAAAGAGAGGATTTCACTAGCTTGTGACCACACATTGTTATCTGTGTCTTTTACTGCTACCCCTTTGTGAAAAATATCACTTTTTTAGAGTCAGAAAGTTTTCTGGGGAAAAATAAGACTGGAGGGGCCAGCTGTCAACCCACTTAATGAGAAGTCCCAAAGAATGCTCCCTAATAGCAAGAATAAATGGTCTTATTGCATGTTCATCCAAAATAAATCCTTCAAGAGGTAACACATGAAGCAGTTAATTCACGTTTTCATTGTAATTTACTACAGCTTCTATGCACTTCATCTTCCACAAAAGCAGACGACTTAAATTATCTGCCCTAGAAACACGCTGAAGTGATAAAACACCACTTCTTCTTATTCCTTTTCACCCCCAGTGGAGCATAGGGCCGCAACTACACCAGGCCAGTGAACCTGGTCCTGGACCTCCCTCCCCAGTTGGGCCCATGTCATTCCAGCAGCCTTCGCCTTGCCGTGGACCGATCTTCTCCACGTTTGTCTGGGTCTCCCAACCCTGCACCTCCCCTGTGGGTTCCAGTCCAGAGCTTGTGTTAGATTTTCGGCCAGCTTTCGCAGCGTGTGATTGATCCAGCCCCACTTTCGCTTCTTGATGTCTTGGCTGGCAGGTTTTTGGTTGGCTCTCTCCCACAGGTAGCATTGGAGATCTTCTCGGGCTATCTGATGTTGAAAATGTTGCGCAGACATCTGTTGATGAATGTTTGAATCTTGTTGGTGATGGTGTTTGTCACATGCCATGTCTCAGACCAATATAGAAGGACAGATTTTATGTTCATATAATAACTCACCTTTCAATCTACTTATACACTTTTCTTCCGTGTACTTCATATAAGAAAGGTTTGTGTTATTTGTTGCCCATCTTTCTTTGCATTGTGTTAGCAAAGGTCATGCATACTTTATGTTATGCACTTTTTCATACATTGTTCATTATTTGAATCAGACATTAAAGAAACAAATCAGATTGTTAATTTATGCATTCAGAAGAAAGTCTGTTGCAGAGATAAATGAGAAATTTATGACTGATGAGAAATAGGTTTCATAATTTAACGTGGAGAACCATTGCTGAAATGGCAGATTTTTTCTTCTTATCTTCTTCTTTCTTTTTCACCCCCAGTGGAGCATAGGGCTGCAACTACACCATGCCAAAAGACCCAGTTCTGGGCCTCCCTCCCCAGTTGGGTCCATGTCATTCCAGCTGCCTCCTCCTCGCTGTGGACCGATCTTCTCCACGTCTGTCTTGGCCGTGAGAAGATGGGTCTGCGAGCCGAGTTCCTGAAGGCTTTTGCCAACATGTGCCATAGGCCTCTCCAAAGAGGGATCTTCCTATCCGGGCTTTCGTTGTGGTAGTGTTGTTGTTGCAGTTTTGGTAGCAGGGATTGTTTTATGGGGTGGGGCTACTAGTCCCATGCCCAACCCTCCTCCTTCATCCGGGCTTGGGACTGGCAGGTTACCTGGGGGGTTTCCAGGTGGAGTTAACGGCAGATTTACTGCTGACAAAATAGGTTTTGCAGAGATGTGAAGATCTCCTAAGGTCTAAATAAACTACTGTGAAAACTGAAACATACTTTTCCAGGTGTCCTAAATGCCTTGGGCATAACATGTCCACCTGCTGCTGATGCCAAGACTTTAGCCACAAAATCTGCTCAAGGAGGCCAATTTCTCCCTTCATCTCAGCTACATCCTCCAGTTGCTAATTCAAGAATAGATGAACAAAGAAGTCAGGCAGAAACTTTAAGTGAGTCCTTTGTCATTTTGAACCCTGAGGTTCAACAGCCCAGTTCCACTACCACCCAAGCAGCAAAACAGCAGACACTTCCAGCTGTTGTAACAGAGGTAAGTTTAAAAAAAAAATAGTGTGTGTGTGTGTGTGTGAGAGAGAGAGTGGAGGGGGAACTGGCTGCATGTGTCCATCAAAATGTGAAATGGCACGATTTCCTTGCAGTTTATAAGACTGTTTTGGACTATTTGAAAGTGTTTTTTTCTGCAGAAATAAGAGTTATTTGTAAAGATGGAGGAAACTTTATTTCAGTTGGGAATGTTGATTAACCTTTCGAACAATCTAGGACAGGATCCTAAAATACTTAGCAAAGTCAGAAAGCAAGGTAGTTAATACAGTCTAAATGCAGTGACAATTACATCATTCTCCAAAAATGAGATATTACAGTGTTGGCAGTGGCACTTTTTTATTACTTCATTGCAACCTGCACCGACTCACCCCAAGGCTGCGTTTTATACCCACTTCTGTTTATTCTGTATACCAACAGTTGTCGCAGTAACCATGAGTTCTCTGATGACACTTCACTGCTCTCTCTTCCCAGCAGGCCAGTAGATATCCTTGGTATAGTTTTGGGTGAATTTATTGCCTGGTGCGATGACAGTTTCCATCGGAATTCTCCACCAAGTCCCATAAGTGTCATCCACACAAGGAGGTGGAAATTGTCCTTTTAAATACATGGGCATCAATTTTGATAGGAGACTTTGCTGGGATTCCAAGACTCAAGCTGTCATGAAGAAGGCTCAACAGTGCCTGTTTCTTCTCTGGAAGCTGGTCTTTCTCTGTCTCCCAGCCATTTCTTCAGCTCTTTTATAGATCACACATAGAGAGCATGCTGTCCTTCTTGTTTATCTTATTTTACAACAGTTTATCGGTGAAAGACAAGAGCAGCTTACATTATGTTGTATCCAGCTGCTCCAAAATCATTGGAACAGTCCAGAGTGCTCTTCAGACTGTATAACCGGCAGGCACTTCTGAAAATGTCTAAAATCCTTCGTGATGACAGGCATGTCCTTTCAGGAGAATTTTTCCACTTCCCATTGGGCCATTGATTCTGTGTTCCTGCATGCAGGACCAACTGATTGAGGCTGTCCTTTGTTATTTTGTTATTCTGAATGTTACTGTGTGTGAATGAATGTAGCTGTCTGGACCATAAATGTACGAGTCTGCTTGGCAAATATAGATGTGTTGTGGTATTATTTTGTGCTTTCATAGTAAGCTACCCCAAATTGCCCACTGGGATAAAGTCTTGTCTTATTATATTTGTCACACTTTCAGTTTGTGTGTATGTTTTCAGTATGTGAATCAGCATGACAGCATATTCTACAGTGAGAATTATCCATCTGGCAGTAGTTTTGGTACTGGTGTTGGTAGCAGCTATATGGAGTGCATCATCGGCTGCTCTCAGTGTTGTGAAAAGAACTGCGATGACCTTACCTGTACCGAGGTGAATATGTTGCCTTTTGTTTCTCTTAAATACTGTTGAATTTAAAGTCAAAAGTCTTTTAAGGATTGTTTTTACAGCTTAGACCTGAATACATTTCCCAGTTAGCAGTAAAGAAAATCCACACCCTGTTATTTGTAATGGCATTTGAGAAGCTTTTGTTTTTTTTATTTTAACTTCTCCCATATTCTCCTTCTTGACGTGTGACAACAGCCACGCTGGAAATAGGAAGCCATAGGTCCTAGTACCAGATCTTGTGTCTCACAAAACCTACCATACCTGAACAAAGATAGCTATGCTGAAAAAAATCACCAACAGTGTCAGACGGATGCAGAAAATATTTCTTCAACGCTAGCTGGCAGCCTGGTGCTTCATACTTTACCTTTGTTGGACAACACAAACCTAAGGACATCAGTGATCAAATTATGATCACCTCCACACCCCTTTTCTTAACATACTAGTCATTAGCTGCAAATATAGGCAGTCATATAGGCAGTGTTGCGTGGTGGAGTGGTTGTTTCAGAGTGCGCCTTGTGGCCCACCACCTCCGACTTCAGCACTCATGGATCACTCTTTGTCTGGTCTCTACCCTTCGACCTGTCCGACATGGGTGACCCTGCTAGGAGCTGACGCTCCTGTCGGCATAGCTCTTAGGGTCATCGAGACACACAAGCCCCCCGACCGCGACAAGGTGGTGATCCATCGGGGGGTGGTACCAGAGCTCCCAAAGGGAGTCAAGGCAGCACTGTATGCAGACGACCTGGTCATATGGTGCTCAGAAGAGTATGCAACAACAGCAACCCACAGGATGCAGCTTGCACTAGACAAAGTGGCAGCCTGGGCAGACAACTGGTGTGTCACCATCAACCGAGACAAGACAACAGCCACACTTTTCTCTCTCTCCACCAAAGCACAAGCTGGCAGACTAAAGTTGGGAGACGCTACGCTGACACTTGAAGACCAGCAGACGTACCTGGGAGTCACTTTTGACAAAAGATTGACATGGAAGCAACACATCCTGGACGCAGAAACAAAAGCTAGAAGAAAGCTGAACATCATGAGAAAGCTGGCAGGAACACACTGGGGCGCTAACGAACAGATCCTGAAGACCGTGTACCAAGGTACTGTAAGACCACATCTAGAATACGGATCAAGCACGTGGATGACAGCAGCCAAGTCACACCATCAGACTTTGGACAAGGTACAGAACCAAGCACTGAGAATCATAACAGGCGCCATGAGATCTACACCAATAGATATGATGGAGCAGATAACAGGCATTTCCCCACTAAACAATAGGAGAAGAGAATGCAAAGCACTCGTGCAGGCCACCAAGTACAGGCACAGTGAAGACCACCTGATGAGTGCCAGACAGAAACTACTGTCCTCGGGAAGACTGAAAAGATCTAATTTTGTACGAGTGACACAGGCATTACACAGAAAACACCAAACAAAGCTTCCCGCGCAGGTCCTGGTACCGACTCCCTCCCTCGATCCTCCGTTCTGGAAAGACAGAACAGGGAACATCACCATCTGCACCACAGTTCCTCACCTCGCAACAAAGGATGAGCATAACAACGTGAGCAAGAGAGCCCTGACACTAGCCATGCTAGAAGAAAGGTACCCCCAGGAATCATGGATAAGGGCCTACACAGATGGGTCAGCCACAGATGCTACCCAAAGAGGAGGGGCTGGTGTCTACATCCAGTTCCCAAATGGACAGCGGCAGGCAGCAGCAATACCAACTGGCCTCCACTGTACAAACTATAGAGCAGAAATAGAAGCCCTGGTCCATGCAGCAAATACCATCAGCAGCAAAGCAGACCACGACAGCCAGGTTGTCTTCCTGACCGATGCTCTGTCTGTGCTGCAGGCAATCAACAACAACAAACTGCCAGACCTGGAGGATGCACTGCTAAACACCAAGTGCCTCAGAACAGCCCTACAATGGATCCCATCACACTGCGGAATAGATGGGAATGAGGAGGCTGACAGGATGGCTAAGTTGGGTGCAGAGGACGAGCAAGAAGACAATGCAGTCAACATGTCAGAGATGAAAACCATCATCAAATCCATGTACAGGCCACAACAACCACGAGACAGTTACCATCAGCTGTCCAGACCGGACCAGGTCGTTATTTTCCGCCTCAGGACCGGGCACAACAGACTGCTTCAACATCTACACAAGAAGCTACACCTCGTACCGTCCCCGAGATGCCCATGTGGAGAAGCAGACCAGACTGCAGAACATATCCTACAGGACTGTGGGAACCTCCGTCCCCTAAGGGAAGAGATTTGGCCACAGCCGGAGACTCTGCTTAACAAACTGTACGGGCCAGCGGAGACTCTACGAAAAACCACCAGTTTCATCTCAAGAGCTGGCCTCCAGGTGTAACCAGGCGAACGACAAAAAAAAAAAAAAGCTGCAAATATTCTATTCCTTCTGAATTACAGCAGTCGATGTTGGCATATACCAAACCGAAGCACTTGTCCTGTTCACTTCCTCTGAAAAATCCCTATTACCCATTTCTCCATTTTGTGTTTTAGTAAATAACAAGACACCTGTCCCACTCCTGTCACCCATACACCTCCCTTATGTCAGTTCTCTCCAGCCAAATCCTCTGGGGACAACCTCTCCCTTACCATCCAACATTTCAAAAAATGATCAGACAACAACCAAGTCACACAAAATTAGCCATTTTTTAAAAACTTTGTACCAATACTGATACTGTCACCTTGTCCCTGGTTGGTTCTTTCCAAACTGCCTGGGACTACTCTAGTATTATGCTTCATGCTTTATAATTCACAATTTTTTATTTACTCCTTTTATTTTGCATCTTATAATTTGTTCTGTATTTTATAATTAACAATTTCATTTATTTCCTTTATCCTGTAGTTTTATCTATTTCATTGGGAATTCAAGTACTCCCTCTCAATAACATGTGCACATGCATTCATAACTGAATTTACAATCAAAATTGTCTAAAAATGTACTTTTAAGAGTCTCAAAACAAATTGCCAATTGAAGATGAGTTTCTTTTGGGATACCAAAACATAATAAACAAAATACCTGAAGTAAAAGCAGTTCTCTACAACCCAGGAACCTTCTTTTATGTTCATTATCAGAAGACTATCTCATATAGCAACATCTCTGTCCCTGGTTACACATTAGAATGATGGCATCCTCAATCCAAACTTGAAAAAGGATTAGTCACTTAACATTACAGTCCACACAAAGTGCCAGTGCTACCTTGAAATATATAACATAGAGTCCATCTGGTGAGAAATGAAACTGAAAAATGTGTTTTCCATTCTCATAGAATTTATTTATAGAAATTCTAATGAGATACTGGAAGGGGCACCCCATTTTAGTTGTATGATAGATCCCATGCCCCTCACATCTAAGGAGCACATACTGCTGGGGACTTTGACCTCTTAAAACGGAATAAACAATGACTAAAACAATTACCTTATCCAAGCTCACACAGCTTGTTACTATTTCCCCTTTTTAGGGTGAGGGCTAGATGTTAAAAAGCTTAGCTTTTGTGGTTTTTATCATCTTGATAAAAATGTGTCATTTATCATTTGTTAAGTAACAAGTGTCATCCAGTGAAGTTGTCAGTGCAAAAAAGAAAAAATGACCTCTGAATCAATCCAAGCAGCTTATCTCCACTTGACCTACCCTCACTCTGAATTACTACAAGCATCTCATATCTATATACACACATAAACATTATTTGCTCTTTTATTACTTTTATTATTTTATTGTCGTTTTTATTTTTTTGTAGTTTGTGGTTTGCATCAGATGTGACTATAGATGTTTGGTTAACATCAAACAGGCATAAGTTCTTTTATGTGTGCACCATGAATTGTTGTAGCAAGACTGGGCTCTCTATAAATACCTTATTATTTATTTATAATCCACATATACATCTATCCTTTGACTAGTACCAACCAATGAGTGGTTATGCTAGTCTGTTAGTATTGGTTGTCACAAGTGGCTCACTTCTTAGCCATGTCTTGAACAGCAATGAGCAGGTCTGCATGGAATGACCATTACATTCCTTGACCACCTTTCCAGTCAGTTCTTCTTTGGTCCTCCTGAGCATTGAGCCCCTCACTTCAAGGTACCCTGAAGGATAGTTTTAGACAATGTCAAACCAAGTCACATGGTCAAACCAGACATGTTTGTACTGTTTCATGGTTCCAAGCAGGTTCCTGGTGTCCTACAAGGTTGTTGACTGTGCTCTGTAAAAAGTCATTGGTTTTATGCTCCTTATATCAGATTTTGGGTAGCCTCAGCACTTGATCTAAAATGCCTGTTTTCTCCACTCTGTTTTGGTAAGCAGAGTTCATGTCTCGCATCTGCAGAGTAATAGAATGGATTTTTTTGTTGCAGTTGCGGAAAAGCATAAATAATTTGAAAGAGGCTATCAAAATAGGACACAAGTTATCAAAAGAAAATGAGATGGTTTTGAAGTTGCTTTATCAACATTATAAGGAATGTGATTTGCCAAGCTGTCGAGTGGCCTGGTGTCGCTTGATTTCCAGGTGGTAAGTTGTTAAATATAGTTTATTTCTGGGTATAATTTGTTGCTTACAACATATTGGCCAAAGCTTTCAGTTACAAAAAAAGGTCTAGTCTCTATTTAAAACAATATGTTTCCTGCAAAAGTTAATAACCTGTGAATCAAGTCTCTAAATGTAAAAAACAAAGTAATGTTGTAAGCTTTAAATTTATTTTGTGCTGGAGATGAATGTAATTACTAATTTGGCCATAAAATGTTGATATTGTAAATTTTTGATGGTTACAAAAAAAGTTAATTGGAAGTGATAACAAGAAGAGTCTAGCTTATACATGTAGATGCATAGAACTTATACAGATTTGTCCAAAATTTGAATAAAACTGCATTTCAGGATACCTCCATTTTCTTTTTAAATCACTAATTACATTTATTTAATCTTGTTTTGAAAATGTCATACCTATATAACATTCTTAACTTTACTATTTTCTAAATTAAATTATGTTTGCAGGTGCAAGCAAAGAAGAAAATCAGCAAAAGAAGTCATTCTTTCATCATTGATTAAACCATTCCACGCTTTTAACAGTTTCATTCCTCCATGGGTTGAATTTTCAAGGTTTTTGAAGGTATGAAGTATGTTTTTGAAAAGTAATGTCTTTATGATATGTATAGATATATTTAATCTTTTTGTATTTATGCTGACCTAAATGCAGTTTTTTAAGTTTTAGGATGATTGCAAAAAGGTTAATTTAGAAGTTCTAGAACATGTTCGTTTACTTCATACTGAATAAGTTTACTTCATTGGAACTTGAAAGCTTGGGAAGAAAAGGCACAAAAAGACAAGTCATTTATATAAATTTTGAAGTGCTTTTCTCAGATTTGTGCTGCTTAATTCAATGCATTTTCTTGGTGTAAAACCCTAAATGTTTTTCCTTTCATTTAGCTGGATATCAGTTTACCTTGGGATAGAATGCCTAAGGAGGGGCAAGACTGGTTTGTCCAATATCTTCTGTCACAAACCCACTCTGTAGTCCGTGCATCTCTTCTCAGCAGTGGGGCTGCTAGCTCATACCAAGACTGGGTATTGAAAATGGTGAGTACAAATAGCTGGCTTTCCTTACATGAATCTTGGATGGCATAACTCCATGGAACTGTCTTCGTAGGAAAAAATGGTTTGCTTTGTTTCTAGTCATGGCCAAATATTAAACTTTTCACCCTGTATCTTTTTTATGGAAAGAGCACATACTGAGAGTTACATGACATTTGTCAGAGATATATATTTTAGTATAATTGAATCTAGGGTGGGAGAATTAGTATTAAAGTGTGCTCCATATTTTTTGATGATGTGTTCAGTGTAAGGAACATGCGTGCATGCGATAACTAAAAATAAAAATCGACCCAGAACCACACTGACCCAGCCATTTCAACCTTGACGCAAAGACAGCTTTACCCGTGTCAACCTCAAATCTACCCATGCATGTCTGAGTCATTCTATGTTAAAAGACAAATTACCAATGACAGAATTTGTTATTTATGTCAAATATTGTCAACAAAGCTATGCACTGTTTGAATACCACGTGATAAGCATTGCAAAACTGTTGTTTTTGATACAGATTTGTCATGCGCTTAAATGAAGGTTGATTACCATCTTACTAAACAAAAATGCCCGATGGAGGCAAAACAGATCCAAACATGAACTTTTATAATCGATGAATTCAGAGAAGAAATTCCACAATAGCACATAAGCATTAATATCTATGTTATTACTTTTATTATTTTATTGTTTTTATTTATATTGTAGTTTGTGATTTTGTATCAAATGTGACTATAGATGTTTGGTTTACATCAAACAGGTAATGCTGCTAGCTATTCATGAAGCAGCAGCCTTTTTTTTTGTTAAGTAAAATGGTGGCACAGCTTCATGTAATTATATAACAAATTTATATTGCAAACAATACTTTCATCTTGCTTATGTGCATTCTTGGAACAATGCATAGTTTTGTTAAAAATATTTGAGGAGAATAGAAACTCCTGTCATTGTTGATTGATTCATTTTAGGGCATTCCCATTGAGCTGATTTGGACTTGACTTAGTCTTGGCAGGGGTCGAGTTATTTTTGGTTTGAGGTCAAAACATCAGGGTCGATGTGATTTGGGATAGATTTGTCTACTCACCTTAGGTGTGTGCCAGCATGACTTGAGAGGCCAATAATGCTCTAGTTAAGAGGATTCTTGGGAAGTAAAGAGTCTGCAACAGGTTCTCTTCAATTAGATTGGATAGAGGAGAAGTTTTTAGGCAAGTGGAAAACCTCTAATAATCTGTCTTTATGTCTCTGTATGTTGTCAGACAATGCTTCATGATAGCAACAACCAGATAGAAGTTTTGGAAAGTCTGCGAGAACTTCAGAACTCAGATGCTATGAAGGTTATTGCAAACCATCTTTGGGCTGCAGCTGACAGAGGAAATGATCTATTGCTTGTGTGTACAGAATATATTTCTGGTATGATGTGACAAATGACTTTTAATTACTAACTGATTGATTTCTAGGAGCCATTGACTGGTTACAAGCAGAAGATTTAAAGAAACTGTTCACATATTTCACGAAGATTGGGTTTATAATCAACTTCAGTCATTATGTTTGGTTATGCTTTGTGCATCTGTAGGCAGCAGTGACTGATAACATAATAATTTGCATACATTTTATGTACCTCAAAAGCCAAAGGCTATACACAGTAAAGTGATCTAAGATGTAAATAATTCTAAACATTTAGATCAGTGTGAAAATTATATTTTGGGTTAGGGCATTCGTTTGTGATCAGCCTTAGTGGGTCAGGAGTGGAGAACATTTCTCCAAAGAGTTAGTATTGATTACTATTGCACCCTAGGAATATGTGATTTCTCCTATTCTCTCGATACACATAAATTGCAATGCATCAGTATTTGTCTTACTTTCATATCCAGATGGCGTGGCTTTGGTTGCATGATTTAAATAATAAGACACTGTCACAAAATTTTATGCTCATTGATGACCGTGCATCCAGCTTTTCCAGTGTATAATTATCTTTTTGTTTATACTTTGTTTACACACTGACTGCCTTGCAGCAAAATGAACATTTATGTTGCAAAATTATTATATTACATAATTGTTCAATAAATTATTATTATTATTCTGTTGGCAGGAATCACATTAAAAGAATATCTGAGCCAGAAGAGCAGACTGCGATGTCAGAAAGCCGCCTATTTCTTCTTTCAGATATTGTCAGCGACTGAATACTTACATGAAAAGAACATTGTTTATCTTTGTTGGGATAGTAAGTACCTGTGTGTGTGTGTGTGTGAGAGAGAGAGAGAGTGCATGCATGGGGATAGGTGGGTTGGTGAATAAGGGGGAGAGAGCATGTGAAAAATGTACTTGCATACATACATATATGGACGCAGGAAGGCTGGATAAAAAAAAAACTCCTTTAATTGCTAAAATATATTTAAAATTTATAATTACAGATGCTTTAGTTTGTTTTCAAGATTTGAAAAAGTCAAAATGACTAGTTTTAGGCCTGACATTTGAATGCTGTAAAACTGTTTCTCTCATTTTGCTACAGGTTCTAATTTTATCATTGAAAGGAGGAGTCACCTAATCAAAATGACAAATCTCACATCCTCAGTGTGTCTATCAGGAAAAGATGCTGACATAGGAGCTATTAAGCTTTCACTACCTGCAGACATAGTCCCTCCTGAGGTATTTTTTTGTTTGTTTTTGAAGTAGGGTCTAAGAAGTTCTCAGTTTGAGCACGGATGTGTATAGGTGGACTGCTGTCTGTCTCCTGAGACCAACGCTTAGCTTCTTACGAAGTCCTCCACTGTTAGTTTTTGTGAGCTTAATGAATGTGACTAAACCAGAAGCTTTGTAGACACCAGACTTGTTCTAGTAGTTAAGCTGAAAAGTGACTAAACTGGAAGCTTTGTACACACCAGCCTCATTCTATGACTTAACTGACAAAAAATCGTCCAGTTATACAAGTTTGTGGTTTGAGACAGACACCAGACACAATTTTACATTTTTATTACATGTAGAAAAGTGCACTGACTATTAATACTATCATAATACTATTATAAACAAAAAAATAAAATGAGCATAATAATGCTTACAGTTAATAGTAACTTTATTATCTTTAATAAAAGATAATTATTCATGGTAAACTTAAGGTATATGATGAGAGACATGTGTTAAAATTCACTCTCTGATATTGCAGTCCACATTCTACCATACACCTCCTACTTGAAGAAAGGAATTTTACCCTCAGAAATGGTGTTTTAAAGGACTTGCTGGACCTTATGGCGCCTGCATATTTATAAAAGATGTTGATTAGAAAATGGGCGTTGGCACGTTTCATTTTTTTGTTTTTCACAGCTGTTTGAAGTAGAAGGTGATCTAGAATTTGGTAGTGACAGCTGGGGAATGGGATGCCTCCTTCATGAGATGCTGACTGGTTTCCGGCCATGGTACAGTTTGCGCCATCATAACTCACAAGAAACTGGATTGGAGGTATGGGTCAACATTTCTATATAATGGTCTTTTTAATTTTAATTTTACATCGTCCAGAGTTATTAACTCTTTACAGTTTAGTGTTTCTTGCTCAACCACTGAGTAAATGTGGTTTATTAATATTATAAATAACTATATATCTATTTTAAATAATTGATAGAGCAAAATCTTCATGTCATGATTATCTTCATACCCCTGATGAATATCTGTTCCCTGCCTTTCCATTCGTTGTAGCCTTGACAATGTAAACATATCTGTGTAGGTTTGTGGTTGAAGGTTTTTGTTTCTTTTTGTAGGTTTATATCTCCAAAATAGAACAAGATTATTCAATAAGCTTATGTTAACAAGATACAACATATTTTATTTGTTCACCTTCTCAGGGGTATTGAGATGTTCAAAACTGGTCAGTTATCTGCATAATATACAGTGTAAAACATGCATAGTATCAAACCTGTATAGCATAAAATATGTACGCATTCAAAACTCTTTTTATAATATTGCATACATCAAGTTCCTTGTGCTATGTCACTTGGTGAATAAAAGGAATTATTATTATTATTATTACATATACTCCATATATATGCACACACACACACCACAAATCTCCTAATTAATTTGTACCAGCTAATACATTAACACCTATTTCTCTGATTTTTATTTGCTCTTTCTCTCATTCCCATTGTTGAATCATGTATAGGTTGCAGAGCAATTTCTTTGGGTGTCTGCTTCTCTGATAAGCACACCGAGTACAGCTTTGTAGACTTCCTCACAATTCATGGATATTTAATCCAACATTTTTTGTATTTCATCTAAACCCTCCTCTATGAAGCAGACTTCAAAATAATGTTTTTGTGCTTGGTGGTCATTCTGTTTTGAATTGTCTGTCAATCAGTTCTACATGGCTGTCTTGTCAATCTCCATTTACTATATGCATGAAGTCAACATTTGAGTAGTTTTCTCTTCTGGCTTTTTTCATACTTCCTAATTGTGTGTTTTGTTTTCAAAACAGATATTGAAACAGTTGTCATCATTATCTCTCAGTGTCCCTGACCATGCAGAAAAGTTGCTGAAAGGCTGCTGGGAGGTAAATGAAGTATGACCTGATTGGGGGAAAGTGCTGGAAGTGTGGGAAGTGCAAGAAGTTGTGTATTTTAATCCAGATATCAGCATTTTCTGCCTGTTTTTGTGAGCACACAATTATGTATAAAATCAAGTAGGAGATGGGGAAAACTTAAAGGAGGGTTCTAGAATTGAATAGAAAAATATCCTTACCTAGCTGTCTGCTAAAGTAAGTCACACCATTTGAATAACTTATCTGATGGCTTGGATTCTACCTAGTATATTTTGAAAAATGATTTCCAGTACCTGGAAAAGTCAGTATTTGAAGAAATTAACTAAAAGTCAGGGAAAGGTCAGGGAAGAATCAAAACTATTTGCTGAAAATTGATTATGCTAAATTTTTGAAACGTTAATTTTTTTAAAAGATTGAATGTACTTGTTTGTTTATCTGCATGAGCCGGAAATTGACCCATGGCTGCAGAATAGCTTCCCTGCTGATTTGACTGTCGTCATTTGCACTGGCATTGTCATCCACTTACAATGTTGACAAAGCAGACTTACTTTAATAAGCTGCCACTTATGGATGAAAAATATATAAAATTTTGGTTGTGGCTTCAAGAAGTGAAAAATGACAAAGCCTAATATAAATGTGATCTTAGTGGCAAGGAAGGGGAACTTTCGAACATGGGTATAGATGCTGTGCATAGTCATGCAGAAAGCAGCAGACACAAAAGACTCCTTCTGTCAGAAAAATCGATGACAATGACTATAACTAGCTTTTTTCCAATTCTACTATTTTCTGTGGTATTTCATAGTGATGATAAGGAGTGCACGAATAATTGTATTTTTGAACAAATAAAAGTATGTATTGATTACTCCTGAAAGTTCCGAAATATGCTTGTGGAATCGCTGTGTGGACTGGGTGAATGAATTTTATCCTTTACAAAAGGCCAGAAAAATTCATGGAAAAGTCAGTATTTTGTTTTTGTCATAGTAGTACAAACCATGTAAATGACTTGGAAGTTTTCTTTGTGCTCAGGCTTTTGGCATGTCATTTTCCAGGTGTGTTGCATTCTCATTTAAATGTTAGTCTTTGGAATTGCACAAAACTGCTTGGATTCTTAAGAATAAATAAGGCATTTATTATGTATATACACCGTCCTTGAAAATATTACCCTAGGCTTTACCTCGATTTTTATGGTGTAGTCAGCTTCATGTTTGTAGTTCTCTCAAGTCATGGACTAACATAAATTTTTTTTTCCCCAGAGATCTCCAAAGCAGAGACCACTGTTGAAGGACATGAGATTCTACATGAAAAGCTTTGAAAATTGTCAGATTGGCTGCTGAAATAAGGATGAGTTTCACATCCATGTATGCCATCTTCATTTGAGCAGCTTTATCTATGCTTCTTAGCAATATTTTGTGAATATAATTGTTCAACATGTGTTCATTATACGATTTCTTGTATATCATCTTTTACAATTTTTTAAAGGATTATTACAAAGTTATTTCCATGAGTCAAATGAAATTTTATCAAGGTTGTGGATGCCTCAAAGTGCATTGGATTTGGCAATATATATTATGTACTTGTTTGTAAAATATTTTTAATGTCTTTTTTTTTTTTGGAAGAATATCTGGTGCCATTCATTGACAGTTACATGCATGGCCGGAGATTGTCTAAACTGTGCCTCTGGAATGACCATTCTTTGTGAGATTATGTTTTTAGCAATGGTCAAAGGTTACAGTATCTCAATAGCATGTAACAGCTTTTAATTCTTAAAAAGTACATTGGGTGATTGTAAATCATAAAGTTCATCCAGTCTCAGGGGTGCATCCATTGCAGCTAATATTTACATTTTATTGGATACACATCATCCTAGAGGCCCATTTTGTTCACTGATGTTTTATATTAAAATCCCTTTTGTCATACCATTTGTCTTACCAGAGTTTTGTGCTTTTTGAAAATCTGCATTTTATGACAATTGTCAGTAGCTGAAATTTTCTGTCCTTAGTGTTTAGTGTTGGAAAAGTATCTTATGTAGATATGTTAGAATGTACAACATGTAGATACATTAAAATGTAAGTTTACACGACCCACATCTTTTGAGAGTAGTTTCTTTCTGTACAGAATTGCAAGGTTAAATTGACGTCTCAGGAATTTTGGTATAAATCTGAAGCTAAAGTCCTGTACAGGTAACATGAACTTTTAAGTGCCATTCCCTGTTGCTTTAAATGTACTTGACAGTTTAGCTTGCTTATTTCGTGACTTGTTTTAACTGAATCATATTGTACATGATATTAAAAATGTTACTTTATCATTGATCACACTTGCTTGATTCCTTATGAGTGAATCCTTTTTCATCCTCCTGCTGTCATATTGGTGTTGGTTGGCAACTGTTATATTTATTGCATTTATGAAATCAGGATGATGAGTAGCGATTTAATACACATCCTTGAATTTGACATTAGATGTTTTGTGCATATTTTTGTAGAGATGATTATTAAATCTCACCTTTGTTTCAAGTTTTTGATGTGAGTGATTTCAGACTCAATAGTTACAGCACAGGTGCTTCTTACCTTCCAGGAAAATTAGATTCAGTAAATGCTACAGTTGTAAAATATTGAAGGGGTCACTGCAAAGTATTCAGACAGATTTTAAACCCCAAAATGGTTTAAAGGTGTGGGCATATATATTTTAACCCTTGAGGCCATAACACTGTGGTTTGCACATATAGGCTTCTAATGTTCAATGTCCATTAAGTACATAAGTAGTCAACACCATTGTTGGGGCATCATGGAACTCTTTCATACATGTTGTATCATGTACACTTGGCATTCAGTCAGTCGTCCCTTGACCCGCACCTGTCGATGGGAAAGGGGGGATCACATGGATAGATACGGCAGCTGAGGGGGGCTGCCACTCTTCCCTATTTTGGGCGATGGTGACCAGGTCCTGTACAGGATGACCAGTCTGGTCTTTGAGGTTCTTAAGCCAGTTCTATTTTTGGCCACCACGGCATTGACTACCCTCCAAGGTGCCTTGGAGGATAGTCTTCAACAAAGTATCATGCCAAGTCACGTGAACAAAGAAGACCAGCTTACGTCGTTTGACTGTTGTAGAGGTTCCTGGTGTCCTACAAGTGTGGAAGTCTTGTTTTGTACAAAGTCATTGGTTCTATGTTCTTTGTATGGGATCCAGAGCAGCCTCCTTAGGCATTTGTTCTTGTATGCCCGAATTCTCCTGATTCGGCGAGTATAGTCCATGTGTCACATTCATAGAGGAGGATCAGCATTACCAGGGATTTGTACAGTTTGTACTTGGTAGTGAACCTTATCTTATGGTTATGCCAGATTCTATCTAGTCTAGCCATTGCCGCTGTTGCCGTTCCGATCCTGATGTGAATATCTGGCGTGGAGCTGCCGTCCTTGGAGAGGGTGGCTCCCAAGTATTTGAAGCTGCTTACCTCTTTGAGCTGTACCCCATTCATATAGGTCTCTGCTATGCTGCTGGCATTGATCATAACTTTGCTCTTTTCAGTGCTGGTCTCCATCCCCTGTGCATTTGAACTGTCAGTCTGTTGGTTAGGTCTGGCAGTTCTTTGTTAGTGCCTGCTATCAGATCTATGTCAGTCTGCAAAGATCAGTCTTCCAACAAGATATTAAACAGCACTGGTGATAGGGGGCATCCTTGACGTACGCCTACTGTGGTATGGAATTAAGCTCCTATTTGGTTCAGCAATTATTGTTCTAGAGCAATTGTATAGTGCTTTGATGACTTGAACATTGGTGCCTGCTACATTTTTCTTGCACCAAAATTGTTTTTACTTGTTTCACAGTATAAAGTCACATGAATTGTAAGGTAAATGGGGTCAAACTAGAGACTAAATTTTCCAAGGGCACATTTTTATGCTTTCAGTACTTATATGCTCATTTACATAAATAACAAGTCGTTATTAAGAAAGTAAGCATACTTTCATAGTACTTAAGAGTTTGAAAGTCAATTAGCGATTAGGTATTTGTCATGATTTAGGACGCAAAACATCTGCATGGGAGGAATAGGCGGAGAAGCAAACGTGTGAGAGAAATAGTTGTAAACTTGTTCATATCTATTACAATGGCTACCTAATCGGGGGAAAAAATAGCAATTACCTGAAAAAATTCAAAATATTAAAATACACCAGTATTTTGGGCAGATGCAGGTGTGCTGCATAAATGCAGTCACACAAAGAGCTAAAGCTATCGCGCAGGAGTAGCTGGTCATCGCGAAGCAACTTTTACTCCACTTTAGGATAAACATATGTTTGAAATGTAAAAAGTATATTTTTGAGCGTTCTCGTAAATGGATTTGATCAATAAATGACAGGCATTTTCTGCACTGTGTGTCATAGCAAAATAGGAGGACCTACTGAATGTATTTTCCTCATCACGGACTTGTATAATATTGCCTTACAAGTTCGTGGTCTCATCAGCTTCATTTTTCCACTACGACTGGTCACAGAGAGTGTGCGCGCAGTGATTTAATCAGTTATCAACGAACAAGTTTATCTTTTGTTTTCTTTTCGCTGGTTCTCTTTCCCGTAGGTTTTGAAGGTCAGTTTGAACTGGAAAGACTTGTTTGCGACTTATGTGAACCGGAAGTAAAATGTCTGACATCCGGGCACTGGGAGCAGTTGTTTAGGCGACTTCTCAGGATACCAAAATGGCTGCTGCAGACGATTCTGATATCCCCGGTATGTGCTTTTTAGCCAGATGCCTGTCTAAGGCGATAATAGATTATGTGTTTACCATCTGAGATGATTGTCAAATTATGACACTGCAAATATAGTAAACGAGACATTTGAGGTGTCTTTTTGGAAATGCTACTTTCAGTCATTCTTTGATTTAAACCGATAGAAGACCCTCGAAGTGGAAACTCAATCACAGCTTCACTAGTACCACTCAGTTTGGAACTGGTCCTGACATGATCGCAAGTAGTTAAAGTTTGAAGCAGTTCGTTCGCAGTTTGCTGTGCTCTACAAGTCAAATTTAGTGATTAAGAAACTTTGATCTCTTTTTTGTTTTATAATAATATAAATTTAAAATGATTGTTACAAATAAAAACATCTTTATTAATTTTTTTCGGGAAATTGGGTTCACATCTTAACTGCATGTACTTTATTAGATCTCACCAGAATTGCTGATGGTTGTTGGAGAAATGTGGTAACTGAACATATCTGAGGAACAGTATGTGGCTAGAAGACTAAGGGAAAAACGTTCCAGAAGATTAATTTTAAAAGCTGTTAAACGTTCTAGCATGTTAACATACAGCCTTTTGATGATTGTCAAAAAACTATTGAACCTGTGAACAAAAAAAGGTTATCCAATCACAAAATCATGAAGAACACAATGATATATATGCACACACGCTCTCTCTTTCTTTCTTTCTCTCTCTCTCTCTCTATATATATATAAAACACACACTCACACAGATTAATCATTTAAGTAAAATGTTAACATTTGCTTCCTTTTTGGGCAGATTGTTGCACATTGAAATACATTCTCTACTTGATATTTCACCACCCATTATTTTGTAACCCCACTTCTCTCTATACTTAGAAGCAGAATAAAATTCTTTCAAAGTTATTTTTGCTTATGGATCATATTCTCTTCATGTCATCACCCTTGCCTTTTGACTAAGTAAAAAGCTGAAATTTTAATTACAATTTTCCAGCATATACTTTAACTTTATACTTTTGAGTTTCTTACTCATCCAAATAGTAAATATGATTCCTTTTGCCATCAGCATAACTGTAAAGAGTTAATGTACAAAACATTTAGTTGGCTAATCATATAGTCTAGTAATGTTACCACTTCATGGTTGCTTAGATTTGTGATTCTAGCTCTCTCAAACACACACACACACACACATTTATATATAGATAAAATCAATTCAAATTTGAATGAAATTTTTCGTTTGCTGTCTAGAAAGTGGAGCAGTCTTCACTTTTGGCAAAAGCAAGTTTGCAGAAAATCTTCCAAATAAGTTTTGGGTGAAAAATGATCAAGTAAAGCATATTTCCTGTGGAGATGAACACACTGCTCTTATTGCAGGTTTGTCTGTTTAGAGTGTATGTAATTTTAAAGTTTTATATTTTTGACCTGCGCATGTTTGCTGTAGGAAATCAGTAACTAGGTAATTGTTAAATATTAATTTGTCATCCTTTCTCATATTTCCTTGTCCTATAGGTGGAGAATACACATTACATCATACTACTCACTCATTAAATTTTTTAACTTGTAAGTTTGATTTAAGGCTAGTTTTCATTATTGTTAGGAATTGAAATATAGTTAAAGGAAACCTCATTCAATAATGTGAGAATATTTGCAAGCAAACTCATAGCTAAATGTTAGTCACTGTGCTGGCATATTAGACATTGCAAAAGGAAGAAATAAGTGCACAGATGACTGGAGGCTTAAATGCAGTTTGTGCTTTGGGGGTGAATGTGATGTTAAGTCCATCAAATCACAGATGGTAAATGTTTTAGCAGTGAGTAATTCAGTGATAAAATTACATTTTCTTATTGCAAGCACTACATTCACATGTTTTAGAAAGTGGAAGAGTTTTTATGTTTGGACAAAATGACTGGGGACAACTGGGCATTGGACCACAGAAAATAGCCGACAGACCTTCCTGTATAAAATGTAAGTACCACAGTACTTGTAATTGCTTTACAGTTGCCTGCAGACTTTTCTTTATGAAGTATTAATTCTGTTTTTAAATATTAAGAATAAAGATAATGCCAATAGACCTTTTTTGAAGTAAAAAGGTAGTGGTTAAAAGAACTGTTTAATAATAAAATTTATAGTAAAATATTAAAAATGTATAAAACTCAGATTTGTTTAGCTTTTTTTTTTAAGAAGGTCAGTATATTTATTTGTGGTTTTAGTGAACAGTGTTTTCGATAAAATATATGCTTTTGTTTTATCTGTGTTTATTTGTGCATATGTGAATTAAGAATACATGTAGAGCAAGAAGAAAAGCTAAAACAAGAACAAGTGCAGAACTTAGCTTTTTGAGTCTTTTAAGCTGTTGACAGTGTTTGATACTGTTAGTAATACTGCTATGCTTTGAATCTTTTATTTGTATATTTCAACTCAGGTTTGATTATATTTATTGTCCGGTTTGAACTTTATGTTTACAGTACTGAAACAGGAAAAATCCCAACTTGTTGCTTGTGGACGCTTACACACCATTATTGCAACAGGTGTGTATGATCAGAAATGGTACTCCATTCTTGTTATATTCATATAACTACTCTAGATTATGGGAAAATGAGAAGATCTCTAACACTTTTTATGATTATAAACTTCTTAATAACCTGATCACTTACACCACTATTGCTAATGACATCTGGGCTGTAACTAACTTTTCAGAGTCAGGTAAAGTTTACACATTCGGCTCCAATAATGATGATCAGTTGGGGATACCTGGTGGATCAGACAGCAATGTACCACAGCAGGTCAAAAAGCTAGAACCAGCCAACTACAAGATGCTGGGAGCAGGAGTTTATCATTCTATGGCACTAACAGGTAACCAGATGAAGTTAAGTCACACATGGCCACCTAGTTGTCTTTAAGCTCTGCAATAAGTAAACGTATATAGACTTATTGTTTGTTTATGCTAGTTTATTGTTGTTCATAATCTTTGTACATGGAAAAACATATACTTCAGCTGAGCTGTCTGTTTGTACCTCACATTTTGGTTACTTTGTCATATGATTTCAAGACACAAAATACAATATGTTGATAATAAAACATTATTTGTCCCAGCTAACCCAGCTGTGGAATGGGTATTTGACTCCATAGAGGGTCGGGAAAGGAGAGATGGGCACTCTCTTCACAAAAAGCTGATCTTGATATAAATGAGGGCTCTAACACTCACTCCTCAATGATTATAACATCATGGGACTGCCCATTTTAAAATCTTTTTATTGATTTTTTATTGTTTACAGACTCATGCAGGTGGATGATGATAGCTCACTGATAGTAAACATTGTGTAAAATGGATGCAAAAACTTGAAAAGGAGGTTTGATGGAATGTTAGGGTATTGGCTTGGCAGCTGTCTTGTCTGATCTACTGTCTTCATGCATGTAATCAGTGCCGTCAAATAAATGTTTGTTTCTAGAGCATGGAAAGTTATTTGTTTGGGGAGCAAATGGAGAAGGGCAGCTTGGTCTTGGAGAAATAGACCTGTGTCCAGAGCCACAAGAATTGGATGTGGGCCAACAGATCACTTGCATTTCCTGTGGTTATTACCACAGTGCTTTAGTGACAGGTAAATTACATGATCTTTTGGTTGCTAGGTATTTTGATTTTAAACCAAGGACTTCTTCATTGAGGATATATAAATTGTATACATTATATACAATTAGTACAGTTATACATATATACATTTAGTACATTCATACATATAGTACAATGTTTAAAATTTAATATGGTCAAATTTATGATAGCTGTTGTTGTTACTGCTGTTGATAATAGCATGGTGTTTTTGTTAATGTCAGGGGAAAAGGGTTGTTTCCAAAAACTGTTTTTTATTATTGCTGCTCTCAGGTAAACATTAGACCAAGAAACCTGTACATTTTTGGAAAGGAGAAAGCTACTTTGCAGTAAAAATAATGAAAATTGTTTTCCCCGTGCTTGTGGCTCATCCGGCTTTAAGGGTTAATGATGTAGATTGCTGGCTGAATATAGTAGCTGTAGCCAAGTGGTTGTTAAATGCTGATTGCATCATATCACTGTTTGGAAATTATTAGAGATGGATGGTGTATTCCGTCTGTATGCCTTGATTGCAGAGAATGGAAAGCTGTACACTTTTGGAGAGAGCGAAAATGGGAAGCTAGGTTTAGGAGACTCTACCACAGAGGCTAACATACCTCAGCATGTGTCATCCATTCCAGAAAAAGTGAAATCTGTGTCTTGTGGAGGTTCTCATACTATGGCTCTGACAGGTACAATAAATCACCATACTTTTATTACATCTAACATATGTTTTAGCATATCTTTGGAAATGTCCCTATATTCTTGTTACTGTGATACTGTCAGTGGTTTTATGTAATGAACAGTTTTTACAAATAAGATGCTTTTGCATCACTCTTATTAACACATCAAGTCCAGACCTCGACCTTTGATTCTGATACCCAGATATGCATGAATCTGAAGTATTAAAAAAAAACATAAATAGCTAAACATGAGAGGAAGATAAAATTATGTTTAAAGTTAAAAGAAAGAAACTATTCCTACCATATTCCATTGTGGAATTGCATTTTTCTTGTAAATCCAAAGGAAATCGAGTATATCAAATTGTATTTCCAGAAAGAAAATTTTGATACAGGCTTACGCACAATCGATTGTCACTTCAATGTTTAGTTCAATATTTAGTGGATTTTAATGGTTACACACCATGTAGAAATTAATAAACATAACTCAGGATGATGAAGAACAACCTCAGTGTGAAAAATAGGATCAAAAATGAAAACGAAAAACTGCTAGCTGACTTTTCGTGCACTTATGTCACCATCGTTTTTGAAAGAAAGGTAGATTCGAAAAAATTCAAATCTTCAAATTAATGTCTTCCTGTTCCTATGTTAAGGGATGTTACACTATTTGAATGTAATTTAACTAGCCAGATCCAGCCCTAGTAGTAAAAATTATTAAATATGATGGACACTGATGGGTGGCCTGGCTTTAATATGTACTGAAGGGGCCAGGAAAATATGTCTATTATCAATAAGTTAATGTAGCATTCAGTCAGTCAGTCAGTCGTCCCTTGCCTGGCACCTGGCGTTGGGGAGAGCTGACAGGACACACTTGCCTATTGTGGGTGATAGTGAGCAGGTCATGTACAGGACGACCAGTCCAGTCTTTGACGTTCTTAAGCCAGTTCTTTCTCTGGCCACCTCGGCGTCGGCCGCCCTCCAAGGTGCCTTGAAGGATAGTCTTCGACAGGGTATCGTGCCGGGTCACATGGCCAAAGAAGAGCAGCTTACGTCGCTTGACTGTTGCTAGTAGAGGTTCCTGGAGTCTTACGAGTGTGGCAATCTTGTTTCTTACAAAGTCGTTGGTTTTATGTTCTTTTTATGAGATCCGGAGCAGTCTCCTCAGGCACTTGTTCTCAAATGCCTGGATTCTCCTTTCCGTTTCGGCGAGCAGAGTCCACGTGTCACATCCGTGAACCTTATCTTGTGGCTATGCCAGATCCTATCTAGCCTAGCCATTGCTGCTGTTGCTGTTGCGATCCTGATGTGGATATCTAGCGTGGAGGTGCCGTCCTTGGAGAGGGTGGCTTCCAAGTACTTGAAGCTGCTTACCTCTTCGAGCTGTACCCCGTTCATAAAGATCTCTGCTTTGTTGTTGCCATTGATCATAACTTTGCTCTTTTCAGTGCTGGTCTCCATTCCAATGTAGCATTGGGTTTGAGATTAAGTTGCTGAATTGACAGCTGTTCTGTTCTTGAAAAGTTTTCTTAAATGAGTGCTTTTATGAAGTGTGGTTTGATTGTTACTATCCATTGTGTGGACAATGATTGCTTGATTCTGAGGACTGAGATAATGTATCTTCATAAAAACCTATTTTAATAAACTGTTAGTGAAGGGGATGTTACACGAAGTGTACCTAGAATCAACCTCTGAATTATAATTTGCCATTATCATGTGACTTTGTTATGAGGGAACTTGGTATAATAGCAGGCATCTGTAATGGTGTGTGTGTGTATAATGCCTTCTTTTTTTCAAAATTATTATCACCAAACAGCAAACTAAAATACATTTATAATAATATTCCCTGAATTTTAATATTTTCAGAGGAACAGTTGAGTCTGTTTGAGGTATGATATATGACATAAATTTGTGTATTTTTCATTGATAACAGTTATATTTTAAAAGAAGTTATTTTTTTTCTTTTTTTACTTGTTGCTTACTTTGTTGAGTTAGTGGTGTTTGTTATTAGTTTGATTTGGATGAATAAATTATTTTGTTGATGTGTTGACCACATATTGAAGGGACATGATTCCAGATAAAATACTTTCTTATTAGTGGGGTTTTGTTTTTTTGGTCATTTTTATTGTAGAAGGTGGAAATGTTTATGCATTCGGTGATGGATCAAGTGGGCAGTTAGGGTTAGGTGTGTCAAGACTTGAATCCTCATCACCCGCTCTTCTCAAGCTGCCTTTCAAGGTTTCCCATGTCAGCTGTGGGGAAAATTTCACCGCTCTTGTATCAGGTACATGTTTTAGTGGATTTAAATCTGTGTGGCCAAAAGTAAGTGTGTGTGTGTGTGTGTTTTAAATGAGTACACTCTTACACACACATATATATGTGTGTGTGTGTGTGTGAGTGCATACATACATGTGTATATTTGTGTGTGATAGGAGGGAATGTTGGAGAAAGGCCAGATTCCTTATACATTTAGAGTTATCAAACAGAAAATAATGTAGAATATTTCTGACCTGATGTTTATCTGAAAATTATCAGCAACAGGCTTCAAATAAACATTAAGGACTTTCTTGTTCTGGAAGCATCTCTTGCAGTAACACATCTCTCATTGCAGCTTTAGGTCAGTCATGGTTAAGATGTCTGTAGTGTGTGTGTGATGTGAGTGAAGAGTGCCAAATTTTTCAAGAGCCTAACCTGAGAGCCTGGGCACATATTGGGACTCTGTGCTGCTTTACAGGCATGATTATTATTATTGAACATCTGAAACAGCAGCAGATTGAAACATGAACTAAAGAAGATGAGAACAGAGTAATCTGGGGCGATAGACTTCAGGTGTATATTTTTATCCTTGTGCAGAAAAAGGACAGTTATACACATTTGGGGATGGACGGCATGGAAAACTAGGACTTGGAGTGGAAAGTTTTGCAAACCAATTCAAGCCTTCTCGGGTTGAGAGGTTTTCCAAATTCATAGTAAATTCTGTGAGTAAATGTCTTAAAAAATAGTTTTTTGAATGAGCAGACCTTTATTACATTAAAAAACAAGTAGCGGTATATTACTGATTAATTGCATCAAACAGTAGGGAAAAGGCACCATGGTAATGCATATTAAAACCGTACTGACACACCACCTTGCTCCAGCTGATCAACAAAAATTTTACTCAGTGTAAAATTCAGTCTGACGTTCTTATAATTAAAGTCTAAAGTGAAGATAGGGAAGAATTTTGGTTCTGTATGCTCTTTTAAAAGGCGGTCCGGTGGCGCAACGGTTAGCTCCTGTCACCAATACAGTGAAGGTTAGCTGTCCTAGGTTCAGTTCTCGTCTCGGGCACGCTGTTCTTTCTCTGTATGTGGCCTCTGTTTACAGGGCTGGCTGCCTTGCCGTGATATAGCCTTAGTTGCTGGCTCGGCGTAAAACATTGCCTGTGCTTTGTGCTGTATATTGTTAATATTCAGCAACAATAGACTTAAAGATAAAAGAATTAACATGCATAGTATTGCATGAAGGGGAAACAATTCATGGTCATCCATTGTTTCTCATGCATCAAATACAGTGTATAACTATCAAAAGTGTATTTGATGGAGACAACAGGTTGCGTGTGGGGGGTGCCACATGATTGTCATTGCCATGCCCAAATTGGAAAATGGAGACATCAGGAGTGATGATGAGGAGATCAAAGAAGATAAAACTCATGTGAATGGAACACTCAAAGTGAATGGCAGCTTGGAACTTTCTGGTAGTTTTTCTGCCAGAGACAGACGCAGGAATGCTGTGAGCTTTATTAACTTCTTTGCTTGTGGCCAGATGCATGATATACCACTAGGTTCTAGTTTCATGGCTAATGTGTAGCAGTAAGCTAAAGAATCTTAAAATATAAACAGTTTAACTGACGGTTTGTGTTAGCCTGCTATCTAGTATCTATTTGGCAAGTGACATTACACTAGGAGTTTGACTTGATGATAGCCACCACTTACTCGACAAATACCAATCACACTCACACCCACACTTGCAGATGCCACTACTCACACTCCTATTTATGCACCCCAAATTTATTACATCTAGCAATATGCCTTTATCAGAAATAATAGAAACAAAAGTCCTGACATTAGATGCTTGGGCTGTTAAGATGCTATTAAAAGAGGTGAGTGTTAGAAAGGGTAACTGAATCAGTGGTTGATCATGAGGAATGGAAGTAGTGTATAGAGACCACGATGAAGCCAGAGTACTGCTATCAGTGCTAAGCAGCAGCTAATAGTGTTAAAGCATTCTTGAATAGCTGGAAAAGTATGGAGGTGCTTTAGCTATCCAGTCAACTGTTCATTTCTGCTGTATTTGATTTCTCTTTCATTTATTTTCTCATGACATGATAGTCTGCTTTTAGTGACTGGAGTTAGGAAACCCCAAAATGTGTATGGAATTTGATTGCAGAGTCCTCTTCCACTCCACCGTACTTTACCTGTCCTTGGGGGCAGCCGTGGCCTTCCTATACTGAATGCCACAGCACCAGTCTCAAAAAGTGAAGCTTCACCAGTGAAGATTGAGGCAGCTCCCAGGAAAGTGCTAAGGAAGGTCAAAGGTATATTACTTCTTATGGAATGAATCGTTCTGTTCAGTTAACTGAAAGATTGTTGGTTGTGCCCATTTCAGGTATGGATGTTGGGGTTAATTATATGTCTATTAAATCGTGGGACTGTATGTTAATACATTTAACAAATGAAGTTTTGTATTATAATGATAATACAAAATATGTTGTGCATACCCTGTGAAGGGAAGTCAAAGTAAGTACTTTGAAAAAGGCACCATTGTATATAAACGAAACAGCTTAAATGCAAAAATACATTTGGTAAGTTATGCATTTTTTTGTTTATGTCACAGAAGTGGTAAAGAAGAGGAAAGCAGTAGAAGAATGTGATTTAAGTTCCCAATTTTGTTTCCAATTTCTGTCCCAGAAGGAGAATATGAAGACCCATCCGAAGAAGAAAGTGATGAAGAAGAGGTATGTAGTATGTACCCAAATAAGTGTATGATATTAAACTGTTTCAAAAAGTCTTTTCATGAAAAAATAAGGATTTAAATTAATTGAAATTAAGATACTTAATAAAGGAAAATGAAGTCTTCTGAGGTTATTGTCCTTGTCTTGTTGTTTTATGTAAATGATATTCACAAATGTATTTAAGTTTTAATTTGCCTGAATGCAAGCTTTCAGATTTATTGATATTGTTAAAAACTTCCAAATGTAGTGACGTGATAGAATTTGGCAAGGGTATGGCTAAATTTCAGTAGACACAATCAACTGAAGTCATTTTGCATTTTGCAACAATTGTTCTGTTTCAGAAAAAGACACCCCCAAAAATAATTCCAAGAAAAATGTCTTCAAAACATTCAGTATGCATTTATTTTGGGTTGTCAGCACAAAGTATTGCATGTCTGTACAATGTTACAGTTGTGCTAATGCTTTATGCAAGTTATGCAAATTAAGCATTTCACAAACACAATTAAGTGACAATATTGCCACCTTATGGAAGGGCATAAAACAATTTAAAGCCTTTGCATCTACTGTACCTGTAAATGTAGGGAAGAGGTTTAATTTTTACAATGAAAAGTTTCTTAAGCTAACAATAACCTAAAAATCAGTTTCATATGAGAAATATAATTTAAAAAGCCATTGCATTTGAAGCCGAGTTAAATATGGTTAAGAGTTAATGAAACATACAGTTGACCTTTTAAAGGTGAAAATTCATTGTAATATATAGTATTCCAATCTAACTTAGCTTATATTTGCTCTGCAATATCAGTGGTTGATAGCCATGTTATTTATATCAATATTGTAGTCAAAGTGATTTAAGTGTTGTATTCTTTAAGTATGTGCATGCTAATGGCAACTGACATGTATTGTTTCATATAACTATTGTTAAAAGTACAGCATTAAATGTTGCATTTCATGATGTTTTGCATGGTTTGCATAGTGCTGCTGTAGCAGAAAGAAAGCAATGCATCTGTAGCCAGTCAAGATTTGTCGCTAGGCATGATGACTTTTGTAGACAAATGGATTGCTCAATCTGCCAGTGAAGAAAGAAATGCTTCTTAAGCCATTCAAGATTTTTGCCAAGTGGAGCAGAAGTTTTGTAGCATGTAGATGGTCAGTCAGTTTCATTTGGACTGCTGCAAAGGAGCTTGTCAGATTCTTGTGTTGTCTGCTCTAAGACATCTGTATGTTGTGGTTATTAACTGACTTTCAGAGAATCTATCTTCTGTGGAGGTTGACTTTTGGTGCCAAACTTTCCTGTCCTTCTTCCAACACAAATTAAAGTGTTGATGCCAGACTCTCTTGTCCTTCTGCCGACATTGTAGTATTGGTAATGACCCACGTGTCTCTGTATTTGAGGATATTTGCACATGACTGGACACTGTTTTGTAGTCATTAACACTTTCTTTACAGGAAGACAGCAACAAGCTTTTGTCTCTTATACTTTGATATGCTTGTGGCTTGACCGTCAGACATTGTTCACTTCTTTTAGACTCAGACTGCCTCGTGCTATGAAAACTGACAATATTGTTGGTTTTTTTTAAACCTTTGTATTGATCATCATTTTCTCTCCACTGGTAGTGACATTCATTTAGTACCGTGAGTGTTATTCCCTATTCATTCCAATTCTACTACCAGCATCATCACCATCTCCAGCTCATCACACCACACTCTCACCTTTGCAGTTCAAGATGACAGAAATGATATGGTGGCTTTCATATCCCTAGTACTCTGTGATAGATGAAATTAGCTTTGGGTTCTATCTTTATCATATGTGCTGTGTGCTGCCTGTAGATGTGAGCTGCTTCACAATTTCCCAGGATGAAGAGAGCCTTGAGGATAGCAAAGACAGAGAGGAAAATGGTGAGGAAAACAAACCTTCAGAGGATGAAAATGAAACAGAAGAGGTAGAGGAGGAGATAGAAGACATGAAAGACAAAGACCATCAGATAGAGAAAGGTCATAGTTCATCTGAAGAAGAAATGGAGAAGGAAGAGATTATTAGTAATGAGGATGAGACTCAGAATGATGACAACAAAGCTTTGCAGGCTGATGTTCTTCCTGTTAACAAAGCAGATGACAAGGATGCTGGAGGAGAAAAGAAAAATGAAGCTGAGGATGATTCCTCAGAGTCAGAGTCTGTTGAGGATGTAAGAACGGTTACATTTGAGTGTGGCGTGTGCTATAGTATGCTAGAAGCTTTTTACATTGACATTGTCTTGCTTGTACACATCCAGCTTGCTAAGTTGCTAATACTTTGCTTGCAGAGGGAGTTTGCTTTGGACTTAGATTCCGTCACTTCTGAGTCTATGTTTTTTGTGTTTTTTTTGGTTGTCACTGATTTTCTGGCTTTTCTGTTTTCTTATTTGGGATATTTCCACACTAGACATTCACAGAGATCAAAATACTGTGCAAAGTACTTGTTCAGAGCATTTGGTTATGATTTTATTTCTAAACATTTGATTAACATGGTTACTGTGTAATAGGTTAGTATTCTATAATTAAATTAAGGTTGCAGTTGATTATTTAGTTGTATAATATTCAATCACTTTCTTTAAAAAATTTTTTTTTTTTTTTGCATATTGACTGTTCAGTCATTGTATAATTTGTATTTAGGCATAGACTGTTTGTCCATGTTTATTAGTTTACATTCTTCATTCAAACTGTGAAGTCGTTTCAGCAGCAGTAAAAAAATTTTCCAAGCATAATCATTTGTGGAAATAATAATGTTAATTATATCAGCTTTAATCTAAAAGGCGTAAAGGGTCATCGCCACTCAATGTTTTCAGACAACACACTTTAAATGTTCTGTCCAAATAGACAGCACCTCCAAGTGCACAGATCAGGAGAAAATAAACAGTATTAGTGGAGAAATTCATTCCTGAAGTCACGTCAGCAGTTATCTCATTCTGATGAATGATGCTGCAGCCGTGATTTTTGCCTAATAAAGTTTTTCATTGATAGTTCTTCTTATCACACATGCTTGCATGATTCCTACAAGGAATCATAGATTAATGTTCTGCTAAGACGTTGCACTCAAAAGTGTCTTGTCTCTTGGACAGCACTCTCAGAATGCTTTGGCTAAAACAAGCTGGGAACAGTGACTCCTGCAGTTTTGTTATACTTCTCACAGGAAAAAAAGGCATTACAATATGTGTGTTTGCTTAAACATATTAATGAAGTGTTGTGAGAGATTAGAAGGGTTTAAGATTTATGTCTGGCTTTATATATGATGTATTTTTTGTGACACCCTTCACCTTTAACCTTACTAGTATTTTATTTTGTGATTTTTAAGTACCTATACAATAACTCTTTAAGTTCCATCATTATCACTTGATCTGTTGTATTTTTGATTACTTTGTTTTAGTGACCTTGTATTTGTGTTGTGAAAAAGACTTTTCGCCACATAAATGTTGAGTTCTGTGATTTTATATAGGTTCTTCTTCTCCTGTTCTTGAGTATAAGCATCTTTGTATAAATGTTTTATGTTTTTTTCATTTTTTCATTATCAAAATGGTAGTGTTTAAAAACAATTTTTGCCCAAAATAATCTCTGGTTATTTGATATCTTAAACACATTTATCCTTTTATTCAATTAAAAACTTTTTTAGGATAACTATATTATAAGGGATATGGCTTTTTGGCTTTTTTTCTTAGACCTGTTTCTTTAACTCAGCGTAAATAATCAGCAGAAAAATAAAAATGTACAATGATTTTTATTTTTCTATAATATTGTCTCAGCATTTCATAATTTTAAAATATTGTCTTTTCATCAAAATTATACCAGTAGTATGCCTGAGACGTTAGTAGCATGTTACTTGACAATAAGAGTGATGTCACATTCCACAGCTGACTGAAAAGCCCGTACCACGTCCTCGATCTAAGGAAGAAGATAAAGAGAAAGAAGAGAAGGAAAGTGAAGAAGATGAAAGAGAAGAGGAGAAAGAAATTAACAAGAAAGAGAAAGGTGAGACAAGTCTGGTGTGTAAATAATGTGTGTGTGTGTATACAGTGTGTTTGTGGGTATGTACATGAATGTGTGTATATAAATATACATACACATTTACATGCATAACACGTATGGTACATGTCTACCCTTTTGTGGTTATACAGGGGTGGGCCAGTTTTGCAAGAAAAACTACAGTCGGAGATCTTTTTGTGCAGGAAAAAGAAACTAAGCTATTCTTCCCCCCTTTTTTTTTTCTAACGATCCCTTTTGTCAAAATTTTCGTTCATGTTACTCCTGTCTGTTCAGCATTTGATGTCAATTACGTCTTCATTCATTCTTTCATGCAGGGCTTATGCCTTTAAGCAAGAAAAAATAGTTAACAGGAACACACACACAGAGCAAGTGACTGTTTGTACAGTGCCAATTACATTTTCTTGTAGTCGCATGTCCTATTGTTGCATGCCTCCCTGACTAGCAAGGAGATGAACCAGTCTGCCTTCATTCCAGGAAACACAACTATACAAACATCTATAAATTCAAGCTTGTTTTTTTATAGTTTTGAATGCCATTTCTGCACATCACAATAAAACACAGTTGGTCACAAAAATTTATTAATGCATGATTTTACTGGTAAAGAGATCACAATGAATGGGGACCAGTTATTTCGAGTAAAACCCATATCGCCCCTGCCATATTGACTTCCTGCCTGAGTTGAATCTAACCCCCCACCCCCCCGTGATCATACCGTCCTGTGCAAGACCACATCATCTCAACACTGAAAGTTCAATTGACTGAGGCCCAGGCTAAATGAGTGCTTGAGCCGTGACACCTGTTTCATAGTAACCAAACGCCTGCATATAATTATATTTAATACAAACCACCAAACTAAAAAATAGTGACGACAAAGGCCATTTTTAATTGATGTTTTAAGAGAAAATCACGTAATGTGCCATTGTGGTCTCTGTTCTGTGAATGTGTATTGCCAAGCGGCCATTTTTGTATAGTAAGATGGTGGCTGAACGTGTTCAAACAATACATACATGGCTGTTTTGGTAACATTTGACATTAATAATTACTCTTTTCATCCGAGATAAATTCGTCTTTTGGTTCTGGATCCATTTGACTTTCTGTGTTGGGGCAAAATGGTCACTGGGGAGGTAGCTGTAATAGAGATGATATTTCTATAGGAAAATATGTCTGTAAAAAATTTTGGGGTTGTAGTCAAAAGTGTGTTATAATAGGGCCTTAGTAAAGAGGTTTTACGGTATTGTAGATTAGGAGATTTTTTTATCATTTGGATTTGTTAATGTAAAAGTCTAGTATTTAGTAAATAATATTTGAACAGGAAGGACAATTTATTTTAAAAACATTCTTCCATCCTGAGGTTTGTGTTTCTGAATCATCTTACAGACAACTCAGAGATATTTCTATATGATATCTTATATTGTAATACACAGAGAAGAAGTCAAAGAAAGAAAAAAAGGAGAAGGACAAAAAAGCAGAACAGGAGACAGACAAAGAAGGGAAGAAGAAAGATAAGAAGAAAAAAGATAAAGGAAAGAAGGAAAAAAGTAAAGAAGAGGAGGAGGAAAAAAGTGGTGATGGCAAGAAAGAGAAAGAGGGGAAAAAAGAAAAGAAAGGTAATTACTTATGTTTAAAAATTGTTTGAGTATTGAACGTTTTGCACACAAGTACAGTTTCATGGTTCTTTGAGGAAAGTTACTTGATTACCATTCATTCAGAGTTTTACTTTCCTGTGCCATTTTTTTTTAAAGTGTACAAGTTGTTTTAAAATTATTTTTGGAATAACATGTATTATTTTAAAGAAAATTGATGTTAGATTTTAGCTGATTTTTGCTTGGATATGTGAGTTTTAACAATCTTGACAACGTTTCATAAATACCCTTCAGCCTGTCATTAGTATTGTGTGTGTGGATGCTGTATGCAATTTTTAATATTTTAAAAAATATTTTTCAAAAAGGAGGCAACACTACGTAGCTCTAGCTCAGTGGTACCCAACCTTTTCTCGCTCAATAAGCTCAAAGCTTAAAGGATGATGGTTAGAGCACATGGTAGATAAAGATGGTGATTGAGAAAGAGAGGTGGAAATTGATGAAAATCCTGATCCTGGGCTTATAAATAGTAAAAGTAATTTCCAAATGACATTTCTGACTATGTAGAGGTGACTGTTTTGTGATTTTATGATTTTACAGGAATATTCCTTTGGACTTACTGGAATAGATAATCTGAAAATCATATGTTTGAAGCATAGCTTATTATTACTGCACAGCATTGCTTTTTTCAAGACCTGATCAATTAATTAACCTTATTGCTTTTTGATCCTTTAGAAATTTTTTTAACATTTTCTATCATCTGTTCTTTTGCCTTCCAGGCTGTAGGGGCTGCTATACATGAGTGGGCTCTTTTAGTTCTCTGCCTTTTGCAGTGGGGGCAGAAGTCAGGCTCACCTGGTTGTGGATATCAAACCTTTCTAATGTGCTTCATTTTATTTAAATTTGTTGCAGGCAAAAAAGATAAGAAAGGCACCAAAGACAAAAAGAAAGGAAAGGAGAAAATGAAGGAAGAAAAAGAAGAAGAAGAAGAAGAAGGAGGAGGAGATGAAGATGAGGAAGAGGAAGACGAAGAAGAGGATGACAAGGTATACTTTGTTCATTTTAATGATTGGTGCAGATGTCAAAGTATACTTTTGACTGTGAATCTTAATGGGTTAGTCAGGCTAGAGAAGTGTCTGCCAAATGGCGGATTCCATTTGTCTTGCTGAAAAAAGAAAAAAGAGAGCCAATATCTTTTGCAAGATTTGTTTTCTCGATGTTGTTTTCCAAGTTTTGGCATTTTGTTTTAAAAATGGGTTTCCTTCTATTATGTGACGGTACAGTATGATACAGGTGCAAACAGGGACATTGTGATGGAAGATGGCAGTCAGGGCATGGTGCTTCTTCCATTCTTCTTTTGATTTGAGAGCATGCTGCAATTTGTTTTCATGTTGAAATGTGATGGGTATTGCACATTATAAACTATAGTACTTTTTTGGAAAGCTCAATTACAAACAAGTGGAAATGGTTTTAGACAGAAAAGTCAATCAGAGTCGCTCTTGTCTCTTATGTTCTTTACTTCTGTTTTGAATACACCTTATAGTTTAAGATTAGAGTCCCCAAAATGTAGGGAATGCTCCAAACTACAACTAATGATTTTTTTTCAAATTTTCTTTCCCTTATGGGGTGTTACCTTTTGAGAATTAGGAGACCTATAAGGCTCCCTGGACTTGCACCGAAAGTTCCTTTTTTTCACATTCTGCATATGCCATTTGAGAAGAAGAAGAGATAGGTATACTTTGACTGTGTATCCTAATGGGTTAGTGCAGATATCAAGAATATAAAACTGTGGCTATGGCTGTACATGTTTTGAGCGCACACAGAATTTACTGCTTGCTGTGAATGTTTCCTTCCACAATTGGTTTCATGGCTTCAAAGTACTCTGTCAGTTAATCTGTCTTCCTGTTGTGTCAACAGGGAGGGCAAGTTTTCTCAGATTTAATCCCTCACCTTGCAATTTATGTTTCATGGTAGTGAACATGCAGTCCAGTTTGTCTTCATTCCTTAAAGAACCCAAGCTGTTGGCACGATATTTGTTGATTTTTGTTTTGGAGTTAAGATATATCAGCACTATGTGATAGGTTACTGCTGTGTTCCTTGAAGTATTGAGTGTATTAACACATTCTCCTCCCTAGAGTGCAGGTGCAATCATTGAGTAAACTCCTAGAGACACACACACAAATATATGTTCAGTTATGTGTGTTTGCCTTCTTGTGTATAGAAGATGGTTGCTTACAACATTCATAATTGCAGGGAAATGCAAAAAAAGAGAAAAAGAAGAAGAAAGAAGATGTAGTTAACAACGAAAACAATGAGAACAAGGATAAAAAGGAAGACAATAATGCAAAAGATGGGAAAAAAGATACAAAGGAGGAAGACATCAAGAAAGACGATGAAGAGAAGAAAGAGGGAACCCCAGTGACCAAGAAAAGGGTAAGAGGAACATCTAAATCCCGATAAACACCCCTATGATTCTCCCCACCCCAAAAAAAATCCCTAAAAATACTAGTGACCAAGCTTATCTTGATGCACTAGCTTGTAGAGATAATCAACATTATAATTGGAATGGCTATAGTTCAGTAAAAGGTGTAGGGGGAAGTGGGGAGTAAGAGTAGATAAACACAGAGATTAAGTTTTGAGCTCTGTTTTTTGGTCTGCTAGTATTGAGTCTTAAAATGTATAAGAATCTTTTAAACATTTGATAGGTAGATGAGACAACTTCTTCACAAATTTTATTATACCTCATGAAATATTTTTTTAAAGCCACAGGTTAAAATGGAGGCAAGTTAATTTAAACAATGTGAGATATGTATCCATGTGGCAATCTTAATGAATGTTAGTTTAGATGCTTTTGAAAGTGTTCAGAGAACATGGGGAGAGCTGAGTGCATGCCACTTCTTTAAAAAATGACACTATAAAACTGATTTAAAATGATCTCCATCAGAAGCTAAAATTCTTGCCTCATATTTAAAATTTATAAAATGCATGCACTCTCTTTCACTCTCTCTCTCACACATACACACACTCTCCAACACACTAGCACACAAAAGCCTCTGCTTATAAAGCTAAAAATAGACTACATGCACATTAGGTCAGCCATATCTTTAAAACTGTTAGAATGCACTATCGTGCAGATCTAAGGTCCTTGCCTCTCCCTTGTGGGGGTTGTGCTTTGAAAAGCTTCTTCAGTGAATGCTAACATTCCTTGATTCCTAGTTTGATTTTTAATATGAAGAGCACTTAGGAAACACACTTTACATTGCTTAGTAGCTCTTCATGACAAAGATTGCAAAAAATTTATGTCATGAGAGAACGTTTAGGACCATCATGTCGTTTTCCTTTGCATGCAGGAAGCTTATTAATTCATCAAAAAGTTGAATATAGTTCCTGCTTCATCCAGTTGTGTTTAAGCACAAAGGAAAGGGAGGGGTGGAGGCCAAGTTCATTATCCTGAACTTTCCAGACTGAAAATAATTTACAGATTTATTTCTAGCCTTTGAGTTACATGAATATTCTTCATGTTTGTTTTGCAGTCAAGGCTGTGCATTATCTTGTGATGGAACCCAGGGTTTGTTTATTGGATGAAACCCTATATGGCAGCTCCTCAGAACCAGGTTTATTCACACTGGGACCAAGGCAAGGCTAGAGGTGGCTCAGATTCATGTCCTGATTTCTTCACCTTAGCTTGAGATAGTCACCAGCTAACTTATGCACTACAGCAGTGAAATACCATCCTGCAGTTGTTTCACCGAGTGATTTCAGTAAGAGTTGTGTCCTGCAAGAAAAGGCTTGAAGGCACTTCTGCTGCAATCAGTTTTACCTTGAGTGATGTTTAATGTTGTGCATACAATAAGAGCCATGCATAGTAAAGTGACGATCCATTTTTAGGAGTGAGGAGGGAAGAAGTGTTTCTTTGATTGGTTAAAAATCAAATGGCAGCGATAACTCCAGTAATCATACCAGACGTCTTTTTTCACCCCCAAGTGCTTAGAGGGTGCACATCTCTAGATCATCAAGACTTCTATTTCAAAAGTTGTGGAAATGTCCACTTTTCATGACTTAGCATGCCATGATAGAATATGACTAGCAACTTTGTAGAAAAATCTGCTTGTATGAGGCGTTTCTCAGGTACTCTGGTTTCCTCCACTGAGAGAGAGAGAGAGAGAGCAAGAGAGCTATGATCTGAATGATGGGGAATAAATTTGTAAGAAGCATTGGATGCCTGCTAATAGTGTGCTCATGCAATTTTGTGTATTTAAAGCCGCGGTTCTCAACCTGGGGGGCGCGCCCCCAAGGGGGGCGCAAGCTGCTGAAAAGGGGGCCGCAAAGGCGGTTATTTCCTCATATCTCATATAGGTAACGTGGCTAAGGGGGGCGCGCGGACGACCTTTATTCGTCTGGGGGGGCGTCACAAGTAAAAGGTTGAGAAACGCTGATTTAAAGCCATGGTTCTCAACCTGTGGGGTGCGCCCCCCTTGGGGGTTGGGGGAGACTTGGTGACAAGGGGTACGCGAAGGCGGTCATTTTCTCATATAGGTATTAGTGGCTAAGGGGGGCGCACGGATGTACATTTTTTTCATCTGGGGGCGTGGGGGGGGGGTGTCACATGTAAAAGGTTGAGAAACGCTGATGTAAAGCATCTGAGTCTGCCTTTGTTGATGTGGCAAGGTGCTGTATAAATGAACATTATTATGATTGTTATAAAATACTGACTGTCATTTTGAGCATCTAGTGATTTTATGAAGGATATGGGTGACTTTGAGAGGACCTGAGGAAGAGGCACCAGAATCTGCATGCCTACTGGTGACAGGCTAGTGAATAGAACAGGTTGAGCATAGGAAAGGGACTTAATGATTTGTACAGCAGATTAGTTATATAATGAGGTCATGAACTTGTAAACCGTCCTTGCTATGGATTGAACGACTCCCAAACAGTTGTAGATGTATCTGTCTACTTGACAGCATGGTGATATTTGGAGCATGACTTTATTTACTCTCTTTATCCTGTTTAAATATGCCAGCAAAATCTGTGATATTCTTGGTACAAGCTCAAGATTCTGAAGCCTTGTTTGTTACGCATAATTGGAAACAGTGAATAACTTCTAAGATGTTTATGGTATAAATGATGTTGATTTGTTAGGGTGGGTGTGTATGTGTTTTTATTAGTAACAGTTGATGCTTGTAGAAAAGTTGAACAGAGTTAATTGTTGATCTTTTATTATGCCATTTTGATTGCATTGTATTTTCTTTTTTGTGTGCATATTTGTCTTTCTCTTGGCATGTCTGAATTGCATGTATGCCACCATACATTTGTGTATTTTTTGTTTTACAAGTGGCAGAAGGATGAATGGATTTCGTTTGTTTTTGTTCATATGTTTGTGTGCATGCGTGCATGTGTGTTCACGCGTGCAAGTAAATTTGAGGGAAGGAGACAGGTGGCAGTTGGAGGGGAACATACATGTTACTTCTTGTTATTTGATCACCTGTATTTTATCACCTGTATGTATATAGTTATACGAAACCACATGCATAGCAAAGATCTTTTTTATAACTGGTGCAGATTGTGTAGTAATTTAATGATCTTCCTTATTATTCATTATTATAAAGGGAAGCCAGTTTCTGATATAAAAATGATTGTGGTGGGTTTCTGGGGACAAAAGGGAATACTGAAGAGATTTTATAAACTATGTTGATAATGTCATAGCTGTTTACCCATATGATTTTTTACGATTTAAAACAATTTAAATAAGATTTTAATACATGTCTGTCATGGTTCATGTTATTGAGAACTTAAACATTGCTGTTATCAGCAGCTGATGCAATAAGACAAAAAGGGAAGCAAATTTTCCCCAGACTCAGAATTGAGGTAGAAAGTCCAGTGTAGACAAAGCAAGTCAACCTGTTTAAACAATGAAAAGACTGTGTATTTATTGATTAACGCTATTGTTTCTTGTTTTTATTCCTTTCCTTTATTAGAGATACACCTGTTTAAAATAAAAAGTTTATCATTTTCTACTGTGCTTTACCAAACTGTGGGTCAATAAACCACAAAATCTGATTTTCAATAGAGAACATCGAAAATGTTTTGCTGAATATTAATTTGTCTGGCAGTGGGTGAACAGCTCTGTAATTTACAAACCAAAGACTGTGCGGTACCACAGTACCAGTGTAGGCTAGTGTTGTCATTTTACCATGCTTCAAATAAGCTGCATGCTTATAATTTTTCTGTTTTATCCTTTTGATTTAGTAATGGCTCAGCAACGATTTTGCAGCTTATTTGTTTTTGTGTGTGTTTTTCTGTGTTCACTAATAGTTGAATCAGAGTGAGCGAGTTATCTGTTCCCGAGAAAGGCGCCGACACACAGTCGCATAAAGGGCATCTTTGATGTGTACAGAAAATTTTAAAAATGAACTTTTTGTACATGCCGCCTGTCACTGCTTTTTTTGACAATAGCAGTGTTCTGCGGGTAGAAAAGAACTGCATTAAGATCTTATTAAAATTTTATTATATAGGAGGAAGGGCAAAATATAATAATAAAATATAATAATAGTTGAATTTATTTAAATAAAAGAAATTTCTAAAAGAGGTTGGGCGTGAAGCCCGAAGACAAAGGGAGAGAGAATTCCAAGCTGTGGCACTAGAGACGATTATGTCATTTCATATTAACCAAAGACATATATGACGATATTTTGACATTGTTCCTTTTTTGATAAATGAGTGCAAAATCCTCCATTAACACCACCAGTCCCTCCTCTCCACCCCCACCCTCCAAAATGCATTATGCACAGTTTTCTTTGTATATTAATTGTTACGTATCTATACATATACTCTGTATATCTTTCCTCTTGTGATAGTCAAAGACCTGATATACAAAAGTCAATCTTCTGCGACATACTGAATTTGTGTGCCGGTGCGCGTATTTGCGAGAGATCGAGTTCCTAACACTCTGATGTAAGGGTATTGTTATGTAAGTAGACACAAAACAAAGACATATACAAATAGGAGAATGTGTGCACACGTAAGAACAGTACCCAACCGTATCAAAACGGATTTCATCAACAGTTTTGAAAATAATCCCCGTTGCTATTTTAGCGCACTTTTCGGGCGTCCAGTCTGTGAATGGCAGTTTGCCTTACTATGGCGCCCGGTAACGTAGTTATAACTAAGGTTATAACACTCGCTTGTCACCACGGCAGTGAGAGGCCCTGGGTTTAGATTTCATCTCGGGACACTCTGTATGCGACACCTGTTCGCAGGGCTGGCCGTCGGGGGTTTCTCCGGGTATTCCGGTTTCCTCCCTGCTCCCTCGCATTCATAGTGTGCTATCACCTTATGGTAGAAGTACTTTCCTACTAAAAACCACCACCACCACCGCAGGAATCAGCTTTGTTTATTTGCGCTTTCATGTGTTGGGATTTCCCTGCCTGCCTTCGATTCTTGCTGGGATCCTTATCATCGTCCTGGACCGTTTGTCCTTGCCCGTGGCCTTTGTTCTTCCTCTCGGCTTTTTCTTATCGACTTCGTCTCGTTTCCTGGTTTGGGAAGGTTGCCAGTAGATGCGCCAACCATGTGTGTTCTTGTCTCTCTGCATGTTGGCGATGAAACCAGCTGATCTCTATGGTCAAGGTTCTGTCCTGAGTATTGATTAATCTGTTCTTGCCGATAAAATAAAGGACTGCCCAAGCTATAGATCAAAATTACAGCCATAAACATCTTGGACTGAGAAAACAGCGACATCTTGCTTAACAACAGTTTTGGACTCGTGTCTTAGTGGTGTAACATGGTGCTTGCTATTTTATATGTTTGTGTGTGCGTCCGCGTAAGAGAGAGCAATGAGATTTTTTGTGTACAGCGTATATATCCTTAGAATGATATACGCTCTATATGACTTTTTATGTTTGCTTTACTACAGCGCCTTGAGCCGGGTAAAGCACTTTAAAAATAGTAGTATTAATTATTATTTACTTAACCCTCACATTTTACAGAATCAGTGGTACATTTGTTTTACCACCGCCACCAAAATCAAGCTGTTTGGTGTTTTCTAGATTTTTCAAGATTACACAGCAAGAATATACTTAATGGTACAGCTTAAAGATTTTTTTATTAATGACCAAAGTTTTGAAAGACTCTTATGAGGTGTGTTTGATACTTCGTGGGTTGGAAATATTTATCAGCTGTTAGTTACAAGCATCAGTGGCTTACATATAAGAACTGTTTTTGAACCTCACCACAGCTGTGCACAAACGTCCACCTCCCCCGATCACCTGCTTCTGCAGACGCGCATGCATGCATGCAAGCGTTACGTGATGATAACCAAACACGAGTTCTTCATACAGCAGGTTTTATTTTATTGAATGACAACAAGTCGTGGGCCGTCCAGCTCACCACAGACAGACCAGACTTTGGCATCCATGCAGTTTGTGGAGTAAATACAGAAGCAGCATTTCATCGACTCGATTTGCTTTTGTTTATAATTACGGTGTTTATGTACAAAAAGGCAAGTTGGGTTTTTGATCGAAGGTATGTTCATACAGTAAAACCTCGGACCATAACAATGGGGTGTGGCATAGGGAGAAAATAAAAGGTAAGGCAGAGGCGGGAGCACTGACGAAACAAAAAAAAACACAGGACATAAAAAAACCCGAAAGAGCTCTTCAGAATAACCGTAACTGCTGAAGCTCGATAGGAGAAGATGTTGTGTAGCCGCAGATTGAAACTATAATGGTGACCACTCCAGCTGGCAGTCACTTCACAAGTGTAGGCCACTGCAGCGTAATGTAGCGTTGGAAGCCAAAAAGCTCTAAGTACTAAATTTAAAACAATATATTTTAAAAACTGGCAAGAGTTTCGGAAAAAGTACCCCTATATTAACTTCCAAGCAGTATGCATACCTTCTGTCTTAAATGTAAACCTTAATCAGAAAAAGTACTCAAATCGATTACAATGGGAAAGAACTGCGCGCGTGTTTAGTCTCCGGGTATTGTCAGTGAGAATTCAAAATTGGTACAGTTCAACGGAGAGCTGGTTGGACAAAATGATTCTCTTTATACAGGGTACTACAAAGTATACGGCTTTCTGTAATCGACTATTCGGTTGCCCAGTCGCCACACCTCACTATGGTAATACGCGTTACAAACCAAATTTACTGTAAAACACCAATCCCACCCATCCCGTAAAAAAACCCCAACTAGGGCTATGTCACAGCTAAACAGCAAAACAAAAACTAAGGCTATGTCATGGCTAAACAGCCGCCCCTGTAAACGGTTGTCACTCGCAGAGAAAGTGGGGAATTGGTGTTTTATGTCGAGCCAGCAACTAAGGCTACATCACGTCCAAGCAGCCGGTCATGTTAACAGATGTCACACGCAGTGAAAGAACAGCCTACCTAAAACGAGATTTGAACCCAGGACAGCCAATCCTCGCTGTATTGGTTACAGGTGCTAACTATTGCGGCACCGACCGCCCTCACAGAGATACAACTGTATGAACGACGTGAGCCCTGAGCTCTACCGAGCATCTGCAACTGTCCCATGCACTGCTGTACTACCAGTGCATGCGACTCCGTGGTCATTTCAGCCGTCGTACATTAGTTACTGCGACTGACACACGTCTGTACAGCTCCTAACTGTACAGTTTGACCCACTGACTTTTTCAACATGGCAGTTGGGAATGATGTGTTCTCCTAATGCTAATGGGTAATTAGCATATTCATAACGCCATAGCTTCTTCATCCTGTTTCGATCAGACTACATCTAACATCATCAACAAGCAATAATTGTTCTTGATCAGAGCTTCCCACCAACCTCGGCTGCTAAATCATCTCTTTAACACGCAATTCTTTCATCGATATTTTTATCAGCTCATGCCTCTCATTATTTCCTAGTATACCTGATCGTGTAGGTGATTCCCTAACCCTAACCCTTAGGTTAAAGATCTTATCAACACACCTATTGTAACTAAATATCAAGTCCGCAAGCTTTTGTGTTATTTCCATCATGTGCGTACAATCCAGAAGCTTGCTTTTTTTTGTTAGGGTCGTCTATGTCTATCCTTTGTTTAATACACATTATATAAATGTGTATTGTAGCCAGATGTTACATTTCATTTTAGAAACGTCCAGCACAGATCACATTGGAAACTTGAAACAAGACAGTTTTAGCCAGTTTCGCTCTTACTCTTGTTAAGAAATGTGTTATACATTCTGATTGGCTTACCTGCACAAAGCAATTTTCACTTTATTTGTAAAATAAGAGTGCAGAAAGCGTGGTGGGAGGGGTACACTTTGACAATGTTGTCAGGTTAGCTAATAATATACTGACTGCCATGCCAAGCGTGACTGCCATGCCAAGCGTCCTACGCTCTAATGCAAAAGTACAGAAATAAAAATCCTGTAGCTTTGAAATAATACACCCAGAAATGAAAGTTCCCCCGCATTTTGATTGACTCATTTTCACAGCCATTTCCTATCGATAATTTACAAAATATTATCTTTCAATGTATTCTTTATGGGCATTCTTCAAACTTGCACAAAGGATCACTTGAAGTGAATTTTTTTCTCTTAACGTTCTCAAAACTGGATGGTAGTCGGTGTGTCTCCAGAAAGAAACCTGGTTAAGTCTAAAAATATTTCAATGTAATTCTAAACAATATTTTCAGGCAGTACATTGGTGCTTAGTAAACTACTCTTCACATAATTGCCATTTATACAGAGAATCATTTTAAGGCACTGTGCTGGGGTAGCATTTCTTTGTCTTTCAATGGAAAAAAAACTCAATTAGTGCTCTGGACATTTTCTGTCTCAGTCAGTCCTCAAACGCTGACCACATTTCTTCTGGGAGGGCTCAGACGGCATGGCAAAGGTTTACAGAAAAGAGGTTTAACGATAACAAAGTAGGTTATATTAGGAAAGGCTTAGGATGAGGGTTAATAAGGTTTTACATATTATATAACAAAACCCTTACATTTTAAGAACTCTTACTCAAACCATAATCCTAGCCCCAGTTTCAAGTTTGTGAAAAAGTGTCAGAACATCTGAACATTTCCATACGAAAGTTGTACCCTCCCTCTTCCTTAAAGAAGAAAATACCTCCAACCCCAACAACCACTCAACGCTAGAAATTCCGTTTGAAATGTGCGTTGCTTCCTTGAGCAACGGTTCTTATTTTCTGAACGACACAATATGAAGCGGGATAACTCCTTCATTCGACTATCGAAGTGGTGGATTCTGAAGTCCCCTTACGCTTTGTCTTATCGGCACCCCGGGTCAGTGGGGTGAATGGGAAATAAGAAGCAGAAGAAATCTATGATGAGACTCGTAGCCGGCTGACTCATGGAAGAAGCAAGTACAAAGAGGCACGCATAAAGCAACATGGCGGTTACTAATGGGCGTAATATATCCTTTAGTCTAACGCAAATAACAGCAAGCCGATGAACCTCGTACCTCCCCCCTGCGGGCTGAGCTGAGCTCACTGAGACAAACGCCTCTTCAATCGTATTGAAAGTAAACTGGAGAAACAAATAAGAAAACAGACAAAACTTAACCACCTTGACCCGCTCTGACGAATAAAAACGATGCGCGAGTTCTTAAATGGACTTAACGGGATGATAATATTTACGTTTGTAACAGCGCTAACATGGACAAATATAACATCGTTTGCAATCCTTTAGGCCACGTATATCTTGTGACATCAACTCACTAGTGGAGCTGTACTAGGGGCAAGACGTGCGTGCGTGCGTGATTGCATGTGTGTGTGTGTGTGTGGATTACATAGTCTACAGCGATCTGCAGCAGAAACACCAAAAACGATCAACTGAAGTCAATCAGGTTTTTGGACAGGTCTTTCGTTAACATGCTTACAAAACTATCCTAAATCGTTAACCTCACGATGTTTCACCTCCAGCTGGACGGATCTGAACAATATTGTTCAAGACTAGACATAACGTTCAGAAACTGAACTTGATGCTGTCTTGTCATGCCCATTTCTTACTCTTAGAGCCAAGCAAGCTTTAACCAGCCCCCCCCCCAAAAAAAAAAAAAACCCAGCTAAGTAATTTCTTCCAATTGTAAGATGGTGCAACGGTGTATTCAAAACAGTACAAATATTTTAAAAAAATCTGTCGTGACCACTCCCGACAGTTCACAGGGGAGGGTATGGGCTGAATATTTAGAATCGTGACATCATCTATTGCACGCAGGAAACAGGCCATCGCAGTCTGGGCACGTATCGTGGCATGGAGGACAGCAGGCAAGGATACTGCGCTAGCATGTTCACAAGAGTGATCGGCGAACTTGGCAACGACTAGATAACATGACGATGTTGGGAGAAGTCAGGAGGGAGATGCATGACTGTGCTGAGTGTGCGGGAGGTGGTGAGAGGGAGACAAGGGGTAGGAGGGGGGAAACCCTGCAGTTATTCTCTGAAAGACGTTCTCACATCGCCACCCCTATCGACAGACATAAACAGGCTTCCGGGCACAACAACGATGAACGACACAAGAAATAATGACGTTAATTTGACGTTGATTATTTCGCATGTTTTGCCCACAAAATCAAAGATGGCAGCTAAGAGGCCGTGTCCTTGCCTCTTCCTTCCCCTTCGGCAGCTTTCTGTCGTTTCTTGGCCTTGGCTGTTACCTTCTGGCGACGAGGGGCGATGTTTGGAGATGGAACCGGCTTGGCAGTCGACTCCCCTTCCTCCTCCTGGCCCGGAACTGAGAGAGTGGTTTGCCCTTGATCGAGAGGAGATCCGGGAACTTGGATGACGTCAGCGGGGGGTTGCCGGAGTCGTTCCTCGCCGGAAGGTAGGGACTCAGCACTGGGGGGCAGGGCCATCGAAGGAGGGGTAGGGGTCGTTGGTGTGACGTCAGCTGCTCCAGCCTTGCCCCCAGCTTGGGATTCCACTTTCTCGGGGATGCTGGGGATGCTGGGAGGGCGGTCCACATGGCGACGGGCGCATAGCGGCTGTGCTGGTGCGTGCGTACGGTCGGGAAATTTGGGTAGCAAGCCATCCATGGAGCGCGAGAAGGCCTGGAAGTGTCCCATCAGCCCTCCCTTCCCCTCGCCCGCAGATCCCCCGCCGCCCTCCTCGGAGGCACCGCCGGCCGCGGCAGCCTCCTCGTCTACTTCCTTGATTTCGTCGAAGGTGACGGGCTGCGTCTTGTAACGGGCTCCTGTCCGCTGCTTGGTCTTCCGCGACTTCTTGAAGGACCCGGAGTGACTAAACTCGCTGCCCATGTGCAGACGAGAAAAGCGTTCCGGGAAGTGAGTTTCATAGTGAAACAAAGGGTCGTGAACTTTGCCCGGGGACGACATGGCGGGCCACACGTTCCGTCGCCAAGAAAGAGAGGTTGTCGTAAAAGGTTAAGAGCAAAGAAAAATATATTTTCGCAAAATAAAACGATTTTAGACAGACGAATGCAAATCGGGGTCAAAGATTAGCGCGCATGCCTGCCGAACTTGTTTGTGTCGCCCGCTGGGCACGCACGTTCATTTTCAGAAACTTGCATAAACCCCGGGAGGGGGGGGGTGCGGTGAGTTGGGTTGTGGTGGGTTGAGGAGCTGTGATGTTTTGCTAAACTTGTCTATGAGGCCGGCCGCTGTCTCGTCAGTGGGTCCTAAGAGTGCACCAAAGATGGCGGGCAAGTCGTTCAGGCAAATGCTGCAGGCGACAAGGACACGTGTGACAAGCACCACAAGAAAGCTGCAGCCGTCTGTGTGACGTCAGCCAATGAACACGAGGCTTCGGATGAGGCGACGCAATGCGGCCGACCGTGCCAGGGGACAGAAAGGTGGCGGCGATCTTAACTGTCAGTCAAGTAGCAGCACCTTTATTACCAGGTCCTAGCTCTTGTCGCTTCTTTGCTGGTCCAGATTATGAAGATATACTGAAATAAGAAAACAACCAGAAGCTATGGAGAAATAAAGTCACAACGAGAAAGTGAAATAAAAACAAGAAACTACGAATTTAGACGAAACAAAGATGAAAGACTGGGATGAAAGAGAACTGAGAAGCTGCATTCAGTAAAGAAAGTGGAAGGAAGGATAAAAGAGAATTTTTGAAAAATGAACAGAGCGCTTATTAAATATTACATAAACAATAATAAACATAAACCAGTGTAAAAGATCTCATCAAAAAGATAATCTTGCTAAAACTTTTAAACGCCGTCACACAAATTATGCCATGGATACCGTCACACAAATTACAGCACTGACACGGTAATGATGGCCTTTCCAGGTATCATAGCATAACCGAATCCAGACTGGTATAATTATACCGATCTGTAAATTAGCCTTTTTGTGTTTTGCCTCTTACAGAAGAGAGAGCCTTATAGTAGTTCAGAAACGCATTTATCTCTCAGTAATCAGTACGTAGAACATTACGGTCAAATGTGAATCTTCTTAGTGCAAAAGGAACAAATAACAGACTGGGTACTAAGTGAGCGACCGGGTGCTGCGATTGCGTTGCTATGGTATCGAAGGCATTAGGGTCATTAGGGAACTCCTTTCCCCTGCTCCCTAACTTCAATACACAAAAAGACCAGCAGAACCGACACGCTGACTTGACAGTGTAGGACAGCATCACCGAGCACAGCGAAACCAAGCAGCATAATACTATATAACACGCAGTGAAACGGCAGAATGGTATTTAAATACCACACAGTTTCAAGGCCATGGGAGGGAAGGGAAGTACAGTATAGAAATAATGAAAAATAACCCCCAGCATATAGCATCGTATCACTCTTGCTGTAAAGGACTATCTTTGCGTTGCAATTATCACCGTAAATGGATAGCTCTCTCTCACATTCTTACACTCTTCCTCTCCATTCACATCCAATTTTCCCTCTCGCTCTGCTGATGATAAATCAAAGTATTGGTCGGTGTTTTGTGATCACTCTGCCAACTGTGCCGAGTCACATTCTGTTCTCGTATTTTTTCTCGGAAAATAGATGACAAACAAACAAACCAGCAAACAAACAAGCAAACAAACAAGCATTAAAAACAAACCATGACACACCGTTCAGAATCTCTTGCATTCAAGTAACTTAAATTGCCGATACAGCAGAAACTCACAATTTCTGGATATTAATAATAATAAAAATTCCTCCTGAACTCACTTCGAACTCGAAGTCTAGAAGGGCGCTTGCGGCAGGTTGACCTCTGTGCACTTTTCGATGAAGTCACGTGAAATAGCGTCTGCTCTATGCATGTGCATAAACATGGAAGAATGACAGAAGAGGAAGCTCTATGAGAAGAGAAGCAGATACATGTCACAGATGACCATGTATAAATGAAGCCGGGATAAAAGGAAAAAAAGGAAGGGAAATGTGAGTAGGAGGAAATGGAGAACATTCGCTGAGAAGTGCTCAAAGGGGAGAGAGAAAAGTTGCTTGCTCGTGGCGTTTTCTACTGCTATTTGAATTTGAACGAAAATACGTTTGGAAGGAAGTAACGAAGAACTTCAAGTGCATATTTTTTCCCAAAGGGATATCTTTCCGTGTCCTTACTTTTTTCCCTAAACACTTAAAACACCTTGGAATAAGCTTGAACGATACTTCACAAACCATTTGAAATCTTTCTTTTTTTTTGGCACGAGAAATATTCGCATACTTTTAAGTCTTTTCTTTGCCTGGTAGGTGAAATATGAAATTGTTCTACTGGAATGGAAGACAGAAATTATTAGTAATTACTGTAACTAACGACAGAGCCGTCAATGGAATTACAATACCAGGAGCAGCTTGCCATCTCAAGCTTCATTTTACAAATATTTCTGTTTCGGAATTAGAAAATTAACATTGACGACCCATGACATTTAAAATTGGATGGTATTTGTGTTTTTTTTTTCGAAATAAAGTTTTCAACTCGTTATCTCGCCAACCTCGCCTTTCACTGCACTTTGTAGCAGAATGATTTTTCCCCAAAGGTACCCGTAGTATGGATCCTATACCCTCATTTTATCGTCACCCTCGCATATTTCCGAACGTTTGTGTTGGACGAATAGCGACGAGATCAAAATCTAGGAATTGTCTCCCTCCGTCGAAAAAATATATGGCATTCTGAATAAAATAACAAGAAAGACTGAAAAAAATAGAAAAAAGGAAGGAAAGAATGAAGAGAAAATAAAGACTCAAGAAGAAAGCAAGCAAAAAGATGAAAGAAAAGAAGGAAAGATACGGAAGTTTTGCTTACTCACGTCAGCCATAAAACTGAAAAAAGAAAGCAACTTTAGGAGGAAAGATAAGGAAGGGCGAAAGCGATAACAGAGTAAAGCGGGTGGAACAATCACACGTACATTTTCGTGACTCCAGTGGCAGGAGCTGTCACCCTGTCACGTTTACGGTGTTTTGGCCCGTGCTTCTCGAAGACATGAACAAAATATTTAGAACATAAAGATTAGCTAAGACTGCCGTTAACCTTAGATACGGCAAAATCGTGAAAAACACAAACCCCACGACCCTGAAATGTAAACGTTATTGATTCAGTGTGCAGGGTAGATATGAAAACCTCGAAACTGGATACATTGCACGGGATTCCTCCCACTGCACTGCAAAGATCTGAAAATAGTCCCTCGCTCTAAAGCTCAAAACTCACACGAACATGGAGGCCAAGTTAATGAAAGATAATATGAGGATGAGAAGAACTTCAGTAAATTCCAAAAACACAGCTGCAACCTTCTGGGTACGTAGTTATGAAGCGAGGTAAAACGTTGCCCCGGGGCAAAGTGAGATAACCCAGGGCAAGCGTCTTGCCTCTGAAGTAGGAAAGCGGGATGCCAGTAGACCCAGTAGACATTTCTCTATGTTGTTTACACCTCGGGCATCTTTGCCACTGCCTTGTAGCTATAATCACGGACCTTCATTTACTATAGGCTATAACTCTACCTCTTCGGTGTCTGAAGATTGCTTTATAACTACATTGACAAAACTCTTGCCCTTGAGTTTCCCATGCTGCTCCTGGGCAACAGCTAACTTGGACTTCATGGACCTTTTCGTAATTAGGTGCGCAAAAGATATGCGCAGAAAATGATCGTGCCAGACTCTTCCGGTTTGTGTACAGTCCTTGTCAACATGGCTGAAGCACAAACACCGCACATCTCCTCTGTAGACTGATGAAGTTTACAGTCTGCCCAGGATCATTCATTCAGAGGAGGAGCAATCTATTTCCAGCATGTGTTCAAACTCAGGCCAGCGCAAATGTGAGCCCCAGTACAAGTGTTTAATAATAAAAATATAAGCTTGATAGCGTCACATATACACGAGAGTGAACCACCCAAGAATTACAGTAGAGCTGACAATTAAAGACATAAAATAAAAAAACAACAACATTAAACAGCTCTTCAAAGAGCAATAAAATTAAGCTCTTGCACACAAAACATCAAACGGAACAGGTAACAAAGGAACTTGTAGTAATATCCATCGTCTGCCACAGCTGTTCACTTTCCTTGTTGATATTGTATTCATTATGGAGATACTGGTATGACAGTATTTTTTAAGTTTTAACATGTTTTTGAATAAATCTGCCAGGAAAATTGGTTACTTCTATAAAAGTAGGTCACAAACTGAAATCTATTTGCTTAAAAATGGGTCAAGCAGTTAAGGGGGAGTAGATCAGGGAAACTTCTGCTTGATTTTCCATTTCTTATGATTTTTATATAGTACTGGTTAAATTCGCGAATCGTTTTATTTCAGTAGTCTGACAGCTGACACAAATGTACATAATTATTTTGTGCTGATATGGAACATATTTCACTTTACTCTTTAACATCTCTTTTTCATCGTTCTGACTAATAAAGCTTGCATGTATCGTGTTATAGAAAGGGGAAGCAATTTTTAAAAAGAATTTATTTTTGTCAAGATCTTTTGATTTTTTTGCCAACTATAGCGGTAAAAACAGTGCAGTGTGCACGAAGATAGTTCAAATATTTTTATAAAATTCCTAACTTCATCTGGCTCCAGCAAATGTGCACTAAAGCGAATATTTGTAGAACAATAGGGATAACTGTTCAAACTGTAAAAATTACAGGAAAAAGTGTACTCATGAAACATTACTACCTTGACTGACATTTGAAATCCTTGGTAGCAATCTTCCTACGAAACAATTATTCTCAGTAATACATTCGTACCAAAGTCGCATGCTATCACTGAGACTTTGAAGGTCGTGCTGAACTTTGGAAATACAAACTAAACTAATTTTAGTCATCTGAAGGATCAAGTATCTACACATTGGCATTTTGTAGAATAAAGATCTCTGACTACGAAAGGCAATTTCGATGTCCAGGATCTAAGCGCCACGCCTCGCTAAAGCTCGAAGCGCCCATCGTTTGCTGCACATTTCATCTTCCACATCCGTCCCAGCATTTTCGTTTGCTCTGTTTAGAAAATCCACGAGAAGCAAAGTTGGATATTCGAAACTAAGGTAGCCTGCAGTTTGCTACCAATGTTTTGACGACAATTTATTTCTTAGAAAGCACAGGTGTTGTTTAGATGCAGGTAGCGATGAGCTGACGTCAAAAGTAGCCGGTAAACCCATAACTGGGGTGAAGGTCAGGTGCATGCATAGTTCTCCGAAAAGAACCACAACTACGGCCCTAAAAAAGCAACTGTTTGAACAGACATGCCTTGTTTCACAAGACCAGGAGAGGATCAACTTGCATAAGGTTGTCGTAGTGCAGTCTGCATATGAACATTATGTAACTTTGAACATTGAAGTACAACTATATATATATCTCTATATATATATATATCTCATATACATGCAGTAATAATCTAGTAATTACGTATGACCGCCACATTTCTAGTAATTTCATAATAGTAATACTGTACATGTAATAATAACAGTAATATATGAACGTGCGTGTTTATACGTGTGCAGATGCGCGCATGATTAGGATGGAGATCTGATGATGTAAATGCAGGAAACGTATCTCTTAATTGCGTGCCAGATGTTTTATTGTCGCTGTATTTGTGTGTATGGGTCAATGTGCTCTGTTCATGAATCCCGGTGAGTGAGTGAGTGAGTGAGTGAGTGAGTGAGTGAGTGAGTGAGTGAGTGACAGATTGAGCTGAACGGACGAACAAACAGGCAAATGCAGCTGTTAATTAATGCAAGTGCCAGATGGTTTACAGTGCAATTACAGAATAATTTTTTTTACAAAGAAAAAGCTGGCGTCAGCAAATTACTTCTCACGTGCCTCTGTATAACCTGATGCTCGTATTTATTTTCCATCGTGATTGAACTCCCGGAAATCCATCATGCCTACGGGCAGTTTCCCTGGCTTGTTGTTTTATGCATTAAAGAAAAGAAAATCCCTTTACGCTAAGTCCAAAAATAACCGTAGTTTGTCATGTGGGATAAAGTGCGTTGAGAATCTTTTGATTTGGTTTATTCCGAGCAGACCAAACGATCAAAGATTATATAAGCTTCTGGCGCGGGTATTATTCATTTTTAAAGTAAGGTACAGCAGATGGTAGTCCATAAACAAGCCTTATTATTGGCAGACGTTCACATGCTCCATGTCTTTTTCTCCTTGCATGCAGCACACACGGACGCGCGCGCACACACACACACACACACACAAAGAGTACCATGAAACCCAGGAAAGTCTCCCAAAACCTACGATGGCCCCTCCACTCATCGCATGGCATTTGCTTCTCGAGACCCAGACTATGTTGTAGCCGAGACAGCATGGGACTCCATCTTGATAGTTCCTGAGGAGATGAGCAGCTAACCATTCTATAACGAGATGTCTATCCCAACATTCTTTGCCTTCATTTCTAATGACCTCAGACAGAAGAGTTTCAGACTATTTAAAAGAACAGCCGTAAACACGTTCGATGGCCATGCTCACCACACACTATTTGGTTACCTGGACTAGGAAAAGTGGGTTTGATGACGCCAAGACCATTTCGACATGTCAAGCTGAGCACCCCTTCCTCTCTCGGTGTCCCTAACATGCAGTGTGGAGCAGGAGTTTTCCTCATACCCTCCACTGTTCGTCATTGGTGGGTGGCGCTTGGAGGGGGAGATTGAGGGGAGAGAGAAAATTAGGCGCCGTACGTGAAGCACCATTCGCCCTACCCCTACCCCTCGATCGTGTCATCTTCCACGTATTAAGGTTTTGACTGAGAGTCAAGATCAGAAAGAAAGGAAGAGAAGTGTTTTACTGGTTTCTATTCCTCACACGTGTCAAACACCAAAAACAAATGGTTGGTATCGATGCGTTAAAAACAATTAAATCAACGTGAGTTGGGGTGATGCGAGGGAAGGGAAAAAACGTGAGAAAGAAAGTGTGTGTGTGCACGCGGTTGAGCCTTTGTGCTTATGTTCCTTCCAAACACATCATCGTTTAAATACTAAGTTTCTAAGCAAAAGGCTATTTAAATTTATTTCGGTACAAGACAGGAAAGCAACCACTCCCGCCCACCGCTTCGGCCTGCCGCGCTTCTATCGCATCTTTGTCGGAAAGTTTTGGATACAAGCGACGCGGCGGTGAACGCGGCAGTAAGCGCATTGCCTGCTGGTCATTGCTCCTCTGTCTACTGAGTACAGTCTCAACTCGTTTTCTCTCCACCCGCTGTCTCGTCAATTCCCGCTTCTCTCAGAACTTGGCAGCACGGATTTTTTCTAAAGTTAACCCAGTTAACCCAGTTATGGCTCGTATACCATACACCTTCTATACGTCGCCGTTTTCACATCTCGCCCAATGTTAGTCTTGAACGGATGGTGGTGAAGGCTGAAGTTTTTTCATTTGCTACACCGGGTTAAATCTATCACAGCTTCATGTTTTGTTTTCAGCTGCTTATACGACAGTCAATCTCTATTTTAGTCAACTAAAAGAAGCGAATGCAAGTAGAAATGTAAATATAAACAACCAACGCATGCTTCGCGCTCAACGACATATTTATTTATTAATTTATTTTAGGTCAGATTAAGTGATTGCTCCTTCCAGGGGAAGGTGTCATAGCCTCGTTATTGTTAGGTAGTTCACCAGAGTTTGAAAAGAATCACTCGTTCAGGTCTGTAACCTGGAAAAAACTCACTATCCCACCCTCAGTAGATTGTAACCGTTAAGATGGTGGAAGAAGTTTCGATGTCGCTGTCCACATGCCTCGTCCTAGAAACGGCTACGGCTACAACGCCCTGGGTTCCTTCATCTTTTGTCTTACTTCCTCGTATACGAGGATCTTGGTAAGGAGTGTATAGGAGACGTGATTACATGTCTACTGAATTATGTCTGTTCTTGCCGGTTGCCGCGTGCCTACCACCTGTCGCGCACCGCTCACCGCTTGCTGTGCTGATGTGTGTCTGCAAAAAACCGCCCACGACTTAATCATTTCAATTCTACGTCCGCTAGAAGCTGTTAACAGTTTTTGAATTTCCGTCTGGCTGCTTGTCAAACTTTTCGTTTTGCTGTTTCTGCACCACAAAATAACCAATAACACGATGATTGGATAATCGCTGGAGAGGAGCCAGCAAGATGCACGGTGAAGGTCCCAGTCACTTGCAGCGGCACAAATATGGTTCACCGAGCCTGTATAGGCTCCAGTTCTTCCGAAAAACTGTGGGCCTCAGACTAGCAACCTTTTGCGCACTGACTAAACAAGACTATATAAATCTGTTTCAGTATAAGAGAGGAAAGCAGCAAGCAAGCAATTCTTAGAATTCAAAAAAGCCGTCTGACCAACCAAACGGTCAATAGAATGACCTAGTTAGGTATCATGCACCCATGCACACACACACACACACACGCGTGCGCGCGCGCAGAGTACTCAGCTTTAGTTAGTGCTGACAAAGAGATGCTGGGTAGGAAACGCCTGACTGTAAAAGTAATCTGAAGTATGGGATAATGTATACCGCAGGCAAGACCGAGAACCTGATCAGACCTACTAAGAACCTTTCCATCTTTTGGGAAGCCTTCCGTCCTTCTCTACTCGACAACAGCTACTCAACCCCACTTTTCCCCGTAGAAAGGCATTCATTACTGAAATGGTTTTAGGAAAATCAATTTGCCCCGAAACCACTTCGACCATGTGATACGCTGCATGAAAAATTTGAAAGTTTCCCAAAGTAGATGCCTTGGTGACTACTTGTTTTTAATCGAAAACAAGCTGTAGGTCATAAGAGTAAAATGCCTCCTCTCTCACACGCTCACAAACATAAATAAAGGGGTGGGACAACCAACGAGGAACGCGCACTATCGAAAAGATCATCCAGCTTAAAAAATACGAAAGAATAAGAAAAGCTGTCATGACGAAAAGAGTAGAAAGTTAGTGATCGTTATTTTTTAAAGCGAGGTTTTTACGTGTGGGCCATAGATTTTCTCCCTGTTGGCAGATTTTATCTTCTGGCCATCAACTTTGTCTTCTTTCACCCGTACCTTCACTTTTTTGTCTCTACTCTGTCGAGTTTACCAGCTCGCTGTTTTGCACCCTCTCCTACGATTGGTGCTAGAGTGGGAAATGGGGCACTTGCCTTTATTTGCTTTTTTGTACCCAGAAGGTGCACTATCTGCCAACACCTTTTTTGAGCTCTCCCATTATCTTCTTTTGTACTGAGCTCTCCCAGTGTCTTTCAGACACTCCTTATTTCATACTTTAATTTCCATTCTTTAATGAGTGTTTTCTATATTTTTTAAATCTTTCCTTGTACTTCTTTATTCCCTCTTGTAATGAGCAGTCCAGTATCTTTAAAAACCATTTTTCTACGACTTTACTCACTTTTTTAGTCTCTTAAAAAGTGTTCTGTTATTTTATTCCCTTATTGTAATAAACAATCACAATGTTTAAGAAAAATCGTGTGTTTGGTGCGTCAGTTTAATTGAGTACAACTACACCTTCTGATCTTCATTTTGAGTACAGTCTCCTTATTTTCACTTTTTGTGCGGACAACATGTTTTCCCCCAAGTTATTTATTTTCATTATTTTCTGTGCTCCCCAGGCATTTAGAAGAACCACGTGAGATCGATTAACCCTCTCTTCCATCTTTACATCAAAGTAAATACACACAGGAAAAATCAAGTACGCACGCACGTACGCACACACTCACTTAAAGGGGGGGGGGAGAAATGAGAAAGAGGGGTGGAAGAAATTTGATGGAAGAGGGTGAGGGAAGGACAGACAGCACGCATGCGCCGCAGACCGGAAGCGCCAGAGACGGGCGCCTTGCAGGGACTGCGGCTAGCGGCACAGTAAGCCGAGCCATGTCGTGCGGAATAATACACACCACGTGTTGGTGTACCTGGAGAAACAGGCTTCCTAAAGCACATAATAAAAACAAACCAACAAAAATCAAAAGGGTTCGTTTTTCTATGCCTCGTAGTCTTTGTAAGTAAGGTCGGGATGACCTGAAAATATGTCCTTGAACGAATTAGTGAGAGAAGTGTGGTAGGGGAAGGACACACACACACACACACACACACACACACACACACACACACACACACACACACACACACACACACACACACACACACACACAGAGACTTTCTCTCTCATAACAAAAACAGACGCAATATAACAATAAAGCCAAAACGTTTACTTGTAGGTGGCCAAGTATGTTTCATGCTTGCTTACCCAGAAAGCTACGTATGGGCGCTGAGGCTTGAACACATAAACACACACATGCGCGCGCATGCAAACACATATACACATACTAGAAAGTGCCTTGTAGTGGGGCTGCAGAGGTGTGAAGGTAGTGGTTGAGGCCCCTGCATTGGGGAGCATGGAGGTTGGGAAAGGGTGGGTGTGCAATTAGCTGTTCGTTATTTCGCTAGTTCACTTTTTGCGTCATCGCAACGACGACAACCTTGCCGTAGTGTCCGTTTGTGAAAACACATATTTATCTTCGTCGCCGTGTGCTTGCTGCAAATCTAGAACAATAGTATCGGACTAAAGAAACATTGAATCACGAAAAAAAGTAAGGAGGGCAAATCCATCAGCTCCTTTGCTGCGCACATCTGGTTTTAAAAAAAGGCTCTGAAATAAAACAAAAACATTCAATGCGTGTCATCTAAGGTTTTATGACAACACCGCTGGATCCTTCTGCGTCATGTTAGGGTTATTTATTGTGATGGCTGCATTCGGTAAAACACAAATTAGTAGTACAGTGAGTTTTCAGTAGTGTCTGTTTCTTTTTCTTTTTCAAGCACAAAGAAGTGATATACCAATATCTCTATCGATCAATCTACTTCTTGTCACATCTGCAAGTGTCGTTCGATATGAAACAGCATCATTTCTGTCAGGGAGAGAAAGAGAGAGAAACTTCCAAACATACAGTATAGATAACTGCCGTACGTTGCTCTGCCCACCTCACTTTCCATTAGCCCCTTGTCCGCGAAACTTCCACATGGCGATGGTGGGATTCCGGCGCTGCCCAACAAGCGACCCCTTGTCTGCGAGGACTCCACAGAAAAGTGCAGATACTCTCTGGTCTCCTCATGGCGAGGTGGTCGGGGGTTGGGATGGAGAGTGGGAGGTGGACATTCTACACACACACACCTCAGGGGCTCGTCCTCGAAAGGCACCTTGAGTGCTGGGGACACGCATTATGATCGGCGCACGGCCGGCCATCAATTTTCCATTGACGACGTCGGAACACGTGCCGGCAATACCAGGCGGCGCCTCAACAGCCGCTGGTGGGGGGGGGGCTATCGAACGGTCGCTGCACTCAAGGCTGAGACTCTCGGAGATGTCACGGTACAGCAGAAACTACAGCAAACACATGCTATGCCTCCAAGGAACGGCGCTAACACTGATGCTCCTAATGTGATATACCTAAATCCTATGTTCCTGTCCGGTTTTGTACATATATATATATATATTGTATTTAAGAACATTAATACACCGCACCAGCGTTTTGCATACAGACGCACGAGCACCCAGCTTTCTAGGGTAGGTATCAAATGCACCCTTGTGAACACGCACACACACACACACACACATATGAATTCACATTGCACAGTACGCGCACGCACACACAGATACACACACAGTATACTGGAGTACTCAGAGAAAACTTCCTGTGGTCAGCCCTGTAAACAGGTGCCAAATCCTGAGAGAGAACAGAAGGTAGAGAAAGAAGGAGAGATGTAGAGAGAGAGAGAGAAGGGGATATTGAGAGAGAGAGAGAGAGAAAGGGAGCTAGAGAGGAGAGATGAAGAGAGAAAGGAAGACAGAGGAGGTAAAGAAATATTTTTGCTTGAATGGGATTATTTTTAGAACTGTTTCCCTGAGATTGCATCTATGTTCCTATCTAATCTTAATCTCTTTGTTACTACGGGTATATGACTGTTTTGTTCTTTGGGGCATGTCAATGATGGTATGGGGCTGTATCTATAACTAGGTTTCTGGGCCTCATAGATTATTCATGTATCTATGTTTCTACAGATTATATCAGTAATTAACTTTGTGTTAGGTTATATCTCGTTCTACGGTCATATCTGTGTATCAATGTGGCCATATCTTTGTTTTTGTGAGGCTATATTTAGAATTCTACCACGATAGGGCGGGGCTTTGTTTTCCGATGGTCAGTGTGGTCCTCAGCGAATTAGAACTGCGCTAATTTGAGACCTGTTTGGCCAGTTGCTATAATATCGTTTCTATTAATTTTTCTCTCTCTATATATATATATATAATATTTATCCTTCTATAAGGTTTTATCTATATACATGATTCTACGAGGTTATTTCTATTTCTACGCGTTCGCACGAAATAAACATGTGTGAATGTAACGTAGGTATTCGTTGGCACAGGGGGATGTTCTCTGTTTTCCTAATTATGCGCTATGTCTTTCTGAGATGCAGATGGAAAGATAGTCAAACGGAAATTTACTTGACCGCTCCAGCGACTTGGGCTTCATTTCAGGGATGTACAAAAAGACCATCTCCTCTTTTCTGTGCTGAAGCCTCCGCTAAATGATGTATGCAACATGACTGAGGGCTGAAAACTGCTACTATGCTGACTGCTGCATGTTTGTCAGGCACTCATTTTTTTCAAAATATTTTTGATATATATCAGGACTGGTCATATTTTTCTGCTGAAATGTGCCTAGACGTGCTACAGGTCTGTAGGCAATCACTTGTGTTATATACAGCAAAGATGAGGCAGTGAGCGTGTTTGTGTGTGTGTGTGTGTGTGTGTGTGTGTGTGTGTGTGTGCGTGCGTGCGAGCGAGAGAGAGAGAGATCGAAAGGCCAGAGTAGAAGAGTGAAAAAGAGACAGAAAAAGAGCGAGAAAGAGATGCTAGAGAAAGGCAGATAAGGAGGACGAAAGAGAGAAGGGGACAGAGGAAAAAAATGAAAGAGGGAGAAAGAGAACGCAGAACACAGAAAGAAAAAGGTAAATACAGAGAAAGAGAGGGAGAAGCAGAGAAAGAGCGAGGGATGTGCCAAGAATTATCTTTTGCGCCACGCGGCAAATTCCTGACAATAATATCGGGAAGCTGCTTGAGAGATAGCGAACAAGGTAAACACAGCTCCTCTCTTCCAGTGCTCCTTCTGAAACGCATTAATTTGCAGCCAAGTGCATCACCAGGGGTTGGTAAATAACATTTTTGTCGGTGTGTACGTAGGTGATCAGGGGACTCGATGTATGCATGCACACAGACACACACACAGAGCTTGATGGAACTGGCAGCAGTGAAGTCTATATGCCGACAACCTATCTCGGTATGGAGTTCATTCGATTTCTGCGAAAAACATCGCCGGTTCAGTTCTTGCCCCGGTTCTGTAACTAGAAAACTCCACTCGAGCATATCGGTACATGACGACGATGATGATATGAAAAACAGGCCAGAGGGTAGAGCTCTGCTTCTGACATGCCGTACCCTTAACACGGTGAACCAGTTACAGTACAGTTCACTCCCAACACGGCCGGACGGCAATGGGACCCTCTATATCTTATTCTGACATAATTGGTACAAAAGAGGTTTCTATTCACAAATTTCCGCAGGCCAAGACGACAAGAAACGTTTCTATCCATAAGACGTTTCTGAGGATGCTTCTGTCCAACACGGTGGGGATGTTTCTAGTCACACGCCACGCTGTCCAAGACATCGGTTCCCCTTGTTTATCGTTCCCACCCACCACCACCACTGGCTGTAAAAACAATTCCTCCTCCCCCCTCTTTTCCTCCCTCCTCTCCTCTCATCCCCATAAAGGAGCGCGCACCTGCGGCCACCGACTCCTTCCCCGCTTTCCGAACTCTCTCCCCCCCCCCCGCCCGAGACACATTCCGGGTGCTGCACTACAATCCGAACTAGCAATTAGAGTCACATGAGAAAATCTTGCACATGTCATTCACTTCCTTGTTTTAGAGCGCGAGAGAGAATAGAATAGAGTCACAGAACACGACAACGTGTCTGCTTAAGAATGTTGTGAAGATGACCGGAGAAATGGATAGACAGAGGAAGGATAACAGAAAGGAAGAGGATGGGCTGCTTTGATTACTTTTTGCTGGAGACGTACGTTCAACAGCAGCTCGTAGCAGAGGAAGTGCTTCTGACCATCACAGTTGAGTCAGGAGCCGGTCACCAGCAACAAAATGTCGCCAGCACGGAGGAAAATCCGAGTCGACAGATGATGCTCGCTAGGCCTTCCCCACCAGTGGTAAAAATCTGAAAAACATAAGTTGAAATACAGGATCAGGGTCACACTGGCACGTTCGCACGCACGTAAACACACACATCCAACATACTAAGCGCATATCATTTACTTGCTAGCGCGCACACATACACACGTGCATGCGCGCGCACACACACATACACATGCGCTCATACACACGCACACACACGCGCGTACACATAAACACAATAAACCAAAAACACGTTTATACACACGTGCAAACACACACGCACACACATGCGGGTGACACACATGTATACACACACTCGTGCACGCACACATATGTATTTACATACCCGCGCACACACACACACAAACACGCAAGGTCTGTTTTGTTTATAACCTTGCTAACAACTGCGCATTTAGAAAGCTGGCAGAAAGACGGGAAATAAATAACAAGACTTCATCACTGCCAACGTTATCAGCCTCCATGTTTGTCTCGCGTCCAGCGGCAAAACGATGCTTATGCCGTGAAGCTGACGAAGAGAGATTCACGAAAGTCGGTTGGCGAGGGAGAGAAAAGGAGAGTGATAGCCCTCATGAAACACTCCCTCCACCAACCCACCCACGGCTCGCCATCTTACACCCACTCTGCTCAACTCGCCATGGTGTGACGGCATTCCCATGTGCCAAGTCTCCATTTTTATAGTCAGTAACGCAGAAAATTACATGCAGGCTTTCACGCGCAATGGAATTTGAAAAATAATAAAAGCTGATACAGAGAACATGCTAGAGAAGGGAAGGGTGAAGGACTACCTTGGGAGTAGCTGTGAGTTGTAAAACAATAGACAATGAAAAGCGTATTTTAAACATAATGGAAGCTGAGGAGAGGTGCAGCTTAAAAAAAGTGTGTGGTGCGATGTCAGTAATTGAAAACATCACGTGACGATGTGTTAAGTCTATATTTATCACAGAAGTCTCTCGGGGTTACCCGCTGATAACACCCCCTTCCAGACTCCTCTTAACCACGACGAAGAGAGTCTGTTTTGGGAGACCTGACAAGAACATAGTAAGTCGATCACCCTGTACCTTGTACGGGGTTTGTGTGTGTGTGTGTTTTTTTTTCTCTCTCTCGGTGCTAGGATTTGGCGTGTAGAGCTAATAACGCAGTATATACTTCAAGCAATCCAGGCACAGGGCACGCAAAGTTTTCCGTAGGCATTTTTTCTTTTTTTTTTAAATTATCAAAATTTTTTTAAAGGATGGACACACGAGGCAAAACTGAACCAAAACAAAACACAAAGCTGAGAACACACCTCCTCTCTGCTAGATTTTTTTCCACGCATGAAACCAAAACATCGAGAACAAGTTCTGTTGCTGCTACTGTTGTTGCTGCTGCCGCGCATACTGTTACAGTTGTCGTTGCAAACACTGCAGCAGCTGTTACGGTGCTTCTCCGCAGCTGGTCCCAATGCTGCAGTTGTACTAACATTGCATGTTATTGCTACTGCTGCAGCTGTTTCTTTCGTTGTCGTGCAGCAGCGATCATCTTATCTGAAAGCGTGATCACTGCGCATCCAAGACGCCACGCAAAGCTTTTTATTATGCGTTATCTTCCTCACATGATTTCTCCCTGTGTTGCGTCAGAGAAGCGGAGGCGACCTGTGGGTCAGTGAAGTAGTTGGGTTAGGGGTGGGGGCCTTGGAAAAAGGGTGGAGTCGGAAGGGGGCAACGAGGCGCTAGCAAGGGGACGCAACACTTGTATTGTTTTGTGCATGAAAGGTTTGTTACATTCTCTTCCTATTCATCATGATGATCATCTATCCCTCGACTAATACTAATTGATCACCAGATAAGCTGACCTGCCCGCTGAACTGGCCCGTCATGGTTACCTGATGATGTAGCAGCTGTCAAGGGGGGCAACTTGGGACGGTCTTGGGGTGGTGTTGAGCATTTCCTGCATTGCGCGACCAGTCCATCCACACCTTCACGTTCGCCGACCTGTTCTTTCTGTCCACCTCGGCTGCGACATACTGGCACGGTGGCCTGGAGGACGGTTTTAAAGAGGGTGCCATGCTGGACATGACGACACACCAGCTGACGCCGCGTTACTGTTGCGAGAAGGGTTACCTGGCGTCCCGCGAGGGTGGCGACCTCGCTCCCTGCAAAATCGTCGATCTTGTATTGCTTGTAGAAGATTCGAAACAATTTTCCTATGCACCTGATTTCGAATGCTTGAATTCATCTTTCAATATCAGTAAGCAGAGTCCATGTCTCAGCGCAGGCGCGTGCAACTTACCCACTGCTAGCTCGTTTTTGTGTATTACATGTTACACGTGTTACATGTAAGACTGTGTACCTTCTACTGTGGCTTACCACCTGAAAATGGCTTAGAAGAGATTTTGCCTCTTTAGAACAGTTTTAAGGTTTAGAAACGTGTTGTGCAACTGGCCCCAACTCTTAATAAAACTGTTGTTAGTTAACAAACTGCTTTTTCTCGGTCGCTTCGCGTCCCCCCTCTCTCTTTCTTTTCTCTCAAACGGAAATTTCTTCCATATGTCTGGCTGGTTTAATTGGTAGGAAGTGCTTGTGCCTACAGGGGATATTGCACAGACGGGAACACGGAGCATTTAAAAAAAAACCGACGGCCAGCCATGTAAACAGGTGTCGTGGCTAGAGAGAAAGAAGCGTGTGTCCCGAAAGAAGATGCGAACCGAGGACGTGACAATCCTCGTGTATTGGTGACAGGTCACTGTCTTTAACTACTGCGTTACCAGAAACGTTTGTCCATCTCTTCTCTGGTTTTTATACGCCTTTCTGTGCCCTGCTGCCTGAACATTTACAGTTTTTTTCCCACGGAAATAAATCATCAGAGTTGCCATGGCGATCAAGACAATGCCTTGCTCTGAACACTAAAAGTCGTCCTATCAGGCGCCCACTGAGCTCTAAAAACTGGAGACAAGGACAATTTGTCAGGATTTCCGGAACGTTTTGTCTTTCGTCCTGACGACTACAAGACATGCGTGCGCTCGTGTTTGTTGATTTCTGAATCAGTTACCCTCCTGGAATTCTCCCCCCTTTCTCTCTAATCGCCTCCCCCTCTCTCTCTCTTTCGTTCACACACACACACACACACACACACACAACAAAATACACACAATCTACTAGCATAAGAAGCTGGCTTCGTTACAGACATTCAGCCCCAGGTTTGCACGGTATCTGGGTAGGTAACCGTTCTAGAGTAGTGGATCAACTGTAATGTCTTTTGACGTGCCGTCTTCCGGCAAAGGATGGGGCCAGCTTTCAAGAACGGCATTCCAGTCACGCTGGGCTGACTTCAGTTGGTGAACAGTACAGTATGTCGACACTATTATTTTGAAGAACAATTTCATTTAAAGCCCTAAAATAAAATGTCTATATTGTAGAGTGGAAGTAGATCAACTATATGATCTAGTTGATAGTTGATGCAAATGCTTCACCTGAGGTAGGAATTGTTTCTGCTGCGCACACTCACACTGAAAAACGCAAGTATTTCAAATGTAGCTATCCATAGGAGCACATTTCCATCTTATTTCCTTGTCTATGAGCATGACAAATAAGTTGCAATTATTTTTATCTTCATATCTCTAAATCTGGCAGCATAGGATCATCAGGCAGACTGTGGAGGGGCTGTAAAAATAAAAATAAGACGTTTTAAAATGTCCAGAAAAGGGAGAGTGTCTTTTGACGAGCCAGCAGCTAAGGCTATACCACGGCAAACCAGCCAGCCCTGTAAAGAGGTGCCCACGTACAGAGAAAGAACTGCATGCCCAAGACGAGATGTGAACCCAGGACAACTAGACCTCACTGTATTGGTGACAGGCGCTAACCGTTGCGCCAACGGGGCCGCCCTCAATTGGTAAGAGAACGATTTGACAAGATCAGCTCCAAGGAAAACGCATTCTGTATAAAGTGTCTCTGATTCTTCTTCTTTATATATGTAAAAGTTACAGCACGAGTTTACTACTTGCATGCCAAAGTCAAAAGTAGTGAAGAAAAATAAAACCTTCAATGCCCCAAAGAGCCAGTTGAGGATCGCTGATGGCGGAAAGGTAGGGATGGTGGAGGGTAGATAAGGTGATAAATAAAATATATAGAGGTCAGAGACAGGAGAGCGATGAGGGGTATGGGGAAAACGAATCTCGCAGACAATGGCGCTGGATTCCACCCAGCACATCACGGTACCTCACGACATGTCACGAAGCTGCTAAGTTTGCTGTGTCGGTGCAGCAAGTAGGGCTGCAAGATGAAACTCAAGAAGTGCGGTAATGGGGCTAAAGGCGCCCGCAGGTGGCGTTTCTGACGTCATGAATACGCCAGGTGGCGCGCCATCATGGAACCAGCATCGATTTCAGTCCGAATGGACATCAAGGAATCGGATCTGGAGTCACACAAACACACGCAAGCTATCCATAACAACAAAAAAAGGAAAAATAAAAACGTAAGGAACAAAGATAAAAAAAGCATCCAAAACATAATTTGAACCTACAACCTTCATATTTCAAACCGTAGCGTCACCCACTACGCTACATCAGCTTTAGTCAAAATGGTCACCAGTTAATCTTTTGAAGTACTACATTTTCGTAAAAAGACAAACTAAAAGATCATCTGCGCATGCATGCTAAAACGTCGTTAAAAAAATATAGTCGCCACGCGGACGAAATCACCATCAGGTGGCTTCCCTCTCGGGTGAACGTCTTGTGCGAGGTGAGCCTTACGTGAGCCTTACCTGTCACAAATAACAAACCACGAGATACTAGGCACCAAGTTCTGCAGACGCGGAAGCTCCATCCCTGCGTAGCCAGGAAAGCTAGGTGCACCAGGTGAGGATTTGTTGGTTGTTTTTTTTTTTTAAGTACGAGTGTTGCATACGGCTGCGTAAAGCAAGACAGTGAAGGTCACAACCCGGTAGCTTAGCAACGAGAACGAGCGCCCCTGAAGACAAGGCCACTGCTATAGCACCAGGCGTTTACACAAAAACACAGGGTATCGGCATAGGAAGTTTTTATCATTTTTTTAGGTCGTTGAAGTAAACCTCGTTTCCGCCCCTTTCTAAAATAGCATCAGCACGAGGCTATTTTAGGCTGCCATAGACATTTTGATGCTACGTCCGTAAATCTTTGGCTCCTGGGTTCCGTGCTCAGGCGGTGTTAATATCGTCAAACGTCAACCAAACAAGAAAAGACGCAGCAATACAAATGATAAACTTGTTGATATTTTAATAATGTTGTCGACTTTATGAGGTAAATTAGTTAGAGAATTTTATAAATCAAGTAGAGTGTGGCGATATGTTTGGTTCTGCTCGAGCTCTATGTAAATCATCACCGACTGTTCGATGACTGTCCGATTCAGATCAAATTATCCAGGAATACTCCTTTTGGCTAAAGGAGGGCTGTGAACTGTTTGGTTATGCATTTCGCTATGAAGTATTCGGAGCACAGTAATTTTAACGTTTAGTTCACTCGTCATAAGTCGGTCGGTCGTCCCTTGCCTGGCACCTGGCATTGGGGGGAGCACATGGATAGACGCGGCGGCTGACAGGGCCCGCCACTCTTGCCTATTGTGGGAGATAGCAGGTCCTACACAGGACGATCAGTCCAGTCTTTGATGTTCGTAAGTCAGTTCTTTCTCTGAACACCGTGGGGTCGGCCACCCTCCAAGATGCCTTGAAGGATAGTCTTCGACAAGGTGTCGTGCCGGGTCACATGGCCAAAGAAGACCAGCTTACATCGCTCGACTGTTGGTAGTAGAGATTCCTGGTGTCCTACGAGTGTGGCAATCTTGTTTCCCACAAAGTCGTTGATTTTATGTTCTTTGTATGAGACCCGGAGCAGCCTCCTCAGGCACTTGTTCTCGAATGCCTGGATTCTCCTTTACGTTTCGGCGAGCAGAGTCCACGTGTCACATCCGTAGAGCAGGATCGGCATTACCAGGGATTTGTACAGCCTGCACTTGGTAGTGAAACTTATCTTGTGGCTATGCCAGATCCTATCTAGCCTAGCCATTGTTGTTGCTGTTGCGATCCTGATGCGGACATCTAGCGTGGAGCTGCCGTCCTTGGAGAGAGTGGCTCCCAAGTACTTGAAGCTACTTACCTCGTAACCCGTTCATATAGATCTCTGCAAATCTCTGCGTCATAAGATGTTAACTTGGCTCCAAATTAAAAAAAATTATCAGGCAAATTTAGAATTCATTTGTGTGTGTGTGTGTGTGTGTGTGTGTGTGTGTGTGTGTGTGTGTGTGTGTGTTGCTACAACTGAAAATAAAAACTGAAGATGATGTCGTTTTCACAATCGAAAAACGATCGAATGTGCTAAGAAAAAAATACTTAAAAAGTGACCGATGGATGGTTTTGATGTAGGGTGTGTAAACAGATAGCTGAGCGGATGAATGAGGTAAGAAGGGCGTCATCAGGGACTGAGTGACCTGCTCTCTGCAGCTTGCCCCCTGCCTGGGCTTTGGGATAACTGACGTAAACAGCTCAGGGTACTGGGTAGAAGGGGTATGTGGCTGATGTGTACTCACTGTGGTGCATTTTCCCCCTGGGTACTTGCTCACCTCGCCGGAAAGAGGAAAACTCCCCATGCCATATTACAGTGTAATGCATACAGACCCCTTTCACAGCGGGATAATGAAGAGAACTTTTGCTCCACGGCCACCTTGTTATATAAAGTAAAACACACTCATGTATATCCCTGCCCATGCCTTGAGTTGTTTTTTTAACATAGAAAGGTGCTTCGTGTCTGCAGTGCATATAATTTGCTAAATCCCCCGGTCGTTACGTTGGCAACTACAGTGACCTTTTACCTGATGGCACTAGTTCGGGTCCACCTCAAAAAATAGGTAAGTTTTCTGCAATAACAAAGACGGTAAATATCATACCTTTCACCTCGCACCACTGGCTCATAGGAAAATTCGTCCTTTACCTTGTGCCCTGACAACACGAAAAGGTTTTCACGCCTACCTGCAGTTCTGCTGTTACCTGGCCAGGTACCAAACCGGTGTTCGTCTTCACTTCCGCCTGGATTTACTTCGCGTGAAATGTCATAGCATGTACAATAGAAAAGGCCGCAGACTTTTTAGAATAAATGTCAGACTATCGCTCTTTTCTTTCTGTCTGTAAGTTACAACCTTTAAGTCTTTCCTGTTTGTTTCCTATTTTCAAAGTAGTCACATATCACAACCCTAAGGCAAAGACCTAAACAGTTTACACGACGAGTGCACATACATTGCTCTGATAGAGCATTAATGTATAGAACAAGCCAGTGTGATAATTTAGTTGCTGACAAAGGCGTGCGCATAAACGCCGACAGCTCCAGTCAGTGCTACTTTTTGTTCTTGAATGTAAATTTTAGCTTTTCTTGTAATATAAAAACATACGGATTCTAGGAAGAGCTCTTTAAACAGAATATAATGTTTCAGCGCTGGGTATAAACTTAACCTCTGCTTACTCAGTCCTGTGGACACACGCCTCGTTCTCTCTCTACTCCTCTCCATCCCTCTCTCTCTGCTGTGCACACACACAAAAAGTGTCAAGCTTGTCAAATTTGGGTGACAGCATGTTTTTAACAATTATCATACATGTCCAAATGATGCAGCTGGTTTGGTGTATGTGTGTATGGCGGGGTGGTCATTTAAAACAGTCCTAGCACTGGCAAGAAAGAGAGAGAGAAAAAAACACACAATAATGGTTGATTGGTTGACTGGCTTTAAATTAGGGGAGGGGAGCAAGAAGAAAGGAAGATAGAAAATAACGAATAAATGAGAAAGAGCGACTAAGGGACAAACAGACAGACCAAGTAAGTGAGAAGACCGCACGAATGTGTGCTACAGTCTGAATGACTGGCATCGACGGTTAAGTCAAACGGCTACAGCCACCTCACAGCTGCCTCTCGTGCTTCTGCAAGAGGCATTCCGGGCATTCCTTAGCGCCTGGCTTTTACAGAAAACGCCAGGTGCAAACTTGCCATACCTGGAAACAGATGCGACCTTTTCTTTTCGCTTCAGGATTTTTCGCCATAAGGCTGGAACAAATTGCATATTTTAAATAAAAAAATGTCACGTCGTGGTTTTCGAAGCGATATCTCATAGGCAAGATTGAGGAAATCAAATGAAAATGTCTCTGCATTGTATAATAAGAGATCCAGCTGACACGAAGACTAGCCGGTTCGATACCCGTGAGGTCAAGCGTACTTCCCACAGCTGGCCCAGCTTTAGAGTGGGTACCTGACTCCGGAGAGGGTTAAGAAGGTCAGTGGGGTAGAGGAGATGGATCTCAAAGCCTGGTCCCGAGAGATGGGTAGTTTCTAACACCTCACTCCCATGACCATTACCTTTATCATTAACCTATGTGAGACTGAAACAAAACAAATTAGTCTTTGCTGGTTGTTTGTAAAAGGCTGTACTGTGGATAGTGTGGAGAGAGAGAGCAGAAAAGAAAGAACAAATGTAGGTAGGAGAGGGACAGCCAAATAGCCAAACACTTAGCCGGACAGATGTGCCCAGAAAGGGAGGGAGAAAAGAGAAGGTTCTTTTTTTCATTTTACTTCTTTTGCTGTTGTAATGATACAGAAAATAAGTCAAGGTCGGTACCATTCCACCTGTCCATCAGTCAAATGCATAAGCTATGTTGGAATCCCAGAACTGTCTAGCATTGCCCGAAGCTTCAATCTGCTTATCTGCTATTTTTTTTTACAAGTGTGTGTGTGTGTGTGTGTTTTACAGGCGCCCTAAAAGATCACACTCTTTGCTTCTTTATTTTCCATTTCCATTTCCTCTTGTTTACGTCGTCTGACCAGTTGTTTTGTGTTTGAACCAACATGTCATCAGCTGTATTCTATCAACAGTTAGAAATAAAGAAGAAAGCAAACATTAATCTGCTTTAACCTCTTTACCATTGCCTCCCCGAGAACCCTAAAGGAGGTGAGGGGGGGAGAGATGACTAGCAGTTGGTACTGTTTCAGTATCGGAGGCTACATCGCAGCGAGAAATGTTCATATGAGTATCATCAATCAACTAAAATGATTAGTACCTTCCAATAAACCCAAAACAAGAATGATCAAGCAAAATAAAACAGCAAAAGAAGTAAAATGAAAAAAGAACCTGGGGAGGGGTGGTTGAATAGGCGGAGTGCAAAGAGTTCAGGCTATATGTCCCTTTTTAGCAGTGCTAATTCAACAAGCTGACCGTACTTTTTTTATTCATCCCCTGCTTGGCTTTATTTATCAAACGGTATGGGTTGTTTTATTACTGCATGCAAAATAAAATTTATGGAACAACACTACCCAAGCGCGTTTCGGCCCGCGGAGTCACAAATTGGTCATGGACTTAGACACAACTCCACTTTCGCGTTTAAATCCCGCGTGTGAGAGTAAATGATCTAAAACTAGGTGGTTTCGGGAGAGAATCGGCTTTCATACCAAAAAGAAACCCGGAGACCTCTGATTCAAGCTAAAAGTAAGCTAAAATGGAATGTGTAAAGCTTGGATAGCGATTTATTATGGACATGAAGTACTTGCTGGATTAATATTGGTATAAAAAAACGTAGAATTCTTTGAACTACAAAACTATAAGGTTTGTTGTTCAGAAAATAGCTCTCAAGTTTTAAAATTTGATGTAAAAAGAGATGTGGTAAGACCGAACTGCGTCTCACTGCCAGTCGCCGCCACAGCTGACAATGTGACTGAATGGATCAATGCAGAGGTTTTGGCAGGAAGCTTCTCCCTCCACGACTTATGCCGTTCTGTTTGAGGACGATTGCTGGTAAGTTCAAGTATTTATTTCATGTTTTGTAGGTCATTTAGTAAGAGATGTTAGATGGATAGAAAATTACACTGACTACACGCAGCTGATCGTTATTGTAGTGCCGCAATAGCGAACAGAGGGATGAAATGCGCATTATTTTCTGAATTTTTAGTCATATTTTCATGGTTTACTTGAAAAGTTTTGATTTAAAAAGATTGCACGACATGACCACAAGTTCAAATTGAGTTGATGTCACGCCGATTACGACGAGAAAATGTGCAGTTTGTGTGGTCACGTGACTTATACCTTTGCATTGGCTTGGAAAACAAGAGCAGCTGGTGTATGGGAATGACTTGTAAAATAAGAGAAATTAGGTTATATTCTCTTCTTTCAATGACCATAGATGTACAGCTTTTTTAACCTGAACTTGCTTGCTTCCTTAATTGTTTTTAAGCTGCGGAGCAGTTGAAGTGTTCATGCTGGGTATCTTGTTTGTTGCTGTTGACAACCAGCTGTTTGATTTCTTGCAGGATAGAAAGTATGGACAGGACAGCAACAGACAGAAGAGATCAACAGCATGCTAAAGCACTGCTCTCTCATCAACAAGAAAGGATCTTTGGGAAGATGTACTTCAATGTGAGCAAGTCGAGGCACGTTTCTTTTTATAACCAGTCTTCCCTGCTGTGGCACAACTACAAAACTGCGGAATGGCTTGCTGAGAAAAGCTGTGAACAGCCAGAGCTCATGAATACAGAAAGAAGGAAAAGCGTGGCACTGCACGGTTTCCACGGACAACACGAGAGGTACTATGTTGTTGCTGAATACCTCGTTAGTAGCAAAGGTCACATCATGTCAAGAAAGTTAAGAAATAGTCACGCTAGTAAAGGAACAGAAGAAACACGTAGATGGAGATGAGAGAGAAGCTGCTGGAAAACCAGTGCAAACAGTTGAAGAAGGCAGGACTTGTTCCCAGGTGTGCTGATACAAGAAGGAAACAGACAGCACATGGCGGGCCTTATCAGAGTGCAAATGATATCGCAAGGCTGATTCAGAAGATGCATTCTAAAGAAATTTCATGACCACCATTACTGTTGGATCAAATCACAAACTTCACGAGAGAGAGAGAAAAAGAGACAAGAGAGAAAGAGAAACAGAAAGAACTTCACATGAAGACACATAAAGTGGATGCTAACTCTGACAAGAAAACACAAAAAAACCCACGGTCACACTCAACCATCGATGGACAATCAATCAATCAATCAATCAATCAATCAATCAATCAATCAATCAATCAATCAAGGAAACCATAACCGCAAAGGGGACAATGCCAGCAAACACAGAATGACATTAGTAAATAAACGCTCGCGCGCGCACACACACACACACACACACAGAGAAATATAACACCTCGATGAAACGCTTCGTTAGTCTGCGTGATAAGTCTGCCTGAAATGCACAGAGGAAATAACATCTCCATCAAAGGCAGCACAACCTCCATCGTCTCGTCTGTAGAAGCCGGGTGGCTGATGTCGAAGTAGTTAACAGCTGCAAGCAACGCTAATTACCTCCTCTCTCTCTTTCTTCCCCCCGTCTCATAGGCAACTTGCGAGGGAACAGTTAACCAAAACACGTCTGAGGGAGGAGTAAGGAAGTGTACGCGAAATGTCAAAATGTTTGAGAAAAGCCTCAGCAGCGGCGGCCTCCTCCACTGCTCTCTGGGACGGCGTAAGATGTATTTTTGAACAGTATATTTTCATGACGAACAGCGCAGCTCGTCATCACACAAGGTAACGTTTACACTTCCGATAATACCCGTCGGCTACGATGCAGCCAAGGTCCCCACCATTCTCACATGGCACAACTTTGCTTGCAAATGTCCAAGCTGAAGCATGCAAACCTGTTCAGACAGGACCTCCTATTCCTCCATCTCTGCATCGCCCACTCGGGCTAGACGGATCCAATCTGGTCGCAGACGAGTGATTTCAAGTATCGTTGGATTTTCTTTTATAGCTGTAATTCACTCTTCCACTGCATATGATATTCAAGTTCTGACGAGGGATGATGGGTTGTCTGAGAAAAGACGAAAGATGATATGACAAGTAAGAGAGAGGGATATGAAAGATTTTGACCTACGGACCATATTGTAAAAAATGAGATGAAGTGATAGGCAAAACCTGAGCTGAAGTTGTGGGGGTGCTATGGTGGTGGGGTCGCGAGACTTCACGAGATCATGAAACGACAGACAAACGAAATGCGTGATGAAACCTCTGGGTCTTTCGTGGAGGCGATGACGAAATGCTAGACTGCGCTCTAGTAAGGTAATGGAAACCGATCCGCTGTGTGTGCACAGAGCCGATCTGAATCAAAGCAGGTGAGCCGACAAGATGAGGCGTCTACAGGAGGGGAGGCGGGAGGAAGATGTAATGGCTTACGCAAACACTTGTGCAGAAAGGGCCGACTCGCTGGATCAGAAAAGGGTGAAGTAAATATCTGGAAAGTGTAGAAGAACCATGGGTATATGCTGCGTGTATGTGTGGGTGCGGTGGTATGGATGGGGGAGGAGTAAGAAAAAGGGTAGGTATGTCTGCATGATTTCGTGGGTGTATGCATAATGTGGAAGATGATTGTGAAAATGTGTGTGTGTGTGTGTGTGTATGTCGGTGGGTGGGTGGGTGGTAAGAACAAGAGCACCGCCAACAACTAAACCTCCGACTCTAATTATAACCAATAACAATACTAACTCTCTCATAACAAATTTCTCCCCTTAGTACTCCAACTGCTGCAACAACCAGTTGAACAAGGACACAGCTGACTGGCTGAGGTGGGAGCCCAGCCAGGTGTGACGCCCACATGACTACCACTCTTGGTCGATGACGTGAAAAACAGCGGATGTCGACAGCGGTAATTGAGCAACGACAACGAATTGGCAAACCGAGAGGTACGGGGTTGGGGCAGGGAATACTCAATATTCAATAACAGAATATTCGAGGCTTGTTCAGAGCTTGTCTAGGCCCACGACTGAACAGATCCCACTGTCCACCCACTTCATGGTATTATACTTACCAAGGGAGGTAAAGATGGCGAAAGGAAAAGGGTTGGCTTTCCAAATGCTATGTCCTTGACATGGTGAACCACTTGGTAGTCCACTATGTTACGGGCCACATTACCTGCTATTTTTAATCTCCGAACTGCCTACAGAATACGGTGCAGTGTCGTTCTCCGTAAAAACTGCGATGGAAATGCTGATGCTTTCGTTTGCTCTAAGTACATCCATATGTGTCTTGATGTTTAGTATTGTTATACATAAACGTTACGTCAAAACAGCGGAAATTTATTGTTTACTCCCCTTTCATGTCGAGATGTAACGGGACGCAAGGCCATACTGCAGATTGAAGAGCAAGATGGCGCTGTTCGCCTCGTCAGCTTCCAGCGGGTGGTTTAATTAGTGAGAGCTGCTTCGTGTAACTAAGCATCATCATCAGTCATGTTAGTGTGCACAGGGCTGGGGGAAAAGCTTTCAAACAGATCCCTGCTGCGGTGGTGGTAGTGGGGGAGGGGTCGGGCGGTGCATCAATTCTACAGCCTGATACTAGTGCTTGACAGGAATACCGCGATAATTAACATTTTAACTCATTGCACACTGCCCATTTATTTCTGACCTCTGTTTCATTAGCACGAGGTGACCAAACGCAAAGTCCAAACGAATGAAAATCTGACGATAGATTAGACGGATAATGAAATACAGACATAAACAGGTAACCCGTATGAAGTGCACAATTTCATCTTCGAAGACAGCTGTGCGTGAGATAAATTGAGCAGTTATTGATTTATTCACCAAACTACTCACCATATTGTCATTTGGAAGCAGAAAGAATGTTGCTGTATTGTGATGAATGAGTGCTTCGAACAATACGACGAAAGTAATGCATGTCAACAGACCCTCCTGCAGTTTCTAGTGAAGCCAGAAAAAGTCAATAGAGTGAATTCTGCGTCACCAGTCACTTGGAGTTACAAACCCCGGTGTGGCAAACTGTATCACACGGCGAATTTTACGACCAAGCCGCGTGGAGGCAATGCACATGCCGGGGGTTAAGAGAGGGCAGGCAGGGTGGGGGCAGTTGCTATTAACGGAGTGAGGAAAGCGCGAACACGGTGCAACAAGTAAATAGGCCTGGGTACGTTGAACGACGGAAGAAAAGAGGTATTTAAAAAAAATGCTGAGACAAGACAGTTCATGAGAAGAGGGAAGCATGCGTACTTTTGTGTGTCGCAGTGGAAATGACTGTAATGGTGGAGATGATAGAAGCAAGACCCGCATAAGAGTATAGCTGCTCTCTCTCGCGTTAACTCTTAAAAAAATTAGCTTCTTCATCTCTCTCACTGAAAGAAACACACACACACACACCGACGTAAGCATTAGATTTTTGGTCTCTCATTGAAAGACACACACATACATACACACAGATGTAGAAACAATAGGAAAGCAACAAGAGAAAGGGACGGCAAGATGACACAGAAACTTTTAAATGAAGACAAAGTTCACTGAAAAGCAGGTAAAGAGAGTATCTTGCCAAGACCTCTTTTAAAGCTATTAACCGAAGACCCTCAAGTTCAATAATAAGTCAACCGAACTGTCCCTCGAAAAGGGGGCAAACTTCACGGCAACTGCCAACCGGAGGAACTTGGCCTCCTTAAAAACCGCGGAGTTTTGTAGGTACAACAGGTGCCCTTCAAGTGCCTCAAGCAGTTTCCACGCAATCCTTGGTTGGACTTAATCGGTTTATCGCAGAAGAGGCTGAGGTAATATCAGTTTCTGTTCGCGGGACCCCGCAGGCACTGGGCTTTTTATCGAGCTGAAAATTGCGCGCATGTCCTTGTCTCTTTCACCGGTCTGCGCACGACAATTACTGCGCCGGAACAAGCGCGCCACGTGATGGATGAGAGAGTCACGTGGAGGCTTGGTGGCCATCTTGAAGCAGTAACTGGCGGAGTGAGGGCAATCTCTTCTTCTTCATCTCTCGCTGAGTTCACACCCGCGGCAAGGATTTATGGCAGTAATATTGAAAAGAAACAGCAAAAGATGTTCAAACAAGGTTCTCATTCCAGTGAATAACGAGTGCAACAGCAACAGCAGCAATGGCTAGGCTAGATAGGATATGGCATAGCCACAAGATAAGGTTCACTACCACGTACAGGCTGTACAAATCCCTGGTAGTGCCGATCCTGCTCTACGGATGTGGCATGTGGACTATGCTCGCCGAAACGTAAAGGAGAATCCAGGCATTCGAGAACAAGTGCCTGAGGAGGCTGCTCCGGAATTTCATACAAAGAACATAAAACAAAGGACTTTGTAGGAAACAAGATTGCCACACTCGTAGGACACCAGGAACCTCTACTACCAACAGTCAAGCGACGTAAGCTGGTCTTCTTTGGCCACGTGACCTGGCACGACACCTTGTCGAAGACTATCCGTCAAGGCACCTTGGAGGTGACCAGAGAAAGAACTGACTTACGAACATCAAAGACTGGACTGGTCGTCCTGTACAGGACCTGCTGACTATCGCCCACAATAGGCAAGAGTGGCGGGCCCTGTCAGCTGCCGCGTCTATCCATGTGCTCCCCCCAGCGCCAGGTGCCAGGGAAGGGACGACTGACTGACTGACGTGGAAAATATTTATTTATAATATTCAAATAATAACAAAATATGGCGCTGTAAGTCTGGTGTATCTTTGCAATCACTTTTTATTTACTTTCGGTTGATATTATTGGAACCCCTAACTTTCACACACCGTCTCTGATCCCCAATATTGTTTACATAACTTTTTTTCACACAAAGCAAAATGACTTTTTTCTTCACAAATATTTTCTTCATGTGCTTTTTTGTAAATGTCGATAACTTTCTTCGTAAATCAATTCCTTTTATGTTTTTATTAAAAAAAAAAACTATTTTTCGTCACAGAGCTGAATGTTTTTCTTTAATTAGTTGAATTTCCCAAGTCTGTTCACTCTCCAGTTTTGTAAATTGAGGTCACGTCTTCTCTGAAAAGCGATGTTCTCTCTTCTGGGTGGTTTTCCTCCCCCTACTTGTCTCTCAAAGCGTCAGCCCCCTTCGCTCTCCCACCAGGTGGCACAACATCCACCTGCACAGCACCTTACTCGCCTCAAAGCCTAACACCCTTCCCTATCCTGTAGCAGCAGCTACAATCGCGGTGTGTTGTGGGATAGGAGCCGCCTTGCCGATCTTTTGGTTTGAAAACAAATTCAGCAAAACCCAGTGGACGGCTTCAAGCTTCACACTTTTCTTTAGATGCTTTCCGGTCCGGCCTACGTGAATATCAGAAAGCCATTTTCTTTTTTGGACCGCGCAATCTGCAGGCGCTAAGGAACCGAGAAGAACATTCTTGTGGGCTGTTCCTTTCACAAAACGATCAAATCCTCTTTTTCGTTTGTCATGTCTCTTGTCATTGTGGTGCAGGTTGTGGCCAACATTCTTATGACTTGTTTTACTCTGCGAAGTTGCTTTCATTGAACATCTGTCGGAGGTCATGTTTTTGTTCTACGATGCCTTCTCTGGGATGTCGTTCGTTAAGCAATTATTTGTTCGTTTACTTTGCTTTTTTTAATACAAAAAGACCTTCGAATAATTAACCTGTCTAGATTTTACGCCTTAGTTTAGCAAACTATTTTATTGCTAGTAGTTTCTACAGGAAAATGAAACCGGACGAGATATTTCGAGATCCTCGTTTCCTTAATTTGCAAAATGAGAAAATTTGTGTCTGAAAATTTTGTCAAAGGAGGACAAACCTTGCGAGAAATAAAAAAAAAAATCCTCACATTAGAAATCTTGCCGGCGCCCTTATAAGTGTGGCTCGCGACTTTGCTTCGATTGTCCCTGTCAATCGCAAAATAGACAGTCTACAAACTCACAGTTTCTGATTATAAAAGACTGAAAATGTAGAGTATTAGGCTATCTGAAGTTATTGATCCGTAGTTTCCAATGACACAAAACTATAAACTCAATGTGTTTAATTTCACAGAGCTACAAACTTGCAGTTTCAGATTACTTCTGGCCAAAAAAGAATCCTTAAAGTTACAGATTGTTCCAAGTTACAGACCAGAGGTTTGGGGCAGCACTAATCGCAGACTCGTAGATTCGGACAATATAAAGTTATAGACTTGTGGCTTCAGACAGTACAAAGCTAAAAACTAGTAGCTTCAGATAGTACAAAGCTAAAGGCTAGTAGATCAGACAGTACAAAGCTAAGGACTAGTACCTTCAGACAGTATAAAGGTAAAGACTAGTAGCTTCAGATAGTACGAAGCTTAGTAGCTTCAGACAGTACAAAGCTAAGGACTAGTAGCTTTAGATAGTACAATGCTAAAGACTAGTACCTTCAGACAGTACAAAGCTAAAGATTAGTAGCTTTTAGACAGTACAAAGCTAACGACTAGTAGCTTCACAGTACAAAGCCAAGGACTAAAGTAGCTTCAGACAGTACAAAGCTAACGACTAGTAGCTTCAGATAGTAAAAAGCTAAAGACTAGTACCTTCAGACAGTACAAAGCTAACGACTAGTAGCTTCTGACAGTACAAAGCTAAGGGCTAGTACAGCTTCAGATAGTACAAAGCTAACGACTAGTACCTTCAGACAGTACAAAGCTAACGACTAGTAGCTTCAGACAGTACAAAGCTAACGACTAGTAGCTTCAGACAGTACAAAGCTAACGACTAGTAGCTTCAGACAGTACAAAGCTAACGATTAGTAGCTTCAGACAGTACAAAGCTAACGATTAGTAGCTTCAGACAGTACAAAGCTAACGACTAGTAGCTTCAGACAGTACAAAGCTGATGACTAGTAGCTTCAGACAGTACAAAGCTAATGACTAGTAGCTTCAGACAGTACAAAGCTAACGACTAGTAGCTTCAGACAGTACAAAGCTAACGACTAGTAGCTTCAGACAGTACAGAGCTAATGACTAGTAGCTTCAGACAGTACAAAGCTAACGACTAGTAGCTTCAGACAGTACAAAGCTAACGACTAGTAGCTTCAGACAGTACAAAGCTAACGACTAGTAGCTTCAGACAGTACAAAGCTAACGACTAGTAGCTTCAGACAGTACAAAGCTAACGACTAGTAGCTTCAGACAGTACAAAGCTAATGACTAGTAGCTTCAGACAGTACAGAGCTAACGACTAGTAGCTTCAGACAGTACAAAGCTAACGACTAGTAGCTTCAGACAGTACAGAGCTAATGACTAGTAGCTTCAGACAGTACAAAGCTAACGACTAGTAGCTTCAGACAGTACAAAGCTAACGACTAGTAGCTTCAGACAGTACAGAGCTAACGACTAGTAGCTTCAGACAGTACAGAGCTAATGACTAGTAGCTTCAGACAGTACAAAGCTAACGACTAGTAGCTTCAGACAGTACAAAGCTAACGACTAGTAGCTTCAGACAGTACAGAGCTAACGACTAGTAGCTTCAGACAGTACAGAGCTAAAGACGTAATTTCGGACAATACATATCTGTGCCAGCTGTTTACCGACATGCGGTCATTTTTTTTTTTTGGTCGCGACATATAACACATGCGCACAAAGCAGGCTGTGGCAAGAAAAACTGAGGAGCTAGCCAGCCGACAGCGAGTTCTCCTCTCCCATCCTTTCATGATCTCATAGATGATTCTAAAAGGAAAACTTAACCTTTCCCTGACCTTTTCTACTTTTTGTCTTACTCTTTCTCTGTTTAAGCTCTTGTCTAAATTTTATTTGTGGAACTTCAGGTCCCATATATTATTTTAAAATGAATAAACGCGGCACCGACAGAAAATTCTAACTCTAACCCTGGACGTGCCGTGAGCGCTTGTCACGAAAGAGAATGCACTTTGGCTCAGTTCCACGGAGAAGAAAATAGCAGAAAAGTGGAGGTTAGGGTAACAGGTGTAGTGGAAAACACTTGAAAGAGAAAGAGAGAGGGGGTAGGAAGAAGCTGGGGTGGATGGGGTGGCAACAGCACTCCCTTAATGCAAGCACAGCGCCTGTATGATGGCTATGAAGACATTATTGCAGTTTAACATTCGGTTTTGAAGAGTTTCTTTTGGTGTTCCAACAAAAAGCATCTATTTATAGCCCAGCCGCCATTATGGCTCATCACCCACAAGGCGTTTATAAACGCAAAAATTACTTTTGGCGGGATGGTCATTTCAGAAATTTTGTTCTCCGCAGCTGAGAATCATTAGCTCCTCTCTGTCTCAGTGGGTGTCCTTGGCTGTTTGGCGGCACGGCAGCCAAGTCAAGCGATCTGGCAAATGGCCTGCAGGTTGCGGGCAAAATTGCCTTATGGAATCTCCTCCAGTCTTCGTGTTTGGACGAGATTTTGATCTTTGTATCCTGAGATATGCTGAGAGCTCGAAATTGACAATGTCTTACCTGATATAACAGCGAAAGAGAACGGGGTAGGGGTTTGTGCGCACGCGTGAGGGAAGAGGGATAAGAGAAGCAGGAAATGGACACTCGTCAACCAAAGTCTTCCAAGAGGAATGAGAAAACAGACTCATGTGGGCGCCTTTTCCACATCAGCCTGCTCTCTCTCTCTCTCTCTCTCTCTCTCTCTCACACACACACAGAGCGGAATAGAAATGGATGGAAAAGGTAGAGAAAAAGAGAGACAGAGATGTACACACCGATCGATCTACCCACCCACCCCCCACACACACTGTTTTTAACAAATATTCCAAAATGTTCACAAAAGCATAAATAAAAAATCCTGCATGTCTTTGTGTTACGGACCAGTCTGTGCCAGAGTGGGTTGTTTTTATTTGGTATTTTAACCCTCCTCCCCCGCGACATGGGCTGCAAGTTTAGACAGAATGTATGGGAGAATGAACGAGAACGCCAGGGAGGAAAGGGTTAACCGTGACACGGAGTATTTAGTAAACATGGTTCAGCAGTAGATTTTTGGAGGGAACTGGGTAGAAAATTCATTCAGGTCCGGAATACCGAAGAAGCAAGACATGCCTGAGCCACGGCATCTAAATCTCCCCTAGCTGAGATTGGTGTATATTAGAGCAGGGTAGTGTCGATCGACGCTGAATGGGGTGCGGTACTGATCTCGTTGGATTAAACTCGCCTAGACGAGGTATGATAATTCTGTTTTGTTGTTTTATTGAAATGTAATAGAACTCATGTATGTCTCAAAATTTGGTAACACTAACGCGTGAGAGAAAGTTGTGTGAATCAGAAAATATGGTTAAGAATAGTGGTATAGTGTAAATTCGAGTTACAGTTTTTTTTTTGTTTGGGCTGATTTACCGGGAACCCCTCTGAATGAGGAAGAATAGCTTCCCTGAATCACTTTCTCCGGTCGCCTTGGGTTCAGCACCCAGCAGCACTTGGACTAACTGCACGAGATAGAACAACTGGCCTATCGAGGATTAACGAATAGGCAGGAGCATCGTCAGCCCTATAATTTCACTGTGGAGTACCTCTGCTGTGACCCCGTGAACCCTCTCACCGATATGGTCAATGTGTATGGCATTCGAGTGTCGTCACTCGCTGAGTCACGGAGCGACAAAAGTGTCTCCCCCTCCCCCTTCTGGGAAGGGATATCTGATTCACCCGGATTATGAGTGTCATTTGTGTTATTTGGATTCTAGAGAGCAGAAGGGGGATAACCATAAGGTAGTTGGACACCGAACTGTGAGTATCGTTATTGAAGACTGATATTTTGAAGAGGAACCGAGATTATGCTTAGAGAGTGTATGATGGTGGGAGTGTGTATAGTATATAGAAGTTAAAGGATTACTAGATGTTTATGTTTCGTTAGAAACCCGTGCCCTAGATAGATGTTTACTTGTCATAGCTGTTATACATCATGTTCTGGTTAGAACTGTGTGTTGACGCGGAGAATCAAGAATATTTATCTATTTGTGTTGTACGACGTAACGTCCCTGAGCCACAACAAAAGCGAAATTAATATGATTTTGACAGCCTCAGGCAATCATTCTGTTGTTTGTTGAAAGAACGCGCAATTGTCTGGTGTGAGTTGGATGGTTTGACCATTCGTGCCGTGACACCTTGCGAAACAGCAGACAGAGAGATACTGATTGATTCTTTATTGATTTTTTTTGGGTCATAGATAGCATTATCAAGGGTGTGGTATAACAAAAAAGTCACATACACGCGATGATATCGAAGAATTATGATAATACGATACAGTTCTAAGAACGTAAACAAAAACAATGTTTGCTTGCCTGTACTGGCATTGACGTTACACCTGCGTGATCGATTCGCGACGTTTTAAAGAAAAGCAGAAAAAGAAAGTATGTTACAATTTTCTCCTCCCTATTACAGATGAATAAACAAATAGAGTGAGAGAAGAGAGAAGGAAACACACACACACACACACACACACACACACACACACACACACACACACAGAGAAAGAAGCAAATGACAAATCTTACTTTACGAGAGTAACAGAATCAGCAAAGGTTATGCTTTCTTTATATCCAGCCATCAATCTAAGTAGAAGACATTGAAATACTACATTATTACAAAACAAATGCATTAAAATAACAAGAGAAAAATTAGTATATGAACAAAGATGGGTGTTTATGAGCGAACGAGAGAGAGAGAGAGAGAGTCTGCACGAATAAAGGCAGGAACTCGGACACAAGAGTTGAGCACTGATTTGCATCACCGACAAAACGCCTATTTGATTTATTTTTCACGCACGCCCCGGATCTTACTGACGTGAGGAACGTTTCCGTTCACTGCGCAGCCAATGGGCCACGTGACAGTCTTCCTTTTATTTTCGTAAGTTATAGCCCGTTAGCAATCATTAATCAATGGACGAATCAAATCACATGCAATGTAAAAAGGAATAACCGCAAGCTCCTCGCGGAAGCTAGCGAGAAACCGCGAGAATGGAAACCGATAAGCCAGAAGAAACGATGACAGAAAATGCAGTTTCATGCTTCTATCCCTGCGACAGACAGGTGGCTGTTGATGCTTAAAAGCTTCATTGGCTTCTGTTTGTCTTTTATTCCTCGTTAATCCCCGACATTGCGAGGGAATCTCAGCGGTCCTGACTGCCCGCAAATATCGTTCAGTCCTGACTCTACACGCGAATAGAGTTGGTGTCTCCATAAAATCTTACACTGTTTCCAGGAATGTTTAGAGTACAGTTTAAAATGACAGCATTTAAGCCAAAGTCCAAGCGACACTCAGTCGTTTTATGAACGAGACGAGAGCAAATTAAAAAATAATTCCTCAAGAAAACGGACCAAGCAAAAAAGTCAGTTCATCTGCGCCCCCGTCCTTCCGGGGAATCATACCGACTGACATAATTGACAAACATGGGGTCCTTAGCATAACGACAAGATATATATATATATATACATACCTCGAGAGAGTATCGGTGTTTTAATACTGACTCAGCAGCTACCAGCCCTTCGAAAAGATTTTGTGCCGGCGAATAGATCAGAATCACAGACCCGTATTCTTGCTTTGGCGGCAAGCGGGTGTGTACACATCATGCAGTAAAACATCGACACATTACGCGAATAACGCACACATAACAGAGCAGTGTTGCTGACCCAGTCATGGATGACATTGTGGTTCTCACTGTAAGGTTCTTAAAGATGGTTTGATTGTCTTTAATGAATCATCCGCTTACCGCTTGTGGCAATAAATGGGCTCAAAAGGAGACGCCCCAGTGTCATTCGAGTTTAAAATAGACAGAAAACAGATAAACAATAAAACAACGACGTGAAAGACCAATGTACATTCACAGGAAGAAGAACAGACAGTAAAAGCAGAGGGACGGGTTGGCATCCGAAAAGATCAGGTGACCTCAGGCGAGCCTGCGGGTTGCGATGGGAACATTGAACACCAGATAGTGAAAGGTCACACACGGAGAAGATGCAGATCCCAGCCACGTAATGCAGCTTGGAGGGGAGGGGGTGTAGTGGAAAGAGGGCTCAGGATGGGGATGGGAATGGGGAAAACGAGACTACACTCCCCAGCACTGGATGTGTTGCCGGGGAAGCGGATAGCCGAATGGCTAGAGCGCTGGCAGCCCAACTCTAAGTTTCTCCGGTTCGATGCTCATTGGGCGCAGCAATCTTCTTCTAGTCGACTCGGTGTCGGGAAATCTGACTCAGTAGGAGGGCTGTGGAAGAAGAAATAGATGGCCCAGAGAAAAATGTGGTCTCCAACACTTACCCCCTCCCCCTACCGCCTTTGACCTAAAGAGAGGGTCAAAGCACGACCTTCACCTCGTTTGCAGCTAACAACAGATCGTCTTTTAGCGCCGGTTTTATATCAGACTAGCAGACGTGAATTTATCACCGAGCTTATCAACATTGTATTAAAGTTGCTGATATGTCAAATTTTGCACCTGACACACACACAGTAATTATTTATCTATTTATATATTTGCAAAACAAATCTTCGCTCATGTATGATATGTCTAAATATATGTATATTACGTTGTGCAAACCAATGAAAAAAAAGAGACCTCTTAAAGAAATAACTATAGTCTTTGCTGCCTTTCTGTTTTTCTTTCGTCTTCTGTTCCACGCACTTTCTCACCCTGTTGTGCTCTTGTCTCTGGGTACGTCAGGGTGTGCTGACCTTCACTGCACTGGGTGGCTAGCTTTGTGCGTATCATTGTCTTTGAATGGGATTGCCTTTGCACGTGCAGCACAAAACAGTGAGAAACGTGTATTCTCACAGACCAACATCCTCGCGGTCGATTCCGCTGTCCTGTTACTCCTTTGACTCCCGCACCCCGCCCCACCTTCTTCCCTATTCCTTGGGCTAAAACTAGGATGGGGTGGGATGGGGAGTGCAGTCTCGGGTGTACATTGCTTGTGAGAGACATACTGCCTTCGGACGGTGGGATTCACTAGCACTCGACAAGGTGTGTGGCATCAGGTACACCATACCTTCTTTACCAGCTACACAATTGTTTGCCCCGAAGCTTTTTCACATTGCACATGCAGACGTGTTTGAAAACTTGAACTTTTTTCTCTCTGTTTCTGTGTTCGTGCTCGTCTGTCTGCTTCTGTATGTATGTATGTATGTATGTGTGTATGTATGTACGCGCGTGAGCGTCTGTGTGTAAGCGCACGCGTACGTGCGTGTAGCTATATTTCTTTTTAAACTTGCAGTAGTATATCAGTACAGAGAAAACATTTGTCAACTGTGTCTAGTTTAACGAGAAATGCTTATGGATATATTTATTTTGCAAGAATCCTCCTTGGGTCAATGCAGTCTCTCTCTCTCACACACACACACACAAGCAGACAGATGGAGCGACTACGACCACACACACACACACACACACAGAATGAAGTAAAGCCACCTTCTGTCTTTCTTTCTTTCTTTCTCACACACAGAAACACACATGGGGCATGAGGGAGGTATCGAGGGATGAGAGAGAGGTGGAGGTTGTTTACAGTGGCCGATGCCCTTCGGCGTCTCAAAACACGTCCAGAACCTCAGCTGCGATTATGTTTGCAACGCGCGCAGCGATCAGAGGCATTCCGAGTATGCTCCGAGAGTGATAATACCTCACGATTGAGCCTGCGAATTTTCACGTAGGAAAAGCAGTCTGCTCCTTAAACTGACACAACTTTATTAAGGATCTCGTTTTCCTCAGCTCAGTCGTCTGGAAAAATTGATGGGAAAATTGTGGTCGGCAAACCGGGGAGGGGGGGGGAAGTTTAGTGTAAACTTTTTCAGTTTTGTGCCGGCAGAATACCTGGCAGGTTGAACACCTGTCCCAGGCCAGGCGCACAGCATTCCATTATTCTGATGACTAGCACGAAGCAATGAACTGAAATGCGCATAAAATATTCACAGTTTAGATAACTGTTGTCAGTCTTTATGTCATCGAGCGAAGACTGACGTCCGCTATTAAACGGAGCAGTTCAAAACGTCAAACCACGGAAGTGCCCCGAAGTCCAATTGTATTGGCAATGTATTAGTAAACAAGCTTCGACATAACTCACCCTGCTGATCAAAATGCCAATGTCCTGAACAGTGACCTTCACACACAACTTTGTCAAGCCTTCGACATTTGCCCTACTAAGAATGGCCTTAAGAAACAGACACATGCGCAGACACAAAGCTTATCTCCTTTCTTTATACACAGATGAAAATATCAGGAGAACGTCTTCCCACGGGCAGGGCGTTCTTCACCTGACAAAAATTGTGAAGATGTAACCATGCTTTGTAAACTTTTACAGGATGCTCATACAATTTTTTTCAAAAGAGAGTCATTGATTCGATATGTCCTTAAAAGGCCTCTTTACTAGACATAGCCTACCACGGCATTTCCACACGTGTCGAAAAAAATCGCTAGGTTCTATATGAACGTTTGTCACATACAAATTTGCCACAGACAGTCACATATTCGGCAATGTACTGTGCAATCAAAGTCTTGTAAGGCCGCTCAACAGCACGAATGTTCGTTCATATTTATCTGGTTAAGAACGGCATGTAGGCAAAACGATGGAGAGAAAAAACATCCCTGAAACCAAACAGATCCGAAACGCCCGGCATCATGAGTCTTGACCTGTTTAACCCTATACGATCTGGTATTGGCCGAACGGTTTTATTGCGATGATGCCAAACGCACATCCAGCTGTGAGGTGCTTGATAGCAGATCAGCGACAGTAATAAATGACAACACCAGAGCATATTGCCAAGCGTGGGTCACGTGGGCTACGTGGCGCACAGTGTGACCTTCATGCGTTCCCGAGGGCAGGGCGCGAGGCAGCTGGTTCAGACTTTAGCTCGCCTCTCTCTCGCAAGCTTGAGTAGGAGTTTCCGATGTGCAGGGCAAAAAGAAAAAAAATTAAACTGAACATCTCTGAAGCACCTATTCCCCCTTCTCGAGTACCCCTCCTGAATGTACACTTGATCTCTTACATCGCGATGTCAGCTGGGAAATCTACGCTCTTTTGCCTGAAGATCTTGAAAAGCCAATCGGAGGTTTCTCATCCTACAAAATAAACTAAAATAAGAAAGTTCACCAGATTGTTACACACCCGAACATCCTATAACCTAATTCCAAAGCAAGAAAAAAAAAGTGCCAACGTTTCATAGATACTTACATACAATCGTCCACTTCATTCAACGTGTCGTATCTACGATTTCTTAGATTTCATGAGGAAGGTTAAGGTCACGGAGGATGTTGGGGGAGGGGGGCGCATATAGCAGGTAGCTTTCCTCTTGCAAATACAGACGCCTCCAGTGGCAGTAGAGCTATGGGATGGCGCATTTGTTGGAGAGAACGAGGGCAGTGAAAAGTTGGTGGGTGGGTGGTTGCGAGAGAACCCTTCTCTTACTAGCACGAACGATAATAGGAGCCGGCTGCGCATTAAGTCTTTCAGCGAGAGAGATTCTAGGTCCAGGGCTGACGCGAACAGACGTGACCTTTGACCCCGCCCTACAGATGCGCGGACCAGATAGCAAGTTAGTGCTGCTGCTGATGCTTGGCTGCTGAAGCGCCTGTGGAACTTGCATTGGCTTGGCAAGGCCCTTGCTGGCGTCCTGCCGTCAGGAGGCCAGTGCTGTCGGGAGGCGAGATAAAACAAAGTCTGGTTCATCTCAAGCTGCCGCTCCTCCCCAAAGCCTCTATAAGCGCCGGCGCTCTGCGTTTATTTTACTCGGTCTTTGCTCGCCTCCAAACGTGTGTGCGAACGCACCCTGCGCCATTCTCGCTGCTGATATCATCGTCTGAGGCGCGTTGCTAGAGAGCAGACCAGAATAGCGCACCAGACAGTAGGTAGTAACACGCGTACTTAAGAGTGTATGTAGCTGCACCACTTCCTAATAATAATAATAGTAGGGTTACTCTATCACCTCAAGGTCACTGCCGAGGAAATGCTGCCAAAAGAAGCAGGCTGGCTGTAGACCTTGAAAGAAGCACAAATGACCAGGTACTGGATGCACCGCTTGTCGCTAACTGCTAATTAGACGGCTACTCTAATATTTTATAAAAATTTCAGTTTAAAAATTCGTGTCTGATAGCGGTGTATTGTACGCTCCTCTCCACATCTTCATTTTTATCGTCAGAATAGAAAACATCTGCAGCACCAGCACCATCTTTTCACAACTTCATTGACATTAAGAAAGGATTTGACAGTCTAGCATGGGAGGCTTTGGTATGTATCAGAAGATTTGCTATAAAACGTGGTGAGAAAAGCTAGTTCTAATCGAGACCCTGTACACACATCCAAGTAGCGGAGCGTTTTTTTAATTATTCAATGGAAGGCAATGGCCAGGGGAAAAAGTTTCGCTACAACAGCACTATCAGCTTCTCTACCCGCGTACTCACCCCTTTAATGTTGTGTTTAAGTCTATGATGCTACTTGGTAACACGGGAAGAAAACTTTGATTGTCAAGGTCCACGTGGATAAAGTGGCCTTGACCTTTTGAGCACATTCTCCGCTGCTGGGCCCTTCATTAAGCTGTTTTCAACGACCCAAGCATGCCGGGCTTAGTCACGTGACCAGGCAAGACACTCTTCCTTTTGGGGTACTCTTGAGGGAACCCGTCGCCCCGCAGACCTTCAATTGCCCGAACTTGTTACCACCAGCTTCCACTATCTTTCCTCCAGTTTACACCTCCCCATTCCCAGAAACCAGTCTGGACTAAATTAGGCGACGACAGCGATGATGATGATATCGACGACAACGACGATGGTGGTGGTGATGATGACGTGCTGACGATGTGCTAGCGACCATGACAAAGACCATGATGAATTTGGTGATGGCATCCATGGCGATGACAATGATGACGATGATCTAATTTGTTCATCTCCTTGCGAGACGGTCTCATGACCACGACTCATGGCAGAAAAGATAACGACGACAGAGAGGTGATACGAGATTTGGTGAGGGGAGGGAAAGAATATGCGACCTTCCAGTGTATGGCCCTCCAGAGTGACTGCCCTTAGCCACAAGGTGACGGGCTTATTCCACTTCTTTATTTTTGAAGGAGTCATTAACCTTCACACGACTCTTCCTCCCTCCACCGCCCGGAGCATTATGCAAATAACAGGCGACAGTTCTGGAATGTCGACCGTTAAGGCGAGACCCTTCTTGCGCCGACTGGCGACATACCTTCGTGTTAATTATGATCGCCTGCGCAACTACCTACGCATGCGTGCACGTAGGCGCACAGTCACAGACACTTTCGAGCGCATTTGAAAGCATAAACTAATAAACAAAATGTGTGCGAGCACAAGCATGTAGAGAGAAACTGGGTGGGTGTGAAAGAGGAGGGTACTGATTACTACGTGCTTAGGTCTACCGTAGTTGTATGCGTCAGACGTCCGCATTTCTTGACTGGGGTAGGTGATGAACAAGAAGATGAAGCACCTTGAAACACGTTCGAGTTTGAACGCCCGTCCAAAGAAAAAGCCATCAGCATTGACAGTATGATATTATCACCAGAAACCATAGGTTACAATCCAAGGGATATTTCAAAACAACAAACGTTAGTCTGGCCCAGGGCTCATGCAATTTGTGCCAGTATTGTTGATCCACATGGCTTAATAAGTCCTTACTTGAGATACCATTCCCGATCTAAGCCTGGTTCAGGCACCCGAAAGTTCATTCTTTAAAAGTCGATCAACTTCGTGCTGGTCGTTGATACAGGTTTCTTAATTTTACTACCATAATTTTATAGCTAACGCCTACAAGATGGCTGCCTCCTTCACACACATGAAGGATGTTGCAGACGATTTTGTACTAACCCTTCTTACTTTAAGAGTCAATTAACAGGTAGACAAAGCAGGGGAAAAAATCACTGCTGTATGACCTTCGTAAACACATTGTCCTAAAACATAAATAATTTTGGAAAAACAATTATAATACAATATTTAAAAAAGAAAAATAAGAAGGATATTTCAATAAGTAAAGTTTGCTAATCTGAAAAATGCTTCGATCGATTGAAAACAGTTCCCAAGGTTACAATTATGTTCCTAATACATTTCGCTAAAGCTCAAAACAAAAAACTCTGCCAAGAGGAGTAACAGACTTAATAAAGACAACACAAATATATAACAACAATTTTAAACTGCTCTGATCAGTCATTCATTAGGTAGTCTTAGAGTTGGAGCTGCCTCATTCAAAGCACCATGTAAGTCTATATGACTTCCTGAGAGTCAACGTGACGAAACTGTTTTGCAGTTTGCTGTAGGAGTATTAGTGGTAATAAAAATGACATGAAAGCAGCGGTAAAAAAGAAGCCTACCAGCACTATACACTACAGGCAACATTCACAGAATCTCTGCTTCACAAAAACTCCTGTGCATGCTTCGCTGTAAATATTCGTAGAATCGAAAAAGCCAGCTAAAGAGTACATGAAGGGCCAATAACTCCAGCGCCAAAACCACCACTGAAGTAATCAGGTCACGCCATCGGCAGCTGTGTTTGATTTTCCCAGTGTTGATCGTGGATGCAAAAGCTGAAAGCTCAGCTTTGAGCCTGTATCATGTTTAAAAAGCTGTTGAAATGTCCTGACAAAGTGCCTCAAGAGCAGTTGCTATCGATTTGCCGTTCCTTAGAATCCTGCAGCTGATTTTAAAGGCTAAATTAGGCGCACGAGGCAGGCGAGAGGAGAAAGAGCAAGAAAGAGACATAGACATATCTTTTATTGCTTTAACCACATTGGCTCCAGCAAAGATGCGAGAACCTACTCACATATGGCTGTATACCCAAATCTATATTATTTTCATTCACAATTCACCTGTTCTCTCACACACTTATATACACATATGATTATGCAGCAAAGAATTAAAATTGATTATAAGGTTGCACACCAACTTCCACCACCCTATAATACCTTTCAACTCCCTCTCACCATCACAGCCCCTATACCCACTCTGAGCCACCATTTTATCTCTACCTTCCTTATACACACATTCACCTCCACATCTTCACACACCAACATACTAAAAATGTATCTCCGACGGATTTTTCTGTTGTTTTTCTTTTTTCAAATATTTTAAAAATGTTTCTCTACGAAGGTTTAGTCTTTTTTTTTTACTTCATGTTCAGCTGGAGCTTTAACTTGACGAACATCGAATATGCTTGCCAAAATATTTTGAAGTCGTTTTTTGTCGTCTGCTTCGTCTACCACGATATCTTCATCTGGTATCTGGATTTCTGAACCCTCACAATCCTCGGGTTCAAACGTGAATAGTTTAGTAATTCAAGACTATGCAGTTTCATAGTATTCTTCGCTGTTGGAGCAAAGAAAATTATGGTCTTCCAAGGAAACCGATAGATCACGATCATCACTCTTCCATTTCAATCGGTGGAAGGCTGTGTTGCAGCAGAAGCTTTGCAGACGACATTGACCTGATTCGAACGGACGGAAAACTGCAAAACCTAACAGACTAAAGGCAGTTCGAACACATATGGAATGAAGACCAACACTGACACAAGAGCAAAGTCATGGTAAATGGCAACATCAAAGTAGAGAGCGTCTTGAACGGAGCTGTGAATACTTGGGAAGCACCCTCTCCAAAGACGGCAGCTCCAAATCTGTATCAGGATAGCGACAGCAACAGCGGCAACGGCTAGGATGGACAGGGTCTGGCGCAGCCATAACACCAGGTTTACTACGAAGTACAATCTGTACAAGTTCTTCATAGTAAACGATTCTGTTTTACCGATGGGGAACGTGGAAAGGAGACTCCATGGCTTCGAGAGCAAGTGCCTGAGGAGGCTGCTCGTACAATTAACATAAAATCAACGACTTCGTACGAAGAACGGTCGCCACACTCGTAGGACACCAGGAAACCCTACTTGAAAGAGTCAAGCGGCGTAAGCTGGTTAAGTTTAGTCAAGTGACCCGGTACGACACCTTAGTTAAAGAAAACTGTTTTTCAAGGTACGTTGGAAGAAGGTTGACGCCGTAGAGGTAAAAGAAAGAACTGGCTCACGACTGTGAAGGAGTTGACTGCTCGTCCTGTGCACGACTTGCTCACTATCGCCCAAGACAGGCATGTGTGACGGTCCTTGTCAGCTGCCACGTCTGGGTTCCCCCCATCAACAGATATCAGTGAAGATATCAGACCGACTTAGATGGCTCTGAGCACCGGGCTTTTGATTACTTGCTCGTTGTACAATAGCGGGGATAGGATGCCCATAGTATGACATAGCATGTTATTCACGCACAGGAGTGAGATTTTGCAGGTTTTTCTGATAACAGGTATAAACCGCCGTTATCTTTCAGGGGCTGACATTTACAAAATATATTTATATTGTCTCTATCAGTATGTGTAAAACTTAGAACATCCGACTGTTCAATGGAAATATCGTATGTATAATGTCAATTAATTAATTAATCATTCATTCATTTGTCCCTTGACTGGTACCGGTCGTTGGGGGGTGAGTAAATCTTTGGAGAGAGTGTCATACCGAGTGTTTCGTACAAAGTCATTGGTTTTACGAAACATAATAGGATATATAACATATACATATATATATAGAGAGAGAGAGAGAGAGCGCGCATTTTGCCACACGAAGGAGAGCTCAATGCGCTTTACAAGATACAAATGGCAATAGGTACTGATACCGTATGACAGAAGAGCATCATAATCGGGAAAACATACAAACGTATGAACAGTGAATATTCTCAGGAACATGAAGTATCGTAGAGGAGAATGTGTAGAAAGTAATAGCCAGGGTAAAACGATTACAGTAGGTATTTCCGAAAGTCCAGACTAAAAAACATGAAGCAATCCCCACTGTTTGGGGAGACAGAGGCAGGGCATTCCAAATACTGGGGACCAGAAAAAGCGAATGAGCGACGACCTAATTCCATTCTGATACGTAGGACAGTGAGAAAACCGGCGTGGACAGAGCGAACTGACTTGCCAGGCTGGTAGGGCGACACAAATTCAGACAGAGATTGGTGGGAGGCCGTGAACACCACAACAGCAAAGTATGGTGACTTTGAATTCGATGCGAACCTGAACTGGCTGGCAGTGCAGATCATACAAAAGTGGTGCAACATGACCAGCCTTCCGCTTACGGAATACAATGCGAGCCGCATTGCTGAGCTCTCTGGACCTTGTCAAGCAGGCGGTCAGGGAGACCAACAGAGAGATACAATAGCCGAGCCTGAAGATTACAAATGCCGACATACGCTGCTTGGTAGAAGAAACAGAGGAATGGCTAATGCGGTTCAAGAAAAATGGACTTGCAGACACTGAGTTAACATCATTCTTGAAAGACAGTGATGTGTCGAAAACTACTCCAAGGTTCCTGGCAGATTGGGAAAGAGTAATGGTGGATCCAGAGAAAGTAAGTGATTTGGACGAAGGTAGATCGTTAAGCATAATTATGTTCAAAGGCTGTCGGGATGACTTCAGTTTTCTCCGCGTTGAACTGTAAGGTTGTTCGTCAACATAAAGTGATTGCTAAGTGGTGGCAAACAGTCTGTGGAGGTGGCAAGCTGGGCCAGAAGTCAGGAGCTGAGTGTCGTTGGCATACATGTGGTAATACAAGCCAGATTGGCGAATCACAGGACCAAGTGGCTGGACATAGGAAGTAAAAAAGAGAGGCCCAAGGACGTCTAATGTGAAACATCTTGTCGGAAGCCATCTCACATTTTAGGAAATCACTCTGGAAAGTTGCTAGCTCCGCGAAATGCTACAGAACAGTACCTCGTGCCATTAGGTTGAGTGGAATTCAGTCCGTGTCTTTATCATTCATGGGGAATAACTATTTGTCGGTGGAATTCTTCGGTGCGCATCATAGGAGACATTCTGAAGAGCTCGTGGGAGCGAGGGAAAGAGGGAGGAGGGAGAGGATGGGGTCACTAGGGTGTGGAAGCCCCATTCGTTAGGGAAATTATGATGGTGGATCGTTTTATGCTTTCAGTCACTGGCGTAGGGGAAATGTTGGGCGCGTTGAACTGAGAATAATGGTGGATGATAGGTCCAAGGTAGTAATTTCCTCGTAACGTATGTCTATTCAGGCTGCTGCGGCCTTCATCATGCAGCACGACTTGTTTTTCAAAGTTTCCTCTTTCAAGATTCAGGATTATTTCAGCCTTCTGTTTGGCTAGAAATCTTCCATTATGTTATGTAAGCCACTGCCTTAAAATGATTCAAATTAGCATTGATAGTAGCGGGTTTAGGATGGGGTATAGGAATATAGTGGTGGTGGTGGGGAGAAAACTAGAAACAGGGGAAGGGCGAGAGAGAGAGAGAAAAAAAAACCAAATAGAGCAGAAGTGAGAGAGAAAACGAATGAGTGTCATCTAAGTTAAGAAACAAGGTATTTACTAAAACTTGATTGTCGGGAATCTGTTCCTTCTCAGTGGTTTTCATAACTAGCCGTCCTTTGACCAGTTTAGCAGCCTCGCTTCTGAGCACAGAAGCAGACGAGCAGTCACATCTGTGCTTTCTGCTCTACTGAGACGTGATCCAGGTGATCAATGCTTTCCTACCTTTTCACGTCTTAGTAGCTGGTACGGTGTTAAACACAACCAACCAACCAACCTTCTCACGTGATCTAACCGTGAGGTTTTAAAGTGAACCCGTTGACCGAACAACTAAGCAGTCCTTCGATACAGTAAATCATGTTTATGCAATAATACGCATAATGCCCACTCAAAGCTCTCTCCCCCTTAGGGGCCGTCTGCTTTGCTGTGATGTACCTTATTTGAATCGGGTGTATAGCCTAACTCGTTCTCTTTCTCTCTCCATGCTGTTATCTCTGTTCCTTTATTATTTTTCCCATTCTTTTTTATGTGTATGCTGCATATTGCTATTTATATGCGCCTGCTGGTATGGCCACTTGACAGTTTGTTCGTACGGTAGGTGGGAGGGAAGAAGGTGATTCGGGGTGACATGCGGACAAGCCAACAGCTTGGTGAGTTTCGTGTCCGCGCGTCACGCACCGAGACTGCGATGTCATGCCACTGCACGCGCCGCTGCCAGCTGTCACTGGAGGAGAGTGCACGCACTGTCCTATCTTTGGACAGGCTGTAATGGATCGGCGACGTCTGTCAGTCAGTCTTACTGTGTCCTCTCCCTTGCCGATCTGCATCAGCTGAGGATAAAAGCAGGTAGTGGAAGGGAATCCGCGCAGCCGACAAATATAGATATTGCGTCGTTAATAGATATATTTGTGTAGTTTTGCTTGCGCGCGCTGAAAAGATGAGTTTGTGTTGGCGCAAGAGAGATTTCGCGCTCACTGATGTCACTGATACCAAAGCAGGAAGATTTAACACTGAATGAGAAGAACACGGTGGGAGGGAGAGGCTGCTGACGGTGTCATAAACTTCGTTAAACTGCCATGAGACTTCAACGGTTATGGGATGAAAAATTGCGTTCCTCCCTTGTCGCACGCACACACATTCGTAGCCGCGCACGCACAACACATGCATGGACATATTGCAGAAGGAATATTCACGAAGAAAAAAAAAAGACCATTGAGAATGCGAAGTAAAAGCCTACCTTTTGATTTGCTTGTGACTCACGTCAGCCCGAAACCATCACAACAGATGACTCCCTACACCACCACCACCATCATCAGCAGCGAGCAGCACAGGTCTAGCACTTAGGGTTGGTGTCCGTCACATACAACTGACGAAGCTCCCCTCTCACCGCTGGCGACGAACGCCAGGGGCAAACGCAGTACTCAGCACGCCGAGTTGCGGCCCTTGCACACTGGTTGAGAGAGGTCTGAATGCTAAAGCTTCACAGCAGTTTCCTTCTTTTTCCTTCGTTCGTGAATTATTTCCCTTTTCTTCTTGTGCGCTCTCCGGTGTACTTTTTTATTTGTTGCTGTTATTATTATTTTTCTTGTTCTTACCTACTTCTCCATCTTTCTTTCCTTGGCCACTATGCACGGTTCTCGCAGAGTCGTTCGCACGCTGTGGAGTCTTCTGCCAGCACTGTTTCACGCAGTCTCTTCCTGCACCCTTCGTTATTCACTAATTTCCATTTCTGCTTCCTAGCCAAAAATTTTCTTTTTTTCCCCTCCTCTCCTCTTCTCCTACTTTCTCTCCTGCACTACTCCGTCCGCCCTGACAATATTCGTGTTGCAGGCACGAGCTCTGCGGATGAAGTAGTCTGCCCGCAGTGGTTTCCGAGATGTTGTGCAAGGACCTGCTTACCCTGCATCTGTCTGGCGGCACAAAGCGGCAGGAATCTACCTACCTGCAAGAAGGCTGGAGAGTGGCAAGGGAAGCAGAAGGGGTAAGAAACAGGAGGCAGGAGGGTGGTGCGGAGAGGAGCGCTCTGGCAGCCTGGTAGGTAGACCGGCGGCGATTGGTCGGCGTGCAGTCACCCCTGACCCATCTCCACCATTTTTCCCTCTCTGGCACGTATCTCACTCTACATCCTTGACCGTGTGGTGGTGGAACGTGTGTAAGTGTTCGTCGACTGGTGTGTATGTATGCTTGCGTGTGTGTGTGTGTGGGGGATATTCTGCGTGCGAGCGTGCTCGTGTTTGTGTGCGTGTGTGCGTCTACGTCCGTGCGAGTATTTACATTGAGACCAGCGTGAAGATGAAATATCTGTGGCCTGACAGAATGATTTCGATTTGTCTGACAGTCTGTCTTAATTTTCCTTCTTTTTTTCTACCACGCAGCACACAGACTGTGTGGTTGTTTACATCGGGGATATGGGGTCCTGATCTCGCCTCTGGCGCACATAACTTCTGTTTGGTTGTCGCTGCTTGTTAACATAGTTGGACTGGGTTCGCGATGATACTGCCTCAGTTACTGACTCGGCATACGACACCAACCAGTCGACCGTCACTGTTTGCGAATCTGAGTGTAGAGTCTGTTTTCAGTTGAAATGCAGACCTAGTTGCCAAGACGAGAAAGAAAGCAAGAGAAAGGTCTGGAACATTCAGAGTCCATTTACATGAAACAGTGGACGATCGTGGTCACTCAACTGGTTGGAACAGTTATGGGATGGGAGCAGAACACACACACACACACACACACACACACACACACACACACACACACACACACACACACACACACACACACACACACACAATTTCATTCATTCATTTTCTCCTGAAACTGACCAGGCGTTCGTTTACGTTAGCAGTCGTAGGGGAGATCTGACACTCATAAAAAAAAACTATCGACTCACTCAAGTGGAGCCTTCAGCATTCATCGATATGCCTGTAGGCTGAGTGACTACAGCCTGTTCAGTGCACACCACCCTGAGATGAACTCGGAGCATGTGACTGAATGAGGCTGTTGTACAATGCCAGCAGATGGTGTTTCCTTCAGCCTCTACTGTGGGAGGATTTTGCAGCTGCGATATAAATGGATTCATCAATGACAGCAAAGTGATTCTTCTGAAATATGGGATGGTGAGATTATTATTCGCTGCTGACTCATTAATAAAATAATAAAGTCTATCTGTGTGTATACGTGCTTGCATCGATGTGTGTGTGTGTGTGTGTGTGTGCGTGTGTGTGTGTGTGTGTGTGATATATATATATATATATACACACACATATATTTGTAAAATGGCGAACAGTTTTACGGTGATAAAAAAGTAAATTACATTTATGTCAATCTACAACCTAAATCACGAAATAGGCCTTCAAATAATCTTTTTAACGACTCCTAACTGCTTTTATCACTAGACTCTAGCAGGTTACCAAAGAAAACCTGGCAATTTATTTGAATGGCCTTGGCTCATATGAATGAACATAACGCTCTGAGGTATTTCACATGTTGCACAGACTTTTCAGTTGCTGGCAGTGATAATCGTCTTACTTTTGTATTAGGTAGTTTTTATTATTTTTGTAGTTTGCATATCCCCAATCACTGCCAGCATTAAGGATTGCAATTTTTAGCTCTTTGTCGGATTCTCTTAGCTTTACCAGATTTAACTAGTCGATGCATGCTTGAATCAGGTTTTTTTTTTTTTACGAGGGACGAAGGGCGTGCTTAGAATATAATTCTCTGTACCGTATGCGATATACTGTATCCAAAAAGCTGTAAAATGATGAAAAAAAAACTAATTCAAATCGAAATATCATACAGGAAAAACAATAATAATTACAATAAATATCGTCGCTTCTGTAATTATAGTGTATTCGTTCAACATACCTTTCGCTTTTGGTTTACGGTTCAGTCCGTTGACCTGGCATTGGTAAAGTTACACCAGCTGAAATGACAGCAGCCTGCAGTGTGACCGTTGCGGCGGCAAATAGATCGAGCACATGACTTTCCGTCCATTCTTTGATATTCATTTTGCAGTAGAATAAAGTGTCGTCTGGACCGTTCAACATCGATGTCAGTGATCGTCTGCTTCCAAACCATATATACGTCATTACGCATGCGCACAAGCTCTGCAGTAAATTTGACTGACTTCGCAAACTTCTTTTGCAAGGACTTTGTAAAATCAAATAAAATTACGAATGGAGGCTCTTTTAATTGTAGGAGTGAGTGAAAATTTCACATCAGCGGTATAGCAGACGTTTCGATTGCTTCGAGATTGGTCGAGTTAATGAGGTCAGCGAGGATATTTTTAGATCTACCTTTCCCGACTGATCGCCAGAGTCTAGAAATTTCCAATATTACTCATTTCTATGAAGAATTAAATATACTGAATAATTGTCTAAATCGGCCATAACTGGTGCAATTTTATAAACTATAAATTTGTTGGTTTATGGTTGCACAATCTGCAAAATATTAAAGAGACATAGCATATAACGATTATGCTGTCTTACCCGTCATACGAAAATTGCTCATTCGTGTAAACAGTATAGAAATTCGAAGCAGTACTATAGCAAACACATTCTTCTGTTGAAAACGTTAATCACGCATCGATCCTGTGTACATAAATTGCGGGTAGGAATTTTTTCTGGATATAGAGAATGTACGTAAAAATGTTGTACAGTCACGCAGACGACCGTTTCGATTAAATCACGGACGTGTAGCTTTTGTACCTCTGTCAACACAAAAGTTTGCATTATCTGCTCTTCTTGATGTTTATATTTAAACCAGAATTTAATTTTTCCAGATAGAGAGAGTCTCAAGACGAGATTTGAACCAGAATCTTTTGATTCTCATTTGAGTGAGAAGCACGCATTTTGCCCCTGTGCTACTGGGTAGCCCCCTGGGGAGTTTTTTCAAAAGGAAATGGGAAGACAAAATACAAGCTGTTCTCGTGCTCATTAACTCCGTGCAAATGGCCAACTTTTGGAAAGCTGGTAGCTGCAGTGCCAGATAAAGTGCAGGAAGTCAGACTCATGAATATTGCCACCTTTTTTCAGACATGACACTTGTTTGTTGCTTGCAACGAACGCAGTACTGTTCGTCGCAGCTCCGACGAGACAACTTACACATCAAACGATGAAACACTCTTTGGACGTTCAAAGATGTTCACACGATTTTATGCGAGCAGCAGCAATGTCAAGCCATGGGAAGTCGGCCTGCAGCCTGTGGTTTGTTTGTCTGCATCTTCTGGAAACAGTTCTTCCTCTATCCTTCCCCACCACACCTTGCAAACCGCAAGCCTCGGTTCATTTCACCCCTACTGAAAGATAGCCAAGAAAGTCGCCAGAAAAGCTATGTTGTTCACAGTTATGCTACTGCTAACTCGCTATTGTGGAGAATCCCATGCACGGTGGCCCTCACTTTTTTTTTTTTTTTTTTTGACAGAGCGAGTTAGCAAGAGAGAGAGAGAGATGCAATCGGGGTTGGCTGCTGTGAGCTCTTATGGAATCGAACTGCGACCACCACAGAATTTAGCTGCTGCTGTTATCAGGCGGTCCCGGTGCACGTAGGTGCAAGCGTTCACACGTACAGGTGAGTCAGTATATCCGCCCCGCTGATTAAGCCTATAGCCTTCTTCAGTTGTTTTAAAATGTGTCGCGTTGGCAGTTTTCACAGCTGTGGGATGCAATGTACTCCCAAAGTCTTAATCTGAGTATTTTGCAGAAAAGTGCTTTTTAGCCTTTATACTGTTGTTATAAAATGTTAAATCACGTTATTACAAAAATTAGAACATTAGAACGTGCCAATAATTATATAGAAATTATGGGTGTATAAACTTAATAATTCTACTTTTTTTAACATAGATGTGTGTGTGTGTGTGTGTTTGTGTGTGTGCTCTTGTGCGCGTGTACAGACGTATATGCATGCGTGGGTGGGGGTGTTCGCAAGCATGTGCCGCTGCAGTGTATCTAAACCATTACAATAAAAATAGCTTTTCCTACAGGCAGATAAAGAGTACAGACCGAATTTGCAATATGATTTCAGATATACAACAATAAATAGTTTAAAACCACATGCTACATCCACGTATTTATGAATTCTCCATATTATGTTAATATTTAAAGAAAGGTATGACGGTAAAGAAGGGAGACTATCATCTTATCAGCGCAGCGGTAGTTATCTCCCATTTGCTGCATCAGTCGACACCATCAGTCTTTTCTTCCGCAAGATATAAGTTATCCTCAGCATCACTTCAAAAAGCGAGCATTGAAACCAAACAGAACAAATTGAATGCAGATTCGAATACATTTAAAAATTCGACGACTATCTGTTTACTTAACTATCCACAGAAGGAAACATCAACCTGTCCATACATCTTTGTTCATTGGCAGTGAGAAAGCAGAACTGATGCAGAGTCTTAGGTATCTCGACACAGTGCTAGACAACAAACTTTCCTTCTAGGGAAAAAAACTATCATCGTTTCCAGGAAAGCACACCGTCACCATTTTCTCCTAATGCAGTTGAGTAATTTTGGTGCTAGTGGCCCTGCACTTGAAACAGCAAATTGCAGCTTGATCGAAAGCATTCTAAAATTTAATCTGCCATTGTGGTTCAGGGTTCATGCTATCAAAGGTAAGAAATGTTTGATGAGGGTGATCTATTGGCAGAAAAATCGTTGGTTTTCCTTAAAGACCACTAGGTAACCTGTACACCAGGGCTGTGAGGTTACACCTGTCAGTTCCTTCACAGACCTCTCTCATCGGCTACATCACCATTTCCAAATGCTACCTTCTGGCCGTAGATGGAAACAACTGGTCTCCAAGAAGAATGCTTTTGCCAAGTCCTTCATACCAACTCCGACTGCACTCTTGAACAGAACTAACAAGTGTGTGTGTGTGTGATCATTATTGCTTGGGTGTGAGGGTTAATGTGAGTTTAAGTAGCTGTATTAATGTGTAAGGTGTGACCATATTTTGTTTAATTTATTACTTTTGAGAGCTTCCAGCAAAGAAAAATGTCTGTCTGTTGTAAACAGAAGTCGACAATAAAGCTGTAAGCTGTACTGAATTTGCAAGTCTACTCGCGCCATTTCCTGTCTCTTGTGCACACACTTATTGCCAAAATAAAATAAGACATTAAAAGTAAATGGATGCAAGCAAATAGAAAATTTTACAAAATTTGTTTGTCTGAGGCTGAATAGTGAGACAACAAAGAGCACAGAACTGTCAACTGTGTCTCCCTACTATGGGGAAGTTCATCAAACGTGGAGCAACCACTTACTTGGTTCAGGGGAAGGAACTTTACTTTTATAAACCATCATAAAGAGTTCTCTCCCATGCTCCGTCCTGTTCATACTTTTTAGTATAAATTTTTTTGATGTGGCTACCAGAATCAAACGTATTTACTGACATCTGCTGCATCGCTATGTAGGCCTCATTTTTTGTCGCATAGGCACAAAGAATATTCAAGTGTAAAGTCAACTGCGCAGTCAACACACTGGGACCTACCTTGACTTTTCAGCTTCTAGTGCCATACACTGTGACACACTTCGATCTATTGCGGCGTGAACTGATTCGCCACACTTATATAGTAATCAGCTATCGCCTCGTGAAATACAACAGAAATCACACACACACACACACACACACACACACACACACACACACACACACACACACACACACACAATATACATATATATATGTGTGTGTACATCTTTATGTTTAACAACATTAGATACACTTGGTACAGGGAATTTGGTCTCCCAGGTTGACACAATATCATCGCTTATGGAAGTGATCACGTGTATAGCACGTGGAATAAATGAGTTGGGACGATTTGTTCTGCATACAGGCCAGACCATAGAGTGAGAACTCACATACCAAAACATGATCAGGAATAGTAAGAATACGAGATGCCTTCCTAATAATTTGTTGATTACCTAAGACTGCTAAGTCCCTCTGCTTGTTATCTTTGGAACAAATATTAGAAAGGGAGAAAAACCTGTTTCCTGGGAAGAGATTGCGAAGGAGATAAAAGAAAAAGTGACGAGACTTTCAATGAAGGACTGATAGAACGAGGGGGAATGACAGAGCCGACACAGAACAAGTTTCCCAACTAAGGATCATGTTAGTGTTGAGATTCTAGGGGGAAGGTGATGGTTGGGGGGAAGAGAGAGTGAGAGAGAGAGAGAGAGAGAGAGTGTGTGTGTGTGTGTGTGTGTGTGTGTGTGTGTGTGTGTGTGTGTGTGTGTGTGTGTGTGAAGCTTGAAACTCTTCATTTTATAATGCTTTAGAAAACGGAGGTTTCTGCAAATCCTTATTATGCTATGCGTTCTATAAGCACAGTTCCCAGAGCACAGTTTTCCGGTCTGTCTAATCCGAGGAGAAAAGCACCAGAAGCTGTGGATAAAGGAAACCTGGACAGACGGTCGATTTCGTGGAGGCCGTTTGACTGACTAACAGTTTAGCCAGAGGAGAAAAAGTAATGAAGAAAGCTTTGTCAGGACTGTGACAGACGGCAATAATGATAAACCATTTTAAGAAAGAAAAAAAAACCTGACAAAACCTGGAAATGGACTAAAAGGGTTTTTCTTTCTATTTTCATTGCCGCCGACGACACTGGCGGGATGATAAGTCGATATTAACGGCAGTGTAACAATCGCAGTGTCGTTCACAAAAGATAGACAAATTCCTGTCTTTGGTACGTCGCTACATCACTGATGTTACGGTAAGGCCGCCTCGTCAGGCAACGGGCGATAGTGGGGGAGACAACACTCGCACGCTACCACTCGAGCCTTGTCTCCCTTGATGTCTCGTGCAGGCTTTTGGACGGTGACGAACTACTTAGACTTAGAGTGACGGCATTTCTGTCGGCTGACCGCCAGATGGGCTTCGGACACTGACCGCACTCGTGCGGCCACGAGTTGGAAAGGGAAAGGGGTGGATGAGCGGCAAGAAATGCAGCTGACCAGCAGACACCTTTCGCACCTGTTGTGACCTAGTTCGCCCTGGACCACGCCCAAACAAGCCCTTCTCGTAACAGATGGTCAGCGAAGACAGTTTACGAGACTGGGGGTCGGAGATGGGGGGGGGGAGATGGGGGTAGGGTGGATGAATGGGCGGGTGGACAGGCACGGAGGAAATAGCCTCGTTATCAAGTAGTTCAGGCTGTTTGGACTGAAGTATGCTGGAGAAGCAAGTACGAACGATAAGTGGCATTGGCAACCACACATTTTCGCAAGAATACCAAAAAAGACAGGGTATTTATAGTTATAGTACAACATTCTACATCACAACGCGCACGTGGAGACGTCCTGTCTTGGTCGCCTACATAACACACACACACACACACACACACACACACACACACACACACACACACACACACACACACACACACACACACACACACACACACACACACAGACTGTGCTTTTTACCTATATATGCGGTATGTCTCGATAAAATTTTAGAAGTAATTTTAAGTTTATTACAACAGAAATCGTCTTGTGTGTTTGTATTTCGCACTTGTTTCAAGCGAGAAAGACCTCCACAACGCTTGCGTACAGTTGATCCGGACAAGTCTGATCCATCTGGCCCTCTAGTGTTGCTAGTTAGCGACAGCAAGCCAGAGGGCACCACAGACGACAGACCCTGCGCATGCCTGGTTTCGAGGAGTAGTCACAAAGTCCCTTCAGAATAGTAAGGGCCACCCTGTTTGCCAATCTATTTTCCCAGCCAGCCCCTTCACCGAACCTATTCACCAACCCATGAGTCAGTCCATTTACCAGTCCGGCTAGGGGCAAGGCTGTAGCACAAGGCATAAGAAAACATATCTCACGTAGGCTACAGCGGCACGTGACCAGGAAACCAGACCAGCTTATTGTTTCGAGCAGTATACTTGATCACGTGGCCCACTGGCGCGGACTTGATTTAAACAAGAGAAACACGTGCGTGGAAACGCGACACTTTTGGCGTACTGAGTAACTGAAATGTAACCACTGAACCGGGTATTGTCAGAAAAGAAGGCTTTGAATTGGGGAAAAAAGGAAGTAAGAAGGATATAAAAAGAAAGAATAACGACATGCAAATTTACTGAGGAGGAAGATCAAGGCCAGCAAGAGATGGAGAAAGAGGCAAACAGGTGTTAGCTCTCTTCTTCTATGTTCTACAATCGCGACAAACTTAGATTAACTACGGTGGTAGAACAACAAGGAGAAAAAAATAGAATAGAGAAAGCAAACATTATATAAAAAAATTTTGGTGCCAGTCTAAAGTGTTGTGGAACAAAATGAATACACCTGCTAAAAAGAGGCAGCAAACTCAATCCATTAAAACCAAAATCATTTCTGTAGCTTAATCACAACCAGGGTTACATAATTTTAAACTGATTTTGACTTTGAATGCTGGCGTAGGTAAGTGTTACAGTTCAGACCAGTGACATTTGCTTGAAGTCCCAATTTTAACGTGATTTTACTAACCCTTTACAGTACCTGGTGTCCTGAAAAAAAATTAGAGTAATTAATTGTGTTAGCAAGTGTTGGCAGATGATGATTTCAAAGTGTTTAGTACTTGGTGTAGACCTTTCAAAATCTGCATTTTATTTATTTTTAGCCTCAAACATAAAGCTACCCAGCATAAAAATAGATGATTTAAAAACTATTTGAGCGATAGAGGAAAGTTTGGTTCATTGAAATCAGTAAGAAAAGAATCTTTTTTGTCTTTTTTGTTCTGCTTATTTCGATTTAAAATTCAGCTTGGAGTAGCTTTGTGTATTAAGCTTGAAATGCTCGATCTTCTTCAGTGACAAGAAGCAGTCACGAAGGTGAGACACGAGCTGAGCTGTGGATGTCTCCAGTGAGTGAATGTCCCCAGCCTGGTCTAACATTAGAATAGTCTGTGTCTGTTCTCAACTCTGGCCCTGCACGGTCGTGGGCTGGGGATCCTAAACACGGCCCCTTGGAGAATGAATTAGTAAGACGCCAAATGTGCTGCCGCCACGGGATTTGACCCCCAGCTCCTAGGCTACCCAAAGGCGTTCCCAAAGATAATAGGAACACAAGGACCGGGTGACCATGTCCTTCCCCGACCCACTTCATATTTCAAAGACGAGCCACTTGCGGTTCTGTTTGCCCAGGCACTTAATTTTTCAAGAAAAGCTGCCCATCCTTTTATTTCCGTTAAACCCCTGAGCCACGCTGGCTTTTAATCCTAAGAAGTAATTGGGTACACACGCACCCGGTCATTAGTGAGAACTCCGCTGTCTCTGGTCTACTTTTGTGTCAGAAATAGATTTCACTTCTTGCAACCATATAAACATGTATGTGTTTGTGCATATAGAGCTATAAATACTTCATGCATAAAAAGAATAATTCTTATATCTATCGACACAACACTTCGTATCAATAATAAATGTTAAGCTAAAGCGCACGCACACACAAACACACACACATGCACACACACGCACACACAAACACGCACGTATGCACGCACATAGATAATTGTTGCCAGTCTCTCACTGATTTCTCTGGGGTTTTTTACGATATTTCCCCAAACATTGATAGTTCTAAGCTTTTACGACGATGGTGGTGGCTCTTCCACTTTAACCAATCGCCAACTTAAAGTGACGATCTTTAACAAATGTGTAGGCACTGCACTAGCTCAGAATCTGTGAACTACACCAACAGTGTTAAAAATGAGGTACCTCAGCATTTGCGCTAGACCGTGTCTACACTGCTTGTATAAAATTAACGTGTCCGAAATGTACCCGCACACGAACCACTCACTCGGCCTCACCGATCACTCCTCACGAAAAGGAAGGGGGAAGAGCAGGACGAGAATAATCGGGGGGATTGGTGGTGGTGGTGTGTGTGTGTGTGGGGGGGGGGAGCACATAACAAGGCCACAATAGCCTCGACGAACCGCTTAACCATCCGGTAGTCTGAAGCACTTTTTCACTCATTTGATGATCGTCCGCTGAGTTCACTTCATGCAGGACTTTGTGGTGAAACTTTTGCAGATTAGGTCTACATTGTAAACAGTCCTAACAGAACAGTACCCACCGATAACGACCCAACCACTCGCGATCGAATGCTGGTGTGGTCGTAAATAAAGGGAGATTATCCATTGTCGCGGCGCTCTTTGAGAAGGCCATTTTTGGAAGAAAGAGCTTTGAAAGCCGGGTGTCCTCAGACTGTTTGCTTTCCTAATTCATCAAACAGGACACTGAGATGGAGGGGAAAATAAGGGGATCTTCTGTGCACCTGCGACCATTTTGAGTCTTCATTCTGTGCCTTAGGTGTGTCTTGTCCGTTCATCTTTCAAAGAGGCTTGCGTTTTCATATCGCCGACAGGTCGCCGAAGGTTTGATAATAACGACGATGGAGGTGCTGGTAATGGTGGGAGGCGGTGTGGGAAGGGGTGGGATCTTTCATGTGTTCAAAAGTACACAAGGACTGACAACCTCTACCTCGCGTCCTTCTTCCCAAACCACAAACGAATTTCCGGTTTATTTTCACAAGAATGACAAGGATAACATCGCAAGAATCACTGAAACGGTGCGAGTCTAATCCATCCATCCATCCATCCATCCATCCATCCATCCATCCATCCATCTGACCTTCAGTCATCTTGTCTTCCTCTCTTTTACTTCGTCCATCTGTCTTTTGGTCCTGACATATGCCTTATCTGCTCCTCACCTTTTTCTTTTCGTTTTTATGCCTATCTACGCCCGTGTACATAGCGTGCAACCACTCTCTATCTTTCTCTCATTCTCTCTCTCTTTCACACACACACACACACACACACACACACACACACACACACACACACACACACACACACACAAAAGTAGGAATTAAGTCATCTTCTGATTTTTATCCGCCATACAAGCATATCAGGGTTATTAAATAAGGGAAGAAAAGAACAAGAAAAATAGAAAATTAAAGAAAGAATTAAAAAAAAACCCGAAGGAAGGAAGGAAAGAAAGAAGGCAGGGATGAAATGCACGAGATGAAGGAGACAGTTGCATGTCTGAAAGATGTGCAGTGAAGAAAGTAATTGCAGGGTTGTCTGAAGATTCTTGCCAAAGAATTAACTCATTGTTCGCGAGTCTCTCTTGATATCCACAAGTTATGGCACAGCTTGAAGTTCTCGAAGCTGCTTCTCTCACTCGTATAAACAAATAACCCGAACATCACTGTCTGCTTGTGTACCTCTCGGTCGTGCATCTGTCCATGGCCCCTAAAATGCTCCGTCGAAATAGCATCATGCAATGCCTAGCACTTTGAGAAGTCTTAAGGAAAAAGATCTTATTTAGTACATGAATCCTGTCGGCCTCGTTTGCAATATCCCCTATCCTACCATCTTCCTTTGTAATCCCGATAATCTTTCCACCACGGCTACCTAAAGAGTCCAGCTTTGTGCCCAGGCATGTGGTGTTAATAAATCTCCGAAAGCTCGAAACTCAAGAACTCAATACTCATTACTCTTTGCTAAAGGCACACTACTCCTTTCCAGGCGACATCACTCTTGGCACGAGCCAGGTGTGCAGAAGGCCGCCAGTTGGATGGCGCAAAGCAGTCAGCGAAACTCGCCCGTAAAATATAAATTGTTCAGCCAACAGCTAAGCTTAGCCATCAAGCTAACCTAGCGATGTTCTTTGCAGCCGGATCCAGGTTGGTTTATCTGTGTGCACGCCGCTGCAGACTTGGCTTGCAGTCAAACACTTTTCCCCCAGAATAATATGGCCTCTTCAAAATATTGGATCGCGGAAACGTTGGAGAAAATTACTTTGTGCGCGTTTTTTTTTAAACTGAGCATCGTCGATGTCTTTCTTTGTGACTTTGCACTGGAGTGAAGGCCAAAGCACGTTGTTTAGTTAATTGAAAAATATTGCAGAAGCTCTTTTCTATGGCAAAATGCCGACCGTAACGTTTGTGTTGTATTACGAAGGTGCAGATCCTTCGAATGCAAACTCTAAGCTCTTTTTGTTAAAGAGAATATTTTTGTGACAAATTAGGTGACAAAAAATATTTTTTTTGTAAATGCTTTGTTTATTTTCTCGAGAAGCACAGTTGGATTTAAAATGTAGCTTTTTACGTCGTCTAAAGTTGAACACAAGTTAATGAATCGTAGTCTTAAAGGTTTCGTAGAGTGCAACATGTTTTTCTGATAAGGGTATTAGCAGCTGAAAGAAACGATTTCCCAAAATTCTATTCGATAACCCTCTACCCCTTTTCTCTTCCGTTCTCGAGATACGCCTACAAACATCACCACGAACAGGAAAATGCTAACGTGACGTCACGTTTGTACACATATGCCTAATAAGCGTATATTCCTAGCTCTTCCATTGGGTGAGACTAACTAAACGTATCCAGGTACAGACCTGACATGTGTGTTGTTGGCGTCGTTTCTGTGTGTGGCGATGTATGTAGGCATATTTCTCGACAACGATAGGGGATGTAAGCACATTTGGATAAATAATATTCTGCACGAAGATGTACCCAAATCACTATAAAAAATGCACCCAAATACTCCCTTGATAACAGCGAGCTTACGTTTATGACATTAAAACAAATGTCCTTTACAACGCGTAGCTTGGATCTTCCATGTGGTGTGGTAGTCTTCACTCAGATTTTAATGATTTATTTTGGAATGAGCTAAACTCACTCTTTTCAAAATAAACTTTGCACTTGGGTTGCCATGACCCAGCTGCCATTTACAAAGCGAATTTTGTAGTTTGTCCATTTTTTCCCCAGGACCCTCCAACTTACCTGTTCTCCCTTCTCTTCCTGGTGTTAAATAATTTCAAGATAACCAGCAGCATCTGACCGCACGCGTGAACAGCAGTGTCCATGTCCACAAATGAAGAAAGCGGAGGAGTTGACCAGACAAATCGTGTCTTTGTGTCGTGAGGACTAACTTCTGGTTATCAGACGAGGGACTATTCACGCCTCTCATGGCGGCCAGGACTAACGCCATTTTCAAAAAGTCAGAAGTCAGTTCCTTTTAGCCTGCAGTTTGGGTCAGGCTGCATCGGAAGCCTGTTGGATGTGGTCTTGATTTGTCAGATTGAGGCTTACAGCATTGGTGGCAACATTGGACGACACTTCCGTCTCATTATGCAGATATTGGAAGATGTTTACTTAATCATATTAGTGTTGCGTCGCCCTCTCCCTCCCGCCCTCCCCAAGAAACACGTGCAAACCCCGTTGCCACAAGATGACAGCAGAACACTACCCTAAGAGATATTTCGACTTAACGTTGTATTTAGGGTCAGATCATGTGATTCCGTTTGACAGCCAGGGTTAAAAACCAATTTTGTATTAAACTCCGATGTGTGTGGGGGGAGGGTTAAGGAAAGGAGGGGACGTGTCATTTTCGTCTTCGTTCCCCTTTGTATGAATTATCTCCCTTGGTGCGAAACGCGAGACGCCACGCCAGGCTACTCGGCGCTAGTCACGTGCTCGTCACGTGCATGCCTGACACGAGACAAATAGGACTACGTGGCCGGTACGTCCTTACGACGCGCTCCCTTCTGTAGAAGCATTTTCGACCCGATTAGCAAGATCAAGGCCAGGAAATGAGCACTCTAGCCAGAGTCTACATACGTCCCTGTCCTCAACCATCGCCCACATAACACCCACCTCCCTAAACCTGCCTCATCCCGCCCCCTTGTCGTTCGTCATTTTGTTTCCTTTCAGTTCCTGAGTCTTCTGTCACATACGTTTTTGAGTCAAAATGATAAGCAAGATAAGATGAATACAATTTTTTTGTAACTTTACAGAAAGGTATGTCGGCGTTATCGTCTCCTGTCGAGTTGCACCAATATTTAAATCTAGAGTCTGAGGTGGTTCTGCCGGTTGAGCGTACAGCGTTTGGAAGAAGGAAATGTCGGTACCCTTATCTGATTGTGTAACGGCATTTGACATCCTTTGGAGTGTGGTTAAGGGTGCCGGGTGGGGGGGTGGGGAATATGAAGGAGAGATCTTTTTGGAACTGGGAGCGAGTGGTGATGGTGGAAGGAGAGATGCAATTGTCGAAACAAAGGTAGAAGGAACGGTGCGTGAAAAGGAGGGTAAATCGGAGGGGGGGGGAGCGGTTATAATACGGAGAAGCTAAGGAGGAATGTCAGCAATGGTTTATGGAAATTAAAAAAAGGAAAACTTTCAAAGGCTGGACAGCCGAGATATCGTATGTCGGGCTGGACAATGACAGGGCTCTAATGAGAGCGCAGTCTGGTGTTCATTCATGCCCGAAATGGGCAGTCCTCCGGGTCAGGGGCAGTGAATCAGATCCTCCCATTCACACAGCGCCGCGCCGGTGTCAGCAAAAGGTGACTGGAACCCTGGTGGCTCAGGCGATGAGTAGGCGGGCTCCCGTGAACGTTCTTCTACACTGGGCGGGGTGAGAGGGCAGGAGATCGGCAGGAAGGACAACGACTCCTGATGGAAAGGCTTTTTTTTTTCTCCCCCTGAGACCAAGGAGTTTCTAGCATCGACGGTGGGTCGTCTCGGGTGTACGCTCTATACGCTGTCACCTATGTCTTCTCGGGTATCCCTCGTTTAGCCTCAGCACACCCGTAATGCTGCCTGTTTATGTGAGCTGCCGGTAAAACAAATGACAAGGTGTGAAAACAACTGCTGACCTCCCCACCTGCGGAAATCGAGAAAGTGAAATAGCGAGACGTAGCTGTCTGTATGTGCAGCTGTCTGTATATGTAGACGATCCGTAGCCGCAACCACTTGATGGCCACTGATTTTTAAAAATTAAGCGCGCGCACACACACACACACACACACACACACACACACACACACACACACACACACACACACACACACACACACACACACACACACATTCCACCGCGTCGCAATCTAGGAGGATACTCTCCACAGAAAGTCCAGTGTGTTGTGCTCCCTTCCCGCCACCTTAACCACATCATGATAAACGTCCTCATCTTGACAGCCGAGTTGTCGATCTTTGAAACGAAAAACTCTTCAATACGTTTGTTTGGGAGACGGTAACACGTTCAACAATGGGTCAGGTCAGCTTAAGTTTTCATGCGCCTCCCCACAAGCCATTTCTTTGAGGGCAGGGGAGGTAAGACGTAAACAACGCCTTTAGTATTCGTCAGAGTTGTCTAAACTCACAGTGTTCCAGAAGCACAGATCGCAGTCGTTATTAAAAGCTTTGTTTTGGCAAACCTGTCCACGAAGGGCAGCACGGAACACTTCGAGGGGAACCTGCCCCCCTCAAGATACATTAAGGAAAATGTTCGTCTAATATCCTGTCGCCACTTTCAAACCTTTCAGCCCTGATAGAACCCTTGTAAGATGTCCTTTGGCTTTAGCTACAAACAAATGTTTTACTTTCAGTTAAATGTCCAAACAGTGTTCGTATACGTCTAGTTACGTTAAGGTTCTCAAAAAGTTTATATTTTTCAGGTAGTCGACATTCTCAGGCTATTGACATTGCAGTGTACAGTAGTACCTCGGCACTCGACCACAATCAGTTCTGGAAAGCGTGTCAAGTGGCGATCAGTTTGAGTGCTGAAAAATTTCTTTGGCATAAGAAATGATGTCAGTGTATTTTATTAATTCCGATCTGTTATTTATTGATTGACTTATTTATAGTAGTTTAAGGTAAGCATCACGTGTAAGCGTTACGTCTCACACAGACACAGTCCGATGGTCGAGTGCCGACCAAGTGATGAACCACCGAAATAGAATTTTCTCGAAACGAATGGTCGAGGACAGAAATGTTGGAGCGCGGAACAGTTCAAGTGCCGGTGCCATTGTAGTTTACATTCTGTCGTTGTTGACCTTCTCGCGTGGCCGAGGGAATGAAAGAAGAAGTTTAATGACTTACCTGAGATTCGCACAGTAAGTCTGTCTACTTACTTGTCTCTCGCCCTCTCTGCGCCTGTCTGTCTGCTTGTCTACCTTTGTGTCTCTCAATGAGGGTTTTTTCGTTTAGATCGGTGTCCTATGGTAACAAACAATCAGAATTTAGCAGTTTTCTTACTGCCTTGTGCAAATCAGAAACGGGGTGGGGGTGGGGGTGGGGGCGGGGAGGGGCAAGCGTTTGTGCGTGGCTTGGCTTACAGCGGTCTTCAACTGTGGGCGTCACGATTTCAGCTTCATTAACACGGAGAAAGAGCGATTTAAATCCAGGAAAAGTTCTTAGTGACTTTCACGGTTGCCTGTTCTTGCCTTGTTCTTAGGTAGAGGGTAGAGGAAACAGCAAACCGATGAAAGCGAAGCCTGACAGTCTGCTTCTTTCATGAACGAGTTCTGCGCGCTCTGCCTGTGTCTGATCTTCCACCTTTAATTGTGTGCGCTGGCGGAGAGAACATTTGTTGGCCTTTGCTAGCAACACCTTTTTTAACAAGTAAGGAGAACTAGACGGAAGGGATGGATGGTTTTGAGAAAATAAAGTTACTTTCACTCATTTTAAAGATACACAGTAACTGACCCATGAGCAGCTTGTTTATTGATCAGCACAACTAAAAGCCTAATTTAATAATTATATGGGCTTTTCACAACTAGCAAGTTTAAAACAATGATCTATGTGTTTTGCACAACAGATATTTTGTGGACTAGCTCATCTTAATGCTAAAGAAATGCTCATTCTTTTGTGTGTGTGTGTGTGTGTGTGTGTGCGTGTGCGCGCGCGTGTGTTAGCGTGCGTGCCTGTGTGTGCATGCGTGTGTGTGTGTGTGTGTGTTTATATATATATATATATGTGTGTGTGTGTGTGTAAGAAGGCCGTTCGTAAAACTGTGACTAACGTATTATTTCTTATTTATTGCTCTCACTCTCTTTATTCCTGACTTTTTACATTGTTGTTGCGATAATTTATAACACAACAGTGATCTTTTTCACACATCTCTTTACGCTCATGTCTCAGTAAAAGGAACTGAATGGCTGACAGACTGACCCCCACATCCGCTTTAACCGCCGACCAGCGCGTACTGCGCATGCGCTGAATAATTGACGAAATGCCTTCATTCAGTTCTTTCCCGGCTGCATCGCTGTTTGGTCACGGTCTCAATTTAATTAGTGAGGGCGACACAAAAAGCTTTTCGGACCATGAAAGTGGCAGAAAATTATCCCGGAAATTGGATGTGCTGAGGTATGAACATCATCATAACACGAGCACTACGCTTGTTTGGCCCTCAATAACTGCTGGGTTAGCAGCTTGCCACCGCCGCCAGAGGTGTTAATTCACATCAAGTACGGGTCGAAGTTCAAGCGTGGAATAGAGAGAAATGTGTATGCGGGCGCTGTGTGTGTGTGTGTGTGTTTGTACGTGTGCGTGCGTGCGTGCATGCGAACCTCTTGCATCTGGCGGCATCCAAATTCTACCTCTCAAGAAAGATTGGACGAGCAACATTGACTGTCGGCATCTCCCCGATTAGTTACAGGGGAAAGCTACATACGTATGTTCTGATACATTCTGCCTCACTTCCGTCATCACTACTACTTGAGAGTATTATGTGTATTGTCTCTATGTTACAAGCAGTACTATGTAACTTTGGCGAGCTGATGGTAAAACAGGGGGAAGTAAACTCATCAATAGACCCGCTAAAAAAGAGGTAGTGTATTGGTCGCTTAGTCAAAGGTTAGTCAACTGTTCGAAAACAGATTCATATTGGACAACAAAAAAACAAAAAAACAAAAAAACAAAAAAAAAACAAAAACAAACAAACAAACAATCCAACCAAACAAAAAAAACACGAAACCCCAACTCTATGTTGGATGAAAACACGTTTTGTTGGACAAAGTACAATACCGTCATGCCCCCCCCAAAAAAAAAAAAAAATAAAAAAACAAAAACAAAAAAATGTTGGGAAAATGCCTTCATATTGGATGCAAATATCTTCATGCTGAACAAAATTCCTTCACACTGCATGAAACAACCGTTACATTGGACAAACATACCTTTATCCTGGATGAAAACAATTTTGTGTTGGATACAAAAGACAGTTTCAATGCTAAACAAAAAGACATTCTTCAAGTCGGACAATGTTATGGGTGCTCGGATGTGTGAGGCAAGTTCAGGTCTGTTTTAAACACTGAAACCCGGGGTAGCTCTGCTACAAACCGAGGCGACTTTAGCCTCAACAGCCTCGCATGTCAACTGCTGCCGTGAGTAGCTCTGGAGTAGCGTTCCCTACCCATCTCCCTCTTACCCCAGCATCTCCCACTACCCGCTAAGTTACCCGGGGTACCCACCTGTTCCTTTTCCAAGGCAAACAAAAGCGATTTCAAGTGCACCCACCCCTTTTCACTCTCTTTTCATGCATTGGGAGCGCTGCGAGAGGCTCGCATAATTTGACTGGCGCTCGAATTGTCAGAGAAACACGGTGGGAGTGAGGGGTGTGGGGTCTCGGGTGTGGACAGAGCTGGGGTGCAGGTTTTAATCACTTGGAGGGTCGATCAGAATGACGTACTCTGAAGCCTCATTTTGGTCCAACGACTTTAAAAACAAAATCATTTATGTATTCAATTTTAGTCATTCTTTCTTTTGTGAGTCCTTCATTGAATTATTTTTGTCATTTTAAAATCATTTATTCATTCAATGAACTTTGGTCGTTTGTTCGTGTTTTATTCATTTTTTCGTAAATTTTTCTTCATTCATTCATTCATAAATGCACGTTAAAAGAAACGAGTCACTCGTGCACACAGCAAGCTCAAGCTCACTAGGCAAAGGGCACAAAACGCTTTCTCCCTCCCGAACGCTTTGTGAGTTTTTGTCGAGCTTAATCTGAGGCTATTGCCAAGGCATCCTTTCTTCATTCAGGGTCTTAGCTAGGGGGTGATAAACACTACCCGCCTGCTCGCGTGACGCCACCCACCTACCCTTGATAGACAAGCGCGCACGGGTACCCTTGACAAAGACAAATGCAGGAACACACACACACACACACACACACACACACACACACACACACACACACACACACACACACACACACACACACACACACACACACACACACACATTTCTTATTCCACGTTAGTTAGACTGGAAGAGAATATGCGGCATTTAAAAACATTCCATAGGTGATGAAGTTGTTTTGGATCCTAAAGGAAAACCAGAGAGCAGCTAAGCATGAAAGTTCCCTTTCTTTTGAGTAAGAAATAAGCAGCCCACACTTCGGTCGGTGTGGTTTACATTTTACTGTCTGTCGAATTAAATAAAGGCGAGAAAACCTTTACAAATGTGTTTATGTAGGCGGATCGAAACGTGAATCCTGTAGAATTGTGGGTGAATGTTATCATGATAGATGACATGCTGCTTCACTACTGATCTAAAATCCTGTATTTCAGTTCACTTTCTCCGTTATTTTCATGCCTTTCTTTTTTGAATTGCATTTGACGTGTGACGTATGGCACACACCTGCACGCACATGAAAAACAGTAAATCAAGCTCTGATTTTCTCGAAACAGAAATTAGTGTATTTTCAAGCATTTGTAAAATAAAATGAAATGAATGGCAGATATTAGAAAGACTATATTTGTCACGGATCGACCCGTGACAGTAATGAATGGCAGAAACGGAGTTAGCTCCCTTGTTTGTTTTGTACAGCAGGGTTAGTGGCCCTTGGGGGGTACGTTTTTGCTATGGTTGAAAGGCGTGACGTAAAAGATGAGTATGACGTGGGGTGTCGTCTGCAAGAGCGCAGAAGTTTCTGGAGAGAGAGAACAAAAGATGGTTTGAGTGGAATGTACTGGTGTGTGTGTGTGATTATTCGAGAAAAGTAAAGGAGGTCGGCATTTGTAGTATTGTTTGGAGTAAGTATATAGGCTTAGTGTTTCGCCAGTTGTTGTGTTTCTACGGGTTTATTCAGAAAATTGGAGTATTGCTGTGTGTTTGAAAAGATTCGTCAGTTGTTGTGTTTCTGCCAGTGGATTCTATATTGGGAGTAATTGCTGTGCTTTTGGAGATTCGTAGTGGTGAGTATTTCTATATAATTTCAAGGAGTATTACAGGCAAGTGTACATCTGTGGGTGCGTGAGTTGTGATCAGACATTGACAGTGTTATGTGGTCATGTACGTTTTGAGAAACTGTTGAACATTGGAAGAAAATTAAGCAGATATAGAGAAGAGACGGTGAGCGACGTTTGAGTGGAAGGTTGAAAGAAGACATTTACGTTGTTGAAAGGATATTCCTGTCCTGTTCGCTGGTTCTCATATATTGACTGGGGATATTTAGAATATTAGTAGGGTTTATGAAATCTTTAATTTAGCTGCGATATATGTTGATGTAACTTTTATTTGAAATTCGTTGAGTGTGGGAAAATATTTGGATTTTTTTAAATTATAGAGATATAGGAACCCACGTGCAGGTCTTTGTACTTTGTTGTGTGAAAGGACACGTGAAGAACGCTGTGAGGTCAGTGTGTGTTGTATGTGAACCGTCCACACGTCCCGTGCATTCTTGACAATATTAATGGTTGTTAAAATCACCTGATATCAGATTGGTGAGCTGATAGAGGCCTATAAACGTTATTTACGTTGGCGCTACATCGATGATTGACTTTGTTTCTTCTTCTATTTGCTAAGAATTAACCCGAGTGCAATAAGTTCCTTAAATAACACTAATTCAATTTATCTGATCGTATAACACTTTTTTTTTTTTTTTTTACCTCGGCTTCTAAACTAGGTGAAGACCTTGGTTCCGATGACCTCGTAAATGTCAACTCGCTGACTGGGCAACGTCTCCTAATCACGTGCTGTTCTCTCATTGGCTACTGCCATCAATGGCTTAAGATGTTACAATGTAAGTCAATTCACGTGTTCTTTTCTAAAAATCAAATTTAAAAATTCATTAGCAAGAAGTTAATAAAACAGCTGTGTGCTGTCTGTTGACTTGCCAGCAGCACTGGGCTTGATTATTTATTAATTTTTTTTGTGGGGCGCGGGTTCGCCTTTAAGCGTTTCGTGCTAGAATAAAATACCGGACACAGAAGAAAGACGAGTTGGCCTGAGGCCAAGCAGCCGTCGCGGTCTGCAGTTTGGATCACGTGAGATGAGTGATCTATGACCCAACGACTTTTCAATCAATTACGCATACAATTTTGAACGTTAGTTAATTTGGGGGGGGGGTCATTATTCCATTGAATTATTTTATCATTTATTCGTTATAATATCATTAATTCATTGAACTTTGGTCATTTTTAAAATTCATTCATTTATTAAAATTTGGTAATGTATTTTTTTTATTTGTTCCTTCGTCGTTAATGTCTTCATTCATGTATTCACTTAGTCCCTTCTGCAAAGTTTTTTGTTAAGTCGCACTAAGCGACTGGACGACCGTAGAGGTAGGAGAGGGAAGCTGTGTCGGTGTTTGGTTTCCTGCTGAGCCACTCCGCCAGGCCAGCTTACCTCGGCAATGACATGAAAGTGATAAATATTTTGTGCGCCAGACTGGAACGAACTCTAGGCTTAACGTGTGGCTGAGGGATTTCTCTCCAGGAGACACCAGTCTGTGTGCCTGTGTACTAAGATATATATATATATATATACATGCGCGTGCGTGCGTTCATACGCATTATATGTGCAGGAAGCACTCCTCAACATAACAAAGAGTTGCAATTAATAACTGAAAGTCAAATTAAGCAATCATGTGCAAGGAAACACACACACACACACACAATGTATCACATACCTACATGCACATAAATAGATGCCTGATCTAGCCACACGCATGCATACATATACACAGCGCACAAACAAATACATATACATACATAGATACCTACATATAGACATTCCTCCCAACTTACCTACCCACGTACTCCCTAATGTTATACTACATCCTACAACATCTAACTTTGACTGTGCTTCGTTCTTGCAGACAGACAGACAGACAGACAGACAGACAGACAGACAGACAGACAGACAGACAGACAGACAGACAAGCGACTGAAAGAGAGCGAAGAAAGATGACGAGGACCGTTCTGTGTGAGTAGGAGGTAAATGGCCGAGGGCGAGTGTGGAGAAGGACGTTGTGTCATGCAAATGAGCCAGGTGCTCCACTCGTCAAACACTGGCGTGTGCCAGGGTCGTCATGCATAAATTTATCGCGCCCCCCTCCCCCTGGCGGCGGGCAGAGGCGGGCGAGACCAGACACTAGTAGGCACAGGGTTAATTATAGTTGCGGGGAGATCTTCGAGATGAGAACAAAATATGGATTACTTCATACTAGTACAAGAAGGTTCTGTCTCCCTCCCACCCTCTACCCGCAATTCCTTAGCACGATTGTGGCAACATGGCGTGTCGAGACAACGGGGCAATTTAAAGCCCGGATGCGGATGGTGGACGTTGTACATAATCTTCACTATTATTATTATTATTAATCGTTTCCCTCCTCTCCACTCACACAAGCTTTTCCCTTTAATTAGCGTCCTTCATTTCCAGTCTTTAAAGCGGTAGTCGTGTTGGTGAGGGCGCTAGTCGTAGCAAGAATAGCAACGGCTGTAGGAGGAGGAAGCTGATTAATTGTGCTTAATGCATCTTCGGTTACTTTTCTTGGAGGATCCCTGTAGTGTTGCTTTAGGAACGAGTAATGATTCGGCATGCGTGATGTTTCATTCGTAAATAAAATAAAGATAAATAAAAATAAAAAATGTTTAAAACAGGATAAACTATCGGATTTCAATCGCACTTCCTCGAGTCTATCGCACGAAGATGTGAAAAACGACGACAGACGAGGGGAATAATGAATGGCTTGTTGGTTTGATACCTTAACTGACACCTGGTCACTGACCGCATTCTAAGGAGTGGTGGTGGTGGGTGGGGGGCTACGGGAACAGCAATAAGAGATCTGAAGTGTCGTTAACATACGTCAGCAGATATCGCAACGGACTTGGATCGGTAATGATGCTTTATAGTAGGGGTTGAGGGGGGGGGCGGTTGTAGTGATTGGCGTTTTATGCCGAGTCAGCAACTAAGGCTATATCACGACAAGGCAGCCAGCCCTGTAAACAGATACCACATGCAGAGATAGAACAAATCTGACTCCAGGACAGCCAGTCCTCGCTGTATTGAATGCTTTTTTCGGCGGTTGATTGTATCGGTAAAGATGCCTTACATGTCTGTGACATTTGCACCCTAAATTCTATCAGTGTCTCTAGCACCGACTCGCATGCACTACTATCATTCAGTGTTGCCTTCACAGACTCTTTGGTGGTCATCAACAGTACTAGTACTACGTTGATCTCCGTGAGGGACACCTGCACCTAGTCATGTCTAACCGTTACCCTTCCATTATGCTCGTGAGAATGAGCAGGGGGCTGTGGAGTGGATACCCGTATCCTGGCCCACAATGAGCAGGGATAATGAGCTGGATACCCATTTGCAGGCCGAAAGAAGAGGGTTGAGAGTCGAATAAAGGTTTGCTGTCCCACAACCACTCACATCAGGAAGTCACGTTTCGGCGAGAGAAAGTCATGAGGCTTGATTTCTTGGACGATAATTTCAGCTTGCGATACATATTCTTTATAACTATTTCTAATGTTCGTGGATTTATTCTAAACTTACATTTTTATGTTCGTCATGTTTGAGCATCTTTGCAGATATGGGCAGCAAACAATATGCGAATAACAGAGCGATGCATTTGCGCTACCATTCATCCATCCTTTATTCGTTTTTGGTCTTCTTTGTGTGACTGATGTTCTTCTTCCTCTCTCTAGCCCATCAGGTCAGGCCAGGAGAAGAATGGCGTGGCGGCATCAAGATCTCGTTAGTTGTCACAGAACTTCGTCTGCAGAGTGCAGTCACTGCCAGGCATTCTTTGTCCCTGGATGTCTGGCAGTGTGTCTGCTTGCTGCTTCCTTCCAGCCTTTTGCTGACCACATCAGCAAGCAAGTCAGGTGCACGTGCTCTGGTGTCTAGTCTTCAAGGCTACGAGGACCTTGCTGACGACCAGCTCAAGTTTCTAAGATACGGAGATTCATGAGCATACGGGTACAAAGCTTGAAGAACATACGGGCATTAAACTGCTTGAATATGAGTTTCCCGCACATACAAACATGCAAGCAATAGGTTCCCCGAACAAATGGACTCTGTTGCCTTCACGAAACTCTTTCGCTTGTGCGAGTCGAACACCGGTATTAGGTTTGCATGGGGATTGGAGAGACATTTGAAGAAAGAGAGAAAGAAAAGAAACAGAAGACAGAAATGATGAGAGAGATAGTGAGAGGAAAGACAGGTTAGAAAGGACAGGAGAGGAGAGGGGGGCAGGAGGTAGGCGAAAGAGAAAACATGAGAGGACAGAAGACAGAAGAAAGCTGACAGGTACTTGTATTGAGCGGAGACATGATACAAAGATACTCAGAGACAGAAGAGAAATAGGATATAACAAAAAAGCGGGAGAGAGAGGAACTTGATATATGAATGAGGTAGAGAGAGGACAGGACAGCACAGAGAATCAGGGGAGCGATTTGGAGAGAAAGCGAGAAGACACGAAGGACAGGAGAGGGGAAGAAAGGGAAAGAAAAACTGAAAAGGAGAGCAGTCACGAAAAACGAGATAGAAATTGGAGAAAAGTCTTCTACACATTTAATTCCCCTTCTCATACAGCCGACCACGAAGTTCTCCCAAGGCTACTCCTCAACAGCTGGACACAAACTCCACCTACTTGTCTCTCCTGCCCCTATACCCTGCTTTCGCTTTTCCATCCTGTCGTTTTTCTCCCCCACCCTACGTACCCCCTACGACTCCTGCTCTCACTCCACACCACCCACCCACCCAACCCCCTCCCCTCGCGCGCGCGTGGTGCGGATTAACCCTTTGGCGTGCCGCACGTGCAGACATCACATCAAGGTGCAGGGCGGAGCCCGACTCACATTCCTCTCACCTCACAAAAGGCGCCAGACCTCGCCAGGGCTCGGAGGCTTTCAAGGTAGACAGCCGCGTCTCCTCCATGATAAGACGAGGACTGTTCAGACAAATTGTTGGAAGTTTGGATCCAGGTCAAGGCTGGACTTTTCAAAGATGACGACCGGTGGTATATCCTGTTAATTTTGTCTCCCCACCCCTCCTTTCCCACCTCACAACCACCATCTCGACAGTCCCTCCGGCCTTCGCCCACTACCCAGTCCCCCCACCCACGCGACACTTGAGTGGGCGTCGCGTCATTAGAAATATCGTCTGCCAGGCAACGCACTTTGAACTGCACTTTAGAAAAATTCTTTATAGTAAAGTGATGATTTTTTTAAAAAATAAATGATTTTGTTTCCTCGTTGAAACCTTATCTCATGAAGGTTACCTAAGTGCCAAGTCAGCAGCTGCCCGGTATATCGTATGAACGTAGAACAAAGCAGATAGCAGCAAGAACCATACAAGAAGTGTAATCAAAACAGGAAATTGGCTTACCGGGACAACAAATCGTATCTGTCTGCGTGTGTGGTGGTGGGGAATAGAGGGTAGGAGAGGTGACGAGAGATGCAGGTGATTCACACATTGATGACCTGCTTCACAAAGAGGATAGCAGATTCAATTCCCCCCCCCCCCAAGGATGTTTTTGCAAGATGTCATTGAAGCTAAAATCGGTAGATAATCTTAAACCAGTCCTATAAATACATTCGTTGTTGTTGTTGTTGCTGCTGCTGCTTCTTCTGCTGTTGCTGATGATGATGATGATGAAAGGGAGAAAGAGAGAGATTGAAAAAGAGAGGAGTCCCGCAAAACGAGAGAGAAAAATCATCATCATCATCATCATCATCATCATCGTCGTCGTCGTCGTCGTCGTCACATTTTAATAGATGCTGTGTGATTTACTTTCAACGGCAGACTTGTGAGTGCCCCGATAACGCAGTGGTAGACCACGCGATTGTCACAACCAAAGAGCACAGCGTACTGGGATATATACTCTGGCTATCACACCTGGTACTCCACTTTACAACCCTTGTCACTATATTGCAAAACCACCAACAGATCCCACTTTTCTTTTCAGTCATCCAACCAACCCCTTAGTAGCACAAGACACGTGGGCGTGCACACACACAAGGCGGCCATGACGACTCACATGTACACACAAAGACCCTCACTATCATAAAGACACAGGCACCCACACTCTCACACATATGCCCACACGCCCACACCAAACAGATCTTATCTGAACCCTTCATATCCTTCTACAAGTCAAAAAGTGGGACTAAGAAACGACTTTCTACCTGTGCCATACTGTCTGGAACAGTTCTGACAATCAAAATAAATGTGGTGCAGGTCAAGGTTTACTCCCCAACCCCGGACACACATGAAGTGAAAACGTTGTCAACCCTGACCTCGGTCCCCCCCCGGCCCCCTCCCAGCATAGTTTTATTGATGAGAAACGTTATCACCTGCGAGGGAAGTCAACCTTGAGGTCTTTTAAAAAGAAAGAAAACAATAATAATAAAGGCGCGGTTCGCAAAAGAAAGGCAAGAAGAAAATTCAACTTTCGTGAGCCTGACTACTGACTGGCATCTGTCTGTTCAGTCTGATTATTTATGACTAGTTCTATAAACGAGACAGAAATAGTAAACCCTTCCTACCCCTTTCTAACCGCTTCTTGTTTCAGGTCGCTACCAATAGTTCGGGGATCGAGAGGATAGACCTCCCTATCTGGGGACATGGCACTTGGGTTGTAAAAAAGCGCTCGAAGGCAAAGAGTTGTTTTTTTGTTTACTTGTGAAGGATAAAACACTTCATAAACGAACGATCAACGGATGTTGCGCCCCCCCCCTCTTTGTCATTTCCGCCCGTACAGACTTCAAGTAGGAGTGTTGTTAAGTCACCGGACAGCACGTACATGTGAACATTGCATTTTCATTCTATTAAAATAAATATCTTCTAATTGACTGACATTCCCCTCGGTACACTGCCCTACGTTGGGTAACAAGAACTTTCATTTATCCATTATCATACACAAAGATATTTCATACATGCTTTATCACACAGAAAGAACTTTTATACATTCTTTATCACCCATAAAGAGCGTTCATGTATGTCTACATGTATACCCTACATACTTTCATAGAACTTCTTTCGATACTTCTCATAAAGAGCAATCCTGTCTCCATCACCACACATCAATGACTGCTCCTTTGTTTAGTACTGTGACCAGCGTATCTACTTATTTGGTATTGTTCACCGACAGGAATGTTGGATTGGTATTTTCAACAATAAATGTTAATTTATATAGTAAAGATATGTTTATAAAGTGTGTGTGTGTATATATATATATATATATATTTACATAATATTGTCTAGACAAGTGTCATTATGATCTCATAAACTGACTGGCATTGCATGCTGGGACTTGTTTTCAAACAAAGTGCTCATTTATCTTATATCTTCTCGCCAAGTATCTGGGGATCTCGCACTGTTCATAGAACGAAATTTCTGGTTGGTATTTGCAAGAATAAATGTTCATAGGTCTGACATTTTCCTCAATAAATGTTTATTGGTCTGGTGTTCTCAATAAGAAATGGACACAAGTCTGAAATTTTCTGCAATAAATGTTCATTGGTCTGGTATTTTCAACAGTAAATGTTCATTGGTGTTTCCTAGCCAAGATTTATTTTTACTAATTTCGTACCTATGCATTGGAAACTTCTGTATAATATGTGCCGTATGAGCTACGTCAGGCAAACGTAGCTAGCACGTGACCAAATCAACGTGTTCATTTGTACTTACGTTCGTGCGTGGGTGGGTGTGCGTGAGACGAAGCATGGATAAAGGGTAGAAGAAGAGAAACATGCCTACCCGTTCCCCTCCCTATCGCACCCACCCACCCATACCCCTAGATCCTTTTTTTTTCCTTTTTTACGACACTCCTACCCTACCCTACCCCACCACCCCCTCGAACCAACCTTCCCCACAAACTCCCCCTCTTTTTCCCCTTCCCCCACTTTAAGCTTACACTCCGCTGTGTCGTAATTTTGTTAAACATGTCTACTTGTGTGACACGACAAGGTCTTTTTGTGTGTCCCTAAGGGAAAGAGTGAAGAGAGAGTGTGTGTGTGTTCGCGCGCGCGTGCGTTCGTGGGCGCCTGTGGTCTTGGGTCATGGGGAATGCACAGGCACCAGGGTATCGTCAGGGTAACACTCAAGGCAAATGTTTTGTACCCTTTTCAATACCGTTTAAATAAAACTGGTCTAATCCCCAAGAAAACACGCCGGCGACCGGCGAATGTTCATCGCAAACCAAGGTTCAGAGTTATCTGCACTGACAGACTGGCTTCAGGTCCTGATAAGGCCCATCACGCGTGTAGGGAATAGTCTTAGACCGGCTCAGCCTCTAATCCCTGTCCCCTCCTCTAGAACGGAGGCAAATTACTGAATGTACAAGAGCTCGAAGGTGTTAGCGTCAGTTTCCTTATCTACCCTCCTTCTAGCTCGACCTCCCATATAACCCTCGACAGGCCGGCGACCTTCACCATCTTGTCTTCATCGGCAGACGGAAGGACAGCACTGTCCTCGCGTGGGTTGTCATGTGATGAACTGTGGGTAGGGAAGAGGTTACCAATGGAACACCCACGGATGTCAAAAAGTCGTGATGGCAGTATACCAGAAATAAATGGGGTGAAAGTTCTTGCGTTTTGTAAAGTGTTTCAACAACATGAACGCTAATGGAAATAAAATGAACATTGTCAGAACAATGATGAATGCTGGAAGAAATAAACTAAAATGAACACGGCGAAAAACAAAATAAAATGAACACTGGAAGAAATAAACAACAACAACAACAACAACAAAACACTGAAAAATCTAATATGAACGCTGGAAAAAAATAAACTAAAATGAACACGGCAAAAAACAAAATAAAATGAACACTGCAAGAAATAAAACAGAGCGAAGGAGATGTGCGGTCTTGGTTCACAGACAAAATTTTGTAGTGTTCTCGAAATACTGATAAGGAAACTTCGAGAACATGTAAGAAAATCTTAACTTTCTTCCAAAATGCAAGATCACACTGGACAACAGTCACACCCTTGTTCCGCCTTTCTCACTCACCCAGTCACAGTCCGTCAGTCTATCCTGTCTATCGTCTGGAAAAGCGACTCAGCATCATAAATGGCAAGGGCGTCGATAGATACCTGCGTTAGCGAAACCTCAAGCTGTAAGTAACCCAGGTGAGATTAACCCTTTCAGTGCTGCTAGTCAGCTCACGTCTGTAGTAGACCTGTAGGCAAACTGAGACAACAAGGAGGCATTCATTGAAGACAGAGGGACACACACGCACACACACACACACAAGAGAGAGAGAGAGAAAGAGATTAAGCAGAAACGGACTGTATTAACCCTTTTAACCAATTCAAAAAGTCCAGCTGACGATAACAAGTGGCAAGATCTCGACGATATTTGCAATTAAAATGACGATATTTTTTTAAATTTTACTTATGTAAAAATCAAATCAAAGTGCTTTGTTTATATGTTACTCTCGCCAAAAAAAAAAAAATGATGCAAACCCACAAGAATACTACAATAGGTAGATAACCAGATGAAGAGAAGAAGAGTGAGAGAGAGAGAGAGTCGAGAAAAAGGAGAGAGAAAAAAAAGAGGAAGGAAGGAATGATGACTGAGTCTAAGTAGAGACGGAAGGAGGAGAAGAGATATAGAGCACCCTAGCACGCGCCACGTCCTTCCCTCCCCACCCCCCACCCCACCCCACCCCCTGCCCACGTGTAGGCGGTCGCGTGGCTGGAGCGTGCAGGCACGACACATTCCTGTGCCGACCGGGGCCTGATTTACGCGCTAGCGCAACCCCATGTCGACGCCATTATCGGCCGTTATCAAGGAGTCGAGGCTTGGCGAGGGAGTCGTTAAACAAGGAGCGTGGACACACTCCTCAAGGCAGGCAGGCTGCCCGGACGCTTGTTCGCATGCAGGTGAAACTCCGCCAACAGCACCTGTCGCCCCCACAGCCCCCCCTCCGCCTACCGTCCCCATCCCTCGACCCATATCAAACCCTTGATTCCCAGTGTCTTAACTGGGAGATACTTTCCCTTGAGCCTGGGTCAGGTAGTAAAGGTTTGTTCTCGAGCAAAAGCCAATCAACCACGAACTCCACCATCTAGGTTTCTGTTTGTCCAGACAAACAGCTGAAACATCGACGATGGCTGTTCCTACGCCTGTCAATGTTGCTGCAGACGATTTGTCCTAACCCTTTTTCGTTTGCTGTTGTATAAATCCTAGTAAGATACAAGCATACAAGAAATGGGGAAGAAGATCAAAGTTATTTAAGTATAATTATAGTTATTTAACCTTCTGTTTGCAGTATAGTATTTTAGTATTACTTCATTTATTAGTAGTAGAAGTAGTGTGTGTTGTGTATATCATTATGTATCACATACTAACCACGCATGCTGTCTTCTTTTTAATTTGTTCGTGAAGTGCCACTGCAGCAATGTTGGTGTTTAGTGTTGGCTGCACTGAACGTGTGCATCTTCTTCTTATCTTTCAACAAGCGAGCTTCAGAGACTCTCTTCTCGTATCTTTTAACAGGAGAGTTCAGCTGCAGGATCGGCTAGCAGACGACATGATTTCACTGTACGTTGCTGTTAGTGATGTTCGTACGATGTTTCGGAGCCTCCTTCTTCCAGTCAAGAACAAAACTGGGATCGACGTTAGTCGCTGAATCCTCCAGAACCAGGGCCCGTAGCCATAAAGCGAGAATAAGTCGTTTCCCCAGGACAAAAATTGGAAACTCAAGAAAAAGCGTCTTCTTTCTGAAGTTATAAAACGGTGTCCAGACCCCTTGGACACTGCTGCGTATTTATCTCAGGGTACCTTTGCCACCGCTTAATAACTACAGCTTCAGGGGTAGAACAATTTGTGGGGTCTGAACGCCGCTTTCTAACTTTGGAAATAAAACGCTTGCCCTTGAGTTCCCCATGTTGTCCCAGGGCAGACACTTACCCTCGCTTCATAACTACCGCCGCAGGCAAGAGACTCGGAGAAATATTCGGAGAGGGAGAGAGAGAGAGAGATCGTCCAATTATGATAAGCCGCGGAAGAGAGACAGATTGAAGCTCGACGACCCAAGTCGTCAGGTGACCGGACGACCATGAAATGATTACTGCACACAAAGCCCGCTATAAACATAATCCAATTCACAATAAAGAAGCATAAATACACAAAGACCAACACACACATACGCACTCAGCAATATAGACACATCCACCCACATACAGAGCGGGCAGGAGGAGGGGATAGGGGTAGCATAGCCGAACAAAGAAAGCAGGTCTAGATTTACAACCTGTCCTTACAACAACAGGAAACCGTAAAAAGGTTTATTTCAGAAAAAAGTAGATAGGAGGATAAAATTTCATTGTTTCGGTTTGAGGGAAGGGGAATCCCCTTGGAACATGCTTCTAGAGAGAGGTCTTTAGTGAGGCTATGCAAGGATATATCACCTTCATAGCCTTCACCCCTATGCACCCGGTCTCTCTCTCTCTCTCACACACACACGGAGGGAAAAAAGAGAGGAATGTAAAGGGGGGGGGGTAGGGTTAAGGGAAACAGAAAAAGTAGAAGAAAAAAAATGAAAGCAAAAGACAAAACAAGCAATACAAGATGCATACACACACACATACATACATACACATTATGCACGCGTGCCGGTATTTAGGTTCACTGACTCGGAACTGACGGCACTGGTTTCGGGGGGGGGGAGGGGGCGGAGGCACGACATGAATTTAGATGCGGATGTGAAACCGAAACAAAGTGGACATGAACATTACATTCCCCTGGCATTTTCGCCGAGCTTTCGTGTCGTCATCCGGTCATGCAGATGAGGCGGGTCACGCAGGGGTCGTATTATGTACGAGGAGGTGACGTGCCGCTCGTCTGATGTCGCCGAGGACGAGTCTGTTGATGTGTCGTCACGTCGTGCTATCGAGCTGAGACGTGGACGAGGGCAGGGGAGTATGAGGAGGTACGTTAGTGGCAAAGATTGTAGTGTACTGCGGGAGGCATCTTCACCCGGGCACACGAGACACTTGTGGAGTATGACGGACCGATCGGGATAAAATAGTCTTTAAAATTTGAGGACGAAAACGTGTCATAGAATGGAAAACATTTTTTTTTTGTTCTTCCCCGTTCATCCGTTTTTCATAACTGGATCACCACAAAATAATATACGAAGGTAGGAGTAAAGAAAGAGGATGTCAACAAACAAACAAAGAAACAAAAAAAGAAAAGAATAACATAAGAAATAAATAAAAGATTTAATAAAAAAGACAGAAACAGCTTTATGGCGAAGAAAGAAAACTAAAGATTTACAGAAATAAGCAAATAAAAAACCCTTCTTTTACTGGTGAGCTCAAAGCGTTTATAATATTTCCCAGTCAGTGGCTTTTCAAAGGCTTAACATCTGGATTGACAGGCTCAGGTCGGCCATTAAAGGAGGTAAAATGTTCGAGAGAAACAAGAACTAGGATTTTACATAGAAAAGGTGAGTTTTGTTCGCCTGATGTGGCCACCCACTCCCTTGTAGGTCTTACACACAGACGCTCGAGGCTAACAAGAGGACGAGAGATAGATGGAGACATAGTGTGCCTGGCGATCGTGCGTGCGTGCGTGCGTGTACTTTGTATAATTAAACTATTTACAAGAGCAATACAAGGCGCAAATATACAAGCAGCCATGCATGCACGCACACCCGCCTCCACACACACACACACACACGCACGCACACGCATATATATATATATATATTAAATAAGAAGATATGTACATAAAACACGTACATGTATAGTGTGCATAAATAGTGCAATTCTCTATGTGTGTGTATATGTATATATATATATATAGTGTGCATGTGCGCGTTGCATGCGTGTGTGTGTGTGTGTTTGTGTGTGTGTGTGTGTGATAGAGAGAGAAGAGGTAATAGATGCAAGGTGAGCTGGGTTAACTGATTTATGCTGCATAAAGCAAAGAAGCCGCAATTTTTTTTTAATTTCCCACACATTTCCCCTGGAGGATTTTTTAAACAACACAAAAAGGCTGAAAGTGTGTTCACCACTTCAAGAATGTTGAAGCCCTGACTCGTCAAAGCTTAACAGCAGAGAATAAACACCGATGTTTGCACAGTCCTGGCACAAAACTGTGCCTTTATTTTTATTTACACACTTTATCTTTTCTAATTGATGACATCAAACGTCTAGGGGTGAGGACGCATGATGACCTGTTCAAGGTTCAGGAGAGATTTATTACGGGTGTGGTGAGTCAAAAAGGAGGTATTCCAACAGGGTGGAAAGACTTTTTTAGCAAAAAGGCCGAGTGCATTGGAGTGCTCTGACTAAAAGATAAACCATGCTTCGGTAAATTGGACAAGCTTTGAATTGTCTTCTTCGAATTTTGGAGTTCCTCTCATCCAGAAGTTAAAGAAAAAAAATGAAATAAGTTTTACATGAATCGATTAAGAAAGATCACGTGTTATATCCGAAGCTAACCGCCAGTACATCAATTTTACCGGGATCAGATTTCTCATGGTTCCATGGCTACCTTCTGTCAACGTCTGAATCTTTATTGGCGGATCTTTCAAGGATGCAGGGAGTGTGTGTGGGGGGGGGGGAGAGATCCTGTTTTCAAGGAGATCACTTTCAATATAATTACAAAGAGAGTATTGCATCGGCACGTGTCTCTAGTTACTCATGGCTGGATTCTAATAAAGGTTGGATCTTTATTAGCAGATTTTTCAAGGATGCGCGGGGGGTGGGGGTGGGGGGAAAGTTCCTGTTGTTGACAACATGTTTGGGGCTTCCAGACACGACTCCACAAAAATTTTAGTTTTCAAAGAGACCATTTTCAATATAATTACAAAGAGAGTGTTGCATCGGCACGTGTCTGTAGGCCTTACTCATGGCTGGATTCTAATAAAGGTTGGAGCTGACGGTACGGACCAAGTGACACGTGACCTGTGGTGTGAGCAGCAGAGCCTGAATCCTGCTCAGCGACATTTTTGTAATTCGTGACGAGTGGATGCAAAGTTTAGTGAGCAAAGTTAGTACGTAAAGGTAAATGTTGTCCTTTAACCTTTTCAAGTCGCTGGAGAGTGAGATGTTAAAAACTTCACCTTTCCTGGGATTATCTTTACGTGTGGGCGGTGCCCATCTCCTCTCCCTCTCTGCCTTACCTTCTTCAACCTTTTATAGAGTCAGGTACCTATTTCCGCGAGCTAGCTCAACTGGCGAAATTTGGTGCGCTACTCGGGTATCGAACCAGAGCGCCTCTCAGTTTGAACGCCAGAGCTCTAACCACTACAAGATACTATTTCCAAATCTGGGAAAAATACCCCTCGAAACATAAGCTGGCAAACACCACCATGCACAAAAGGGTCCACAACGTAGATGCTGATGCTGATGCTGATGCTGATGATGATGATGATGATGATGATGATGATGATGATGATGATGATGATGATGATGATGATGTCTAAAGCCCCTTTCCCCAGCACCAGCCTTTATAAACACACTCTTTGTCTCTCCCTCTCTCTCTCTCACACACACACACACACACACACACACACACACACACACACACACACACACACACACACACACAACTAAATACCAACAAACACTCATTCATACATGCACACAATGCGGTTTAATTTTATTTTATAGCTCTTAACATTAATAAGAAAAGGCATGGTCAACTACAAGGCAATGACAAGAATAAAAGATTAAAGGGGAGAGAGAGAAAGAGAGAACGAGAGAGAGAGAGAGAGAGAGAGAGAGAGAGAGAGAGAAAGAGCATAGTTCGCGATACATATCGATCTCTAGCCTGATATCTTGAGTACAGCTCCATTTTGCACCACGGAGTGACAAGTGCCAGGTTCTTGTTCGAAAACGAGTTATTTGAAGATCCATTAAGCATTCAGTGTACCAAACTGTCGAACGCTCTTCGGTAAAACAAAGTTTGGTTTGAGACTGACTTAGTTCCGTTACTAAAATAATACACTTCAGTTAACAGTTCCATAACGATGTCTGCGCACTCAAACTGGCCGACAGTCAAAAGCAAATTGGGAGAATAATGTGCAGAGGGCTCTCTCCTGTTTTACGATTCTTTATTTGTCCTAAATGGAGAGGTTTGAATGGGAAGACAGAAGTGAAGAAGTGTGCGACAAGCAAGAAAGAGAGAGAGGGGGGTATGCAAAAAACTACATTAGCACCCGTTTAACCACTTTACGAATGCAATTTAACGATAAAATTGGGAAGGAGAGCCCAGCGCTATTTACCTACGGTTCTTCTTGGAGCACTCTAATGTTCAGCTCCCCGCAGTTGACGTATGGCCTCTTGCATCCGCCAGGTGGCGCACGCGACAGAAGCGAACGGCACGTGCTGCGACCTCGAAAGTGATCTTGCCTGCACGGTGTCTGCCCACGCAACACAAGCCCACTTCACCCGACCTTGAGTCCCCGGACACACCAGTTGCCATTCAAATTTGAATTTCTAGCTAATGCCTTTGTTTGGGGGAAACAATTTGAAAGCTTATCTTTTTCTGAACTGAAGACTAGTTCCGACATTATCCCGTTTATATATCTATATATATTGATCGGTTGGATAGAGGTGTATGGAGTTTAGGTGCAAGGAGCTGGTGTGTGTGTGTGTGTGTGTGTGTGTGTGTGTGTGTGTGTGTGTGTGTGTGTGTGTGTGTGTACGTGTGTGTGTGTGTGTGTGTGTGTGTGTGTGTGTGTGTGTGTGTGTGTGTGTCGGGTATTTCGAGAACATAAGGGGAATACAAAATTTGTGTGTGTCGTCAGTTAACAAATGGAGCATCACTTCATATAAATTAACATCACAGGCCATAAGACAACTTGTCAAGATCAAGTTATCCATTTGTAATAACCTGCGCTACCATTCTCAGTCTATCTGTCAAAAGTGTTAGACTTCTCTACAGAACATATTGTCAGTAGAAATAGCGACAGAGAAACAAGGATACATTTACGACGTTAAGTAATCATCGACATCATTAAGACTTGATGACCATCTGGAGTGCGAGCACCCAGCATTACAGTCTGCATTAATATGGGTGTCATGTGCATCCGTTGGATGTAAATCTGGATTGCAGCTGGAGTAAATGAGTGCAGATGACGTGGAACTCTAAGCCTACCACTACTATTTATGTCTCTGATGTCTAATTCCTGTCAGAGTGGGTGCGAGTCGTCGGCTAAAATGCAGTCAATTCGTTGATTAGAAGTTTGGAGACATTGTCTTTACATTCTGTGTCCCCTCCCACCCATCCCGCCTGCCTTTTTAATTCTCTTGTTCAAATTGTTTCCTGCTTTGCTTTACAATATTCTCACCAAGAACACTAGACCAAAATCTTGGTGCTGCATAAAACAAAAGCTTGTGAAATATTTGCTGTAGTTTTTTTTTTCTCTCTCTCTCACTCTCTGTGTCTCTTAGCTGTAATCAGCCGTTAGGTTAGCATGATAAGTTGCACCAATAGTGGCCTTCACCTATCCTGCGTCCCTTCCAGAAGGTCTTCCAGCTGACAGCTGGTCCACTCCTTAATGTTACTCAACCACCATTTCTTCTGTTTGCCTCGCCGACGGCCTCCTTCCAACCATCTTTGGAGGACCCTCTTGGGTAGGATGTCAGTTTTCGCCACTTGACGGTCGGTGGCTACCAGAGGTTGTTGCGGACCAGACTACGGGCGAAGTCGTTTGACTTCTGTTCTCTGTAAGAGACGCAGAACAGTCTAACGGAAGCACTTCATCTCGAATGCCGGGATCTCTCACTCCGTGTCGGTCAACAGAGTCCATGTTTCGCAGCCGTACAGCAAGATGGAGGCGGCCATGGACTTGTACCACACAACTACCGGCCTTTGACAGCGTCGCTCCCGGGTTCTTGAAACTCTATACCTCCTCAAGTTCCACCCCATTCTACTGGATCTCTGCTGTTTCCTGACCGACAGTGTTAACCATCATTTTGCTCTTCTCGGTGCCGATGACAAGAGAAGTAGTTCTAGGAGCTCATTAAAAGATTTCAATTTTTTTCAGACAGTATACACGGCTTTGCATCTTCTTATCTACAGAAGCTTTGCAAGTAAGTTCATCATCGATAATTATACCGAAGCTTTTGTAACTGTCCACTTTTATTACTACTTCTCCCTTAATATCTGTTACTTCAAAACAACTCTGTATTGTCAAGTGAGCTATTATTTCTTTTATTTTCTGGCATTTACTCAGATTTGTGGAAATAGTATTTTGTATTGATCTGTACCCCCCCCCCTAAAAAAAAAGTTAAAATAGAGAAAAATTTGCACCCCACCAGCAACTCAAAAAGGGTGCTCTGTAACCACGGTCAGAGCAGAATATTTGTTTCTCACTTCCGGAGGAAAATGGCTTTCAGAGATGGAGGTTAGCTGCGAAATAAACATAGTTCTGTCTGGACGAATAAGCAGCTGGCGGTGTTCCTACGGACGGGGTGGGGTAGCAAATGAGACTGCTACCCACAGCAGGAAATACCCCGCATGTGCTATGACAGGTCCACTACACGATAAAGAGCCGTGTTATATGCTCTGGTCCTGGGGCGGGATCACAGGGCTCACAGGACAGGATGTACATTGTAAAGTCATGAACTAAAGCAGGTAGCCTTGGAGCAAAAAAAAAAAAAAAAAAAAATCCGGAGTGATGAAAACTGAGGTGTTGGGCCACACGGCGCATTCTAACTACAACACTATGCAGCAACCGCAGCCTTGACACTTGAAGACAGAATCAACAGACGCGGTGAAGATCTTCTAGTGCAGTGCCGGGCTCAGCACCTCAAGGAATTCCACCCTCAGCAACTAGAGGTCCATCCTGTGAAGCCCGGGGATCGGGAAGGAAGGAAGGAAGATGGCCAACGTCCCACCAAAGACAACCTCAATATTACAATCATGCTCTGGAATGCAGAAGGGGTTTCTGAACTAGAAAAGTAACAGCATCAGCATCTGCTGCATTCAAGAAACTCATCTGCAAGAGGGAAAGCCATCTGAGATCAGAGGGTGCCAGGCTTTCCGGAGTGATCAACAAGGCAGGAGGAAACGTGGCCTGATGGCCTTAGAAACAACCAGAATGTCTGTGAAACTAGAAGACACATGAACGATGCGCAGTACATCGAAGTCAAGGTAAAAATGCAACAGTGTCATCAGTGTGATTAACTGCTACTGCCCCTGGATAAGATCCTGGCACTTGACACTACACAGGTCCTGGAAAGCGGCTTCCTCATCGTTGTAGTCTTCAACAGTCAATCTCAGAACTGGGGATATGACATCCCGGACAAGCGAGGAGAATACATAGAAGCCTTATTGGATGAGAAACACCTAATCCTTGTCAACGATCATACAGACACACCAGTCTCCTACTCACTCCGCTGGCACACAACAACAGCACCAGACCTGGCATTGTGCACGGACGACATCCATAAGAAAGTCAGCTGAAGTGTGGAATCACAGTTAGGAGGAAATGATCAACGTCTAGTACTGCTTACTATCTCAGAAAATATGGCACTGAACCACTCCCTAAATCCTCTGCCTAAAAACGGTAAAACAAAAATAGGCAAACAACAAAAAGAAGGAAGGAAGGAAGGAAAACAGAAAGAAAGAAGAGAAAACAGAAAGAAGGAAGGAAGGAACAAAAGAAAGAAAGAATGCTCTCTCATCCATTTTTCCTTTAGTCTCGATCCCCCCCACCCCCCCCATCTGTAGGTGGAAAAATCGTTCCTATGATATTCACATTTTTCCTTGTGCCTCATGCGGTTTCCTGGCTACGTCCCTTTTCAAGGCGCCATCTCCCATCAGTTGTGAAGAGGGCGCTGTGTGTGCAGTAACAAAGAATACTGTTTAGAGCAAAATGGAGGCCCACACCAGGACACGCTATTGTGTCCCATGGCAATGTTTTACGCAGCCTGCACACTGGTGGCTGTGGTCGGAAAGCGGGGTAGTCAGGGAATGAGTTGTACTCACGCCTGGCATTTTACCAACATCATTAGTCAAGAGGAACGACATTCTCCAGTGTATTCAAGTGGAAAGCCAAAGGGTTTTAAATGGCCTCCTTTTCAATCGCTAAGGAGCTTTCAAAGATTGTGCTGTTGGATAAAACTAAAACGCGCCCGAAATGGACGAGGAAAGGACAAAAAAAGAGATATAGAAGGAAAATCTGAATGAAAGAGAGACAGCCATTAGAAAAGTGGATTAATATATCATATGCTTTTAAGTTTACAGGGACATTCAGCTCTGTTGGAAGTGAATTTTGCTCATCTGGAGTATGTTCTAAAGTCAATATACTTGTTAAAACGACGATTTAACATTAGATTAGGTTTTACATCTCAAAACTAAGATTTATATCCATCCTTGTAAAAAATGGAGGTTCTGTTAAAATGCAGAACACATTATAGAGGGCAGAGATCGTTATAAATCCCAGGGATCCTGATAATATGCGAGACCCGATATCAATTTTATAAAGTATCTACAAAAATGTAGGACTCGCAAAATGTCCTCAAAGCCAGCACAGGTCAGTATCACATGCAGAGAGGTCATCATAAAATGGAGAGATCCTCGTGTACAGCAGAGAGACTATTATAAGAGATCCTGAGTAAAGGTACTTAGAGGCCATCATACGATGCAAAAATATTATCAAATACATCATCTTCACAACGACAACGACAACGATGATGATGATGATGATGATGATGATGATGATGATGATGATGATGATGATGATGATGATGATGATGATGATGATGATGATGGACATTGCCCCAGTTCCTTCACGCGCTAGCTGAGGATTTCCCTCTCACACACACACACACACACACACACACACACACACAGCACCTTCTTCTCTCCTCTGGAGGGGAGCCTGTCGTGCTTCATTTATCAAGCTGCCCGTTGCGGCTTGAAAGAGGCAGGTTCAAAGGGCAGTCTTCTCTTTCACTCTGTTTTTTTCTCCCTCTCTCTGCCGTCACGCTTGGAGACAGGCAGATAACAGTATCTAAATATTTGAGCAGCAGTTTGGGACTAAGACCAGACTGACAGCTATGACAACCAGCACACACTCCACAGAATGACAGCTAAAGCGAACTGTTAAATTGTCCGTGGACAGACAGTTTCGAGATTGGTGCTTCCCCCCCCCCCTCCACCCCGGTGGCTAAACAGAAGAGCTAGGATTCAACATTTTTTTGCGTTACTTTTATCCATCCAGCCAGACAACCAACCGTAAGGCGAGGGATGAAAGAGAATTATGGATATTCTAAATGCGTAAACTTATTAGCATATTTTCACGAGGCTAAGGACATGGCACGTATAATATAGACTATTGTGTTCTTAGATTCTCTCACACTTTAGAAGACGATATAATATTACACATCGGAATATCTTCAATAAAAGGTATTAGCAAATTTCAGCGGGAGGTAGTCTATGATTAATTCAACATGCATGATACCCTAAAGCGGAAGGACAATTCTAGTGTGACTTGTGAATCGCACTTGTCATCTGTTGGGTGGGACTTGTGGGTCTTGCTTCTCGTAAGTGAAGTGGGACTTTGTTACTTGTCATGCGTGGAGTGTGGCTGTCATAGACTTGCTTGTCATATACTGTGCCACTTGTGAGTCTCACTTGTCATATGTTGTGTGACTTGTGGGTCTCACCTGCCATATGTTGTGTGACTTGTGAGTCTCATCTGCCATATACTAGGTGCGACTTGTGGATCTCACTTGTCATATTCATATTCTGTTACTTGTGGGTCCCGCTTGCCATGTGCTGTGTGACTTGTGGGTCTCACACTCGCCATATACTAAGTGTGACTTGTGGGTCTCGCTGTGGCTAGTGGATTTTGCTTGTCCTGTGTGGCTTGTGGGTCTTATATTATTAGGTGTATCGTGTGACTCTTTGTCTCATATATATATATATATATAGTGCGGGTTGTGCCTTTTTATTGTCATATTTGAAACGTGTCGGATGTGAACCTCGCTTGTCATATGCTAAGTATGGATGACATAGAAGCAGTTAACTCGCTTGATGACCGCACGCTTTCTTCTAACCTTCTTGTCATCATAAGATTTGGTAGACAATGTGTCGTCTGCCTCCTCACATCCCTCAGCTGCACCTTGACCTCGCAAAGCCAAGGTTTTTTTTTTCCAGCGACGATTCTCCTTGCATAGCACAGATAGTCCGAGGACTATCCCTTCTTCGTGCGACGTTGACTGTTTCAACTCTGAGGTTCGAGACCCATGTCCTGGCTTTCAATTAAGTCACCTCTGGAAATTTTTTCTTTCAGGAAACATACTAGGATGAAGCTAACTTGTGAGGGCCCGTTCACGAACTTGTATTAATGGACTGCTCGTAGACAATTTTTTCTTATTGACTGCTAGAATGAGGCTTGTCTGCACAAAGCTTCCGGTTTAGCGAACGACGACAGTGGCTGTCAGCAAAGTCTGGGAGATTAACAGCAACAATATATAAACAATCAGGAGGTGATCCATTCTGCTGCATGGCAGGATGCCACTGTGCAAAAGTCAAATGTTTTGGTTTAGTTTTCTTTCCGCTTCCGCGGGCATGTTTATCGAAAGATCAAGACTAGTGGCGAGCGGCTATCATTCATGTTACAGGCCGCTCAGACAAAGGCTTCAATCACGGACGTGTATAGAACCAAGATCTGCTCAAGGCACGTCGAAGAAAAATGCATATACAGACAATAAATTTGTCATCCAAATTTATTTATTGTCATCCAATCAGCTGTCACGGTTAATGGAAGAGTTTCAGATTGGTTTGAAATAAAACGTGGAAGTAGGCAAGGTGACCCAGTGTCTCCATACTTATTCATACTTTGTTCTGAGGTCTTAGCAATAGTGATAAGAAAAATTGTTGGAATAAAAAGTATTCATATAAATGAAAACGAACACAAATATTAAAGTTTGCGGATGACACACAAATATTTAAGGAGGGGGATGAGTTATCATTTAATAACACTTTAGACACTTTGAATAGATACAGTAGAACATCAGGATTGCAAATAAATTGGGAAAAAACAGAAGTTATTTGGGTAGGTAATAGGTAAAATTACCCCCCAAAATACTCCCCACATCTGAAGTTTAGATGAAACCCTTCAGAAATTAAAATATTAGGAATCTGGTTGAGCACTAAATTAGAAACATGTTATACTTTAAACTTTAAGGAAAAATATGTTGAAATTAGAAATTTAATAAAATCTTAGCTCTTATAACATTATTTTTATTTAAAATGTAACAGATGTGGAAAGGAATCTTTTAATGAATTTCCAAACTAATTAAGGATGTTTAGATGATAATTGTCATGTTTTTTCATGATGAATTTTGAAATTGTGACCGGCTATATTTTGCATGGTTTTTGTATGAGGAAGAAGATTAAGTGTTACTATATGAGATAAACTAGTCCCTGTCTGTAAACCAAGACCAGTCTTGTCTCTCTAAGAATGAAAGGGGTGCGTGATGCCAAGTGAAATGTATCTGTGTGCTGGTACATCATAAGGCGGTGTCAAGGATTTTTAAAAGCATGTGTGCTGGCTTGTATGGGAAAGAGATTATGTACATGATAATTTTGCTATTTATTCTGTATAGCAAACTCAAATGTAGTCACGTAAAATTGTCTGTAATGGTACATTAGTGGACACTCTCCTTTGTCTTTCTCTTTTTTTCCCTCTACCTCTTCTCTTCTCTTGAATTAAGAATTAAAGGGATGCCAAGTTATGTGAACTGCATTTACTGAATAAAAAAACCTTTTAAAAAGTAAAACAAAAATTTAAAAAAAAATACATTTGTCATCTAAAACTATTAGATTATGTATATACTATAATACTCATACTATTTATCATTCCATAAGAAAGATTTCAGACTAACGAAGCAAATAATTTTGTGTTCTAAATAAGCAAGGTTTTGGTTAAAAGTGCAACCAAGCAATAGACTTATGACAATTATATTGTTGACATCAAAAGTCTCGTTAAATTCCATCTTCGCGCTGCTCTTCCGGAAGACCGTTGCCAACGACTGTCACTGTTCGGCGTCAGAACATTTTTGCCCTTAACAAGTCATGCGTGACATGTACCTCCTGCATGCAGAAGAGAAAGGGTTAAGATAAAAAGTCTAGAACTTCAACGCAGAAATTTAATGTAAAACTGACCGAAGCAGTTAATTTGTCCTTTTAGTGGTATATCCTGTCTTCCTGACAGCTGCCTTTTCTGTACTGCAAGCAGTCAAAAGCAACAAACTACTGAAATCGGACAGTCAAACCCCTACACTGCCTACAGCGTCCACTACTCCTTTGAGGGACGTGAAAGCTGTGTGGTAGACCACTAATTTATGTGAAGAACAGGCCAGCAAGTGTTATATAACCCCCCAAAAATTCATGATTCAAAAAAAAAAAAAAAAAAGGAAAACAAGAAAGAAGTGTGATTTTTATCCGTTTTTGTTAAAGACACACCAGAGCGCATTTTATTTACAGATGAATTGATTCAGATCATTATAAGACACTCAAAAATAAATTGGACTAGCTCATTACAAGAAACTGATTCCAGAAACTGAGTTGGTAAAGTTAACTACCAGGCAATAATTACCCAAACGTGTTTGTATAATTCTTTATAAAACCATTAATTTCGAGACTGAATTGATTTCGTTCATTACAAGACACTAAATAATAAAAAAAATGAGCATGTAACCCACTACTCTCATCCATTCACAAAATATACGTAACTTTTTCTGAACGGAAAGTGTTTTTCAATTCAATTTCGGGAATTAGTACAGTTTGTAATGAACTCAACTCAATGTTTGGATTAAAAGATGCACTTCGGTAGGTCTTTAAGTGCAGAGCCTCATTTGTTGTACTTTTAACCTGTTAGCCCCATGATGCAGTCAACAAAAATGTGATAGAAAACAGCGACCAACACACACACACACACACACACACACACACACACACACACACACACACACACACACACACACACACACACACACACTGATACATAACACCTGTAGTGCCTATTATTACTCCCTCGCAATGATACTAGCGTGTAAGCGAATACTTCCAATTAATCTTTCCTTGAGATGTCCGTCTGTGCAGACTTGCAAAAAGTGCTCATCAGATAATGTGAGAATTTTATTCGCACCTACACTTATTATGAGATCTTAGAATTTACACCGTTGTACCGAGAGGAAGGAAGAGAACACTCGCCGCTAATTCTTATTTATCCGAAATAACTAAATGTGCAGCTGCACAAAGTCATGCAATACTGTTGATGTCTCTTCAAACAGCCGCCATCTTGGGTGTAGTCTTGTCACTCCCATTGACACATTCGTCCGATCCTCACTTTTATAGTGTCATGCCATCCCCATCCCCCTCCCAACTTGAAATACTCCTGCTCTTGCCTTCTTTTGCATGTCGTGGTTATTGGTGTAGAATGCTTGTGTGTCCATAAAAACATGCGCATGCAAGTGACAGAAACAACAGTTGTCCTTCCAGGAACCCGGGACTAATGCAGGTAACTGCCAACAATTTTAGAACAGACGACCGTAGCATAGGAGGAAGCTAAGGTCATGTGATCTGAGACCAAAAAAGTGTCTTCTTTGAGCTACCGGAATCCCAAGCACACCCACCCCAACATATTTTTCCAAACTGACTTCTACGAGTAAACGTTAAAGTCCGTGAGGTGTACGCTGGTTGTCGTGGCTGCTGTATTTATCCCAACAGTTTTTTAAATTGTTTTTTTTAACACTTGTGTTCTCTTTATAATATAATCAGTCGCGGATTTTTTTTAAACGGGTCGAGGATAAAGATTTGTGAATATATTTGTCAGTACCTTGTGATGTTTCAAAATCTTTCCTTGTAGAGAATCTTCAAAATACAGCTTCTAGGTCGAAACGTGACATTTTTGCAACTAAACCTAACCTGATATACTTCACTGTTGGCGTCCTACTAACGTCACTTCCGGGTCAAGGAAAGGGACACGGAGGCAGTAATTATACTCATCAAACAGGTCCGGGCGTCGGTGGGGACAAAAGCAAGTTGAGTAAAGAAGCTTTTGAGGCTTTGTGTGGGTCTTTTCAGAATAGGTTATGTGAGGCCGGCAGTTAGCACACAAAAAGCTCCTGGTACTCTAAGGCAAGAGGAAGAAATAGAAGAGTTGGTCCTGCGGTCACACTACACTGCCACTCAGGGCGCCGGCGGTCGCTACCTCTTGCGGTGCTAAAATCGCAGACGGGATAATAACAGGGGCCGTCACTCTGCCAACCACAAAAAGAAAACTCAAATAAAAAAAGGAAAAATAGCGCGGTGAGAAGGGAGGGGGTGCGAACATGGAGGAAAGAAAAGCAAGGGGCTTAGCGGCGATGGAAAAACCCGAAAGGGGTGGATGTGATAGACGATTTTTGGCGAGGGTAAGGGAGTGTGTGGTTCTGAGGGAAAGAGGGGTTCGTCGTCGTAAGTGAACTTACATCTCAGCCCCTAAGGCTGAAACAGAAGGTGGGACAGGTCGCCCCCTGACGGGGCATTGTGCGTGCGTGCGTGCGTGCGTGCGTGCGTGTGTGTGTGTGTGTGTGTGTGTGTGTGTGTGTGCGCGAGACGAAGCTTGTCTGTGGATCACAGCGAGGCCGACGTGCTGCCAAACTCATTAAGTCAGGGATGAAAACTACACTAATAAGGGGATTCTCACCTTCCTCTTGTTCCCGCGAGCTGAGCACGTGCGAATCAACGCGTCATCAGAAGATAATGGGACGCGGAGGCCTCGAGGAGCAAGGGTTGACGAGCAGTACCGCGTTTCTCACGTGTCTTAGTGAAAAAATCACACTTAAGTGAGACTGCTTTTTTATGTTTCCCTGCAGGTCTATTAATTTTCATGCTGAAGCTTTCAACTCTACTGATTCTGTTGTTCCTTTAAGACTTTTTTTCCATTTTTTCTGATATTTTATATGCTGCTTGTACTGGAAAATGTCCATCCTTTTGAATAGAATATCTAGGCCGCATATTCTAGCATTCCTCCCAAATAATTTTTTAAAGCCCGTCCCCTTTTCATCGAATGTGAGGCCCTAAGCCATCATTTTGCATTGGGATTTCCCTGAAGATGAACATATTCCGTGGAGTTATGTTGGCGCTGACATTCATGGTTTTCAAGTCGATCAGCTGCTGTGCTACATTAAGGGTTTTTACCAGACCGCAAATGTTTCTTTCTGTATGTTTTCACGACTGAGCTGAGTTCACCAAGCGATACTAGTTCCCAAACTTTGAGTGAAGCCATGCGGATACAAGCCTTCGGTCATAAACATGTGAAAGAGGTACACGAAAAAAAAAGCAAAATTAAAAAAAACAGGGACCTCACAAATGTTTGCAGCTAAGCTTTCGTCGTCTGGGCTACAACCAATAAGAAGATGAGACCAAATGTTAATCAGATGTTTCCATGGGCTTCCGTAACATCAGAGTTGTACCCTCTTTCTACATTGGGGATGTTTGTAGGTTTTTATAGTGATCATGGAAGGTAGGCATTCATTCTGATTGTTGGCCTGCAATATTCCTCTGAGCTCTGCCAAGTCGTTAAAAAAAACAAAAACTTTTGGAAATTATTTTACCTAGAAGTCTCTATTATTAATATCTCGCTGACTAATGCAGTTATCATCATTTCTCAGCAATGAAACCAAAACTTATCAGCATAAGCTATTTCGTTGTGTTTTTTTCCTCTCTCTTTTTGGAAGATGGTGAGCTCACTATTTCTACCTGGTTTCGAGTTCTCCTTGTAGCAGGGAACTCTACCATGGTTAAGCCCGTTGATCTCTATTTTTTACCAGTTGGCCACTACCTTACCTGGTGCCCGACACATCACCTGTTGAGTTGTGACAAAAATCCGGCTTAAAAAGAAATTATGCAGAAAATGTATTAAATTACCAATATTTTACCCTCAGTACCACACAGGTAGTACTGAATGTTCATTACGATATTATAACTGTTGAGCCTGTGTACGTTTGTGTCATAAGGCATATCGTCGACGTGCACAATATTGACACAAACATGGCAAATATTAAAAAAAATTCTTTCAAATCTGACCGTTTCAGGTAAACTTAGCATCGAGAAAGCATTTTATATATATATATATATATAATTCTTGACAAAAGCAGTGAATACCCCTGTCATAACGCCTCTCGCCTATCAGTCCATTTAATTACATGGATTATTTTTCTTAATTCTTATTCGATGCCACCCAGGTCGAACAAAAGGTCTGGAAATACCTCAAGATTAGTTGGACTCCAGAAAGGTAGAGATTACTGTCAGTCACTGAGCACGCCCCTCCGCCTTCCGCCAGTTAACACTGTTAGACTATGACACGCTTTCTTCCCCAGTCAGTCTCCGTTATCACAGCTTCGGTGAGTTAATCCTTTCTCACCTTCTACCTCGTCAGTAAGTTAATCTTTCTCTCATTTTCTGTAGCGTCTGATACACTGACTGACTTATTCACTATTATTCATTCTCATGCAGAATAGCCGCTTGCCGTGTGCGTGTGTGTGCGTACGTGCGTGTGAGTGAGAGAGACATAGAGATAGAAAGAGTGGTGTGTGTGTGTGTGAGAGAGAGAGACATAGAGATAGAGAGAGTGGTGTGAGTGTGTGTGTGTGTGTGTGAGAGAGAGACATAGAGATAGAGAGAGTGGTGTGAGTGTGTGGGGTGGGGGAGAGCGGACCTGACAACAGAAGGGTGTAAGAGCTATTCTAGTATTGGACACCGAAAGGGGAATTTTTAGATTTTGTTCTCTGTAGCTATACAATTCATTTTCTAATGATAGAATGCATTCTCTACCTATACAATTCGTTTTATAATCACAGAATGGTTCTGTAGCTATACAATTCATTGTATAAAAGTATTTCATTTAGATTACACTGAAAAGTTGCAATCCTATTCATTTTACATATGACACTGTGACAAAAGTTCGTCCCCTAAAATGGCCCTATGTGGGAAGGGGGTAAAATTAATCTGTACTATTGTTAGGTCCATGAAGGCAATAACCTTTTCCGACCAGTTCTCGAAGTAGAAACATCCAACCACTCACACAAGTTCACGGAGCCACAGTGAGCAAGCTGACTATCAGTCGAAAATGAGGGAATTTAATGCATTTATCCTGGCGGCCACCTTGCTATGACGCCTATCACCACCATCACACTCAGGACAAAGTGTCAAACACTTACCACACCGTCTGGAAAAGGCGATTTTTCGTGTGAAGAACTGCACGACGTTATGTGACGTCACGTTGTCCAGGTTACGCGCGTGTAAAATGTTGAAACGGAATTTACAGAAAAGAGTTTTATTACAAAAAAAGTGAACGATGACATCGGTTACCTTTGGACAATGTCTTCCAGTTTCCAGACAAATGTATATACTGCTGTAAATCAGTTCGTGTTTCTGAGATTCTTGGCATATATTTAATAAAATTGGCGTTAGGAGAACCATTTGTTACACATTCATTCCGTCGTCTGTTAGACAAAAGCGATTATATCGGTGCTCAAAATGTCCGCGAATTGGGGACAAAGTACCCAGCTTGTTCAACATTTCGTGGTGTGAGTAGAATTTACGTCAAACATGACGTCACCTCCATCGGCCATTGCTTTAATCGTCAGAAATGACGCAATTCACGCATTAAACACACAAAACTTGTAAACAACAACACACAGCAGGCCAGTATTATCATATGTATCTCCTCAAACCTTTCTTCATCCATTGATATAGTTTCAGGTTCAGCCCAGAAAAAATAAAGTTGTAAGCAATCAAAGTCCGACTGTATGCCAGAGGCGAACTTTTGTCACAGTGTCAAATACAATTCAATTCTACAGCTTGAGAACGCGTTCTGTAATTATATAATGAATTGCATAGCTACAGACAGAAAAATAGATATAATTTTCTTGTTTACGCATTGTATGTAACTTTACCATTATTATCTTTCTTTGGGACCAAAATAATAATAATAATAATAATGATGATGATGATAATAATAATAAGAAGAAGAAGAACTGCTTTCATTTGTGTTTGCACCATCCGAGGAATTATTATAGCCGATATTTCACCATATCATGCGCACTTTCCTCGAGAAAATCAATTTGGGAGGGGGGGATGGGTCAGAGGTTTTGTGAAAAAACAAAAAAAACAAAACAAAGTTCGCAGATGTCTGACTGAAACAGAGAAAAGAGACATTCCTTAATTGTCTGTCTCCATATTTCGCATTTCTTTTCGTCCCATCGAGCTCCTGCACGTTCCTCTGTCTTGAAGAATGATTTTGCCTTTCGCAACGTGAGCAATGGAGACCCACTGATACCCACTGATACCCACTGACAGCCACCTCCCTGGGGTATCCAGACACAAATCTGAGTATTTTGTTTGTGAAATTCTTTAGGATCTACCTGCCTCATGCAAGGTGTACTACCGTAATCGACCCCCCATCCAGTTTTTTACGGTGACATCGGCCACTCATTGGCATAAACGCACGCACGCACGCACGCACACACGCACTCTCTCCTCCACCCACCATACTCAAACGTGCATGTTTACATAGGCTCAGTTCTCCAAAACCCACATGCTGTCTTCCCAAAAACATCATTAGGCACACATTCACACTCACACACAAGGAGCCTCAGAATATTATGCTTTATAAACAGCCACAGGTATACAGCTACATATAATTATAACTTGTATATACCCCCCCCCCCTTATCCATACACCATGTTTTCCACTAAACATGATTTTTTTTTCACCATTTTTGAGCGGTTTTGTTTGTTTGTTTGTTTAACCTGTAAGCTCATCTTTCGCCTAATCACCGGCCTCCTACTGTGTCCTCATTTCTGCGAAGACCTGAGTTTTGTGAAAAAAACAAGTGACGGACGACAGACATTGCTCTTGTCGAAACAGTCACTTCAGGAGTGTTTGAGGCAAACAAAGCAGAACCCTTAGAAAATAAACTGAAAAAATATATCATAGGGCCCAGTCCATGCTACCTCTCCTCAGGTGTGACTACCGCGCGCGCACACACAGCCACACACCGACACGCACACATGCAGACAGACAGACGCACATTGATACATCAGCAAACAAACAAACAAACAAACAAACAAACAAACACACATTTGCAGTAGACAAACACGTAGGCGCTTAGAACCTTGCTATTTACAGAAGTCATACAGTTAGAAAACCTTGTAATTTCGTTGGCACTGTATCATATTAAGTGCCGGAGAATACTGTAATATGTGTTTTGGTGTATTATTCTATTCTATGTTATCCACTGAAAGTTCTTCTTTCATACAAGGAGTACTTACAATGTCTTACCGTTATGTGTACCTCGCTAATCATCGTCAAATTGTAATGTCACTTGCCAAATAAACGAATAGTTCTTGTTCTACTAATAATATTTTATCCTAATTTATACCGATCGAATATACCTATCTAGAAACATGTCCTATAGTATCCTAGGTCTTTAGAAAGTTATTGTAACAGGTCACAGAGTTAAAGTTCTTGATACATTTTCCATACTTGGTGTTCTTCTCTTCCCCGCCCCTCTACTCATTTAAAAAAAAAAAAATTGAAAAGAAAATCCAGATTAAGATAATTCCGCTATTCAGTCGAGACTTGCTACTCACAGATTACTGGATGTCAACCCTCCTAGTAATTTGCAGCATATTGACCGCGAGGCGGGGTAAAGGGGCTTAGCAGGACTGCCATCACTTTGCTCCTAATGCCGTGCAGACCAGTGAGACAAGAAGCACTCTGTGTCAGCCTCCAGCACGGGGCTGCCCCATAAACAAGCCCCCACAAGCTTTCCCAAGAACTCATTAGAGTAGCGAGTGCAGGAGAAAAGGAGGATGGGGGGGGGGTTCATTGTCTGTAATTTGCTGATGATTAGCGAGGGTTTGAGGGCCGACCATCGCCGCGCCAGATCCTATCGGTACCTCTCTTAGAGCAACTCAATCCCATGATTGGCGGGTTTTCGGGGGTCGACACTCTCCGCCCCACCCCCACCCTCCCATTCTCTTAGGAGCGTGTGTAGCAAGAAGTACGGCGAGGAATCGAGCGCTGCAACATTATGGTTAGAGCTTGTTGGTTAGAACGCCGATCTTTGGTTTGTTGCTAAGGCCTGCCTTACATGGTGCGACTAAAGCCTGCTTCGCACAATGCGATTTCAGCTTTTACTGTCGACACGAAGGAAAAATATCACATTTCAAGAATAGAGAGGTCTGTTTAAATTAATTCATGCTCACACTGTCTAAACACACTGGACACATGCATAGATGGTTAGAGCTATAGCCAAGTTCTAGATGTCAAGAAGACCATTTGCTTTCAGACCAAACGTTTTATATTTGTTCATATGCGTACTTCTTGGTTCCAAAGTCTTTTGCTCTTTCTGTGCAGAATACTTTTGTAAATTTTGGCTTGATACTTCCTCTCCCCTTCACCCGTGTCCATCAACTTGAGTAGGGTTGGGATGGCAGCGAGTTAGGAAAACATGGTCTTGTACTGACTTAACTCGCTGCTATCTTTTGAGCGAATCTGTTTGCACTCTCTGGTATACCTTTAATATTTGTCGGTTACGAAAGTGGCTACGGCTTAAAGGTATCTTTTATACACAAAATATCAACGTTTCTCTCTCTCTCTCTCTGTGAGATGTGGTGATCCTCTAGTAAAGCAGATCTGACCAGCATGCAACGCTGAATAGTTTAAGTGGTAGAGCACTATGAGAGGGCAGTCTATGGCATGCGATATCTGACACGAGAAAGCAATTCATCATCATCATCATCATCATCATCATCATCATCGTCGTCGTCGTCGACGCCAAAGTAGCTTGTATTCTTCCTCTCTTATAATGATCTTTCATTATCAAAACAAAAGAACAAAAGATGATTTTTTTTTACATCACTATAAGTGTCTGATGTTACCACTTTGCGTAAAATAACTGCGAGGAGGGGATGGTGAATAAAGACTAACCCTGACAAGAAGAAAGTTTGTTTCATATTTTCTACACCTGGTCAGGCAAGGGAGGACAGAGCACGTTAAATTCACTCGACGGGAAGTTGGTTATAAAGACGGACAGAAAGAGGGCGATAGAGGGAAGGGAGGAGGGGAGAAAGAGAGAGAGAGAGACTTGGAACGGTTGGAAAAAATGTAGGGTAGAAGCAGGTTTTTCTTTCAATCTGACCCTGTGCTTGCCATGAACGAGTTTCTCAATGAATGAACAAGTACAGATGAACTGAGTAATGATTGGACAAGAGCAGAGGGACTGATATATGAATGAATGAGCTGAAGGTCTGCCTGGAGAACGTGAACTTCAAAAAAAAAAAAATGAAAAAGAAAAAAATGTAGGTTAGGAGTTCGTGTATAATACGTGCAACCTGGTGTCGTGTTGTTATTGTGGTGGTGATGGTAGTGGTTGTGAAGGCGGTGGTGGTAGTGGGGTTGTTGGTTGTGCATTAACATTCTTCTGTAGAAGTGCTTAAGTTAAGTGTTTACCGGCAAAAAAAAAAATCTCCTACGGTTTTCACGCTGTCCAGCCCAAATTTGCGCGCGCGCGCACACACACACACACACACACACACACACACACACATATAATGCGCTTATCCATAAGAAACTCGCACTACGGTATTACTAGCTTATATCTTGAGAGATTACCGTTTCTCATACTTTTGGGGAATCAACTCTTCAGTATAAGTTAAGAGAAAAACATTTCGCTTCCTCTCACACAGCGGTCCAAGTTTTCGAAAATTGAGTTGTGGCTCATTACAGAGTTCAGGGGCCAGTTGCACAACACATTTCTAATTTTAAACACTTTTAGGCATTAAATCGTTTTAGATAATAAGTTTAAAGTGCACACCAAAATTTTAGAATTTTTAAAACTAAAACTGCTTTAAGTAAGATAAAGTTGTTTAAGTCTGATTTTCCGTCCTGTCAGTGCAAGTTTTTGTATGTTCTTGCGCAATGCATCAAAATGGCAGAGAAGAGATTCTGCTTCTTTAAAACAGTTTTAAGGTTTAGAAACATGTTGTGCAACTGGCCCCAGAGTGTTAACAGGAGGAGTTGCTTTATTTGGGGAAATAAACAAGACGGCTCGTCCGTCCGTCCGTCCGTTTACTGTCTGTTACACGCATTCAAACCCAAACTTGCAGCAATGAGAGACTTCAACGACACATTTTCAGTTAAAATATATTTTCATGAAAACTCTATATCGAATACGTTTCAATATGTCACTGTACACCCTGTCAAGCAGTAGTTAAACGGTGTAAATAATAATAATAATAAATCTTGAGAACACATGTGCTGTACAAGCAGCCAAGAACACTTTGGTGGCATATACATTGCATAAATACACATCTGCGCCCGTATTACCAGAAATATATCGGTGATATCTACATGGCGTAATACACAGTTAATGCTGAATGAACACGATGGTGGAATGTATAGATTTAAAACAACTTCGGAAGATTTCATTCAAAAATACATAATTTAATATATTGAAAAAATGTCCCAAACTGCTCATATTTTCTCGATTGGTTTACCATTTTAATAATATAGAAACATGTTTGACACACAGTATAAGCAGATGAACTGCAAATGCAATGCCGATGTAGAATGTGGACAGTGATGCAGACAGGAAGCTAGTCAGTGTAGGTATGGAGTTTACCCTCTTGTCGCATTTCCAAAGTCATGTGACTGACAATGGACTTCAGCCAGTCTTGAATATGTCTAGAGCTGAAACATCAGCGCTCAGGTGACTGGTTGATGTGTAAACAATTCGGATTAAAATCGACTGTGACCTCGTGTCAAAACACTGGTTTCGAAGCAGTCAACAACCAGCAACTTTCCTGCGATCTCCAAAAACTTTGGGCCATCGATAGATAAAATTGTTTCGTTATAGACGAGTGTGTATAAAAATGAAGATAATGATGGCAAAGAGGAACTCTTTTATCCTTTATCTTTGAAAGTAAACAGGTTTTTGTGTGTGGTAGACATTATCTTCTTAAAACAAGGTGCACGCACTCTCTCTCTCTCTCTCACACACACACACACACACCATAAAAACCAAATTTTAGTGTCTACAACACCAACATCTTTCTTTTCCGAATGTACGGCGCCGTTGTTGCGTCCTGGAACATAATTACTGTTGTTTTCAGGCCAAGTAATGTTCAGCACTTTCCTCTACGTCTACGACGTCCCATTTCGACGACCCTTGCCAAAGTATATTGCGGGAAGCCGGGTTGCCCTATAATTATCGGCCTATCCGCTGGCTTGGCTCGGTGAAATATGACAGCTGATGCAAATTGTCGCGGGAACATAATGAGGTTCTAGTTGGGTCGGGTGGACAGAGAAAAAGGCGCCTCGACAGCAGCGGGTAGTTGTGACGAGGGTTCGCTAACACGAGGTGTCCCCTCGGAACAATGCCAATTGAATGGGTAGTTGTCACCCGAGGTGCCGATGTCTGCAGAGGAAAAAGACTCGTGGGGGTCATCTTTAACCTATTCCTGGCGGTTCTTAAAGGGGCGGAAAAAGGGAGGTGTGTACTTTTGTGGCGGGACTTAGAAGTACAACGGAGCGGAGGAAAAAAAAAAAAAAAAAAAACGACGGCAAGGACCAATGGAAAGTGGATGAATAGAAGACGGGGGTAGGCCGGGTATTAAAAAGAGTTTTAGGGCTGGACGGGGGGGTAGCGACGGTCACTCATGGGTCCTCGTTGGATGCGGTAAGGTCAGCCAGAGGTCACGCGTAGGAAAAAAAAAATCTAGAGCTGGCGGGCATGGCACAATGACGAATGCGCGCGCAACCTCCCAAAGCAGCCAATGAAACCGGTTCTTTCATAGTCGCCTCCAGCTTTCAGTGACAGTTCAAGTGCTGTATTCAAGAAAGCACAGATTTGTGCAAACAGATTTGTAAAGCATATTTTGATGGCGCAAAAACAGATGCATTGATTTCCTCTCTCTCTCCTCCACCCCCTGTCCGCACATACCTACGCAGAGGGACTAACTGCTTAATCCAAAGAACCATACAACAGTATCCTAATTTAGGTTATCCCATCCCCGTGCGACATGAACATTTCAGCAAAACAGAACAAACTGAACAACAAAAGGCCTTAAAAAAACACTTCACATTTCCAGCTCGTTTCTTGTAATGGTTCGTCTCTTTTTTTTTTCTTTCCCGTGCACGGCGCATCTAAATGTGTGTCCGTTCTTAAAGCTTGCGGAGAAGTATTGTAAGGCACAATTGAAAGAGATCTCCGTGAACTCGTACTTGTTCAAAAGGAGCAGACACTCGCCAGCACCGAACACTCTTAATAAAGCTGTAAATAATGTTTGTCCGTGACCCTGCCAGAGCCACATACCAGCCTCGCGTCACGTGCATATCGGTGACCTCAAGCAGGGGTCACGTATACGGGACCCCAGTCTCGTGTAAATCGTTCGCCTCAACTAGTAGTCACGATTGCTGACTGTGCAGACGGGTGTCCACTTCACCTGCAAGTCCACCCGAGACCCTTGCGATTCTGACGGACGTCAGCTAGGCAAATTTGCTCACTGGTCTCACTCATAGACTGGTTGTCGTTTGAGATTAACAAGTTCCGCTTGAACAGTGGAACAGCAGGCATTCCTCAGAGGAAGAAAGTAACAATATGGAGCTCTCGCGCCGCCTCCTTCTCTCTCTCTCTCTCTCACACACACACACAATGCGCTACTCAACAATTTTACAGTCAGCAACATATTTGTCTGAGTTTAGTGTACGGGCTGGTTATTGCTGCGAACCCAAGCGGAAGGAGTCAGCGCTGGAAAAACGACGCCAAGCATGTCGTTGGTCGACTGGGGAACAGCGCCCTCTGCCTTTCACCCTCTTGACGGTTATCTCCCCTGGTGCGAGGACAACCTTGGTAAGCCAGGACTACCGCGCTGTCTCGACCCTTCTGATGATTGGTCACGCTCAAGTCAAATGAAGCTTCCTGTAACAAAGGGCGAACACACACAAAATTAGGGCGATTGCGAATAATACTGGGCGTGTGGAATGTGCGCATTATATTTTACGTCAACAAATGTCAAAAGAAATGGCACACACAGCCATGGCGACGTCCGTCATGACACTTTATCCTACGGCCCCCAGTCTGGTGTGCAAAATCATGAGATTCGCTTACTCGCGCGTAACTTGAAAAAAAAGTATTCAAAACATCATTTCTGTCTGAATGAATGCGCATAGAAGACTGCGCAAACAGCAGAAGGTCGCTTTACTTCAATGCCGAACGTCGAGAGATGACAGTTTAAATATTTTCACAGAGATGTAACAGACCGATTGAATACACTGCGGTCTCAGCAAACCCGGAGCTTGTTTGCGTAAAATAGGTTGTAGGAAGTAGGGAGAGTCTGATTTCACTAATTTATAAGAAAGAAAGAAAGAAAGAAAGAAAGAAAGAAAGAAAGAAAGAAAGAAAGAAAGAAAGAAAGAAAACAAACAGGAAGGGTGGGAAAAAAGAAAGAGGACGGAGAAAGAAAGAGTTTTTTTTTAAAAAGCGATGCGAGAGACACAAAAAATATCCACGTCTCTGGGTAACTATATGCATGGCACACATACAAATACACATACTCACCATCAAACGGACATGACGCAGACGACAAGGACTAAGAGGAGGGGAAAGAAGAAGAATGAGAAACGTATTCGAGGAACAGTTGATAAGAGAGCGCTACGATCATGCGCCCCGCGTGCCCTAACTTCTCGGTCAAGTCTCGTTGTTTACCCAGCGATCTACACGGTTTACCGAGGACAAGGTGGGTAGGTGTTGTGCTGACCCATTTTTCGCGACTGCCCGTCAAAACGAGGCTCACTGCCAGGCGCCAAGCCAAGAGGGTGATCCATGATGTAAGAAGGGGAGAAAATATGAGAATGCTATAACATCTTGCTGCATTAACACTAAACATCTTGTTTTCTCGGGAGCACTAGGAAGAGTTCACAATTCTAAAGCAAGGGGTCTCCTTAAAGGACTGAGGTAAAAAAAGCTGCAGCACCCGCCATTTGGCTTCATAGCCTCGATCCTGTTGTATATAAAGCAGTTGAATACTTGAACACATCTTGCATGGAATTTAAAACTATACTGGATGTTGTATTCTTGTTTCTCGTAAGTGCCTGCCTCTGTATGTCTTAATATCACACGCAGTTTTGTTCAAGACTCGTCATTCATTACATTTATTCTGGCCTAAACCCTCCTGAGATCAGATATCGTCTCGGGAAGGCCACTTTTTCCTCCCTTAGACTCGACCTCCCTCCTTCCACGAGAGGATAAGTATTCTTTCTACTGAAGGCATGTTTTACATCTACCACCAAGGGCAGAGATGTATCAACCAGCACCTCTCTCACAACCAGATTATACGGCGCTTGGGAAGACCTACAGATATTGACATCATTTATTCACCAGAAGGGGACTGACCGGGTATTTTGTAACAAATGGAGAAAACAATACGAAGAATAAAGTGTCCGTGTGACCCTACAGCCGTTCGGGTTTATGGGCACTGGAATTGTATGCAGTACCGGGGGCGGCACTAAAGTGTAGCCCCTTGCATTTGTCACAGCTACGTCCCCTTACGTGAAGCGGTCCTGTCACCGGGGGAACACCAGCCTGCCACGTGCGCTTCTCTTTCATCACCCATGCTCTTTAAAATTAAGCTAAAAATAAAATGAAATACACTTAAAAATCTGGGTGTAGACGGGTAGGGATGAGGTCTCGAAAAGGAATGAAAAAAAGCTAAACGGGGTGAAAAGACTTCCTTCAAACGCTAACTTCGCGTCTCGCATTCATGGATCCGACAGAGACAGGCGAGTATGTAGGAAACGTCCATTCAACCACTCAAGAACAAAAGCCGAAAAGAAAGAAATGGTCCCGGCGTTCCCTCCTGGCTTTTCATTCATGGGTTGATACGTTCTGTAAGAACTGCCTTCAGTCATGTTTGATTTGCCTTCTAAATGAATGTTTTCATTGTACTCAATATTGACTCGCAGCTACGATAAAATGAAAAGGGAGGGTGTTGGGAAGTTTTGGGAGGGGGAGTAGGGCAAAAACTCTTTGAGGCACCTGTTTGTGACCTCCTACAAAAAATTTCTTTTTTGTTTTCTTTTGACCCGGACCCTGTCCGTAAAATATGAGGGTGGCCTGATTGTATTTACACAGGCGTTTCCAACTTAACTGAGAGTAAACGGCAAATCTTTTGCAATTAAACTTCATGCACTCGCTAGCCATCTGCTAAAAGGAGGGAAGAGATAAGGTGGAGGGGTGAGTATGACTTTGTATGTCCAAGAATAATCCTGACACAGAAGCTTCAGCTCTCTGCAAATCGCGAGTACTTTTACACATACATAGCATACATACTATGCACACTGTGTGTGTGTGTGTGTGTGTGTGTGTGTGTGTGTGTGTGTGTGTGTGTGTGTTAATGAAAAATTAACATTTCTCAGTAGAGCAAACTTCTTGAAAGGGTACACGATATTCTACTTGCATTCCGCTTGTCTGAAGTGTCCTCATGAAAACTTTGATTCAAACTTGTCACCAGAATGGGGTCACGTGATCTGCTTGTGTTTTGTATACGCATTCACGATGCAATTGTTCATGACATTTTCTAAGTAAGAAGACAGTGATGTGTACACAATTATCTGACCAAAACCGCCAACTCCACAAGGAACTGGTTAACTGATTTTATCCAATTTAGGTCAAAAGACTTGCGTCCTATCTTCCAATCCTGGATGCAGGCCAAGATGGAGGAGGGGTTGAGTGGTGAAGGTCTCATGCTGCAGACAGACCTGCTCGTGACTCCACGTGGCATTCAGTCATGTCGCACCGTGCGAGACGGGCTTTAGCCTTTTCTGTGGCGCGCTTTTAGACCGCTGCAAGACATAAATAAATGAAAAGGATGGAAGTCGATGCTCCAAAACGGTGCACCCACGTGACCCGGGGCACCGCTGGCCCGGGCTTTTCTGTTCTTTCAAGTCTGAGATTTGTATGCGCCTTTTTTTCGACCTTCGCGCAGCGGGCTCGCGATCTCGACATCAAACGGCACGAGCCCGCATTGAAGGAAATCGGCTTTACGTTGTATCACTGGGCGCCATCCAAATCGTGATGGGGCCTTGCACCGGAAATGAACTCTCACCTCGTGTGCGAGCGGACGTGAATAAAGCGTGCTTGTGTGTGTGTGTGTGTGTGTGTGCGCGTGCTCAAATGTTACAAAATGTTGTTTTTAAAAGTCGATTATGATGGGATGGATGGATGATCTTTGAATGTGATTTTTTAAAAGTGTACAGAAATCGCTACGTGCTCCATTGAGAAAGACGAGATGAGAAAATACACCCTGCCTGTAACTCGCCTGTCTACTCTCACAACACTAGACTTCCTACACCTAGAATAATGGGAGTAACCGAGGATCACTCTCGTGTCTACATCAACGACGTACCAAATCGACTTTGATGGCTTCCTGCCATAAAACTGAAATGGCCTGCCCCCTAGCGGCGGACCTCAGCTCTCAGGTTTATTGAGTTGGACGGGGCGAAAACAGCACAATAAAACGTAAGAATAGAAGCAGCCATCGTCCAGGCAGGCGGTTGGAGTGTTGCTAACCGAAGGTCAAGCGAAATTTGAGGGTTGTCACAGGGTTCTTGCTAAGAAAGTGAGGGGTATGGAGTCTTTTTTTATACGCATATCTCGTGTTATGACTGATATACAGGGTGATTTGGGAGAAACAGCAGTTACGAAATAATGGCATTTGTTGGCCTTCATGCATGCCGCCACTTCGAGCACTCTACAACTTTACTCACACGACCACCTCGTGCGTACTGCCACTTTACTCATACGACCACATCGTGCACACCGTCAGTTTACTCATACGACCACCTGATACATTCAGACACATCACGTGCACATCGCCACCTGATGCACATGCACTGACAGCGAACAGTAAGAACTGGTGATACGTTTAACACGCAGAACCGTTATCACATGGCTGCTACTCTTTAAATCCTTCCAAATCCTCCTCCATCCCTCTTGTCCAACTAATTTTGTAGGCGCCACGTAAAACTTCTGTGTCGCTAATATTATGCCCATAATTTTAGTGACTCCACACCTCAAGACCCTCAAAGCCACGCTCCGAGAAGCAATTACGCCAGCCAATCAAAATTATCTGGCGGCACGCGTCGCAATTTTACGGCCAATCAGAATGCTCAAGGATGCGCGTGCCGCCTTGTTATCTTTACGGGAGGGGAGCGGGAGGAAGTGGCTTTTTTTTCCTGCGCCAATAAACTAGGCAGGCGATCAACGAGCGCGGCTTGTTTGTTCTCGTCTTCCCTTTTGCGTGGAAATCAATGTTTTAGGCTGAATAAAACAGCCATTTAGCACGCTGCTCGACTTCATCTAACGCCCAACTTGAGGCAGACAAGGGAGCGTTGACAAATTAGCACGCGGGCCATTTCGCTCACACATGACTTGGCCTCGCGAGCGAGGGTATAATCTACATCGATACTTTGCTACCCCCATATGACAATATCCGGCATGCAAATAAAGTAGAATGAGGGTTAAAAAAGGGTGGAGGGGATAGAGGTGGCTTATTAGGGTTTAATGTTTATTTTCACAACCCTAATATTGCAAGAATGAACATTTGATTTGTTACATAGCGCCCAAATAAGCAGACGAACAAGGGTTGGAATCTGTTCATGTGGAACTCTTGCTTGGATGATAATTAGATGTATATGACTAAGAAAAACAGGAAGAAGTAAGGAAAGAAAGAGAAAATGGAAGAGATAAAGAAAGAGAAAAGACCGTGAACCACTCACGTTAAACTGCACGAGTAAGGAAATGTTTCGGTGCAAAAGGACAATAACCGTGATACAAAAGGAAAACAACGCAATGCAATACAAAGAAATACAAAATCAAAAGAAAGATTTGTCTTCAACTGACCTGTCGGTAGACCGCAGCTAACGAAACACATCTTCATCCTCGATGTCGAACTTTGCGCACAGCCAGTCGGCCAGGTCAGGCGACAGGTCGTGGTAGGGGTCACAGCTGCTGTTTGTCTCATCACACGATGTCTCGGACGCGCCACAACTCGACTGACTCGGCGACGCGGGAGTTGACGCTCCGTCAGAGCCGCCGCACCAGCGATCCGCCAGGTAGTTGTAGCTGTCGTGGTCGTGCTGGAAGACGACGGCGGATGTGGTAGTGGTGATGGTGGTGGAGGTCCCAGGAGAACCGGGGCTGGGGACGGGGCTGGGGGCAGGGCTGGGGGCCAGGTGCGAGAACGGAGAGACTGCCGCCAGCCTCTCTATTTCCGGGACAAAGGTCAGCGTGGGTGTGATACTCGTGAAGTCATCGTCGTCCTCGTCGTCAGCTTCGTCTTCTGTCGTCTGCGACATTTCGCATTCGAAATCGACGTCCGACGCGTCCTCCACCAACGCGACCCTGGAGCTGGAAGCGGAAGTGGCAGGAGGCGACGTGGCACCAACGATAGCAGATTCGTCCGACACTGCCAGATCGGATGCGACGTCATGGTCCATCGGTGACGTCACTGCCTCGCGAGAGCTCAAGTGGATGGTGTCGGCGATGGTGGTCAGGAAAGCGGCGCCGGATGAGTCGGCGGGGTCAGCGTCCCTCAACACCTGCTGCAGGTGCTTGATGTAGCGGACGGCATCCTTCAGGGTGTCCACCTTGCTCAGCTTCTTGTTCTGCCGGCCGGACGGAACGTGCTGACGCAGGGTCTCGAAGCCCATGTTGACCTGCTTCACGCGATTCCGCTCACGCTCGTTTCGCCTGGCCATGGTCGCCGGCAGAGGGTGCGGCAACCCCAGAGAACCAAAGTCAATCCTGCGCTTGCAGCGTAAGGCGCTGGGCTCGTTCCCGCTGCCGCCAGCGACGACCTCATCTTTCTTGAAGCCTCCCCTTAGGCCTCTTAAACGGGCGCGCGTCGCCGTCGTCTTGTCAGCTTTGGTGGTGGTTGGGTTGTTGGCGCGGTTGCTGCTGTCGGCCTTGAGAAGGGGGCGGAGGGCTTGCAGGTGCTGCGCGACGGTCGGCAGTGACGTTTTCAGCACGATGCAAGGCCCGGCCACCAAGAACCGCTCTCCCGTCGACGTGGTGAGGGGGATGAGAGTCCTCACCTGCTGCTCTCCCCCAGCCACAGTCAGCGCCGCCAGCGTCGGCATTGTCGTGGTTGTCGTTGTCACGGCGGCCTTCGCGAGTGTCAACATGAGCGATGATGATGATGCAAGCATAACACGCGCGGTCATGAAATCTAACTGACCTCAGGGCTTCGTCGTCGATCGAAGCGCCCGCCTAGCTACACTGCGCGCAAGCGAAAAGAAGTTCCAGGACACACGACAAGCCAGGGTGGGTCTGCCACAGCGGGGTGAGCTTGCGTTCCTTTAGTAGTGGACGCGAGGCGCAGGGCGACCAAGTTTCCCTCCACACTCTCGTAACGCGCGAAACGCTGTCTCCGCACGCGCGGCGCGTGCTCGCACACTTCCACAGCTCGTGCCGCGAGTTCCCTGACTTGTGGGCGGCGCGTTGACAGCGTGAGGTGAAGGAGGACGGAGGGTGGGCCACAAACGGCCTTCCTCTTCTGGCTCGACGGTGGCTTCCTTCTCTAACCCCCTTCTCCCCCAAACCTCCCTCACACCAACCTGTGTTAGTGTTCGCAAGCCAACCCGGCGTACGTGTGTGTCCTAGATAATTGAAATTAAAAATATCATCGACATTGACTCGCCCAGCATGCCGCCAACGATAATATCGTTCATTATTTCTTTGATCTCTTTAACACGGAGTCATTCAGCTGATCGAAACTAAGAGACCGCAGCCATTAAAGAGGCGAGTGGGGGGGGGAGAAAGTTGGAGTGAAAAATCAAGGTTGGGGGTTGTGTGGGGGGAGAGAAGGGAAGATTGCGTAGAGGGAGAGACGATAAGGAAAGGTGGGAGGGGTAGTCACGTGACCTTGGTCCCCACTTGTCACCGCGAGGAGCGTCGCGCGAGTCACAGAAGCACAGCGGACACGCATGCGCAGACGCGGATGTGAAAAGAGGGATTGGGTGGGGGGTGAACAGGTTACGACCTCAGGCTGTCCCCCACTTAAGCCACGCCTCGGCCATGTACCCTTGCATGACAAAGTGTCAATCATACGATTCTCGCGAGCCGCGCACGTGCCCAACGAAGAAAAGAGAAGAGAGGGGGTAGAGAAAGGGGGGAAAAGAGAGAGAGAGAGAGACTTTGCCTTTCAACTTGTTCATCGTATCTGTCATCAATCTCGATTACCTGAAGAGTCTATACACCCCGCTACCACCACCACCCGGTCTCCCACCCTCCCTGCGTCCTCCATTACACCACTTCCCCCCCCCCCCACAGTAAGAAACCCCACCCTGCTCTGGCGTTTTATCCTTTCTTCAGTTCTCTCTTTCTTCGACGCCTGTATGAACCATCACTTTGTAGTGGAAGCGTAGCCTGCTCTTTTGTAGTGACGCTCATCGTTCATCACGTTCATCGAAATCACGAAAAATGTTATTTGCTCCTGCGATTCGTTAATGGCAATGCACGTGCAGAGCTGGCGCGTTTTCTTGTTTTGTTTTGTTTGTTTGTTGTTGTTTTTTTGTCGCTGAAAATGAGTTTGTCATTGTTGCGACAACAGTGGATCGTAAAATGAATGATCATTATTTTAAACATGACTTGATTTGCGATTCTTCCGTGGAGGAGGAGGAGAAGGTCAATCCAAAGGACTGAGTTTTCTTTTAATTAATTCCATCCATTGTTGTCGCCACAGAGCTAAGAACTTAAAGCTCCACCCGGTTCTCTCTTTATTTATTTTTTTTTTTCGCATGCTCCTCGCCAAGTTTCGGTACTCGGTAGTTGTTAATTATTACGATTGTTTGTAGAGGGTTAATGAGATCCTGAATCAATTATCTTGATGATGGTCCACCTAGAGACTTCCAACTAAAGCCAGTGTGACACGCGGCGCCACTGAGTCTGAGAGCGAGCAACACACATTACATCTTCCTCCGGTCTAAGGACTCAGCACATCCTCTCATCAAAACTGTGAGGATGATGTGCATGGCCGACGTGATCAGGTTTCGACAATAGTATGTGATCTTAAAATTTTTTTCTCCGAACATTGAGAAAGAAGTTCACACTCATTTCAGTCGACTATGTGGCCGTGGTGACAAAGAACAGGCGCGAAGCAGGACACTACACTTAGTCCGCTAACAATATCAACCTGGCGATATTTACACGTTCAAAACTGATAAATATACAGAATTATATTTTTATATTGACTTTTACTTCCGCACAGACTCTCGGATGTTCTGATATTTCTTTGCTCCCGTGAAGATGTTTTTCAGAACAGAACATGATTTTTTTCGATTTACGTTTTACCTAAGGAGAACGATCGTTGTTTTAATTTGTTGAAATAGTTAATTCAGGTAAAGAACTGTTGGTTTGTCACCGCGAGGACGAAATCAAGATACATATTATAAAAAGAAGCCATTTGTGTGTGTATATTTATATATATATAGAGAGAGGAGTGCATATTCTTTTTAATACATGTGATTTTTATACTTGACTCTGGAGACAAAATCTGCTCTTCACACACACACACTCATTTGAGCAAGAATTATTATTATTTGTAAAATAGCTAAAGCCATTTCGATAGACTAATCAGAAGCTTTCAGCATCATCAATCTTTTGTCAGAGTATATGTCGTCAGAACATACCTTTTTAGCATCTCATTAGTACCCTGTATCCTGTCAGTACCCTTTTAGTGTATCCTGTTAAAATCCTGTTGGTATGGCTCGTCAGTACCCTGTCCCTTTTTTAAAATCCAACCAAGACCCCGCTAGCCTCTTGTCAGCAGCCTGCTGTCAGCACTCTGTCAATAGTCAAGCATCTTGTGCCTGAACAGATTGGAGTACTGGGTGGCTGGAATAGCAGCAAGCACAGTCAATGGGTATTTTTAATCACGTGATCGCACTGTTGACCAGGCGCCATGGATCATAATCACGAATGACATAAATCCTTTGTGCAGATGTTAGCTGCTAGTGGAATAACCACTTTGTCCAATGAGCTTTACACATTGGTCCCTGATGTCTGTGTAGGTGTGGTAAGGATAATGTTAATAATTATGGTGGCTGCGTCGACGGACAATGATGATGATGATGATGATGATGCTTATGACGACCACGACGACGAAACGCTTTTTAAAACCGCCGAGATAAACCGTAGACACTGTTAAACATCTCACATGTGTCATACACGTTTGTTTTTTTCAAATAACCGATTTCAGAAAGGAGTACTTACTATAGTGAATTTTAACTGATTATGAATGTCTGAATGAATAAATAATAAATAAATAATCGGTTCAGCAAAGTAACCAAAGTGGCTGAATTCTCTCTCTCTCTCTCTCTCTCTCACACACACACACACACACACACACACACACACACACACACACACACACACACACACACACACACACACACTCTCTCTCTCTCTCTCTCGCTGGTTTGTCTGATTGTATGAAATAGTTCTTGATGTTGAAACTTTCACAGTGCATGACAGATTCTCGTTTTTAGCCCGGATTGCAGGCTTCTCTGTTGAAAAGCCACACAAAGGTCTTTGCAAAGTGGCAGGCCAGCCGGGAACCCTGTAGAGCTATGGTCACGCGCGGCACAGCGCGCATAAATCACGTTGCGGCACGCGCGATACCTGCTGAACCGCTCGCTCTCCGCGCGCGCACCGCCTACTCGACGCGCATGCTCCGCACACCTACTTGCCGCGCACGTCTCCTTAGGGTCTACTACTCCCCTGGCCATTCACTTCAACATTCAGTGATCTTGTGGGGGGGGGGGGATTTCTTTTAGCACATTCTTGGTAGGTAAACCTCCTCGGCAAACGCGTTGAGTGTTCACTTGATTTAAAGTGAGTATCTACTCTTCGGGCTTAACGAATTTTTTCGTTGGCATCCTTCCACTGGTTTCGTGAATTTTGGGGCTGGCTTGTCGAATGGCCCTACTTGTCTCTGACGTTTATTCACTGGTCATGTAGAGTTCTTTGGCATGCATTAAAATTTTGGTATTTAAATTTCTCTCTTTATGTCTTCAGGGCGCAGACTGACCTTGCGTGTCGATTTTTCATTCCTTGCTTTTTTTTTTTTTAAATCAGTCTTGGTGAATTTCTTTTAAAACATCCGATGGTTAGTAGGCAGAGCTTATATTTGTTCAGCGCTGTAAAGGTGACATTTAAATTCATTGCATAAATAAAGGGACTGAGCTTCTCGCATAGTGGGAATGCGGAGGTGATTCATATGGGGCGCCAAGAGGGGAATTTTCTCTACTCTACGCGCGCGTTCTGTAGCTAGAGAGAGAAAGTAGAGAAAATTCCCCTCTTGGCGCCCCATAGATTCATACGTGTCGTGAACTTACAGGGTCGCTAAGTCTGGGTCATTCAAAGTGTTTCACAATCCCCCCCCCCCCCCAATGTCGCTCACTCGCTCCCGGTTCTTACCGGCATCCCCGCTCTATCTCAGTTTCTAAAATTTTATTTTGTAGAATAAATTATTCTTGAGTTACTTACAACACTTAGCTGACATGGAGAGCTATGTACAATAGTTTCTGGTGACCAGCTCAATAAACTAAACGTTTGATTATTTGTGCCCAACCCCCGTCACGACCACCGCGCAGTGTATCAGTCACTCAATCTTTTCAACACATACACGGAGCCTGACAAATACGTGTTCTTTCACACAAATTAAAAGAAAAGAATGATTTGCCTAACGAATCTCTCTGCTTTACTAAGCATGAATAAAAGAAGAAAACAAGAAAAATACACAAATGAAAAAGTCAGTTAAAAAACCGATTCCTACTTCCAGATTACTTTAAAATAATAAAATCCCTAACCTTTGAGTCCTGCATTTCTGAATATCTAAAAAAAAAAACCACCTACTCACCTAATCGATCTATATACTCCTAAACGCCCTACTCAACAAATTCTTCTTTTAATTTCTACCCTACTTGTCTTTCCGTCCTAAATCTCTCTCTGCTCCTACCTGACTAACTGCTCCTCGCTCTCTCTCTCTCTCACGTCATTTCCTTCACTTTTTTACATCACTCATACACGTCTTCCGAACAACAGACGTCATTCACGCTCTTTCGTTCTTCCACGTCAATCCTTATAAAATTGAAGCTTACTCACGATACAGTCGTGTGAGTGCGAAATCGCCTTTCGGTGGAAGCACTTTCCCTTTCAAAGACAACAACAACGATACAGTCAATAACTAATAACAATGATACCCGACATTCAGTCTGTAAATTGTAACAAGTGTAGGTAACGTGCAGAATGACTTGCACTCGGTCACCTGAAGGAGAGACACTACTCTCGACTCTATCCGTGCAATTAGTGTTCAGGATTTACTTTCGCAGGACAGCAGCGAGAATTTTGTTCTTGAAGACTGATTATGAACCTACGGAGGACGCCAATCATTTGCGCCATCTGGAGGCGGTTACAGACAAGGGACGTAATCGGCATGACGAGGGTGTGGTTAGTGGCTCTCTAATGAGCAGCTTGGGGCGGGAGTTGTAGGGAAAGGGCCTGTGGTCTGTGCGATGTCTTGCAGTGAACGGATTCTGACTTGTGAAAGCATAAAAATCATAAAGTCAGCAAGTCGAGAGGCCAGCCCCACCTTCCTGAAGCTGAGGTTTATTTGTCAGTCTTGTATATTTATTCCCCCCGCTGAGTTATTCGTCTTTCTTTCGAGCGTCTTGAGACTTGTAGTAAGGAGTCTAATGAGATAACCTTACTTATGTTCTTTTTTATGACCATGATGGTGGTGATGGTGATTCAACTGCTGGCTATAAATCATAAATCTTGACCGTTAGAGAAAATGTCCATTGGAAAGTGGAAAGTCAGAGAGGAAGAACCAAGGCCACAGGTAATGAAGGATCCCAGCAATAATCGCAGGCCGACGACGGGCAGGAAAATCATAACACAATGCAGTATAACACAAAATCAACAGAGAGCTGTCCTCAAACCTCCTTCAATCCGCTACAAGTGAAGGGATATTTTTCCTGTTGAATGTTTAAACAAATTTTAAATAAGTAGATGTGTCTTTGCTGCCGTGAAGTAAAAAATAGGATCAAACCCTTTAATTGAACGTTAAAGTTACAGTTAGAGTGATGTGCCTGCCACTGTAAGGTATGAAATAGCACCAGGGGCCGTAGACCTTACCAGAGAAGCACCTTCCCCACCCACCCCAACCCCAACCCTACAGCCATTGAAGGTATTCGAGAGAGAAGTTGAGGTCTTTGCGTTAATGAATACGCCAAATAAAGCAGTGCAATAAAGCCTTAGAATCAAAAAGAGTGAGAGGGAAAAAAAAGAAAAGAAAAAGTCTGGGGTTACGAACAGGCGATGACATCACGAGAACAAACGAGGGAAAGCACGCCATGAATTTCAATTGGCTGTAAATCGACGGTAATGACGGATACAGGGACCGCAAGCAAGGTCACGCAACGATGTCTGGCAGATGACCTGGTCATCGTGTGCCGACGCCAGCGCCCTCCCGGATGTGACGTGTACCTTCCGGCATACAACGGGAGCTTGTCCAGGAGCACAATAACATCATACGGTGCGCGATGCACTTTGCGCAGCCTTTTGCACCAATCGCCATTCGCATTCATTTCCATCTGATGAATTCATAATTCACCACCTTGTCGCAGCTCCTGGAGCACAGGACTACAAAATCAAAACAAAACAAAAATCGACTGGAATAGAAGGCAGGGGGTCAAAGTGTTAAGCTCATTGCTGGCGCAGGGATGGAGGGTAGGGAGCACCCGGTTCGCTGGCGGAATGAAGTGGCGACAGATGGCCAGTGAGGGCGCCACTGTCAGGGTCTTGGTATCCAGGCCGCGTCTCCCCGCTTTAGGGTGGCTCACCCAACCTTCTATATTTTTTGGTCGTTATTTCAGGCCCATGGCGATGTATTTATGTTAAGACTTTTAATCACAGATAGGAATCTTCTTTTGTGTGGCGATTTGCTGAAATGTATTTTTTAGTTGTCGATAGCACAGAGGGATTTCTCTTTCTCCTAAGTGGCGCGATTCCAGTCAAGCACAGAGAAAGCAGGAGAAAAAGCCCAGTATGACACTTTCGTTGTTTTTTTTTTTAGTATTTTATTTATTGTTTCGATTTTCGCTAACAGGTAAGGAGTTAATAAGCCTCTCGACGCTGAAGGTAAATTACAGCCGAGTGTACAGTAACATTATAGCACAATAACGAGAAAAAGTCGTGCCCTTGTTATTTTTACAGTATGAGGTGGACAGCAAAGGGGTTAACCTCTCGTTGCGAAATGGAAGCAGAGCAGAGTACAGTAGAAACCTACGAAACAATAAAGCAAAAAATAAAAATAATAATAATAAAAAAGAAAAAAACTTATAAAGACTGATTCGCAAAACTGCTTAAGCTTAGAGAATATATTTCCTCACTTGGAGGGTTTCCAAACAAAACAAAACAAACAAACAAACAAACAAGCAAACAAACAAACAAACAAACAAACAAAAAGAGACCTGTAGTTAACGAGGGAGATTATGAAGTATTTTGAAGTGTTTAAAACAAGTGTTAAATGGTGTTTAAAGTTTTTTGAGCATCTCTAGCCTATGACAAAATTGAAGGTAGAAGACAGTGGAAATAAAGTGATGAGTCTTTTCTTCCACACCCTGTCGTCCTGTCCTGCACACGATAAACCACTTACAGTTTGCTGTCTCTAAGCCACCCGGGTAAGTGGCGTTAAATCTTCACCAGTACTATCAAAACAAATGTTAACCTTCTTTTTGAAAAAAGGTACAGGTTGATGTCAATAATTTGATAACTTCTTTACATAAACAATATTAATAAAATTTAGGACACTGAATATATACCTTCGGTGAATAAATGTAGACAAAATGAGATCCATAGAAATTAAAGGCTCTGTACACTCCACACTGTAACACACTGGATATAAGGGATGAATTTTATTATCTATTCAACTACTTAAAATAAATTTTCTGACTAACGTACAAATAATTTATCAACTTACGATACTCATAATCCCAATGCCTATAAATTCCATTCTTTATTAATATCAAGAAATTATAAAACCTTAACTAGATTAGCTTGATTACTTAGAACGGTGATCTAGAAAAATCAGACAAGAACGAGAAAGAGAGAGAGAAGGAGGGGGGCAGAAACATCCCCTCAAAGGTTGTGATTCTTTGATCTTGACATCATGTGTTTATATACTTTATATACTTTATTTGATTACATACGCATTTACTTGATTACACACGCAGTAACAAGTGATATGCGTGAAAGGTCTAAAAGGAGAGAACACGTGACTCAGACAGAAAATTAGCTTTTAATGTATTAGCTGTTACAAATTGAACAGTGAATGTGTGCGTGCGTGCTTAAGTCAGTGAGTGAGTAAGTGCATATAAAGACAGACAGGAATGTGTGTGAATGTGTATGTATAGGTATATATATAGTCTGAATATCGCAATACCCCTGAGAGGGTGAAAGAGTAACAAATGTTGAATCAATAATAAATTATAAAAGGTTCCCTAGAAGTGGCTTAAAATCCGAGACCTGCTTGGTATCTCTACATTATACGTAAAACAAGCAGCTGTTTTTTTTTTATTAGTGATGATACCTCTGTTAACCGCAAAGAAACTGGCGTGGACAGGACAACATGGATGTGTGTGTGTGTGTGGGGGGGGGGGAGAGAGAGAGAGAACTCCTGTCGTAGAATTATTTCGAAGTCTTGCTAAGGTATGATAGAAAGCTGACACGACACGCCAAGGTTCGTTGCTCTCTCAATCTCTGTCTGTTCGTCTGTCTTTTTGAGCGCACGCACGCACGCACACAAACAATCACACACACACACACACACACACACACACACTCTCTCTCTCTCTATCTCAAACCTACCTACATTTGTGTACCACACTTATCTATCAATGTATCGACATCTCCACCTCTTTCTCGTCTACACGATACGAGGAAGTGGCTAAAACCCCATGAAGGAATTCAACCCGGAAGAAATGAAACAAAAGTCATTCACTGGATAAACCAAAAACACTGACCTGGCCCTGAAATTGATACTAGTACCTGTTTATGACCCTAGAAAGAACTTTCCATGCCTATTTTTTAGGTGGTTGTTTTTTTATTTTTGTGAAGTTGAAAGTCAAACCCCGTCAGCTGACGGTTGCGGTGATAAACATTCACTCACACACTATTCAATGTTGCATACACAGGAAGCACAACATTGATGGAAGAGAGAGAGAGAGAGAGAATAGAAAGAGAAAAACAACCCCCAGAAGGTGAAATACGGAGTTTCGAATTGGTTTTCATGCACGCTTGACCCAGAAGCTTGTGCTGTCGGCTCATCGAGGTGAACGCCCCTCTCCCTCCTCAGTGCAAGTCCATGGTTATAAAGGGAGACATAATCGCTCTTTGCTTCAGAAGGTATGACAAGATGTTAATACTGCAGTAACAATTAATTTATTGTTCACCACTGAACATTCCGTTCCTTACTTCCTCCTTTTCCACCTCCCACCCCCATCTCACATTATTCACCGACTTCAGCTAAAAGTCGTTCTGGGCAGTTAGGTTTCCTCCCATCGAGGTGATAGATCCTGAGTCGAAACCGAAACCGAAACTAAATTGAATCAGCTTCAGGTGGAGACCGGGGGTGGTGGTGGGGGTGGGACGTAGTGGTAGTGGGGGTGGAAGTTCACTCTTGTATAACAGGTAGCGGGCTCCTAGAGTGTTTGTCACCTCTATCCACGTACCTCCCTCTCAAGCTGACAGGTCGCTGATAATCACTGACTCATCTATTTGCTACACTGCGCATGCGCTGAGACAAACCGACGTGTTAATTGTATGCTTACCTCTCGCGAAGCTTTTTTTCTTTCGTTATGATGCGATGGGGTGGGTGGGGGGATGGTAGATGGGTGGTCAGTGTGTGTGTGTTTGGTAAAATAAAGATGTGCGAATAGTGAATGCGGATACCAAAAAAAAAAAATATTAGTAAACGCGGGCGAGAGAGAAAAAAAGAGGTCAGGGCTTAGAGGTCAAGACATAGAACTGCGCAAAAGAAAAATTTCTCTCTCATTTCTCATTTAGACACACAGCGCCTACGCAAACAAATACCCACACACACAAAACCATAACAACCAAACACACAGATATCGCACCAAGCAAATAAACACACGCGCGCGCAAACACACTCACACACGCACACACACGCACACGCACACACACACACACACGCACACACACGCACACGCACACACACACACACACACACACACGCACACACACACACACACACACACACACACACACACACACACACACACACATGTACGTCCTACAAAGTGTTCACTTTACCCAACACTTTTTTTTATATCGGAACATTTTCTCTACTCTTAGCGACTCTTCTGTTTATTGTGCTTCTTGAGTAGATGTATTCTCATACACCTTATTAAAATACCCGTCTGCGCATTTTGAGCAAACTATGTGCTTAATCTCCTGTAGAAAGATTTTTTAACAATTACTTCACAAATAAGTAAACGGAGCCGATGAACTCAGTTTTTAAACTGTTTTCATCTGTTTTCTGGATTTCGTTTGGAACAGAACTTAATGAAAATAGAGAAACTGAGAGTTAAAGCTATCTTATTTATCAGTGAGCAGATAAAGCTCAAGTGCGTGATGTCATTTCTGTTATTAGATACAGGTCAGTCGTCTGCCAGCGAGTATTAACGACAAGAAGCGAAATCCTTTTGAGAGCATCCGCTAGGTTGCGCACGTGATCTTGAATGGCGCGTGAAGGTGTCAGAACTCCCACCTCAGTCAAACGCTTCTGTTCGAGTGGCCTGACCCCACGACAGGTCCTGGGCTGCCACCACTGGAATGGCGAGAGAATACAGCTGCGTCAGGATCTGTGTAATTAATCTGGCGACGCCCTGAGCTGGTTGTGGCAGCATGTGCTTTGTTCCCGGTCGCGCGGCCTGGGAGAACAAAAAGAGGACGCCACCCGACAGGAGTTCGACTACCCCTTCCCAAATTAACTAACCTCGGGTTGGGTGCCTGCAATCGTCTTCCTTTCATTGCTTCCATCATCATTTTCGCGAAGGCATTAAAATGGTGACACTGCAGAAGACAATACACCCGGATCCCCCTTTCCTCTGGCCAGGCGAATTCAGTGGCTGCGGTGCCAGCGGGGAGGGGGAAGGGGAGACAACTCGTGCGTGGTGATTGCAGAGTTGTGGTTGTATAGGAATGACTCGATGCACGTGCATATAGGAAAATGAAGCCGTCAGCACTGACAGAATGGCGTGGCATGCGTTGGTCCAGATGTCCCAACAATTGAAACTCCGATGGTCGAAATGAGAATTTTGTTAGTGAAAGCAACTGGAAACTAGTTGATGATCAGACACCAATAAATAAATAAATAAACGTGCCGTGAACCTAACCTCTAGTGTGAGTGAAAAACTACCGTTCTGGAGATAGGTGAAACTCAGCACCTAACCAGCCAGTAAAGATCAATGACAGATCTCTAGAAACGACCATGGCCATACTTAGTTTACATCACAGCTCGCACAGGGACTGAAGCCTTCAGAATATTAACACATCCACGTGCATTCTTGACGTGGTGTTTCTGTTAATGATGATTATCAAAGACTTGTACCTCGAAGCCTGAAGTCTATTCATTCAAAGTCTATGAATGTGTATCGTACTGTGGTCAGCCCACTCATCTAAACATAATCTTAAACACTTGGGTATGTCTTTAATGTTGACTAATTTATCTAAATTAATTGTCTCGCTACTGACTTTTGAAGCATGACAATGTATGACTTTATCAAATAAGTAATCCCAGCGTTTACAACTGCATATCGCACAATAGTAGATGTGTTCTGTCTGTGGGTTCTTAACATCGTGGTCACATCAAAAGGTAATTTTAAAATATAACGTACGGAAATAAATCACTATGCCTCCTCTTCCTCTTTCTCTCCTGCCAACGACAATACGATCGAGGACAATCACATTCATAATAGCAGAAACGACAACGATCACAACAAAAACAAAGATGATAACATCAACAACAACAACCAGAAGAGAGGAAGATATCAGTTCCTTTACAATGTACAAGAGACACGAGAAACGGTCGCATCTATTATTAGGTTTGACGCAAGTCAAGCAGCACGAACGACCTCGAGAGCAGGTCAAGAGGTCTTGGCAACGTTCAAGTGAAGCGTAGAATATGGTCTCGCTTTTTTCCGCCTGGCTGACGCTGGGTGGTGCACACAGCTGTCATCATCTAGCACTCACTCACTGCCGCTCCACGTGTTCTATTTTTATCCGCTTTCAGCGACGATGTTACTGACCTTTAAATAAAATCTTCTCCAGCATCCTGTAGTGCGGTACTAGGGCTTTGATTTAGCTTTGATGTTGAGACTTGGACAAGAGGGGGGGGAAAAAAAAGGAAGCTGATGCTATTTTTAGACCCAGGTTTATAATTGAATAGCAGAGTGGAGATAGAGGGAATGGAACAGTCTCTCTCTCTCTCTGTGTCTCTCTCAAATACACACAGATTTATTTGGTGGAACCTGGTAGACAATTTACCTTTCAAAAGGGTACGTGTCATGCAAGCAGCATAAGGTAGGTCTGGATCAATTCTGGATTAATAATTTTGATTAGAATCAAGAGAGAAAGATTGGATAACTAAGTGAAAATCAGAAGATTTCATCACATCTAAAAATGTATGTCCTCGTCGTGTGGTGGACACGTCTCATACCCAGACAACTTGAAAGACGAAGAAAGTTCTTTGTTGACAAGATGACGGAGGACAAAGCTGTACATTTTGACATTTATTTCTTCATCTAAAGAGTGATGAATATGCCACACTCCTATCTAGAATAGTTAAAAAGAAAACTGAAGACACTAAGAAAACATAGAGGGGAAGATGACAAATGTACTGAAATGATCAATTTATAATGTGTCCTCATTTTTACAGAAAGTTTGTGTATGTGGAGTCATGAGGTATCTGCACATTCTAGCTGTTTACATTCCTTCTATAGATTGATTAATCACTTGTTGGTGAAATCTCAGAATGTAATCCTAGAAACACTTTAAAAAATTCCTGTCGACGCTCTACTGTCACAGTGCCAGAGAGGCGACACAGTCTTTGGTACAGTGAATAAAACAAAGGAAACAATTTCCATTGCCTAGTGGTCACAGTAAACACAGGTGGTTTACCGTGTCAAGTGCAATATATGGCAGGGCCCAGCACCCATCATCCCATCACTTTTAACTCCCCTCAAGTACCCGCAGACTTCTATATCACACTTCTGTAGAGTTTAGAAGTCTCTCCAACTACCCGTTTCTTGTGGACAGCTGCTGGGTAGTCAAAGCAAGTTAATCAGCTACAGGTCCGAACAGGCCTCTAACCAGTAACCTTCTGCTACACAACTGAACGAACTGAACAATAGAGGACTACGTGTAGACTGTAGGGAAGAGCTACACTAATGAACGAACTGAACACCAGAGGACTACATGAAGACTGAAGGGAAGAGCTACACTAATGAACGAACTGAACACCAGAGGACTACATGTAGACTGTAGGGAAGAACTTCTTCGGAAGGGCGGAAAGGATGAAAAGAGAGAAAGAGAGAAAGAAAGATTACCAAAACACGCGTGTGAGATAGCTCGCATGCTGAACATTAACGAAATGTGAGAATGTGGACAAGAGCAGGTAATTTGCATTTTAGCCAAAAACGAATTAGGCTGATTGAGGCCGACAGGGAATTGGAAAGAACGTGTCGACGACGTCAGAGCTTTGAGAAATCAATTGTCACAATTATCGCATGGATGCGATAATTTTCTGAATTTCTTTTTTATAAACGTGCACAAGCAAGGTACAAAGGTCATAATGACAGCAACAAATACCAAAATCTACTTGAAGCAGAGAGATGCGCCATTTGAAATACTCGGTAATCAACAGATGAGTCATAGGGTGGCTTTATGGGCAGAAAACAAGAAGAAAAGTACACCCGGTGTTCTATTTCACAAACACAAAGAAGATGAACTAGTATGTGTAAACGTGATGTGTCAAAGCCGTTGTAATCGTTGTTATTAGCTATAAAGCTATTAAGAGTGATCGTTGTTATTAGCTGCGCCAAAGTTAAGCTTAGTATACACTCGCTTTCAAAATATCCAGTAAAGCTATTAAGAGTGATATTTTTTCAAATGAAAGGGCAATGTTCAGTACAAGAAATTATTTCTCCATATGTGGCTGAATAACTCTCCGTTGTCGAGACACAGTCACCATGTCACATGGTGACAGTCACAAACACATCATCAGTCGGATCCTTATCCAGCATATTGCTAACAACAACCGACAGTGTGAGGGCGCCATTGATGTGGGTGCTCCACACAGCTAAAAAAGAACAGAGGGTAACAAACACACGAGGAGCTTAAAGAACCTCTTCAGTGTAGGTATAGGAGATGAATGTTCTGCTGCTTTCCCAGTGGCAGGGGAGAATACCGATGTTTGAAGGCTTATATCTTGAAAGTTAAGCATAATTATGTACTCATATTTTGGAAAATAATTATTTTAAAATGAACTGAAGGCGATCATAAAAGAAAAAATGATGAGCTCGTTTTGACCGAAAATGCCGGCCATTAGTGAGATCGTAGATGGTGATTACAAGGGAGGCAGTGCGATTGTGCGTGCGTGCGTGCGTGTGTGTGTGTGTGTGCAAAAGTGCGCATGTTTGTGTGTTTGTGCTTGTATGTGTATTTGTATATGTGGTGGTGTGTTCATGTGTGTGAATGTGTTCGTGTATATGTGTGTGTGTGTGTGTGTGTGTGTGTGTGTGTGTGTGTGTGTGTGTGTGTGTGATTTCAATGCGGATGTTTGCAAGTGCCCTCGGTACAGCTCAGTCAGACAGCGTCCGAATGTATGACGCCCGAGGTTTCTAAAAATGTATGGATGGTGTTACGGCAAGGTAGTAGAGGATGTCTTTCATCGACGAGACGCTGTCTAAGCCATTCATTAGCTCCACAGGAGTCAGAGGTTAATGACTATAATCGGTATCTAACTTCAGATAGGATTCCCAGCGAAGTGGGTGTGAGACTGTGAGGATGTGGAGATTTTTTTTCAAAAACTCCTCCCCCCACCCCATTATCTGTGTGCTGTTGTTAGATGCCCGTGTTCACGTTGATCTACCGTCTCCCCGATGCTAGCTCAGCAGGTTTCATTCAATGAATGGAATGTGCGACTGACACGAACACTAAGATTGGGTGAATAACCTTCTCTTGTCGAGATACCTACAGTAAGTGAATGCTAATAACCCGATTATTCAAGAACCAAACTCTCTTTAGACTCGCACGGATCCAACACGAAGTCTCTTCTGGGTGAGAGGTAAGAAGAGCCTAAAGCTATTATTAGTTTGTAACAAAAAGGTATTGTGATCTTTTTATAAGCAGGCTTTGATAGGCACACTTGGATTGACCTGGATTCTAACTTCTGACGGCCCAGCCGATAGGAGAGGTTCGAGCACATGCTAATGAGCCGTTGCCAGAACAGCGAGCATACGTTTGTGACGTTACCCCCCACCACCTCCACAACGCAGGTGAGAACTGCAAAGTTCAACCACTTGTACTTCTTGAGAGGAACGGTGTTATTCCCTCATAATCAGGGAATTAGCATCTTGCAGGGAACTATACCCAGTCATTTGAAAATAAATCTGATCTCGGTTGAGCCTTTAATTTACTTCAGAGGAAAAAGGGGGGAAAAAATCCCAGCTTGCTCTTACGTGATTTATCGAAAGTGCTGCCCTCTGAAGCAAGTAGAAGAAAACCTGAGAGGGCAAAAAGAGGATTTAGAAGAGCTTAGCGAGGCAATTAGCTCGTGCTTTTTGCGCACGGCTCCGCAGGAACGATGAAACCGATTCGAAGCAGAGTTGACGACCCGAGAGCGCGCCTCCTGCCACGTGACAATTGTCTTCCGGTAGACTTTGCGCATGAGCGCCAGTGCGACGTCCCGGTGCTTGACAACCCATACTTAGCTTAGCCTTGTTTTCGATGGTGGCCTTTCTAGTCGCACCGCAAAAAAGAAAAAAGGTGTTTGCATGGCTGTCGAAATATTTCTTCTGCTGAAGCTACAACAGATTACTGCTTTCAGAAAATTCGCTTTCTCCCCAAACTGTAAGCGTTTCTTTTTTTAACGGTTGGCAAAGTTAGATGAGTGAACAGAAATCCAAATACGATAGCATCCTATATAAGAAAGTAATTTCGACGGGATATTAGAAGTTGAACGAAAATATACCAGTAGTCACAAGACAGCAACGGATCTTTGCTGAATTTCTCCCTCTCCTCCTTTTTTCTCTCTCTCTCCACCCCCCCCCCTGCTATCTATATTCCTACTATCACCATTGTCGTCATTGGTCGTTTGGAAAATTATTGGTCGTTTGAACACGTCAAAATCAATCACTGTCAGTCCGGGAAATTAATACCTTCAGCCTCAGGTGCCTTCTCCCTCTGTGACCAGCACACATGTTATTACCTCTTGGCGTAGGACTAGAGTGGAAGGGAGGGTGGGGAGGTAACTGCAAGGCTGCGCTACCCAACACGATTGTTTTGACAACGTGAGTGGATAATAGATAGGATCGTCCTGTCTGGGTTCTCTCCCTTACCTCTTTTCACTACAGTTTCCACAAAGACACCATCCAGTGCTGGAAGAAACTGCCATTTTCTCCTGGGTTTCCCTGCTGTCTTCGTAACGCCCCTTGGGACGTTGTGTTCGTTACTTAGAGGCGAGAAGGGAGTTGGGAGGGGGGGGGTAGTTGAGTTACAGAATACAATGTCATGGTGAATGCCGGGTAATGCTTTGTTAGAATAGTTTAATAACTGAGCTTTTCATGAACTGTGTTCTCGTGTTTGACTAGTGAAATTAGACATTTCAAGACCTAAAACAGGGGTTGTAAGGTCAAGTGGCGGGTCTAGCAGCATCCTAGGGGGGCTACCTGTTGGAGCGAGACTGGTTTCTGTGTAGTATACTGGTTCTTGCTTTTAAAAATGCAATAAAATGAAAATAAATTACAGACTGCTTGAAATATTGTAGAACGCCGGCAAGCCCGCTTCGGGGTAAACGGGGAAAAAAACTATACATGGCGTTCTCACGTGACCTGTGTGTCAGTTCCGGTGGGACACAAGGCTCGGAAGATGAAGGGAAAACCTTGACAACAACACGTTGAGGTCAACACCCTCGCCTAAGAAGGAGGCGAGAAAAGGGTTAAAGGTTATCTTTGTTTGAAGAGACACACGAGATTGTGTCTGTTGCGGGTGCACAACACAATAAAAGGGAGATGCCTCGAAATAGAAGTCGTCATGCGCCAGGGAGATCCATCATCACGCACGTCGTCTTTTTCCTCGCACGGCGACAATGAGGGACCTCAAAGGGCTGAAAGGGCCGAGTGCTTACCGTGTTTGTCGTTCCTCTGTCCGCGCGTCTCGATGCCGTCAAAGAAAATCAAGCGCAGAGCGGAAAATGGATTTAGAAACTGGATGCCGAGCTTGAGGGTGTGAGGATCAGTGTTTGACTTGCGGCCCTTGTCTTGGGAAGCGCGAATATTTTTAAGAGAAACAAACGAGGAAGGGATATTTGTGTCCTCCGCCGAGTTAGCAGCTAACGCTTTTTAACGATAAGAACTCACGAAAAGAAAATAAAACAGGTTCTATGATTACTTTGTGCGTGAAGACTCAAAGGGAAATACAGGTATTTACCATGTACAGTTAGGGGTGAAAGGACCTGAACTTACTATAAAACTAATTCATACTTGTAGCATCCGTTAATAACTGTAAAATGTATTTTAGATTTCTAGATAATGATTTGCTGCTGAATGTGTTTATGTTTGTTAAATTTTCTATATAACATAATGCTTGTTATATTTTCTGTATGTGTGATAAAAGGAGGGAATGGAGAAAGAGGAAGAAATAGAAGGATTGTGTGTGTGTTTGTTTGTATTTTTGTTTGTTTGTTTGTGTGTGAGGGAGAGAGAACATTGATACACGGGGTGTTTTTCTCTCTGCAAAATGTCAGTTTTTGAATAACGCATTGAACTTGTCTTTGGCTAGGGGAAGGGGTACAATGCTATCAGTAGCTATTCCTCCAAATATAGTTCTATTTTTAGAACAATTAACATTTAATTATGAGCAGCTTTATGTTAGTAAGTACTATAAGGAACATTCACCATTAACAAGCCTTCATACCTACCGTTTTCCTGGTCTGGCCGCCCCCATTCCTCCTCCCACCCACCCACCCCACCCCCCACACACTAACTAACCTACAGTTTGTACACTTTAACCTTTTCATTCCTCCTCGTTTAACCTCAAACCCGAACTTCCCTCACTGCGCTGGCTGCATGGTCAAGTTGCGATAACCTGGGAGGGCGAATCGGTTTCAAGCGAAAACACATCGACAGGTTTGGGAAATCTACGGATTTCTGTGACCAAAGGCTCGTGACCCAGTAAGTCGAGCGCGACCTGCACGAAGGCATTTTTACGTGTGACTGACTCCGCGAAGCCGAGGCTTTGTAGTGCCGCCTTCTCGCCCACCCTGTGGCACGCGACCCTATCGGCTCCATCGCGTGTCGCCAACCAGTTGAAACGGCGATCGCGACGAGCAGGGAGACTGAAATGTCGATTTGGAAGTGCACCTCAACTCTAACGAGCCCACAGGTGAAAGAGGGTATTTGGTATACCTTGTTCCTGTGTACCACTCACCCGTACAAGTGATAGTGCGATATGCTGATGGACTGTGAGCACAGAAACAACAGCCACTCCTTCTCTGGCGCTACCCAGACGAGCTGGAGAGTCAAATGTAGACATTTTAAATGCAAAACTCTATAGTTCCCAAGAATGTTTACATTTTACATTTTGGTAACAGTTTTAGTGCTCAGAACACCAGATGCACTAATCTAAATAAAAATGCCTCTCAAGGCCTATCGTCATTTTCACAAGGCCTTCAGCCTCTTTACCAAGCTATGCCAGTTTTGTGTTGTTTCTTCTTGTAATGACTGACATTTAATAAAAAGCCTTACATTAAAGTTATTTCAACATTGTTTACAGAGGTTAAAGTACGAGTCATTTTATGATATCATGCTTTGTTGTGAGCAATATCTTGGAGCTTGCAGCTGTAGCTGTTTTGAAACTTGTCGTGTGGTAGTTGCGATTGTATGCTTTCATTATTAAATTTTATAAACAGAATTAAAATGCATTGTCAGTTATATTTCCAACACAAAATATTAGTTTCTATGTTTTTCATTAATGTAAAACAATGTTTAAAAAATGTCTGAAAAATAATAAATATGTGTGGTTGTGGTGGGAGTAGGGGTGAGGGAGGGCAATCAAGTCTTTAAATTAATATGCTCAGGTGTGCCCAACCTACGGCACCTCAGGTACTTCATTTTAACGCTCACTTTAACCAGACACAGGGTGACATCACCCTGACGCCGCCACAGGGTCGCCCTGTTGTTGCCATACATACAAGTTTTGGTATATCGCGGCATAATTTCATGTTTAACCTCGGCAGGATTCTTGCCAAACCGCCATGTTCTATCCCGCGATATTTTATATCATGACTAATGCACCCCTCGGGCGAGAAAAAGTCGGGCACCACTGGAGTAAATGCACATAGACCTTTCATCCCAGCCCATAAAAGCTTATACTTGGCAAAAGCTCGCATACAGTCATCACCATGTTCGTGTTCCATCAGACAGTATAATTTCTAAGACTACATCGTTACAACTTATGAAATATAATAAATAACTAGAACCTTCTATAACACGACACTTCTTCTTATTTACTGATAGACTACTTTTAAAAACCAATTCGAGACTAATACGACACGTAGGAATACAGAAAATTCGACATCGACCCCAAGTATTGACATCAATGAGACACAAGCTGGGCGGCGCTCTTTGCCTGTACCGGAAGTCAGTAGTGATTGGCCAGGGCGACGATGTGTCTTTGCGCTGAATGCACCGCCTGTGTAGTCTGTAAGTTCGACTTTTCTCACCCGCACTTCCGACTTTTCTAACCCTCATTATCGTAGAAAAAATTTGCTGACCAAAGTAAAAACAATTTTTATCACTTTACTCAGTCTTAATGCTGATAAATTCCACTCATTAACTTCAAGAAATAAAAAGAGCCTCACTAGATTAGCTGGATTTGGAAAGTTAATACTGAGAACGGTGACCTAGAAGAATTCAAGTGTGTGTGTGTGTGTGTGTGTGTGTGTGTGTGTGTGTGTGTGAGAGAGAGAGAGATTACACATATAAGTGAAGGTATGGGTGAGTATGTGTGTGCATCTCTGACCTAGGTAAGAATGAGAGGGGCAGAAACATCACATGATGAAAGTTTATCCATTGTTTACATGTGTTTATATGTTCTGATTTATTTGATTACATAAACAGACATACATTAAAGGGCTAGAAGAAGGAAAGAATGAGTGAGTGAAACAGAAAATAGTCTTTAATATATTAGCTGTTATAAACTCAGCAGTGATATATATATATATATATATATGGGGGGTGTGGGGTGAGATGTATTGGATAGAAAAGTGTGAATGTGTGTGTGTATAAATATTTAATATCTCAATGCCCCCTCGAGGCTGAAAGATTAATAGAGAATCTTGAATCTTAAATTTGGGAGAGTACTACAGTAAAGACGGTGCAACAGCATGGACGGGGGGGGGAAGGGTAGGGGGTCGGTGGGACAGGCTACATCTGAATACGTTAGCCGTTAATAACGACGTTGCTGAACAATTAACTTTCGTCCTTTCATAGCTACAGTCGTGCCTCCCCCCCCCCACCCCGAGTGAAATCAAAAGAGAGGAGGTGCGGGGAAAACCCCAGTCACCAGCCCCCCCCCCCCCCAACCCTAAAAAAAAATTGATTAGATCCAAACTACTAAAACCACGACCGTGTCTGGATCAGATAGCTTCCCCTTTCTGCGCGCCAGCTATCTCCGCTGTCTATCGTGGTTTGTGTTACCTCCTCTTTCTTGTCGCTGCGTACCACCGTGTCTATCTGTTGGCCTACCCGGGGTGGTGAATCGACGAGAGCGGCGTACACTATGAGGATGGAAAGCTCGCATCAAGTGGATGCAGTGTTTGTGGGAAGGAGGGGTAGCGGGTGGGTGGGGAAAGGTCAGGCGCGAGAGAGGTGCTGGCCATGACGATCTACCCGGAAGAAAAGAAATGGAAATAGCTTTATTCACAGCACCCTCATCAAAGCGCAGACCCCGAGCTTTTAAAGCGCGCGAGTGGCTCCGCATTAACATCGCTCCACACAGAAACATCACCATACCCGGTGGAATTGGTAATCACAGGCTGTCCAGGTTATGAGTATATACGGCATACAGCTGTGGAAAAAAAAGTCATTAGCATTTCCTTGTGAAACAGATAGAGGGAACGAGAGAGAAAAAGAAAAAGTCGTTGACAAAGAAGAGTAAAGAAGAGCCGTTCTTCACAGTCGATTGCTCTTAAGTAGTATTTAAGAATTTTCTAGAAGCGATAGTTAAGATAGCTCGGGAGGAAGGGAACAGGAAAGGATAACTGAAAAAAGAAATGGGAACGAACGTGCAAACAAATGAGATTTTAGCCTCCAACAAGCACCAGAGGTCGCTTCACAACGAGTGCAAAGGTCAATGTAGGATTAGCTATGCCTGGGTGGAAGCTAAGTAAAGCTATACTGTCTGGTCAGTAAAGCGAAAACAAACAAACAAACAAACAAACAAACAAACAAACAAACACACAAACACAAGCAAAGTGAACAGAAACTCCAAGAAAAGTAGAAGGAGGTAACAAAGTAAACGAACACAGGAACAGTCCACATAAAAGTCCTCACAAAGTTAAAACGAAAGGATAATTAAAAACTATGCTGATTATTTTCATATACTTTCATTGTGGTACAAACTAATGCGTAAAATATTACGAAGATTTAGCTTGCTGATTTTGCACCGCAATGCCTTGCCTTCCATCCTAGAAACGTTTTTGTTTTCAAACAAGAGCGAAAGCATTCATAGCTAAAAAAGAAACAAGACTATAAACACCATCAGGTCTCGGAAAACGAGATTTTATTTCACAAAAATAGAGCATGCGCATTTTAAAAACACCTTGGCTAGCTTCAGCTTCACGACAACAAATGATATTTTATCTGGAATGAGCAGATGGCTTTCAACAAACGTATGCACAAGTACCCCGGGTAGATTGGTGGCTTGCCATTGTACTAGACTGAGTACATGGAGACGAGGACGAAGTTTGGAAATAGAAACTGTTTCGATGAAGAGGGGCAGAAAGGGGTGGGTGGGGGGAGGAGGGGCAGACATCGAACCCTCCTTGCCCCTTGCCCCTAATTTATCTCGCACTAATTAAACACGAGTCTCCTCCCCTCGAGCGACACGAGCAAAACTTCAACCGTTGTGCAGAAAGACGCAGGAATCATTTGTTTCTAATTTTAACTTTGCGCGAAAACTCTGGTTTAATACTGAAATAGATACACTTTTAAACTTTGGAACAATTTTAGTAAATGATATCAAAGGATTAACAGGAAAAATACTATTAAACAATAATGTCCTTTGAACGCGCTGAATACTTACAATAGCAGGATGCATTTTAAATAAGTGAAAAAAAAATAATAGTAAAAATTCTGGAAGCCATTATCCATTCAAAGGATGTGACCAAAAGGCCACAAACAAATATACAATATGTTGTGAATGAACTTATCTCAGCAAATACTTATGCTGGTGTATATTTGTTCCAGATTCTGACAGCCAGTCAAATAAACTCAGTGGAAAATCTGGATGGAATGTAAACATTATTTCAAAATATGGAAAATAATGAACTTGACACTGGGACGGGACATCAAGACTTGGAGAGTGAGCAACTTTGTCTGCCTTGTTTATAAATAATCCACTTTATTGGCAACAGGGTGTTGCTCCAACAATCTCTCTCTCTTTCTCTCTCTTTCTCTCTCTTATAAATACGCCTATATAAAGCTCTCTGTTTACAAAATGTTGCAATAATTTGTTGTTGTGGGTACTCCCCCCAAAAATTATTGTGCCTGAAACAGGTAACCGTTCTAACTCAATGACAGCATTATATCACTTCGGTCAGAGATAGGGATGTGTACAAGGAAGTCAATTTAAACGGTTTGGAGAAATAGAGTTAATACAGCGTTAGTATTTGTGTCCACGAGAATGGACTTTGAAAATATTATTTGGTTGTCAACTCACTCACTCACTCACTCACTCACTCACTCACTCACTCACTCACTCACTCACTCACTCACTCACTCACTCACTCACTCACTCGAGAAATACATCTGCAGACACCAAAATTCCGACACATGCTGGCCTGCACGAACTACCTCGCTGCACATAAACCACATAGTCACGCACACACACACACACACACACACACACACACACACACACACACACACACACACACACAATACATTATATAGAAATATAAAAACTCACCTACGTAAAGGCCCATAAAAAGAAGATCATTCAAACATGCATGAATACACGAGCACACTTATCGGTAGATACACACATGGATGCGCTCACGATACGTCCACACACATGCATGCACGTGCGTGTTTACACACTCATTCACACACACACACACACACACACACACACACACACACACACACACACACACACACACACACTACAGGGAGTAGTTTAAGCGAGCATATTCCTACGTTCGAAGACAAGAAATGCATGAATTATTCAAGAAGCACATAAACCTCTCGTCACGTGTTGACGTATCTGTGGATAATGGCATTCAGCAGCACATTGCTCTGCCTTTAATGCCAGCAAGACGGGAGAGGAGAGAGGGGGAAGGGGGGTGAGACAGAGAGAGAGAGACCACTATAACGTCTGGCGATCTGGCTGGCTGCACACATCACCCCCTTCCATTTGCCCCCTCCCACCTCCTGACTGCACACGACGATGCTGAACTGATGCCGCAGCGTCTGTACCTGTCAGCCTGCCATCTCTCCTAGCCAATCAAAACTCACAGCTGGAAGATGACAAGGCCGCTAGCGTCGCCGGGGCGGAATGTCAGCGACTTCTTCAGTCCCCCACTTGCCAAGTGAATGCCATTTGAAGGCAAGTCTTCATAATAATAATAATACAAAAAGTCGCTTAGGGACAGAGCGGCCCCTCCGCAAGGAGGGAGACTGCAGGGCACGAGAAGCTGCTATGGCACGTGCACTTGATCGCTTCCCAGGGTGTCGTCCAATCAGCTTACGGGACGGCCCTCACGTGATCACCCACCTGTGGCAAGGAAAGCCTAGATGTAAATTAAGACGGAAACACTGTCTGAAGCCTGTTAACGACAGACCGTAGGCTTCTGATAGACATATAAAGCAGATAAAACTAGAAACTTGAATGATATTAGTGTCATCAGCTGGTCTGGTTACTGCTTGCTTCAACGCACAGGCGACTTAGTTAGAAACATGTTTAACGTTAATTTCAAACTAAGCGATAACGGAAACTAATAACGAAGAGACAATGGAAATTGAAAACAATCAAAATGATCATGTTTCACAGGTTCATGCAGCAAAAACGGTAAATTAAAAAAATGTTATCGGACAAATAAAAAGTTTAATCCTTCTTCTAGTGCATCAAATTGTGAAATAGATTAAAAAGTATCATGTGAAAAAAATCTTTATGCTGAAATGGTAATAAAAAAGCCAGCAGCTGGTGACTTGAAACATCATCTATAACAAAAATAATCACACACACACACACACACACACACACACACACACACACACACACACACACACACAGATGAAGCAGAGAGAGAGAGAGAAAGAAAAAAAAAGAAAGAGCTCTCACATTAGTTGTCATATAAATGTACATTTGAGAAGGGGGACAAACTTACCTGACACCGCAAGTATATATGACAGTTACAAGAATCTAGTATACTGCACAATCTAAGTGGAATGGACTGTTGAGGACCAGCTGAGTGGCGTTGATGAAGAGGACCCTGGTAATGTACACGCCATTGATGGGTATCCTTACCTTGCCTGGCTTAGTGCGGATAGGATCCTGCGATGCCTTAGAACCAAGTGGCGAAGTCCAGCAACTCGTGGTCATCACCAGGACTCAGCTGGTCGTAGCTGGAGCAGCAGTCGTCGGACGAAGGACTTCGCGGAGCTCCCAGCGACGAGGACGGCGACGAAACCTGCATGCCGGCAGCCGCGGCAGCAGCGGCGGCGGCGGCAGCGGCAGCAGCGGCAAGGCAGGCGGCGGCGTCCAGCGGCAGCCCGCCGCTTCCAGCACGGAAGTGACGTCGTAGGAGGCTGCTACCTGCAGCAGCTCCACAGCGTGGTGGTGCGGGGCTGCTTGCGCAGGGGAAGTGATTCCCGCTGTCTCGGGCTCTTCTTCTTCTGCTTTCTCCTCCTTGACAACGGCAACGTCCTCAGTCAGAGTCTGAAGCTGGCGGATGTAGTCGATCGCCGCCCGGAGCGTCTCCACTTTGGACATCTTGCGATTCTTGCCGCCCTTGCTGGCGTACTGTGGCAAATGTTCGCGCAGAGTGGCAAAGGTCATGTTGATGAGCTTGACACGGTTCCGCTCGCGTTCGTTGCGGCGGGCTACTGCCACGGTGGGTGGCCGCCCAGGGGTCACCGCCAGCTCTGGGTCGGTGGTCAGACGTGGGGGTGCCTCCGACAGCCGACCGCCACTTGCTGCTGCTCCCTTGGCGCTGGCCAGAAAGACACCCAGGCCGTCCTCTCGCGAGGCGTTCAAGCTGACGTTCAGGATCTCGCGGAACCCCACACCGTGGGCGTCAAGATCGAAGGTCGCGTTCTTGTCGTCGTTCAGGTTGTGGTTGAAGTCCAAGCGCCTCTTGCAGTTTTTAGCCCCCGCGATCTTGGCTGCTGAGGGGTGTGAGAAGGGATTGGGGGCACCCAGGGGGGAGGGTGGGGGAGGCGAGGGGTTATTCTCCTTGAACAGCATCAGGCAGTGCCCTAGCTTACTGGCTTGCAAGGGGGAAGGGGATGCATCGACTGACAAAGAGGGAGAGTGCAGGGACGCCGACGACTGTGACGGGGAGAGAAGTGGTCCCCCAGGGGAAAAGGACGAGTACCTGCAGGCGGGTGAGAGGTGCTGGGGACCAGGGTGGCGACCGTACATTGGTGGCGAGTCATAGGTCATCAGCTGTTGCAGATGCTGCTGGAGGTGGTTGTGCTGGTGCTGGTGGTGGTGGTGCTGCTGTTGATGATAGTGATGATGATGATAAGGACTCGGCAGGGCACGAGAAGTCACTGGACTTCGGCCAGAGTTGCTGTTTTTAGCGGGTGACGTCATAACTGCCGGAGGGCCCGTGCGTAGCATTGGGCTTGCTGACGTCATCGCTGGTGGCCAGAGCTCCTCGGCGGCGATCTTGAGACACAGAGGGGTCAAGGACGAACCAGAACAGGATATGGGGGTCAACGTTTGCGACCACTGCTGTTACAGTCCCATCTACACCCCGAGGCTGCAAGTAACGCGAGAAAAATCCGAGGGCACAGACGAAGGACACTTTGTTAAGTCATGCCACAGTCTGTTCACGTGGTACGCTTTTAGGCGCACGTGATCTCTCCAGTGACCAATCAGGTGTCCGCGCCCGTCAGTTTTCAGCAGCTGACGTAATCCTGACGCGCAGTCCGTGGTGAGAGAGAGAGAGAGAGTCAAGAAGCACCAATTACCTATCAGTGCAAACTCAAGACACCTTCTGCCTCACCTCAGTGGGCAACACTATTCAGCTGCTGAAAAATGAAACGCCTTCCTCATTTCCTCCTTCGTCAAAATGTTGTGGTAATGAAGGGTGTCAGCAGACAACTATTCCGGGGGTAGCAAGACTGAAAAAACCTACTTTTAACAAATCGATTTCTGACGGCTACCGATGCAAGAAAAGTAATTTTTCCTCTTCTGCTTCGTTATTGTCTTCTTTGACCAAATAATTTTTTTTCCTTTCTTCTTTTTGTAAAATATTTATTGTCCTCTCGAACTTCTTGGATTCAAGCTTGCGTCGGGAGCAGTGTACCTCAGCTCGTCGATTCTCCAGCAGCAAGCACACACGCAGCTGTATCAAAATGACTGAGATCGAGGAATCAAGGACTTTGGGTCTACAGAGCGCGCTGATGAGATTGTCTCTTGCGTGTGTGCGTGCGTTGCGCGTGGAGGCGCAGGTTTATAAGCCCGCACGCGCCGGCCTAAGCCCCGCCTTCATTCTTTGAACACGACTCCCCCCCCTCCCCGTTCTGCCGATGTGCACGTGCGGCGATGTCGCCCAAGACGCGCAACAGGAGTGAGGAGGTTGCCACACATTGGCTAGGATTCTCTGCCCCTTTCTTGAAGGAGTCTTCTTTTTTTTTTTTTAGTTTTTTCCTCCTTTTTTAGATGGAGAGCTCCACAAGCCGTACCCCTCCCTTCACCCCTCTTCCCTGGTTTAACACTATACGCCTTCTTTTCTGTTTCGAAGAAATGGAGCTTAACGACAAAGTCAGTCCACTTGTTGGCCTTGGAAACCATTTTTTTTTCCTGATTCTTCTGATGAGAGACAAACTCTGTGGCGTTAGACAGACCAGCGCCATCAGCTGGCAGATAAATAATCGGGGGAGTGAGAGAAAGGGGGAGAAAGAGAGACGACAGGGTGTATATACTCTAGCTAAAAGGTGTCATTCAGATAATGTATAATCAGACACCAATAATCTATATTTAACTTTACTTTCTCTATTATTCTGAAACATTTCAATGCTGTTTCTTTGTACTAGTCACGGGCGGTGTTTGTTATAACCCTGGTTAGTTTTCGCTCCAAGTTGCACACTGCAAAAATCCTGTAATTCTCTAAGTTATTTTCTGTATTATTCAGTGTAGAAATATTGAAACAGTGTGGTAGACTCTCTGTTGTATCAGTGTAGGAATATCTATTATATTAGTGTAAGAATATCTGTTATATTAGTGTAATAATATCTGGTATATTATTGTAAGAATATCTGTTATATTAGTGTAATAATATCTGGTATATTAGTGTAAGAATATCTGTTATATTAGTGTAATAATATCTGTTATATTAGTGTAAGAATATCTGTTATATTAGTGTAATAATATCTGGTATATTATTGTAAGAATATCTGTTATATTAGTGTAATAATATCTGGTATATTAGTGTAAGAATATCTGTTATATTAGTGTAAATATTATCTGGTATATTATTGTAAGAATATCTGTTATATTAGTGTAAGAATATCTGGTATATTAGTGTAAGAATATCTGTTATATTAGTGTAATAATATCTGGTATATTAGTGTAAGAATATCTGGTATATTAGTGTAAGAATATCTGTTATATTAGTGTAAGAATATCTGGTATATTAGTGTCAGATTATCTGTTATATTAGTGTAATATTATCTCTATTTGCGTGAGACAGTCTGTTGTATCTGAGAAAAACTGTTTGTGTGCTTGTGTAGAAATCTTCTAATGACAGGCAGGGACCAGCTTCATTTGGCTATTCCGACAGCAAACATGCTTTTCGTTCACTGACCACTTCGGTCAAATTTCTGCTTAATCTCTTGTAAGCATCTATCGGCTGATAAAATAATAATAATAATAAATGAAGATTTGTATAGCGCATATTCACACTCAAAAACTAGGAGTAGTAACTTATAAAATCTTAGAAAATAATTCTGTTTCTCTTAAGAAGCTAAATGAAATGTTCATCTTAACTGTGCAAATGCTAAGGCATGGTGAGCAGACTCGCACCAATGAGGACGAGGCCTATGAAGAAAGTACCCTGTCTCAAGCCCTTCTTAACTTTCCCGTTAAGGAATGTCGACAGAGTTTTAAGTCATGTAAAAGTCCTAGGAAACCAAAGGCTTTGGGGTGGATGCTCGCGAATTAAAACTCTAATCAACATACTATTCCGAACTTGCTGGCCAATACACTTGCCAGTACATTTACAGTACAATGGGACTTCGGGACGTTTCGGCGATCTGACTATTTGGCACTTTTCCTGGCTAGGAATGGCCTTTACAGAATAACATTTGTTCCTTCCTGGGTCCCTCTCCCTTCCACACTATGCAGAGTACACCTCATTCCCCCCTCCGTTGAATTAAAACTGTCTTATTGAGATGTCAAGCTAAAAAACAAAGTAGTTGTCTTGAACCACAGCACATCCTTTATTTCTCCTCAGTCCTTTAGAGGCTTGGTAAGTTGAACAGGTATTGTCAGAACTACGACTATGTCTGGGTAATTTGTACATGTCTCTGTACTAAGTCAAAATTCAAAACTTACTCACATATTCGGCGATCTATGTGTGCGGCTAAGAAGCCGTTATAGCCGTTCTTAACAGGGCAAAGTGCCATAAAGTCCCTTCGTATTAGCAAAGGCATTAGCAATATATTAGCACAAGTCTGGACTTTGTTCAATACCTTGACTAAAGTTCAATGCTCTGAAAGTTCGCCTATAAATCAATGGTTTCCTGTGACTCTCAGGTATAATTTGGCCAGATTTGGTCAAAAGTTCGAGGAAATTTGAGGGTTTTAGAAAAAAACCCCAGACAGTTCTCTACCCCTTGCTTGTAACCAGTTGCTTCGTTTTCCTTCATAATATGAACATGTTATGTCCTCTTCTTTGCTTTCTCGCAACCTCGCTGTTTTCTTTGTGATCGTGCAAGTTTTTCGCTGATTGCTGGCCTCGAGTTTGAAGCAATAAGAACAAAATGTGAGAATCCAAGCTGACGAGCACGCGCATATCACGTGTAGTCACCAACCACAGGCACTTGCTCTCTCGCTGTCACACTCACACACTCACACACTCACACAGTCACACACACACACACTCTCTGTGCGTCCGAAGACACGAGCAGTCTGCCCATCGCAGCTGAGAACTAAGTTATTCATAGTTTTATTTATACTTGTCATCAGGCAAAACCGATCTCACTTATTCATGTTTTCAATTCATGCTTTCTCTCTACTTTCCTCTCGCTCTCTCTTCTTTCTCTCTTTCCTGCTCTTCCTTCCAGTTTCTTTTTACAGCGATATAGGAGGCTCATACAGAATATTGACAGTGTTACCAGATTAACATGCACACTGTTTAAGTTATCGCAGTTGTTACTGACGGCGAAAACAACGATGACGTCAGCGACGATATCCACGACAACGATGACGATAATGACGATAAAACGACGAAGAAAACGGTAACGCCAGCAATGACAGCAACGATGACGACGACTGGACGACGATGATTGTGATGACGATGACGACGAGGGCGATGGTGATGATGATGATGACTAAATACTCTCTTTTTACCCTCTTGCAAGTCTGACCTGTTCCTCGTCAGTTTATTAAATTAGTTTCGCTGGGGTGATTTTCTCGCCGCGCGCTTGGGATCATGACCCTGAGGTCTAATCGTTGCTGATGGTTTCGCCGAGGAAAATGGCAATGTGTGCACGGCGGAGCGAGATGGCTAGCCAAGCACGTCAGTACTCGGTGTCGGGCCAGAGAAAATCTCGCTCCTTCTCGCGGAGTGCCGCTCCATCTGCCGAGGGTTTAAATCCAAGAATCTCCTCTTGTTTCGTTGCGGCTAATTTCTTGCTTCGCTGCCTATAAAGTGAACCTTTTTTTTTTTTTTTTTAAGCCATTCCGCCTTCCTTGTAAATCAAGTTGGTTGTGCGAGAGATGTTCAGCCTGCAATTCTTTTTCAAGGGCGACAAACCACAACATTGTTGTAGCCTGTCTTTCGTCTTTCTTTTATTCGTCCTTCTACCCCATCTTTCTTCCTTGTTCTCTCTATTTCCGTTACTCCAGTGTTTTTTTTCAAATACGTTTTCTTGTCTTTTCCCTTTACTGGTCACTTATTTCATTTTAGTTTGTGAATCCTCTTAAGACACACAGGTCTAGCTTTTGATACCATAACTATTTATTGGTCTGTGCGGTTTCTTCCGATTTTACAGCTGACCCATTATCTCTCGACTGTTTCTTTTTAATCTTCTCTTTCTTTGCGTATCTTTCACTTTTATATGTGATCTTCATTTCTGACTGTTTCGAGTTTCTCTTCATCTCGATCCCCGTCTCCCTCTACCCTGTCTCAATTTCCTTTCTTAGTTACCTCGTCTCCTCTTTTTCTTTTTATTTACAAGGATCCCCCCCCCTTTAGCCACCCCTTCTCCCATTCCAGTCTTTGTCTCCGTTTCATCCTGTAAAATTATCATCTTGTCTTGCCACTTGTAGTCTCCCTTGCCAACCCTGGCCACGCCTCTCTCTCACTCCTCCCGCCTCTCCTTCCTTGCTGTCCCGCGCATTGTCTCCCCCTTAACATGCATCGCTTTTTCATTTCAGTCTCCGCTCGTTGTACCTCGAAAGCCTTGTTTACTTTTCATTTCACTTCGCTTTCCCTTCCACGACCTCCTTCCCCGTCATCCCTAGTCAGGAAAGGATAATACACATCCTCTTCCTTCGGTCACAACGCAGGAGTCGCATGATGTCATGTGACATCCCCTATTTTGAATCGTTTTGCCCCTTTTATATCTCTCTTCGTTTCGGTTGTGAATGCTTTTTAATGTTTTAATTTTTTTTTGATTTATTCTGTTGAGAACTGGAGAGTAAGATGAGTGTCTTCGCCTCTTGCTGTTTTTTGTTTGACTAGTTTCTCGTTGTTGTTGTTGCCTCATGACGCTTTTAATTGTCTTCTTACCCCACCCCCACCCCACATCTTTCATCTACCGACAATCTTCCTCCCCACTACCCTTCCTCTCCAGCGTCTATTTTTGGTTTCTAACGCCACTTCTTAGACAGCAGGCTTCTTTTGCTCTTACTCTTTCTGAGTTGAGTCTTTAGAAGAAGACCCTACCCATGTCCATATTTCACCGCTGAAAAGACTTTGGAGGGGCAAAAAAAAAATGAAACCCATCGTTGTTTGTCAGATTTCATTATTATTCCCTTAAAAAAGGGAATTTAAATCTCTTTCCCCGTTCTTTTCGTCATCTCCCTTTCTCTTTTTTTATATCTTCTTACTGTGTTTTGTTCTGTGTTCTTTGGCGTTCCTCCCACCACTCCATTATGTCCCTCATTGTATGCAATACTTCATGAGTACCGTCTTTCTCTCCTCCACCCATAATCTTCGGGGTTTTTTTAAGCTCCGATAATTCTCTCTCCCTCCCTCTCTCTTTCTCTCTAACACATTTCCACATCTGGGATCCCAAGGAGTCCGTCTACAAGACACCGTGCTCCTAAGACACACAAGTCCTTGACAGCCCGGTCTTTTGTCATGCGTGCTTTTTTCCACTCCCGTCCTTCCTTCCTTCCGTCCTCATCCACATAGACGTCACGTGCGCAAGAGGGCGCTATCGCGCGTGCAAGGGCCGCTATCACGCGCGCGCTGACTCGTGTGGCGGCGCCTGGCTCGTTGCTTGGGACGCACGCCTCCTGACAACCTAGAGAGCTCAGCGGCGGGCCGTAACTCTTGGCCGATTTTACCTAAGAGTGGTGCCAGCGGCGTCTGACTGCATTAAAACCTCTCCTCCTGTCGTCCCCCCGTCCCTCCAGCCCCGTCATCCTTCGTCATCCTTCTTCACCCCTCCTTTACCCCTCTTGCTTTTCTTTCTATGACTGGTCCATGCCATTCTAGCCCTGTAATCATAGATCTGACGACTCCCGTCCCCTTCTTTCGTTGTAGTGGGGCTGGGTGAGGGGGTTATATGATCAGAGAGAACAAAAAGCGTCAGCTTATTGAGCTCCCAGTGTACCTTTGACCTTTGTAGACTTTTGCCTTTATTCACGTTGATCCAGTATTTTCCTTATTTTACAGCATTCTTTGTCCCTCCTAATCTTTCTTTCTCTCCACTTCACCCTAGGCCGGTCCGGTTAGCGCCTGTCACCAATACAATAAAGATTGGGTAACCTGGGTTCAGATCTCGTCTTGGGCAATCTATTCTTTCTCTACATGTGGCATCTGTTTACAGGGCTGGCTCGGCGTAAAACGTCAATTGCCCCCCCCCTCACACACACACACACACACACACACACACACACACACACACACACACACACACACACATCCCTCCGCTTCACTCTTACCTCTCTTCCTATTTTAGTTGTTCCGCATTCAGCTCTTATCAGTTATAACTACGACTTCTTCCTAGCCCCGTACATAAAGGCCTACGCAACTAAACTTAGTACCAAATAAAAATACACAATATTCATACCGCTCCACGATATTTTAGTTACCTTTTAAAGGTGGTTGAAATTCTTAAGCTGGAGAGAAACACTTGCATTCTCTGGTTTAAAAAAAATGTGGATCGAAGGACATGAAGTCATGTCATCATTGCTATTTAATGTCACTACACTAAAAACAATTCCAGTCATAATGGAATGTATCCTCTGAAAGTTCCTGTCATCACCTGGGTACATGGAATGTCTTATTTTAATGTCGAACTAGCAACTCTTTTACTGACCGTCATCAGTGGCAGCCCTCAGCTACAATCTTTACGGCCTTCTTGTTACTGCCACAGCTGTCAGTGGTGTCGTGATGATGTCACAGTTGTTAGTGGTGTTGTTATGATGTCACAGTTGTTAGTGGTGTCGTGATGATGTCACAGTTGTTAGTGGTGTCGTCATGATGTCACAGTTGTTAGTGGCGTCGAGATGATTTCACAGTTGTTTGTGGTGTCGTGATGCTGACATCCTTTAACACAACATGCAGTCATACTTTTTGCTTTGTTTGTTTGTTTGTTTGTTTGTTTGTTTGTTCATTTGCCTTTGCCTCGTTTTGTTTTGTGTTTCCTTTGCCCCTTTTACAGAAAGCGACGTCGATATGAAGCGATGTGAGATCTTTTAATCGAAACCGATGTCTATATGATACAACCATTAATGGATGCTGATGAGGTCTTCGCTGCAGAAGGGCAAGAGTTTCCCGCCCCTTGTCACTGATGGCGCTGGGGCTGGGTGCTAGGGTGCTAGGGTGCTAGTACCTCCCCAGGTGCCGGGAAAGGAAGACCCCAGGGATGAGAAATTAGATGCGTGCCCAGTCTGCAGTCAATACACGGACATCGCAAATTCTGGTACTTAGCAGACGCCATCGTACCCCGCTTGCTAAGATTAGCTCCCTTTGGGCTTTTGTGGGCAAAAAAAGGGGAACATTCAGACTGCGAGAGATGGCGCCAGGGTCTTTTTATTAAGTATGCATTAAAAACCTGCCTTTAGGTGCCCGAGGGCTGGGGGGGGGAGGGAGGAAGAGGGATAAAATGATCTGTGCTGCTGAAAATGTTTGGTTCAGACTTCAGAAAGCAGCGTCTCTCTCTCTCCCTCTCTCTCGCTTTCTCACTAACTTCGTATAATATTATATATGGACGATTTTCTTTTCATATCCCTCCTCCCTTCACGCTTACTAGCGAAGCGACCAGAAGAGTGGCTTCCCTTGAAAGTCTGAGCGATACCATAGCAACGTCACCAGCGGTCCTTGAACACCCTTTCATTTGTCACGTCGCAGGCTCGCATACATTAAAGCAGACGACTGGCTGTTTTCAGATGCCGCTCATTGTTGTCGCTGTCATAACCGCCCCCCCACCCTTCCCACCGCCCCGCCGGCAAAAAGGAGGGAGGAGGAACCCCCTCTAAGCCCTCGTCGTTCCGCGGTTGCTTGTGTGTGTATGCGTGTGTGTGTGCGCGCGCGCTCGCTTAAAACCTCAACAATGTCCGGCTACCACGGAAGAAGATTTGGTAATTTAAACACGCGTTTCCGCCACTGATGTCATCGTTAACGAAAAGAGCGATAAAAGAAAGAAAGCCATCGTATGGTGTCTGCGACTGGAGGATTGTGCGGGGGGGGGGGATTTTTTTCCTGGGTTAGGTGTTGGGTGAGCGGTGGTAGAGGGGAAGAGAATAAATCCCAATCTTAATCTTCATTAAAAGAAAACTGTTTACTTCCATCATCAGCTTCACTGTCATGATGTATGAGCGTTAGCAACAAGAGCAGGAGGACTGAGAATATTAATTATCTGTTGTTCATCATCAGTTTTTTTTTTCCTGTTCCACGTATTTTTTTTATTAGGGCAACATCATCTTTCTGTTTCTCCCCATCGTGTGCTCCTTCCTCTCATTGATTTGTCTCCATTGTTTCCTCTCTGATTCTTTCCCTTTGACATTTTGTGTTTTTATTCGTTTTATCTCTGGATTATGTTTACCTGATCTACACGTCTATCCCTCCATTTTATTTCTTCTTTCTTTTCTACTTTTCTACTTTTTTCACCGTCCCCTTGGTTGTTTGTTTGTTTTGTTCATACAAAGCCTTACCTCCCTTTTCCGACACCACGTTTCCTTGATACTCCTTTTCTTAATTACCTTTTTTCAGAAAAATCTTTCACGCTTGCTCGCACACACACACACACACACACACACACACACACACACACACACACACACACACACACACACACACACACACACTCTCTCTCTCTCTCTCTCTCTCTTCTTGTCCCTCCTCTAATTTTTAAAACCAGGACATCGTGTTCTAAAGCAAAAAAGGAAAGAAGAGAAAACACTATTGGGCTCTACTCTCACAGGAACTTTCTCAAAAGCCTCCTTTTCTTTGTGCGAAGTAAGTACAGTACCCGAAGGTCGCCCACAATGCACGGTCTCAAAATAGAAGAAATAACCTGATTAATACTTTGCTTAAAATACAGTAAATAAATGTATAAGCTACATGTACTTTAAATCTCGAGGCTTTTTATGACTTCTATTGGGCTGTAAAGATTGCTCGTGGACAATCCACCCTGCCACCCCATCAGCGAACTCAAAGGGGTGTAAATTCTATGAGTTTCTGCTGGTTACGGGACAAATTGACCTCGTTTAGTCGTTCAGCAGGGGCAATTGGGTCTGCCTCCAATGGATGCTTTTGGGGAGGTAATTGGGATACCACTCTTAGCAGGTCTTGCAGGCGCCTTCAGCTTTGCTTTGAAGCATGCTTGGGTGGTAGTCTCCCGTCTTTTGGGATCCCTGGGACCTTCTTTCTCGTCTTGTCTCGTTTTCGACGCGATGAAACGGATTTCGGTAGGAAGCGATGCACTTGGCTGACCACAGTAACTGGGACCAGCCAGGCGTGATCGCTAAGATCATTAACGGCGATAGGTCTCGCCTGAGCTGCTGACCGCGGCTGACCTGTATCACGTGACACGGGGACAGGGGGCGCCACGCTGTAGTCCTGCTTACGTCAGTGCGTGCAGGCGGGTGGGCGGGAGCTTTGGGTTGATCCGGATGCTTGACCTGAGATGGTTTGTATCGTGACCTACTCTTGCTTGTTCGTCGACGTCGCGTGCAGGTAAGTTTAGCACCAGAATGTTTTTTGGTGAACTTTCTATCACGATTCTAAGCTTCACTTGTCACGTTTCTGAGCCCCAACACTTCTCCCCCTCCAAAATAAATAAATAAATAAAATTTGTCGTGTTTCTGAGCTGGACGTCTTATCTCTGTGGCATCCCCACCCACAGCTACCCCTCACCACCAAAAAAAAAAAAAAAAACAACCTTGGCAAATACATAATGCAGGTATGGCGTTGGTGTAATGCAGACAGACCAGTACTCAGCCTTACGGACCGACATAGACATGTAGGAATACAAAAGATACATACCTGTACACTTACAGAAACAGACAAGTACCAGTTATACACAGACCAACATGTACCTGTACACAGACAGACAGACAGACAGACAGACAGACAGACACTCCTTCCTTTAGGTTACTTGACCGTCGCCTACCTGTACCCTGCAGCCCAGACGCATACCTGTGTCTAACGTGCATATACCCGCATGCAAAAGCGGTCGCACTTAACGACACCTCCAGTATCCCAGCTCCAGCAGTCTCTTCAAACCTCCCCCCAACCCTCCTTCGCTCTCGAGCCCGCTCTACCCGCCCACATACAACCACCCACAACATTTTACAGACTCGAGGCATAAAAACATCTTGTACAAGAGGCACACGAAGGATGTCAAGGAAAAGAACTGTTTTTTTCTAAACAACATTATTAAGGCGATTGAAGGGAGCGTCTCTGTGAAAGGTGGCATTGAAGGGCGCACTTTAAAAACACTGATGAAGAGGTGATCTGGCCCGGGCCTGCACCTTCAGTTTGTGGAGGAAAGTTTGAGCGAAGAACAGCTCGATAAATATCAGGTCGAGGGTAGGGGGGGGGAATCACGCGGGTAAAGTTCGACGATGTTGCTGTAACAATTGAGAAGAAATTGCAAGAGGTCTGTGTGTGTGTGTGTGTGTGTGTGTGTGTGTGTGTGTGTGTGTGTGCTCTGTGTATGTAAATATATAGAGATATATGTCCGTTCTGTCTGAATGTGTGTGAATATTTATATGTGGGTGTATATATGTGGGTATATATATATATCCATGTGTGTGTGTGTGTGTGTGCACTTGCGAAATACCAGGGGAAAAAACTAGAGACAGAAAATGACATAGGCATGATTGATTGATTACTACAATAGTCGACCAGCCACGAGCGAACGGACGGATAAATATGGAAGTGAATCATTATCGTTAAGGAAAGTCAGTAAGAAAGTCATCAAGTTTCGAGGTCCAGTCTTATATGATCGGACTGAGGGATCGACATTAACCAGAAGAAGCTCCAACTGAAATATTTGGAACGTTTGTTCTGGCACGTTCGCGACTGTGCTTTCATGTATTTCTTAGCGGCCATTTTGTTCTTGTATGCACACCCAGTGCATTTGCTCTTCTTTAGTCGTCCACACACACACACACACCAGCCTCGTAGACACACGTATATCGTCCCGACATAGATGTGTGCGTATACACGTGTCCAAATGTTACAAGCTGTTCACTTATGGACAGAGAGGAAGAGCGTTTGGTAAATTGCGCAGAAAACGTCTTTTGCAAGATGTCGCTCTGGCTGTCAGTGCGGACTGTTTTCGCGGATCACTGGCATGTCAATAGTTGCGCCATGCTAAGCTTCCCTACAGGTAGCAAAATGATGATTCCCCCACTAGCCACCCTTTCTCCACCTCACTCGACCCCGCCACCCATCTTTCTAACCTCCCACCCTCCATCTCTCTCTCTCTTCCTTCCCATCCACGCACAGCTGTATGCAAATTATGGGTAGGGGGGGCCCGCTGCTTGCCTCACTGGCCTAAAAGAGGTCCTCTTTTTTTTCATCGTCATTCTGCTCTTCGCTTGCTTTAGTTCCTGTTCTGTGCCAGTGACACTCTCGCCAGACCCCTAGCCGCCCTTTTACACCCCTCACTCCCACCTACCCCCAGCCCAACGTTCGCTCCCGCCTACTCCCACCCGGGTCTCGACTGTAAGAAAAGATGTTTTGTTCAAGTTCCACTATCGTCGGGTGCGTGGGGGAGGTGGAAGGTGTACATGTGTGTGTGTGTCGGGGGTGTGAGTTCCGTGAGTGAAAAAGTCATTGGTGGCAGCGACGCGGGAGGGTAGTGTTGCGGCTGAAGGAAGTGGGAAGAGGGAAGGCGGGGTTCGGGAGGCGGACGCGACAGCGTGACAAGGCACCTGTAGAGGAGACCCGGAGGTCCGGCAAAATGGTGAAGAGGAGGAACATGCAGCGGGCTGCCGGCATGTCAGGGTGGAAGTAGGGTATAAGGGGAGGAGAAGACGGAAGGGAGGATATGAGTATTTGTCTGGGAGGGAGGGGTAGCCTGCACTTTGCTCTCACGCTCGTCGCTGGACACAGAAGAAGGCAGAGTGGCCAGGCTTGAAACTAAACTGCACGGAAAAGTGCAACGCGGAGAGTGGTCGGAAGAGCAGTTGGACATCCACTCTAGGAAAACAGTGCTGGACCGTAGTGATGTCACGTGATTAACGTTGTCATATGACTAGTAGAGACGACTGTCGAGGAAGTCACATGATTCAAGATCCCGCATCACTCCCATCAAAAACATTCGTGTAAAGAAAAGTAAAATATTAAGTAAACAGCGAGTAGGAAAACCTCGCTAAAGATGTCGCCTAGGGTGCATAGGAGAGGCGGGTGGGCTGGTGGAATGGAAAAGGCAGAATGTGGAACGGGGTAGAGGGAGGGTTGACTAGGGTAGATGCTGATGGCAGGAAGGATCAGGGGGGAAAAAAAACATCGAAAGAAGACGTTGTGACACGCGGGTGGACACGCGAACGGAAGTCACCCAGCGGCATCTAACCTGGACGCCAGGGTAACGGAGCGCGCCGCGAGAGGTCTAAGGTCAGCCAGTGACGTCACCGTCGCCGCGCGCCACAGCGGAAGCTCTGACGTCACCACCGCCCGGCGTCCGTAGCGCTCGCGCCCAGCTTGTGCGCCCGCGCGTCTCGCGTCGTCTCGCGTGCCCGCTGCCGGCCCGCCACGCGTCGCTCGCGTGCTCGTTGCTAGGCGCCACGCCACGCATGCGCGAGGAAACAGACAGGCTCGTCCGGTGAAAGGTAGCCGCGCGTTGCTGTTGGCGGATCCAGGTGAGTGCGACCTGGGGGTTTTCCTAAAAAAAAAAAAAAACCAACTTATTTTGTCAAATTTATTTGTATGCGTCTCTTGCAAAACAATCTCAGGGCCTTGCAACTGAAAGCGACTGGCTCTGCTGCTCTGCCTTTCTAAGGTCATTGCCATCCCGAAAGGCTTAGCGCGCGGTTAAAACGGTTTGACACTTTATGACCGCGGTATTACGGTCAGACAGGAGAGGACCTGAAAGGGGTGAGACAGTTAAAGCGACTCGACCCCCCCCCCTCAACTACTGACCCCCAGCAGGAATAGAATCAATCGTCTGCGGGTCATTGACGATTGAAGCCCATCCCACAATGGGAGCCGTAACACCGGGGACATGTGTACCGGTCTTTCCTTGCCAGCTGCAATAACTGTGCGACATCGCCCCGAAAAGATAAAAAATAAACTAAACAATGAAAAAGAAAACCATGAAACGAATGAAAAGACTTTTGACAGTTTTAGAGTGAAACTTGCAGACAGAGGCACACAACACCCTGTAAAAGAACAAAGCTCGCGCTGGTAGTTATTTAGAAATTAGATGGTGAAACTTGCAAAACTTGCAAAGTTAATTAAGTAATTAAAAACAGATAAAAACAACGATAAAACGGGAGCGTCGGGGATAAAGTCAGCACTAGAATTACATAATGACATGTTAACAACATGTGACGCGCACAATTACAAACTAAATTTCCACACATTAGAAGAAAATGGGACAGAATGAGAGGAAGAGAAGAGATTTGTTGGAAAGGAGGGAGCAGTGTGCTGGCTTGGTCAATGATATCACAAGAAAATCTACGATACCGGAGACACATACAACAGAATTGTCACGACCACCGCGCAGTGTATCAGTCACTCAATCCTTTCAACACATACACGGAGCCTGACAAATACGTGTTCTTTCACACAAATTAAAAGAAAAGAATGACTTGCCTAACGAATCTCTCTACTTTACTAACTATAAATAGAAAGAAGAAAACAAGGAAAATACACAAATGAAAAAATCAGTTATTAACCGATTCGTACCTCTAGATTATTTTAAAATAACAAAATTCCTACCATTGGCATCTTCCATTTCTGAATATATATAAAAGAATGCCTAAAGCCCTACTCAACAAATTCGCTCTAAATAATTCCTACTCGCCCTACTCCACTAATTCTTCTTTCTAATCCCTACCCTACGCTCTGTTTTCTCTTCCTCAACCTTTTTCTTCTCCTAACTGACTTGTCCTCTTTGCTCGCGCTCTCCCTCACGTCATTTCCTTCTTTTTTACATCACTCATACACGTCTTCCGAACAACTGACGTCATTCACGCTCTCTCCTTCTTCCGCACTAGTCCTTATAATATTTAAGCTTAATCAAACAATACAGCAAATAACTATGATACCTGACAAGAAATAAATGCGAGATATCTCGTTTAGGTTAAAACAGACGATGAATTTTAATACTCGTTGATTTCTTCATCCAGAGAGTGTGTCTGTAAGGTATCCTTCAAGGTAATGTGATTGAGTGTGAGAAATGGGGAGTTTGTGTGTCGTAAACACAGCCACGAAGAGATGAAAAGCAAGAAATAGGGAATGAAAGGAGAGAAAAATAAACAGGTAAATGGGGGGAGGAGATAGAGGGGGAGAGGAAGGAGAGAGAAAAAGACACACAGAAAAGAAGAATACAATAAAGGAAGTAATGAAGGAATGAATGAAAGAAAGAAACGATTAAATGGAAGAACGAAGGAATGAAAGAAAAGAAATGAAGGAATGAGCGAACGAAAGCATACGAAGAGATAGATGTGTGGCAGAAGACCTGGGCTGTCAACAAGCAGTTATTAAATGACGAGCGGTGACTAAATTAAAAGTTATCAGCCGTTCTTCGCAATTTCTCTGCATCGAACTTTCTCGTGATAATCCTCTCTTTCCACAATTAGAATCAGGTAGAAGTTTTAATTATTTCTAGTATTAAAGTGAATTTATACTATCTATGCATAATGCTTAAAGACAGTTTTGTAAAAAGGTCATTTTTAATATCAGAAAGAGAAAAGAAACTTAACCGATGGTTGTGCTTTGAGTAATGGGGAAAGACTGTTTCGTACCTGGTTAGATGTAAGCGCTCACAATTTTTTTTTAATTGGTGTTTTACGCTGAGCCAGCAACTAAAACTATATCATGGCAAGGCAGCCAGCCCTGTAAACAGATGCCACATGCAGAGAAAGAACAGCGTGTCCGAGACGAGAACTGAACCCAGGACAGCCAACCTTCACTGTATTGGTGACAGGCGCTAACCGTTGCGCCACCGGACCGCCCCGAGCGCTCACAAAACACATTATCACACACACACACACACACACACACACACACACACACACACACACACACACACACACACACACACACACACACACACACACACACACACACACACCATGTACATTACATTTGACGGGGGTAATTCGCTTCCCTGAGGCAACATGGGGAACTACAAGACAAGCATCTTGTTAAGGCGGTGTCTAGACCCCGAGGATATTATTTTACTCCTGGAGCCGTAGTCATAAAGTTGCCCTGGAATAAATAAACACTAAGGGATGTTGACACCGCTTTATAAATTCGAAAGTTGAGCTTTTCATTGAATTCCTGATTTTTACACCAGAGAAACGAATTACTCTTGCTTCCTAACTACGACCCCCTAACTGGGCAATGGTTCAGAACATTGTTTGTGTGAAAACAGCTCCAATGAAAGTGTGATAACCTAAGTCCCAATAACCGATGACCAGCGCACTCCCAGAGAGCAAGTTCACGGACACAAAGACAAGAAAACCACCTGACACGTACCTGTTGATTTTGATGACAAAGAGATCCTACCTGGATTAAACCAAACTTTCATATAATATTTGCCGTTATGACAGGCATTAATGTTTGATCTTTGGTCCGCAACTGCGCTGGTGATTAGGGATCTCAGTTTTCCAGTTTCGTGTGCACCCGGAAGTAGCTGTAGCAGACGACATAATATATTTGTAGACGACTACGAGTACTTGAAATGTCAACAGAAACTAGTGTGTGTGTGTGTGTGTGTGTGTGTGTGTGTGTGTGTGTGTGTGTGTGTGTGTGTGTGTGTGTGTGTGTGTGTGAAAGAGAGAGAGAGAGAGATCAACATCGGAGATGAGCTTAAGAACAGGTATCACGAAATTTTATTTATTATTGTTGTTGTTGTTGTTGTTGTTGTTATGGTTGTTGTTAGTATTATTTTGAATTTTTGGAAGCTCTTTCTCGGTTATTGTTACATTTAATGGTTTAGCACAGGGATGAAATTCTGAGGCAGGGTGTGTAATAGGATTACCAGTCTAGCGAGAAGAGACTTGTGGACTAAGCTACACCAGGCGCCTGCCGCTAGCAATACTGTCTTTATGCGCAGCCCTATTGTCTGGGAAAGTTTTAATGTCGTTAAGACGACCGACCGTCAAGCGTTAAGGTTTGAAGTAAACGTGTGGCCGGGAGGTCCCTGACACCTGTGTCCATGAAAATTGTCTTTTTGCAAAGCATACAAACATCCCTACTGTGAAAAATCGGATATCCATGTTAACTTTTTTTTTTATAAAGCACACGCGCCATGGAAAGTGAGAAGTAATATTTTCCATTCAACAGCAGGCTATCTTTTCAAAAAGTTTGTATTGTTAAATAAGCTTCTATCGGTCCAAAATTTGTATCTTCCAAGAAGTTTGTGTCTTTACAGAAACGACCATATTTCAATATTCTTTCATATTTAGATCCTTGCCAGAAGAGATTTTTTTCCGGAAGTTTTATATCTTTAGCAAAACGACGAGAGAGAAAATCGAAAAGTAAAGCCATAATACAATAAACGACTTTAATAAAAGTGGTTGTGAGCAACTGGACATATCACTTTACCATATAGTTCCCATGCAAGACGATACATTTGTTGTTGTTCAACTAGCTTCCGTGTTTCTGCAGAGAAGTAGTTTTTTTCGGCTGCTCGCCTCCTTCAGTGGCCCGAAGATGACTTTTCTGTACTTCAAGTCGTCATGCATCATGATGAATATATATACAATGTGTTCATGATGAATACATATAAAAATGTGTTCATGGTGAATACATATAAAAATGTGTTCATGGTGAATACATATAAAAATGTGTTCATGGTGAATACATATACAAATGTGTTCATGGTGAATACATATACAAATGTGTTGATGGTGAAAACATATACAAATTTAGTTTACGGTGAATACATATACAAATGTGTTCATGGTGAATACATATACCAATGTGGAGCCACTTGAGGCACCCTTATCGTCGGTCTTCTCCACTCAAGGCATCAACTCTGTCGATGTGCTCTTGTGTGCACGATGATGATGAGCGACCAGAATGATCTTTGTTATATCTGCTCTTTCCTCTTGAAACTTCTCTTCCCAATCATCAACCTTTCGTTGATTCCCAGTGCTGTGTCCAGCCCGAGCCAGCGTGTGGAGTGGGGGGGGGGCTGGTGTGAAATTGCTCGTTTTACTCCCCCTACCCATGTTGTTCTTCGATGATGCAGTCGTTGCTGCTACTCGACTACAGGCCGAGTGCTGCACTGTGCTTGTTTGAACTTTTCAACAATTTTGGGCAATATACGTAGGTGGTATTTCGCTAGCTTCTCTTTTTAATTTTATTGCTTTACTTTTGATCATCCCTCTTACATTTGTCAAGAAGTGTCCATCTTTATCACAATGTCATCTTTTAGAAGTACTTTCCCAAAGCGCAGAGAGAGAGAGAGAGAGAGAAAAAAAACACATATCATAATCATTCAACCGTGCAGACACGCATCTCGGCCATCGACCCATCATCGCTGGCTAAAAGACCTCCTTACCCGGGGAAAATGTCGAAGGTTTGACTAAGTATGGCAAGATCGTGTGTAAGGTCACGTGAACTCAATGTTTTTGTTTTTTGTTTTATTTTGTTTTGTTTTTTTGCGAACATTCGGGACATTGGAACTGTAGTCAACATGATGATCTAAATCAACACTTTCACTGGGACTCTGAGGTTCTTCGAAGGTTTGAATCCTCAGCATTTGCCCGGTTAGTTAAGAAGGGCCTTAACTGTCCCCACTTCGTTGCTCATCTGATATTTACAGAGGCGACTGCCATCTATTCGCTACCGAACGCTCCCAGACAACCACCTTTTAACAACTGCTCGTCGTTTCCTTGTGTTTGTCAGAAGTGGCTGCACAAAGCTTCTTGGAGTCTGGCGCCCTCTCCCCTCCCGACAACGCCCCAGGGGTGTGTACACCTTCCGTTACGGCAATTCACGTGGTGCAAACGGGGCTGGCAGGAAGCTATTGCCGTCCAGCAGGACGATCATGAATACGTAATGAGTATCGTGAATTGCACGTGCGGGGTAGCTCCTGAAAACGGCGCGCATGCCTCTTGAGACGAGCTGGCTGTGTGGCAGAGGAAGGGGGATGAAGGAAGCGGTGTCAGAGGAGGTAATGAGGACGAAGGACCGTTTTTTTCTCTCTTTCTTTCTCTTTCTGTCTCTCTCTCTTTCTGCCAGGGTCTTGACAGCAAAGTTCCCAAGTCACAGTTGATAACGTTACACGTCAGACGTGTACACGTGCATGCGCGCACGAGCTGCTGATCTTACACAAGTCACGGCAGCATGCGCGTCACCACGCGCGCAGAAAGTAATCCACCTCTCTTTCACCTTCCTTCTCCTCCCGCACCCCACCCATCCCCCTACCCCTACTCATCGGGTCCTCGCCCACAAGCCTGACTCTCCGCCATACCACCATCACCAACTTGTCCCCGGCACATGCATGTACCCCGCTGGCGCGTACCTCGAGATAGCGTCCAACGGTTACAGGGCCGCGCGTTCGCTGCTTTTTTTTTTTTAATGTTATTTAAGAGGACGGGCAAGAGGAGTGGGAGCTTTGCTGGCTCTGAGATAACTTGTTTCTGTACTAGTCTTATTTCAGTTTTCCTTCTCCTCCTCCTCCTAGTTCTCTCTCTCTCTCACTCTTGTCGAATGTTGTTGAGTGGCAAGCAATCTTTCAATTCTTGCTGGAAGGACACTGGTTACCCCTGGAGTTGACTGTTAATCGGTCTGCGTTCATTGACGTACGTGTGTGTGTGTGTGTGTGTGTGTGTGTTACTAAGCCAATTTATTTTTTAAAAAATGTGCTTTAAACCTACATTCATGTAATTTAAATAATTTAAATTGGAAGTGGGTGTAGTAGGATTTAACTCTGAGAAACACTTCTATGTATCTCCTAGGTTTTTCTACAATAGTATCATAGAGACGTTAAAATTAAACTAATAACCACTTCAAGCTAATTAAAGAAATGATAATATATATTTGACGGGTTTTATGTAATAACATGTATGTGTGTGCATATAAACATGTATTTACAGTTTCAAAGACACACACACACACACACACATATATATATATATATATCACATAAGCAATGTCTCAAACAGGTTCCCACTTGTCAGTAGAGGTAAACATGGCGTCCAACGATGGCTCAAAGAATGTCTTGGCAGTGCCGTAAGAACTGTCGAGAAAGTTTTAAAATCACCTCGACAATAGTGGACGTTGACAACAGCTATTCCAAGTCAAAAACTGCAACAAACCTTTCCATGTTGTCAAACTGGCATCGACTATGATGCTACATCACAAGCGTAGGAATAAAACATGATCGTTTCTGGAGAACCAAGGTCGTCTGTATCTCAGTGGTGCAAACAGGGCGACCTGCTGCAAACATCATCAAAGGCCGCTTTCCCTTACAATGCCGTGGCAAGTGGACATTAAAAAAAAAGATATCTAAAACATTATTATTTTGTTTGAAAATGTTTTTAAGCTGAGAATAAGAAATTTTTACATGAAGGAATTGTGAATACACCGTGAATATTATAAACAAAGAGACAATGCGCGACTTCAGTCAGCCAACAGACGTCCTAAAAAAATGAAAAAAAATACGAAAGTTTAAAAATACAAATACACTTAATGGGTTCTTGAAAGCGGTTTCTTTCACAGTGCAAGTTACCTGATCTCCCGAACGCACCTAGCTGTGAGAAGCAGGTTGGCTTGAAAAGTTGCAGGACTGAACGGTTTGAAAAGTGATACGACTTGAACGACTGTTTGTAACGTGGAAGAAACTGGAGAAGACAATTGCATCTGTCACCAGAAGCAGACAGAAGTCACAGTTTTTTTTTAAAATTCTTAGCCAAAGAGAAAAAGAAAAATGAAAAAGAAAGATTTTATTTGGCTACAGGAGTTGTACTAGTTCGACAGTTTGTTTTTGAGTTTCAAACATTTAGGCGTTATACATGCATATACATGCACACGCTCATATGCACAAACTCACACATCCGCGCACTCCAACACACACACACACACACACACACACACACACAGAGACAAGAGAAGAGGCTAAGAAAAGCAACTGGCTAGACCCCCAGAACGGACCCATAGATCGTCTATCAAAATAAAATTCATAGAGAAGCCCGTTTATGATCCTTTTGGTCCTTCAGACCACAGCGCACGAGCGTTCGCGCACCTGTATGCAAATGAGCTATCAAATAGCGATAGATGTGTGTGCGTGAGCTGTCAAACGTCACAACACGTGCGCCTGCAAAAAAAGAGAGAGAGAGACGGTCGGAGGTAAATTCAAACTCACTGAGACGTACATGCACGTGCTGAAGTATTTAAATAACTTTTGTAGATATACAGCAGAGTGGCGATCATGATGCCTCTAACTGCACGTAGGTGTAGAATAATAACGATCGTAACATCTACGAACGTGCATTACAAACAGTTGCAGCCTGATGTGCGAATCGTCTATCACATGAAGCCTACGCCGTGTGACATCTGTGCACGTGACATAAAAACGACATAAACATTGTAAAAGTTTCTATTTTTGTAATACACGTGTGTTCTACCATTTCCATGAATTCTCAGGATGGTTATATTCCAGTTTGTGTTTAATTAACAATGGACTGATTCGTCTTCTGCAGTTGAGTACATGAAAATCTGCTTTCTAAGTAGTATATCTTATTTCCGCAGGTGAACAGTTTGGTCAGGGTGTACGCGTGCGTGCGTGCGTGCATGCTAACTCGCGATTGAGGGAGTGAGTCCGACACGTGTATGTATTTGTCAAGGTCAGCAAATTATTATGGTAGTTTTAGTTCCGTCTCCGTCTTTTCTGCTTATGCTCTGTAATTGCATGTGCATCATTAGGCCACCAGTTTTGTTTTCTGTAAAATCAAATTCAACAGAATCTGATTCTGACTCATGCATTTCGACCTAATACACACACACACACACACACACACACACACACACACAAGCGCGCCATAAAAGTACACACGAGTGCACACTCTCGTACACTCACACAAACGTGCGCGCGCACACACACACACACACAAACAAACGAACAAGCAAACACACAAACACACGCGCAAGGAAGAGGTAGACAGACAAACGAGGAAAGAGAGAACAAACAAAACAATGCAGATAAGCCGAAAGAAAAAGAACACAAACGAACGAACGAACATCAGTTACACAAACAGACGGACAAACGTTCGTGCATACAGGACAAATAGAAAAAAGAAAGAAGATAGGAAAGAAAGCGCACACGAATGAACGCACGAACGTACAACGGAAGGAAGAAGCGAGTGAGAGAAGAATGCAAGTGCCCAGGTAGCCCCGGTGGGTGACGTGTGCACAAAGAGCGCGCGGTGCCAGTGGTGCCAGTGGTGCCACGCCAGTAGCTGTGCCAGGCTGATATATTGCCAGGGTCACACGTCAAAGGGCCGCCAGGGACTTGCGCGTGCCCGGCTGCGCCTGCGCGACACTGGCACGCGAATTCACGACTGGCTGACGCCGCTTCCTCGTGCTGCGTAGACAGAACAATTATTTACTGGCTGTAATATAGCGTTTTAAGTAGGAAGGGGCGGTGGGGGGGGGGACTCACTCCTCTTGGATGAGCACGCCAGTCTGGGACCTGTCTCTGTGCTCTCATATTGTTTGCGCGCGCGTGCGCGTGTGTGCTTGAGAAACCTAAATGCCGAGGTGCTTAGAAGATGATGAAACCGAAGACAACAGACGATAATTATCGCTTGGAAGGAAGAACATTTAAGCAAGGGACGTTACCCTTATTCTTATAATATTGCAGTGATCAAAGATCAAGGGTGGGAAAGGGGTGGCTAAATGTTGCTGGTTGCTGAATTCACTGAATTGGTTGACTTAAGACTTTGTAAGATTAATTAATAATTGTTTATAATTTTGATTCATGCCTGGGAGGTCTAAAAACTCGTTCTGTTATTAGCGTATTATTGCGGTTCACCCCGTTTACTATTCATCTTTCAGCCTCAAGTTTCAGAACATGGGGTGTGTACTTCAAATGTGTTTTTGAACGTAGGCGGGAGTTAATATTGTTAGAAGGTTTGTGTTTTATTTTGTTTGTCTGTAGTCCGTCGTCTTGGAAATTATCAATGTGTTCATGTCTTGAGTGAGTTGTTTTTGAATGTGTACGTATCCTGAGTGAGTTGTTGTTGAATGTGTTCATGTCTTGAGTGAGTTGTTGTTGAATGTGTTCATGTCTTGAGTGAGTTGTTGAATGTGTTCATGTCTTGAGTGAGTTGTTGTTGAATGTGTTCATGTCTTGAGTGAGTGCAATTAGTGACGACACTCCAAACATTTGGTTGATGAACCCCGTGGAGTTTTCAAGTTCGTTACTTTTCTTTATCGCCATTTCTGTCGAGCGAATAATAATAATAATCATAAAAAATTTTGTGAAAGTTCACTTCGAGCTGAACATTGCGAAAACTGTTCCGAGACCTTGTGTCAGAATGTTGTGGCCAGTTAATTGAGGAGATCTTATAGTTCTTACTTGAACTCGAACTGGCGCAAAGCTCACGTTTTCCTCACCATCTAGATTTTTTTCTTCTTAAATGGAAAAAGAAAGGGAAGTGGCAGTCAAAACATGTTTCTTTTGCCGCATGTCTGAGAGTAGCCGAGGCGTGTTATAGGCTGCTCAGGGAGTGCTGGGAGGTGACGTGGGTGTTGGCTGAGGGGGAGAGGTGGAGGGTGAACTAATGGGTGGGTGGTGGGAGCGGGCGAGTGCACTTTCATGAAACGTCTGATGGCGAAAGGTCCCTGCACCGACTCCGACAGTCTGACAATGTGGTCGCCTGACAGCTGGGCATGGTGACAATATAGCAGTCTGCAAGCCTGATGGCATGACAATCTTGTCGTCTGACATTCTTACGTCATTTGACAGTTAGTTAGTCTGGCATTCTGACTATGACTCTACGGGAGTCGGAGGTTACATCAGTTTGACAGTGTCATACTATGTCAATTTGACATTCGGACTGTCTGACAGTCTGGAATTCTGACAATGTTGTAGTGACTGAAAATCTACAGTAGGATATAGTTTCACAGTTCCACAATACAGAAGAGACAATATGATAGAATGACATTCTGAATGTTCGACAGTTTGACAGTCCAGCATCAACAAGACCAAAAACAAGATCATATTCAGTCGCCAACATGGGCAGCGGCCATAACTCAGTTTTAAAGAACATGAAGTAGAAAATAATGATGAAACGACCCTCAGCCAAGGCCGAAGCCGCAAAACACAATCGTTGCAGAAAACTTCAAGGCCCAAGCTGGAAGTAAATTCGCCACCCTGAATACAACGGGCCCGTGATGTTGGCACCTGCGTTGCAAACATCAAGCAGTAATTACTGTCAACAGCTCAGGGAATAATCGGGAGGCGGATGGAAAGGAAACAACTTTTGGTCACGAATGATATGTGACCAAAGAACACCTTGAAGACAGAAAGAAATAGCAACTGTCTTGTCAAGTCTTGTCAAACGGTGCAGCTATCCAGCTATATCCCATAAATGATCAGTACCAAGCGATCATCATAACCCTTCGTCAGTTGGTACCAATAAATGTATGTATGTATGTAGGTATTATGTAATATTCATTGTCTCACCAGCTTAGCGATGAAGGCGGGTGGATTTATTTTCTAGTTAGGCAGTTGCCGCATCTCAGATTTTCACGCAGGTACTCGCACGCGCGTCACGTCACGTCACGTGACTGGGTGCACTACGCGACTGCACACAAACAGCAACTGTCTTCTGTAAGTCAGTAAGAGTGACAGTCTTCGTACCTATGTGCCCTATACGAAAAGATCTTTTCCCCACTCCACCCCCACCCCAGCCCGGGCCATCACCTTGTTCCCTCCACGGATTAAATAACACTTTAGAAAAATGTAAATTGTTGACTGTAAAAACCGTCCTTTCAAAGGTGGACTCCCACGATTTATGCTGGTGAAGCAAACGAGCTGCATGCGCCGGCGACTCGACAAATAAAAGGACAAATAATTTAAGGCCGTGTGTTCTTTGTCCGTCCACATACTAAGCATCGCGTCCCTACCGCTACATCTTAAAAAAAAAAAAAGAAAGAGAGAGAGAGAGAGCGGCGGTTCAGGCTTCAGGCTCAGACAAGCGAAAACACGAAACGTCACATTATTCTCCGAAAGAATAAAAGATGAGAGAGAGTAGGTACAGAGCTGACCTGCTAGAGTTACGTCCCTTTTTGTGCTCTTCATTGAGAGAGAAAAATGGAGACAAAAATTTCACCGGCGGCCGCTGGGAGGCGGGCTCGAAACGTGAGGACTGGAGAAAATTGGCCGGCCGCTCTCATTACAGGTGTGGAGTACGGGGAGGAGGACTGTCAGCACGCAGGCGATGTTGGGAGGGTGGACGAGGGGTGGAACACAATGATGGAGGAGCTTACAGAGATAGAAGATTACAAAAAAAAAAAAAAGACAGATGCACAGAGATACTTGCAGTTGATCAGTGCTTGTATCTATGGGAGCTTAACTAATAAAAAACGAGGTGTTAAAAAAAAACCCCGAAACCTAAACATCAAACGTCTTTAAACATAAAAAGGTTAAGGTAGTCCCGTGACCTTTTGGGTCGTAGAGGAGGGAGGTGTTAGAACCATTACTTATCTGAGAGTTGGCAAAGACAGTGCCCATCTCCCACACTCCCTTATCTTTCCAGGACTCACTCACTCACTCACTCACTCACTCTACAACTGGGTCGTCTGGGGGAAAATACACTGCGCCACACGAGTTTTGAACCGACTAGTGTGCACCCTTTCGGGTTGGGACGTTGTTGCTAGGTTATCTGCTCCCTCAACGTGAACGTGTTTAACCCCACGTAACGTACACAGCGACACGTGCGAAAGGTGTAGAAACATGACACATTACAATATCACGTGTATTAAAAGTGGACCTGCGTAAATTGTGTGACACGCATTTAACGGTACACGTGTTTAAAATTGTAGCCAAGATGGACAATGTGGAAATGAGTGATGCGCATGAACAGGATCAGCACGCACGACAAGCCGAGCCACAGATGTGCATTGTAAGGTCGTGTGAGCGAGTTTACTTTTATTCTATCTATCTATCTATCTATCTATCGAAGTGATTTGTTTTTTTAAGCGAACCAGTGGAAAGCAGTTGGAGAGAAAGAGAGCCTGGTCCCAGATGTTGTCCTCATGGTGCCTCAATATGATCAGACGACAAGATTTATTTGTGCAAAATGCCCTGGGAATAAGTATGTGGCTTGGTATAGTGCACACCAAGCTAGTAAGTGGGCTGGCAAATATTTATGTGCCATGATATATATATATATATATGGTACACACCAAGTTAGTTAGTTGGCTGGTAGACCATCTGCATTTCTTACGAAACGCCTGTCATGCTCGTTCGAGATACGCGCTTTTTTGTTTATCCTGCCTTCCATCCTGAATGAAAGTGGGAGAGAGAATAATGTGTGTGTGTGTGTGTGTGTGTGCAAATTGTGCTTCTGTTGTCTACCTTGTATTTACTCTTTCTTTGAGCTTTTTACCTCCCCCTTTCATTTTTCATCTCTCTCTCTCTCTCTCACACACACACACACACACACACACACACACACACACACACACACACACACACACACACAGAGCACTGCACATAGCCAGTCGGTCGTTCTGCGTGACCTGTCTAAGTAACAGCCCCTCTTCACAAGGGTCGGCACAGGTTGTCCCGGCCCAGGTTTGCTCTCCAGCTAACCTTTCATTATCACAAGGGTGCGTGCGAGTATCTCAACGTAATCCCCAGACTTTCTGATCAGACCGTGCGATAAGTTTCTCTTGCTGTTCGACGCCTATGGGCTGTTCTTGTTTCCCTCTTTGTACCTCTGTACCTGCTCAATCACAATAAAAAAAACACACACTTCTTGTTGACACACCGTTCTCTGTGCAACCGCGCAGACGCAGCAGGACCTCGTACTTCCTGTTCCTAACGTCTTCGACACATACAGCCTAGTAAGAAAAATTTCGGAAAAAATGTCCCCAGCACTGACTGTTTGGCAAAAATAAGGTCGCAGGCACGAACAGTCTGGCTGGCAAAAAATTCGCCACCACACACAGGCTTGGCATATACCAAGTTCTGTCCATGACGATCAAGAATGGCGATAATGCATCTTATTGTGGATGATGACAAGGGAGCTGAACCATCATAATTTCAATCATGATCAGGGGCTTAAAGCAGGCTCATACACTTTTACTCCCTCTCGTCCAGGAATGAACTTTTAGCACATTGAGCGGGAAAGAGAGAGAGAGAGATAAAGAAGGGCTGAGATAGAGACTGAGAGATAACGGGAACCATAATACACACAATAAAAAGGTATAAGACAACATTATCCAGGCAACCCCGATGGAAGGGCACAGGAAGTTCAGACCACAATGCCTGCTTTGTTTCGTAATACCAAGACATGACCCAACAACGAACATCGTCCTCGTCTACTCCCGGTTCACTTTCATCACTGGAATGTGAAGATGTTGATGATGAACAGGAACAGAGATGCCGGGACAAAGATAGCAGGTGAAAGGATTAAAGTGTCATCAGGTGACAAGGTATCAAGACAGAAATAAGTGATCTGTAAGTACAGTGACGAAGGACAGCGAGCATTCTACAAATATGCACGACTGTGACTAGAAGACCAGCCACGAAAAGATCCTACTTGGCCTGATGGACAAAGAGTTCCAGACGTGAGTGCTCTTCCATACCCCTTTCATCTCTGTATATCATTCACAGAGGAGGTCGACAATACAAACTGCAAGACACAAGAAACGATATTTTCTTAACTGTCTTATAGCGAAGACATATTGTGTTGACGAACAAGAAACTAACGAGAATGAAAGACCTTATTGTCCACAGTGCTATCTCAAAAGAACTTGCAGATGTTTTGAAATCATTACATAACAAAAAAGGCAGCTGCACCCACTGGCTTACTCAGGAAAACTCTATAAATATCCATCACATTATGTTCTGTCTTTTCTCGCCCAGTGTTTTAACTACTTTTTTGACAAAAATCTTTTTCCTGACCAGTGGACAATCTATTAAAAACAGTCTTTACACAAAAAAGAGGATTCCAATAAACCAGATTATTATAAAGAGATTTCACTACTTAATGTCTATAGTCAAATCTATAGTGCAGGCAATAAGTGTGTGCAATAAGAGAATTGCAGTTTGGACTGAGGATACCAAAAAAAAAAAAACAACAACAACAAAAAAAAACAAAAAACAAAACAAAAAACAAAAAAAGTGAAGTTCAAGCTGGGGTTAGGAGAGGCTACAGTACTTTAGATCAACCTTCATGGCATTGGGTCAGAACCAGCGACTTCACCATAAAAAAGCTGCATGTTGCTTTCATAGAATTCTGTCATGCGTTTGATGTGGATTCTAGTAATAAACTTTGGAATGTACTTGAAAAAAAATAGTATTAAAAGGAAGTGTTTTTAGCTTTTAAAAGTATATAAATAGTGTCAAGGCTGGAGTGTGAGCTGGTGCAGACTTGTCTGGCTGCATTGAATGCCCCTGTGACCTCAAACAATGTGAGATTTGTAGCCTTGAACTGTCTATACATTAACAGAACAAGAAAGCTTGGTGGCTTTTTATTATATGGTTTTGGTGTGGTATGGGAATTTTCTTGGGAATGCCAAGGTACTGGAGACGATGAACTGTTGTTGTTTTTTTTTAACAAATCCTGAAGCATAGACTGATAGACCACCAGAAGTGACACGATGCTCTTCAAAGCAGTGTAAGGAGTTGTCCATGTACTACATTCAAGAACAATTACCAGAGGCATGAGGTATGCTGATAAAATGGGCATAACTGTGGATAAATGCCGTCTATATGTGTGTTTGAAAGTGTGGTAAGCATTGAGAGGAAGCGAAAGAGAGAGAGAGAGCGAGCGTGTGTATGTATATATGTGTGAACTTGCGTGCTTGTGTGTGGGTGTGTGTGTTTTAGAGACTGTAAGCTAGCATGAGTTTCCAAGTTATTCTGGTTCGCGCTGGTTTCTTACTCCCCCCCACCAACCACCACAACCACCACCCAATCCCCTCAACCCAACTTCCGGAAATCTTTCTTGGTGTAGCGAGAGTGGACATCACCACCTACCGTTTGCACTGAATCTTCTGACGGGTACTATGACCCATAACCCTACCCCCCCTCTCCCAGGTGTCTTGCTTGCACCCCCACCATCCTCGGTGCCTGACATACCCACCCATCCCTCTTCCAACAGTTTTGCGGACACCACCCTCTTCTTGGAGGAGACGTGTTAGGATGAGGCCTTCAGGGGATACCCTGTGGTTCGCAGGTAGTCGGGTGACAAGGTACTCACTCGGAGGACAATGGCGAACAAATTAGAAGGTCGGGAGGCGACAAGTAGCAAGCCGCGAGCTTAGAAAGAAGATCCCACCCCTTTATGCCCTTCACTTGTGCTGGGCCTTCTTTGCTTTTCCGACCCGCCGACCGCGTCTGCTGTGACGTCACAGGGACAGGCGGACAAGTGGAGAGGGACGAGCTGGTGAGATGAATAGAAGAGTGGACAAACAAGACAGAAAGACAGAACGGCGGAGAGATAGGTGCGTGACTAGTTGATGAAATGGAAGGACTACTCAGTCAGTCAGTCAGTCAGTTGTCCCTTGACCGGCACCTGTCGTTTATGGGACGCCAAGAGGGGAATTTACTCAAATTTGCTATTTCTAGCTATACATTGCAATGTATAATTATAGAATGCAATGTATAGCTATACATTGGATTTTATACTTATAGATTGCATTTTATATTTATACATTTCATTTTATAATTATAGATTGCATTCTATAGCTATACATTGAAATCTATAATTATAAATTGCAATGTATTGCTAGAAATAGCAAATTTGAGAAAATTCCCCTCTTGGCGCCCCATAGTCGTTAGGGGGATCACATTAATAGACGTGGCACCCGACAGGGCCCGCCACTCTTGCCTATTGTGGGCGATAGTCAGCAGGTCCTGTAAAGGACGACCAGTCCAGTCTTTGACGTTTGTAAGTCAGTTCTTCCTCTGACCACCGTGGGGTCGGCCACCCTCCAAGGTGCCTTGAAGGATAGTCTTCGACAAGGTGTCGTGCCGGGTCACGTGGCCAAAGAAGACCAGCTTACATCGCTCGGCTGTTGATAGTAGAGGTTCCTGGTGTCCTACGAGTGTGGCCATCTTGTTTCTTACAAAGTCGTTGGTTTTGTGTTCTTTGTATGAGATCCGGAGCAGCCTCTTCAGGCACTTGTTCTCGAATGCCTGGATTCTCCTTTCCCTTTCGGCGAGCAGAGTCCACGTGTCACATCCGTAGAGCAGGATCGGCACTACCAGGGATTTGTACAGCCTGTACTTGGTAGTGAACCTTATCTTGTGGCTATGCCAGATCCCATCTAGCCTAGCCATTGCTGCTGTTGCGGTTGTGATGCTATACTTGCAAGTGTTTGCACTACTTTATCCAGGTGTTTCCTTTTTTGGGTAGGGGTATGACTAGTGATGACATCTATTCTTTGGCTCATTCTTTGCTTTCTCAGACTCTTTGGCACAGAACAGTGAAGACCTTTGTAGTTTCTTCCCCCACCCTGCTTGAGCAGCTCAGCGGACACATCATCAACGTCTGGCGGCTTTCTTCCCTTCAGACTGTGTACAGCTCTTTTGACCTCTTCTCGTAGGACCTGTAGGTCTGCAGGTTCACTGTTTCTAGTCTGGTTGTTTTGTTGGCGTCGGTCTTCAGCTAGAAGTTGTACAGGTCTTTTCAGTACTCAGTCCATCGGTTGATTACAGCAATGCTTTCTGTGAGAAGGTGCCCATTGCAGTCTTCGAAGACTTGGGTCTTGTGCTGGATTCACCCTGTGCAATTTGGGTATGCGGCATCAATGACTGGCACGTGCACGGAAAGTTGGTCAATAGTGGGTTGAGCATTGGCTTGTGGATGGATGGAGGTGGAAAAGAACACTGGAGGTGAATTCAAAGACTTAAAGTTGATAGTCAGATGGTCAAGCATCATCGACCACGATTGTTGGACCACAGTGGTGTCAACGTGCCACCTGCACTTCACCAAGAAGCACACATCTTCTCTCACTTCACTTCTCGAGATTGATTAGTTCTGAAGACGCTGATTCCAGGTAAAAGGTAACAATGGAAGTATCCTTGTCAGGTAAACACACAGGACTTCAGCGACTTGATAGTTTTGTGTACATCCGTGTGAATCTAGGCAGATGAAGCAACTCATAGGTTTTGCTGCTCAGTGACCGTACAAGGAACAGTACGATTGCTCTGAGGTGGGAGGTGACAAAAAAGGCCAGCAGACCTGATGAGAGGGGGGCAGGGAGGGGCAGGGAGGGCTGGTGTACGCAGGTTCGCGGGTGTGGATGGGTTCCGGCCTTGGTCAGTAATTTTATTTTTCGTTTTTCTTTTTCTTTTAAACAATAGGGAAAAGAAGATGCATCACGAGGAAAAAAATGAATAAATCTGTACTCAAAGAACACTATAAAGTGTAGGCTTCACGGCTACTGAAATAACTGTCACCTGCAATAATTGTACCAGTCTGTGAGGATTGTGACACCACACCACACATACATTGTAATGAAGGATTGTAGTGTATTGTCTTAAATCGTCATTTCTTTAATCTGTCGAGTATTTCACGTTCAGTGCTGTATTTTGTCTACAGAAGGGGTGCAAATAGTTTGATTCTTTTACATTATTTTCCCTTTTTGACTGACCACTCACACGTACACACCTATAAAATGTTCATGCAGTGTTGTAGATTCTACCCGTGTGCACTTTTCCTAACGTTTGCTGTCTATATTTTGTTACTAAACGAAATGTAGATAGTTCCAGTCAAATGATAACTTGTAAGCATACTGTTAGATAAGCTGGACAAATAATAAGCGATAACAATTAATGGTTAATGCAAGGGGCCCGGAAATGTCGTCTGCCCCCGGGGTCGTGCTGGCTTTCGGTGGCCCTGGAGGTCAGCTTGTAGACCCGGTTACAATGAAGTCAGCTGAAATAAAGAGACTGGTCGGCTCCTACTCACTGTTGGATGTTGTAATGTAAAGCCCGTCTTGTCGGCTGTCCATCCAAGAAGGTGGACAAGCTGTTTACTGGTTGGATGGGGGGGGGGGGCCTTTTTCGCGCAGGCGCAAGACGGTGCCGCTGGCGTGAGTTGACTTCTGCTGCGCTCCATCGTATCTCCCATACGACTGGCACCTCCTGTGCCAGTAACAGGATGAAATGATGGAATGTCCATCCAAGCAGAGCAGTCATCACAATGAAACACAATCACCTGCCGTACTACCGTGTCCCCCTCTACCGGCGCCATTTTGATCATTTTACTCAGTGGATGATATGTATGCGTGCGTGCGTGTTTGTGTTTGTGTTTGCAGATATGTAAATATGCAAAATTAAAATTCCCGTGTATATATATATATAGAAAGAGAGGATATTATAATTATAGAATTGACATTGTTACCGGAAAATGGATATATGCATATCCCAATGAAATAATCTTGTATCTTGTAAAGACAGGCAGACAGACTAGACGGAAGGATAAACTGACAGGGTGGTATGAAGCCGGATAGATCATGCCATTACATGTAATCATAGTAGGGTACATATCATCCCATATATGTAGACAGGGCAGATGTGAGGAAAGATCATACCATTACGTATAGACAGACGGTTAAATCATTCCATTACATGTAGACACGGGAGGGTAAATCGTGCTGTTACTTATTGACATACGTTTAGAGGATGCAACTACATTTAGACATTGGAGGGTAGATTATACCATTAAAATAGACTGACGATTAAATCATGCCATTACCTGTAGACATTGGCGAGTAGATACTGACATTTCGTGTAGACAGTCGTTATTGCGTTGATGTGGGTAACGCTGGAGTCTGTGTGTGTGTGTGTGTGTGTGTGTGTGTGTGTGTGTGTGTGTGTGTGTGTGAGTGTGTGTGTGAGGCGTGGGATGCATATGTTCACTTGTTTATGTCTATCACTTATGCGGTCTTTAATGTGTCTATGTGCACACACACACACACAAATGGACCATCTAATGTCGACACCATCCAGCCTCCTTCTCTCTGGGTCCACTCCCAGCATGCACTTCGTCCTCGAAAAATAAAAAGTCGACGCGTGTCTCAGCCTCCTCCACATTCCATCTTGTGTCATATCGCGTGCCCCCCATTCCATCATTTTCATGTTCCCTCCGACCTGTGAACCTTTGAAGTGTCTCCCCCGCTCTGCCTCTCTTTCCCTTTTCTCTGCGTGACCTGTGAACTCTTTTACACTCTCGCTCTATCTCTTTACACTTACCAAATACTCCCTCCTTGTACGTATGTGTGCGTGCGTGCGCGCGTGTGTGCATTTAAGTGCGCATGCACCCATTCTGTATGTGAAACTGTGCGTGCGTGTGTGTGTGTGTCTGCGTCTGCGCATTGGACTCGCTCTCTCTCACATTTCTACTCCCCCCCTACTTTATTTTAAATCTTTGCTCTCACACACACACACAAACACCATTTCAAACACTTACGACCACACTACACTCCCACTACCACCTCATCCCAGCCCTCTCAGCCCAATCCGTCCCGAAGAACCCCCTGGGGGGAAGGGGGCTTATAGATTAAATTTACCGTTGTTGGCACGCGACTCGCGCGAAGAAAGAAAGTTCAGGTGGGGTTGGTGGTGGTGGTGGGGGGGGGGAAGGAGAAAGAAGGAGGTTTGAGGAGTACTTTGAAGCGGAGGGGCAGCCCGGGTCGAGAGCTGGAGAGTTTTGAGTTGATGGCTCACCAACACGCGGCCCTGTGTGCATGATGGAGTGGCTGGCCACGGCACCCCCCACCCCTACCCTCACCAACCCGCGGCTGTACACGGGTAGACGTCATAAACCTGTCGTCACGAACTAACTTCTATCCACTTCCGCCGCCATGACAGAGCAGCACCACTCGGGCGCTCACGGGCCTGCAGTTTATTTTGCTTTTGTGAGTCTTGAATACCAGACATTAATATTCGCTTGTCAGTTCAGCCACGTGCAAGTACAACTATTTACAAGCACGTCTTCAGTAAAGCCGCTTATTTACAAGTACTTATGCAGCTACAACCACTTGTAAGTGTCAGTGTACAAGTGCAAGTGCGGGCACTTACCGGTTCACCTAAAAATATATAACACAAATACAGCCAGATAAAATACATTGGAGATACTTCTACAACTGTTTAATACAGGTATAGGCACCTAAGTGGATACTACAACCACTTTCAAGAAACATACTGCACGAGAAGATCACTTAGTTGATAGTGCGGTCACTTACAAGTATATAGTTCACTAGTACACAGTGTAGTCACTTACAAGTACATCCAACTGGTATAACAACACAAAAGTGTATCGTACACTAACACCGAAGTCAATAAAACGACTTTCTGCTAACACCTGCATAAAGTACTTAATGCAAATACTTGCAAGTATATATTACATGCACAGCCATATGCAAGTGCAAGCTTGAATAAGTGCCTGTCTAGAGCTGCATCCACAGAGCGGTAAGGCGAACGGGTAGCCGGGTAGTTAGAGAAACGACGTCAGAGCTCGGATGTTGAATACCCGTGTGGGGGGGGGGGAGGGTTCCTCAAGCTGACCCGGGTATTGATTGAGTTCCTGACCCTCACAGAGGTTTGAGGAAGGTAAGGCAGTTAGGGGGAGGATATGGACACCGACCTCACAATTAAAAGGGCCTCTAACGCAAGTGATGTCTCCAGCACCTCCCTCCTCTTGGTCCTCAACGATCGGAGAGTCACGTGGTTGGCTTAGAGGAAGACGGCAGAACCTGTTACAAGCACGTGCGACGGGTACAACCATAGACAAGCGTGTATTGTACATTTAACTCCCCTATCAACCTCCCTGTCAGTAGGTTCATTGTTTTTGCTGATTCCCTTTCAGGACACACTTTCTTCTTCATTTTTATTGAGCTTTCTTTTACTCTTCCGTTTTGCCACGAGCCCTGGAATGATGTGCAGACTGTCGCGTGCCTGCCAGTCGCTTTTTCGTAGCATGGCTGGCCGCGAGCTGGTATGTGCAAACATTGTCACGTCTCTTACCTACTGCGACCTTTGACCCGGCCCACTCCTGATCTCCACCCCCAACCCCCCACCCCCAGTTAACAGGCGAAGCATTTGTACGTCGTTATTGTCCGACACGTTTCCCACAGGTGTCGCAAGAACTTTGGTGATGTCAGAAAGCTTCGATAGGGAGGAGGGGGGAACTTTTGTGAAACTCTTTTTTTGTGCGAGGGAGATAAAGGGTCGGGTGGTGAGGGGTGTCCTCATAAACGTTTGTATATTGCGTCCGTGGGTGCATGCATCTCATTTTGCGTTCTGGGTGGCGGTGGAAGGGAGGAACAGACTGTGAACAGTGCGCGCCTCCGACATGTTTGTGAACAGTGAGCCTCTCCGACATTTTTATGCATAGTGATTCAGTCTTCTCACATTTGTGTACAATGAGGGACTCTGAGGTCTCCGTGTAAGACAGTCAGTGTTATGCATTCTCAAGGCCCTGCTGGTGTGAACATTAGCCACCATATATAATTAATTATGCATGCTGCCCGGCTGTTGCTATCTTCGAAGTTGGTGATCTCACAAAGGTGAGGGAGGACAATGAAATGCGTGGAGCAGGTACCGTCTGGCAACCTTCCAGGCCTGCACGAGCAGACACCAAAAAAAATATCGGCCGTACCAGTTGCAAGTTCAACCCTACTGAGTTGATAAACAAAGTGCAGTGTGATTATGTTCTGCATATGAGCCAGTCTGGCTTTGCGCATCACAAACTACATATTGTGTAGGTTTTATGAAGCTTTCATGAAGTTTTATGAAGAGAGAGACTGACATTGATATTGTTTATTGTCTCAGTCTTCGACATCAAGACCAAGTTGGGGTGGGGTGGGGAGGAGAGGGATGAGCTTACAAAACTATTCGTGATTGTATGCGCACCTCTTAACATGTTGAAACCTGTTCGTAATGATCAAGGAAACCTTTTATTGTTTTTTCGTTAGTAGTATATGAAGCTAAGTTAATGTATATTTCTCTATTGAGAAACGTATAGACAACTGGCTAATGTCTGTTAAAATACCCATCTCTATACAGCTCATACACATATGTACTTAGAGAGCATGCTCTCTATGAGTGTGAATATGCGCTATACAAATCTTCACTATTATTATTATTATTATTATTATTATTATTATTATTATTATTAATACTAACTATATCTGCACATTCATTATATTACTCACATTCTGCTGAAATATGTATGATTATGCTGGCAATAATAATGCTAATAACAGCAGGTATATATGTGTAGTCTAAATATTTAAAGGGAACGGTCCCGGCATCGCACAAGTAATGCAAACATTATTATTTCATATTTTCAAGTCCTTTGCTATTAATTCGGCTAGCTTGAATATATTTATGTCATCTTTGCAAGACAACATGTTAACCAAAGTGGCCTCTAGCGATAGGGAAAATGGCGATAGAGTAAATTGTATAAAAAGTTACATTACTTTCTTCATCTGCATATACTAGGAATTTCAAGAGAAAGTGATATTCGTTTTTGTGATGACATGTACATGAAGGGCAGGTCTCATATTGGTTATCACTTAGAAACCTGTTTGCTAAGTCCGCATACTCTAAATATGAGTCTAGCTAGAGCTGTGGTGTGCCATCTATTGGTAACAATTCTAAGAGACTTTTCAGGCTCAAATATACGTTTAAATGCTCGGAACCATGATTAAAGCAGGTTCTTTAATTCCGCTGAAAAACGCAGTTTATTCTCTACTCCCTGATGTAGCCATACAGTTGTAAACCCATGTTTCATTAGAAACGTCTGTTAGCTTCTTTGTGCAAGTTGGTTTTGTAGACCTATTATAGTACTGGAAAATAATACTATGTCGTCCGCAAAAAGCAACAGGAAAATTATTTATTATATTTAGTATCAGTTCTATACCATGTTTACCTTTAAGAGACAATTCAGTCGCTAGTTCATTTGAAAAAAAAGGAGAAGAGCAGGGGGCTTAAAAAAACCTTGTTTAGCTCCCAGTGGACAGTCGAAAGAGATCGGGGCACTTACATTTTGCATACATGATTTGTATATTCCTGGAGTACCTTATACATCTTGCCATTCCATCTATTTCTTCCTAAAAACATACTATCGTTTATTTCTGCCAAAAGGAGTCAAAAGCTTTTTTAATGTCAATGAACATATATATTTTATTATTTAGTAGACATTTTATAATATTAGCAAAGTGTCAAAATATTGCCTATTGTGCCAAAGCCCCCAACCCGTTTCTCTAATAATTTGTCTTCTGTTTATCCCACTCTGTTAATCTTTTATTTATATATATATATACATATCATTACAGAGGTTAGGGAATACCACGGTAGTTGTCTAGATTATCTATGTCACCTTTTTATAAATTGTCACAATTATAGATTTGAACCATTCTTGTAGGAAAGTTCCTGTACTAAAAAGCTTATTAAACAATTTAACAAGATAATAAACTAAGAAAACCGGGTCATTATAATGGATTATCATTTCCACTACTATTCCATCTGGTCCTGCGCTTTTACTCTGTTTAAGACTCCTAATACTACTTATTACTTTCTGATTGGAGATCTCGTCATGCAGAAGCCAGTGTGGCTCATCTTCCATTGTTTCACTTGTATTTACATCTTCACTGATTATGTCTAGAGGTGAGCTACTTTCATTGAATATCTGGGCAAAATATTGGTCTCATTGTTCATTGCTGATATTAGTACGAGTAACTGCTTTTCTATTTGTGTGTCTGATGATGCGCTGAAATAGTTTCGGATCATTTACAGATTTTTTAGGCCTTTTTTTGTGTTAAAAATGGAACTTTCTTTTCCTGTAGGAGTTGTTTGTATTCCTTTCTTTCTTTCACGAATATTTCACATTTCTCGTGATCTATTGGCTTAGATTTTAAAAACTGTTTAAACATTTTTTTTTTTTACTCTTCGGTTTTTCTTCTTGCATCCTCTTTGGCACCAACCATTGACGTTTTCATGGAGAGAGGGAGAAGAGAGAAAGAAAGAAGCGATCAACAGCAGAGACGAGCAAGCAAACGATTTCTGGGAACTATTTTTTTAGGGGGGAGGGTAATGGGAGAAAAAGAGAAAGAGAGAGTCATAGAGAGTGTGCGTGCGCATGTGTATGCGTGTAGAGTGGGGGAGAAAGGGTTGATGGATCGTGTCGATATAAAAATAAACAATTCGTTTCATAAACCCGTACATAGAATCAGTACAGCACCAGGCTGCACTACCCTTAAGTATGTCGACATTAAGACCACAACTAATGGCGGAGTTTGAGGCACGTGTTAATTAGGCGTATCCATGGTAACTTTCGTGCATCAATGACGCTGTAATCTTTTCGTATCTGTGGCTAGAAAAAAATTCAATGCTTTGCGATTCGCAAAAAGACTGAGTTTTTAGTGCATACTTTCAGAATAAAGTATCTTGTCATTAACTAAGCCACTCACGTGAAAAAAGTTTTCTTTCTGATAAACCTTCATAACCTTGAAGGAGGAAAATCTGGCTGGGGGAGGGTTGGAATCGGCTGAAAACAGGTTTCGGGATGATACATCGGGTGTTTGGGAAGCATAATACTGTAATTTTGTTGCCAAGCGAGCCGCCTTGTATGCAGCGGCAAAAACACTGTACATGTCTTCGCTTTGAAAAGTTATCAAGCGAAGCGCGAGAGGAGCCATTTAAAACTTCTGGCGTCCATTTCGAGGTCCTCCCACACATTCCTCTCCCTCGCTCCGGCTTTTGTGTAATTAGTCGGCGCATGCGCGAAGAAGGAGGAAACCCTGGAAGCCTTTCTTGTATTTAACTTCTGATTATAATTATTCCTTTTTTTAATTACCGTCTTTGTCTGCGCAGTTGAAAGAAACGCTGTTAATGCAGTCCTGCGCGATTTGACTTTAAGATACGTGGCTCTCCTCTCTTCTCATTATTTTCTTCTGAGACTTACATGATATCATGTTGGAATGTTAATGTAGGGTTACCGGTTACCTGTATGGGCGTACCTGTAAAAGCCAGTCGTAGAAGTCAATCTAGACTTTACTACCTTTCCCCTCACTATATCTGATGGATGTGTGTGTGTGTCTGTGTGTCTGTGTGTCTGTGTGTCTGTGTGTGTGTGTGTGTGTGTGTGTGTGTGTGTGTGTGTGTGTGTGTGTGTGTGTGTGTGTGTGTGTGTGTGAATGGATGTTGTATGCAATCACAGAACCGACTGCAATAAATATTTCAGATATGTCTGCATCGTGTATTCTACCTGCTCCTTCAGGTGTCAAGAATCCCTCCATAGTTCACTTCCATTAGAACTACAGGGTCTTGGAGAGCCGAGTGGCTTATTTCATTCTGCTCTGGAGAGCAGTCGCAGACCCTCTTACCGCAAAGCGCAAAAAGGCACTAAAACAACCCGCTAATGGCCCCTTGGGAACATTTCTACCACTGAAGCCCCGTGAAGCATGCGCACACGTGAATATTGATAAGTACAAAGGCAGGGAGTAGGGGAGCTTGCATCTTGAGAGCGTCAAGTACTCCCTTACTTTACTCCCACCCTCCCCTCCCCTCCCCGCACGATTCAGAGGAGGCAGCATACGATAGGCTCTGTTATCAGATGCCTGCATCTAATCTGTCTCATCCGTACGACAATCCAGGTGAGGGCTGTCCTCCAGGAAAAAAAAAAAGAGAGGAAAGGACTGGCCACTGAGCTTGCGGGGACACTAGGCGTCCTTGGAGTGCTGCGCAAACACGAGTGAGCGCCCACTTGTCCTTGCTTGGGGTGGGCGGCACGCGCTGTAGTACCCGTGATGGCCTGGTCGCCTTGCGTTGATTTAGTTGATTTAGAATCTAGAACCACTACATAACTTTACGACGGGGGCCACGAGAGGGATTTGCACTTTCGGGTCATCGTAGAAGCCTACCCAGTAGTATGGTAGTTGTTTGTTTTATTTTATTAGAAGAAGCAAAAAAGAAGAAATAAAAAAGGATGGACAAGAGAAAGGGAGGAAGACAATGAATGAACGAAAGAAAGAAAATGCAACAGGGAAGATGAAATCAAAGCAACAGGAAAATGAAACTAACAAAACCAAAAAAGTGAGTGAGTGAGTGAGTGAGTGAGGGAGGGAGGGAGGGAGTGATATTTCACTCTTGTTGCTGATGTTCTGCGACATCTGAAATGACCTCCTTTTCCAGCAGGTCAGCAGATTTATGGAAATTTCTTGTCCATAAATAAGAGTCTTAAACCTGTTGACCCCCTAAAGGACAGGTCACTGTTTGCCGAGCAGAATGTAGGTCACCAGGCAGACAGTCAGCGGTAGGTTGAGATCCCGATGGTGAGCGGCATCGAAGTCCACGCAGGGATTTTCCACGAAAAAAAAAGTTCTTTGGTTACTTGTCAAATTGACAAAATTTTACTTGTTGTGGTGATTTGAAAAAAAAAATTAAAACGAGTCCGGTGTTCATAACAAGTCTCTTCTGCCAAGGGACCCGACTAAAGAAGTTTTGCCCAAGTGACTTGCTCCCCAAGTGAGTTTAACAACTACCGAAGTCATCTGTCTGTCCTTTCTTTCTTTCTTCTGTTCGTCTATCTGATCTTCTATCCAAACATCATTTTTAGTTTCTTTCTAGCTCAACAAACTGACTAGCATGAGAAGCAAACACATCCACACGCACACACCAACACGCGCACAGTGAAACTACCCAGGGGCCATTACTCTCAACACAAGACCGTTTCTACTGAGCTCCCTTAGCTACCGGGCTATGGTGTTGGCCATGCTCATCCTCCCTCTACTTAATACCGGAAATCTAAACTGCGCATGTGCCAGGAGTGCTGACAACCGGTCCGGTGTTTGTCCAGACACAGACAGACTGTTTTGCGCCGTCTGCTCACATCCCCATGAGTGCTTGTGTCAAGTTTTGACAGTAATTATCCCGTGATATGAACTTTCTATGCATACTTATGCACAACAACGCATAATATTCATTATTAAAGAAAATATGTTAATATAAGATTTACTCTTGAAAAAACGAATGGTCTGACTCCGGCGCATTATGAACTGAGTCCAGTTATTTAAAAACCAAATCTGCACACTGTGACCATAGTCTGAAGAAGCAGCAACAATGGCCCTCTAACCAGTCTTGAGGAAGCCATCTTTGTTATGAGGTTACAGTTCACATGCACTCCAAATCGGTCGACTTCGCATCCCCACTTCTTTTGTTTCACATTAGGGAAGAAAAATAAGCCGATCAAAAGGCGCTAAAAAATTTTGTGTTGATGCTTTTATCAACTATTTATGCCAGATGGTGCGTGATGCTAATAACAAAAAGAGAAAAACCAATCAGGAGTCGCTACACAGTGAAGCTGGTTAAAAGTCCCTGAAAGAGAACTTTTACATCCACTCCTCTTCCCATCCTTTAGCGTCGGTGCCATGTAGGGTAGACTGGTGTGCTGATGTCCAGGACGACACATTGCTCTACTGAACGGCCAAGGACCCTTGCGAGGCGTCTCTGCAATCAGGAAAACATCTTTTTGACGACCCTCTTGACTGTCGAAAAAACCTGATTGTCGTCATGCTCTGGTGTAGAATTCAATGCCACCAATTATCGTCAGCGGCACCTCTTGTACAGAAGGACTGTCTATTCTATTGAATGGAGTAGCCTTTTATCTTCCCTGAAAGGCTCTCTGCTGATAATCTTCCGTGCTGTGCGCGCCCTCTGACGGGGGTCTTCAAAGCCCCAGGCGGACGTCCAGCACCACTCCAGGCTCCCTGTCGCGATAGGCCCGTTGGAAGCTCTCGCTGCACTATCGCTGGTTGTAGCACAAGATGGCTCTTGTTTGATTTCCAACGACTCTTCAGTTTCAACTTTGTGTCCATCATGACACAGATCCCCAGGCATGAAAGGCTGGGTTATTTTTAATTTTTAGTTTGAATTTTTCAATTTTTCTTTTTTTAGTGGTTTCCAAGTCTTGAAGAGATGGCTTTGTGATGAGATGCGTGAGGGAGCGCCATTTTGAACCTGGATTTTCTACCTGAGATTTTAAAGGATTTCATTAATATTTTGTTCTCACCTATTCGCCACGAGCTCTGTGAAGGATGATTTTGTGATTGAGAGTTTAAAAAAAAGAAAACAGTGATGCCTTAATCAAAGCCTTTTTTTCTTCTTTCACAAACAAAGGTTTGTGCACGAAATCGATTTTTTTTTAAATTGGGAGGACAGTAAGTGTAGTTCTAAATATTCTAATGAAATCAATAAGTAATGAATAGCATGTCACATTTACTGCAACTGAAATTATTTTATTTTATGAACAATTTAACTGACTGCTAAAACACTCCAATTTCACGAATAACCTAACTGAAAATGATTACTCGTTAACCTTTCTAACTTCATGACAATGTTATGCATCTGGGCACAGGCCATTACTAGAGGGTTTTAAGACTGCCCATCTCTTTGATCTGTGAAATCTCGACAAAGATGTGACTATATCTCTTTTCGTGTTGCCTTGATAAGGACATGATTATCTCTTTGGTCTATGTAGCCTTGATGAAGACATGACCATCTCTTTGGTCTCTGTAATCTTAAAGAAGGCATGATTGTTTTTTTTAGGTCTGTGTGTAGTCTTAACAAAGACCTGACTAACATAACTGTCTTTTCAACTCTCTTGTCTTGATTAAGATGTGACCGTCTCTGCACAGCGATATAGCATCTTACTGAGGAGCGGCCAAACATCTTGTCTGGCTATGGACGAGTGCAAAGTGTTCCTCTTAAGGATATCGTTGTGTTGACGAGTGTCATCTCTCGCTCTCGTTGTAGGCGTCTTCAAAGAGAGGCTGTAATCAGATGAACGACTCAATACTGCTTTACGCCCTCTGCCATAAAAACGATTTTACATTGCAAAGCGTTTTATTTCAAATGATTGCTCTAAGTTTTGGAAAAAAAAAACAGTTTCCCCAACTCTGAATGATTAACCCCTTCCTGCCTCCCCACCATCCACCCACACACTTCTCGAGATACAAACACTATAGCGCATAGAATAACTGTAACAAAATCGTGAAATGATGATCACACATGTATACGCTTACATTGTCCAAGCTACAGCCGATGGAAGAGCTGGACCCAAGAGTTTCCGTGGACACTGATTACTTCGCGGGCTTGATCTTTCATTTACATATCGTTGTACAGAGTTCAGACCAGCCATTTGAACAAAATAATATTTTGACAATGTTACAGATCTAGGTGAGGTGGAAGGCCTCGTCCCACGTGGAAGAATGAAAGATCGTGAATGACGTCAGTTTGTCTGAATGCGTATGGATGATGAAAAAAGATCTGTGACGTGAGAGAGAGAATCTTGGGAAGATGGAGGAGAGGCTGAAGGAGAATCGTTAGAGGAGTAAAAAAAGAGAAGACTAGAGATAATCTTGAGAAAATAACGGAGACGGAAGAAGAATGGTTGGAGAGAAAGAAACGTTGGAGAGAAGAATCGTTTGAGGAGAATCGTTGGAGGAAAAGGGAATGAGAAAGGAAACAGTGTGAATAGTTATTAGAACGAAGTTAGGAATTCTCTTTTTTATACCTGTGTAATATTTGTTTTTTTATTTATTTTCTTTTTTCTAGTAAACGTAGGCAGATCTGTACAGGCAAGTCGTTTTATTCTTTTTGAGCGTAAGAACACGTATTTGTGTGATCCGTGCGTGTGATTGAGAGAGAGAGAGAGAGTCGCACGTCACGTGGTTGTGACAGACCTATAGCAGACCATTATGGAGGCATTCCGTCCACTCAGCAGTCTTGTATTTACATCAGGTCTGAAAGACCAAACCAACTGTAAACACATGCTACGCCCTATAAAGAGACTAATAACAGAACTAATGAACTGCTCGAAATCAAATCTCAAAAAGAAATAAAGAATGACACAAAAATCAAAAGCATTAATAATAATAGTAACAAACATCTTAAACATAAAACGGCCAGCAGTTAAGACAGGAAATAAAAGAGCAATAAAAGATAATATGTGTCGTCTGCTATTGTAATTTACTGTCATTGTTGATATTGTATTTATTATATTTGAGACTTTTCTCTGTTCAGTTGTACAATATCTTTTACGAGTAAATCTTCCAGTAAATGCTAGTTATTTCTGTAGAATGAAGCCTGTTTGAAATTTACCTTATTTTTCTTAAAGTTGGACGAGGTTTAAAATGGTGAAGTGTATCAAGAGGACAGACCTTCCTTATTCATATGACAAAGTCATCTTTAATTTTCCATTTCTTATGATTTTTTAATATAATACTGATTGAAATCATTTTATTTCGTTAGTTTCAGGGTCGACAAAAGTGTTTTACAAATGTGCTTATTACTATCTGTAATTATGTCTCGCTCAAAAAATACTTCATCGTCATTTTGATTAATAAAGTATAGATAAATCGTGTTTTGGAAGAGGGCTACAAGTGTTTTAAAGAATTGAATTTTGCTATAAGCTATTTATTTATTTATTTCCAGCTCTGTGGGCGAAAATGGGACATTTTTGGAATTCGTTTTGCGCACATAATGATTCAATATTTTTTTTCAAATTGATCACCCGGTTCTTTGGTAGATATGCTGACTCAGCAGTAAATGTGTACCGAGAATAAAGCGATCGTTAGTCAAACAAAAGGTAAAACTGTGACACAAATTGTAAAGACTGCGACATTAACCAGTTTTAGTCATCTGAATGTCCAGTAAAATAATGATAAAAAAATCTACACATTAAGATGTTTTAGAATAAAGATCTGTGAAGGTAAAAGGCAATGCTGATGCAGATGAATTGTCGCTCTTCGCTACAACATGCTGTGAGTAACGTGGACGTGAAAATTTGGCCAAATGTTTACGTCCTCGTTACTCACAGCATGTTCGTCTGCTCTCGTTTAGAAAATTTACGAAAAACAAGGTCGGACATTTGAAACTGAGGCTAAACGTGATTTGCTAACGATGTTCGGACGATTTTTGTTTACCGTAGTAAGCACAGGCGTGGTTCAGATACTGCACAAACAGTGTTGAGTCGACAAGAAAACCGGAACCAACACTTGAGGGGGGGGGGGTGATTGATAGTCACCTGCATGCACAATTCTCTGAAATGGCGCAATAGCTTGTCCATGCTGAAAACACGGGGTGCAACCGCGAGCGAAAGTTCTAAACAGGACTACTGCTAATGTAGGATTATCAGCTCCTCCTCCTCCTCCGGCGGATGTTGGGGTGTTGGAGGGAAGAGGGGAAGTGAGGAGCAAGGTGAGAGGAGACCTTCGTGCGAAACAGGGGGTGGGGGGTGGGGTGGGTGGAAGGAGCAGGAGGCAGGTACAAGTCGTACCTGTACAAGTCGAGGTAAGCAGGACGAGTGCCGGGAGTTTGTTAAATAGCACAGGGGCTCTCATGTTTTATTACATTCCGCTGTCGTCCGGGGCCCAGGTGGCGTCCCTTTAGCCTGCCTGATGGTCTGCCGTTGGCGCGTGCCACGACTGCTCTCCCTTTCCCTGCCACTGGTCTCGCGCGATGTGTCACTCAAAATACATCATGTGGTATTTACACAATACGTGAGGTGGTATTCACACAATACGTGGTGTGATATTTACACAATACGTGATGTGGTATTTAAACCATACGTGATGTGGTATTCTCACAAAACATTATGTGGTATTCACACAACACAATACGTGGTGTGATATTTACACAATACGTGGTGTGGTATTTACACAATACGTGAAGTGGTATTCCCACAATACGTGGTGCGAAATATACACAATACGTGGTGTGGTATTTACACCATATGTGATGTGGTATTCACACAAAACATTAAGTGGTATTCACGCAATACGTGATGTGGTATTTACACAATACATGATGTGGTATTCACACAATACGTGATGTGGTATTCACACAATACGTGATGTGGTATTCACACAATAAGTGATGTGGTATTCACATAATACATGATGTGGTATTCACACAATACGTGATGTGATTTTCACGCCATAGTTGATGTGGTATTCACACAATACGTGATGTGATAATCACACAATACGTGATGTGGTATTCACACAATACGTGATGTGATAATCATACAATACGTGATGTGATAATCACACAATACGTGATGTGGTATTCACACAATAGGTGATGTGGTAGTTATACAATACGTGATGTGGTATTCACACAATACCTGATGTGATCATCACACAATACGTGATGTGGTATTCACACAATAGCTGATGTGGTATTCACACAATACACGATGTGGTAGTCACACAATACGTGATGTGGTATTCACACAATACATGATGCGATTTTGACACAATGCATGATGTGATAATCACACAATACATGATGCGGAATCTACACAAAGATACAAACATTTTAATAAATTCCACACACCTGAGATCCAAAAAAAAGTGGGTTACCGCACCTTGCTTGGAAGACACAGCTTGCATTCCCTCACATGTAGTGTCTCCCTGCGAACTGAAGCTTTGGCCGGTGACGGTTAATTATAGTATTTCCCAATCCCCCTTCTAGAATCTTCTAAACTATATGATTATTGGTTCAACACGTGCGGCTCGGCCTGCCCGTGCCGGGTTGACTCAATTCTCCACTAGCATTCCATGTCACCCGTCTGGTCTGCGACAGTCGATTGAATTCGAGGTGACAATTTACATAATTTCTTTCCAAACATTTTATTTACAAACTAGTTTTTACTGAACTTTCGACCTCTATGAAAAAGATTTGTTATGGTGTATGCTTTACCACAAACATACGGTGTTGCAGTCTGATGACATTTGGCCTACAGATCGAGAACTTGTGACTACGGCTTATAAGAGAGAAAGGTGAGGGAACGGAGCAGAGAGTTATTCACCCAGAAACATTCGTGGTGATAGTTTCTAGTCGAATGAAGCTGAAATGACGGTAGTGAATGGTTCGGCCACCGACTGAGGCACACATTGGACGACATCAATGTTTGCGTGAAAAGACAACTCAGCACCGACTGGTAAACAGCAACTGTTAGAACCACTCACCTGAACTGGTTAGACCCTGGGCGCTGTAATAGAACTTTGTGAAACTTACCACGCAGCCATCTTACTACTCGAAAATTTCCTTTAAACCAGTCTAGAATGTGAACAGATTGACACCTACTTTGTGCTTGTAATCAAAGAGCTGAAGAAGATTCTAGAAAAGTAAAGGCACGCAGCGGTGACAGTTTATGAAAAATAGGAAGTTGCAGTGGCAGGGCATTCGAAATACGGAGACAGCATCTTTACGAGTACTAAGATGGCAGCTTGTCGGCTTCAAGCAGAGCCAGTTAGGGTTTATTCATTAGTTTCAAGTCAGTAATTATAATGCCAAAATTTCAAGTGCAACCGATAATAATTTTGTAATTCTTATTGTCACCCTGAAGTAACTTAAACTTTTTGTTCATGGCGTTGTTTTGTTTTTCTGGTCTTCGGTGAGTCATTAACTTGCTTTCCATGGCCTTATTCTGGCGCGCGCGCGCGCGCGCGCGCGTGTGTGTGTGTGTGTGTGTGAGTGTGTGTGTGTCCTGGCGTGTACTAGTCCTGCCCAGATCATGCGTGATCACATGACTTCGAACAGGAAATGCTGCACGCTGCCCAGAACTGTGACTCACGAGAGACTTAACCTCTGAATATGTCTTCTACCTGCTCGCCCCAAGAAACGGGATTTACTTGGCACTTGCTTGATTTCTGGCCTTGCTTGGCGAGGGAGGTGCTTTAGCCTTGCGTTGACTTCCAACTTCTAAAACATCGACTTAATAGGCTATAACAACGATCACTGTCATTTGGCCAGTGCCAAGGCCTCGTGAGGTCTGAGGTTCGCATCTCGTCTTTCAAAATGATGGTAGATTGCTTTGCTTTAAGGGTTCTCTTCGGGGACCCATATATTTTCCCTGTAACATTTCTTGTCCACTTACTGCTAAAATCACTGCTAGAATAAAGAAATGTCGTGAGCCTATTTAAACCGCGATTCAAACTACGAAGCATGTACATTCCGGTGAAATGTTCTTTTGGGAAACATATCTGTGGCCAAAGCGACAGAGACTTGTGGATATTTTTGAACTATTGCTGTATATCTGTATTATTATTTTTAATGCCTGTCTCCTTTTAATTATATTTTTGTTGTTGTCATATACATTGTGATTAATTGTGCGGATGCGCATAATTTGAATGTTTATGTAAAGTGGCGAACGTGAAAGCGCTCCGTTACAAGCTGGAATGTTTTCATCGAGACACAGGAGATCCACAACCTCTCTCCTTCAGCCCTCCACAAAGCAAGACAGTGGTGTGATTGTGTTCTAGCTCACATCCTAAAAAAGTAAAAATAAAACAAAGTCTATTGGAATTTGATTTCTTTTTATCTGCCAGTGGGTTACCAGCAGCTGCTAGATCAGCGGTAAAGCTGTTGAAGCGGCGACCGTCTCCCTCTGAGGTCACTTGCATGACTAGGTCGCTAAGCAGCCCCGTGGAGTAAACTAGAACCTTAAACTTTCATCTCTAATGAACTGCTGACTCGGGATTCGATTTCTAGCGCCACAGACTAGCAACATAACACTGGTCGTCTTCCAGGTGTAAATACCAATATTTTCTACTGACCTTGCAACACGCTTGACCTGCTAAATAGAGAGAGGGGACGGCTATCCACCCACGAAGATCCGTAACGAAGTGGTGACAGTAGATGAGCAGTCTAGCTGCCAGCTATTGAGCTGTACACTGGCCCCTGGTTTGAACCTTCAGGTCGAGCCTAAGGGAGACGAAGACGGCTTGTAGACAACAGCAAACGGAGGTTCCCTGCCATGGCGTGTGGCTAAAAGCGAATGCACGTGCATCACCAGTCGTTTTGAGGACCCTCCGTTCTCGCGTATATGCTCGTAGCAAGCAGACCTCCACTCATAAGGGTGGGGGGGGGTGCTCATGTAAGAAAGTTTGTCTCTACTGAACTGATAAATGATGATTGTTTACCCACAATCGCGTCTAAAACAAACGATTTATGGCGGCCACCATGTTTCCGTACATGAAAGTAAAACAAACTGACTTTAATCTGATAGGTAGGCGGACCTGTTTGACAAGGAAAGTGTCGAGTAATGCTGCGATATTTTCATCAGTTTCATCAGACCTTGAGTTATAGCTGGCAGTCTGCGAGAAGCATGGACAGTGTGTAGTCTGTAGACTCACACAGCTTACAACTGTCAACAGACTTGTCTCGCTTGCGTCCTCCCTTTGAAACAGCAGAGTGAGTGCGGATCACTGGCTTCGTTAATGTGCGATGACCTGTAAAAATTCTGGTCAGTACGATCCGGTATCTACGCCAGGTGACGCTGACAGCGGCTCATTCAGTTCTACAACTGCAGTCCTTCATTGTTCACACACAGATCGCTGCCCTGAAGTCTTCCACAGAGATTGCCATTGCATGCAGCAACAACTACATTCAAACTACCTTTTTTTGGTAACTTTATCCTCTGTCGCGCCAGTATGCTCCAGTTCGCTCACCTCTTTGTCAGGCGGTCCGGTGGCGCAACGGTTAGCGCCTGTCACCAATACAGTGAAGGTTGGCTGTCCTGGGTTCAGTTCTCGTCTTGGGCACGCTGTTCTTTCTCTGCATGTGGCCTCTGTTTACAGGGCTGGCTGCCTTGCCGTGATATAGCCTTAGTTGCTGGCTCGGCGGAAAACACCAATTTCCCCCTCCTTGACTTACTCATGTTCAAGAGAACTCACTCAGATCCTCCTGCTCTTCCCAGTTCTTCCTACTCTGTCCAGTTGTACATGTCTCCTACTTGTCTTAAGCGCTGAGAGCATGCTCCTTTGTGAGCGTGATTATGCGCGATATAAACCACATTTTATTATTATTATAACACACACACACACACACACACACACACACACACACACACACACACACACACACACACACACACACACCAGTGTCGGAATCTAGCGCATAGGATGTTTCTATAATGTCGACTAAGACCTTCCCCTCAGGTCAACAGCCAGCACATATTTCAACAGCTGAATCCTTGCGGAGGTCCGTTTCATAAACATTTCCAAGAAAAGAAATACAAATACATCCCTTTCCTTGAGACAACAAATTTTGTTTGAAAAATATGCAGGTCAAATGCCAGGAAATGTCTCTGCAATCGATGGTTTCAGAAGGATGTGGGGTGGGGAGGTCACTGTAGAGCTACCATGTTACCTCGACCGTTGCAGTAACTCATGCAGTCGTGCATCTATGGTACAAGCAGCATGACATCATGACATGCCACTGGTCCACGTGACCCTGAAGCGTCAAGTTGGGGGAAGCGGATGGTTGAGGGAGGGGAGATGAACACGGTTCGCTGTGTGCATCAGAATATCGCGGATCATTCGAGATCGCAAACCTCGATCGTTTTTTCCACAGAGTCGAAAGATAGAAATGGTGGAGAGTAGGTGGTTGTTTATTCTGTATGATTTTGCATGGAGATATGGGAGAGTGTGTCTAGACCCCCCCCCCCGGGGATTCGACACTTTAAATGTTATTTGCTTTACCCCTACCCTCCACACCCCGTCTTTTGAGGAGAGTGGGGAGGGAGGAGAGGGAGAAGGAATAAACTCCCGGTCGTCGACAGTGCCAGGCGCTGGCCGGTACCCCAGAAACCACACCCACACCAGGGGTACAACACTCGAGAGGAGGGTAGGTGGGGTTGGTGGTGGGGGGGGGGGCTCAGGTTGTTTTGTCGCGCAATTCTGATATATAACCTCCATTAAAGCCTGGCCCACCAGCTACCCACCCTCCCGGGGCGGGTCCCCGAGCTTCTCGCGATTCTCGGCACGAGCCACGCACGCGCGTGCTCTACGGCGCATGCGCGAGTGACTAGCGAAAGAACTCCTGCAGAGGGACGCTACGAGTTTCAGAAGACGAGGAGTGCAAGGAAGGGGGGGGGATAAAATAAACGGGGTAAGGGGGAGGCGAAGAAACATTTCATACTACCCTGAAAAAAGGGAGACCATAACGCCAATATCTTAAAAGAAGCCTAGATTTCTGCTGTTCACTGAAAAGGTCCAGATAAGGCGCCGCGCACCTGTATGCAAATGAAGGGGAGATGAAGGGGGGGGGGTTGCTTTTTGGACAGGCTTGCGGTGTAGCGACTCTAGTGCGCGTCGTCTATCAGCATTAGCCTGTCGTCCCTCCCTGACTCACCCTCCGGGTCCCATCACTGTTTGCTTGGTGAAAGATTGGCCCATTACACGCCCCCCCCCCAAACTTTAATAAGAAGAAGTTTAGGGGGAGAAGGGTTGCCCTCCGAGACTTGCCTTTGGTCAACCGTGGGGTTGAGTTGGTCGGATGCATTCCTAAGACTGTTAATCAGAGACTGCGAACTGAAGTGTGAGCTTAATAACCCGTTTTGAAGGGAGAGTAAAACAATAGTCGATTGTGTCCTTGCAATTTACTCCTCCTCCTGCTCCTTTTTTCTGTCTTTGTTGCCACTTTGCCTCTGCTTGTCGTGTTCTTTCACCCCACCCTCCACTCTTCTCTCTTCTCACATTCCACTTCATCGTTCTCTTCCAACTCCTCTCTGCAGATAACATCACTAATGTCTGCTGCCACCGGAGCCTTTTTTTTTTTTTTTTTTTTTTTACTTGTCACATCTTCGTCTTTGGTTTGCCTTATTTTCACATTCTCCTTTTTGTTAGCTTTCTTCTCTCTCGAACTCTCTCCGGTCTATCCTCCCCCCACCCCCGTAACATTACTCTGTTACCTTCTTATGTATTCATTCCTTTTAGAAAATGCCATCCATGCATAAAGTTGTTCGCTGGTCCAAGGAACGCGCACAAAGACATGAAATATTTAATTTGAAATCAGGAGCGACTCTAACTCATACCAAGCCTTTAGAAGGCAAAGACGAATGGAAATCGTAATTGAAAGTTGAGTTGTAGCGTCGCTTTTGGTTAGAGCAGGCGAAAGAACTCACCACCCGTTGAAACAAACAAGCGAAGAAGAAAAAGCTTGCTAAAATTTCTAGCATTTTCTTATAAAAGGAATTAGAAAATAAATACGAGGGCAAAATACATGGCAGTTTCTACTTTTAAACAGCTATTTCATTGGTTTCATTATTTAAGAACCCAACTATTCTAGCAGACACGAGAACAGAGAAAGAGGCTCTCTGTCAGAAAGATAGAGACCGACAGAGAAAGACTGAGAGAGAGAGTAGGAGACTAAGAGAAAGAGAGAGAGAGTAGGAGACTAAGAGAAAGAGAGAGAGTAGGAGACTAAGAGAAAGAGAGAGAGTAGAAGACTAAGAGAAAGAGAGAGACCACGAAAGAAAGCGCAACTACCAATTGAGAAATTAAAGTTTTCTTTTGATTTCAGAATAAAATGAATGTGGGTTAATTACTGGTAAGCTCTGTTTGCCACTGAAGAAAAATGATTTCTAATTTTGTTGCAAGTTTTTTAAAATAAATATTCATAAGCAGTTCCTAATTTTTAGTCAGCGAGCTTACAAAAGAGAAAAGTGACCTGTAATTCGAGTTTCCAATACAATAAATGAATTTTATGAAGTAAGTTGCTGTTTGCTTTTGATTCACTGGACACACTAAGTCCCCCTGTTGTAGCACCACCATGCCATGGTCAGGAGGCTTGCGAGCCTCGATGACCCTTAGAGCTAAGCCAACGGAAGCACGAGCTTCTGACAGGGTTCACCCATGTCGGAGAGGTGGAGACCAGACAAAGAGTGGTCTACCGGTCCTTCAGGTCACAGGGTGATGGAAAAACTTTTTTTTTTTTTTTTGGTAAAAAGATACTGTTAGGGAAACCGACACTAGCGACAATCCAACAAACGGTGGCAGTGGAGAAGGAAACCAGCTAAAGTTTGGGCACCAAACCCGTAAGGGTCTTTCCACCCTAACAGCCAACCTGCTCTGACATGGATCAACTTAAAGACTCATCAGTTGAGCGGAATTTTGTGATTGCATTAAAAAATAAGCTTAGGGTTCTAGCAGATGGAACACAAATAATTTCCACCTTTAATCCGAGCAATTAAAGAAGCATCCGCTAAAGTAAAGCGCTGAAAGAGAGCTGGATCTCCACGAAAACATGGAAAACAATTCAGCCTAGGAAAGAGATAAAGCAACAGTGGTTTAACACGAAGCCTCAATGCCTATAAGAGAAACTCCTGAAGAACAGTCCCAGAAAAACAAAGAAGAACAGAGGATCGCTTGAAGAGATAAATTATCAACTCAGCTAACCGAGTCCTCCAGTACTAGCTAATATTCCAGAAAGAAAAGAAGACCTGGACATAAATCTGAGCCCCATTACCAGTCTAAAGGCTGACTTTTCCCGGGAACTTTCGCACTATGTAAAGAATATTCTGGACTTTTTCAGCCGCGACGGTCTTAACTCTTTCCAATGCCACCACTAAGATAAAGGAATGTGTGTGGATCCCATGAGTGAGCTGGTGCCATTAATTAATTAGGCGTAAAAGAAAAACGAAAAAAAGAAGGAAAAGAAAGGATTCGTGATATTACCAGAACATTTTATTTTAAACAGAAAGTCGTTATCTTTATCGAGGGGAAAAATGGCGGGATGTCCTAGCAGAGGTCAGAGGGTTGGTGTCTCCTAGTGCTTAGTGCTATCGTCTCATTATAGGCTTCTACTGCTCTTTAGGCCTCGTCACCATGTAGGCCAAGATATTCCTGCTCCCACAACACTTTCAGCTGTAATACTGTTCTATCCCTGTTCTACCCCACCAACTGACAGGAAGTCTGTCGGGTAGGACGTCCACGAGGGTTGAATACCTTCTGGCCTTGCTGAGTGTATTGGTATGGCTGGTGTTTGGCTGGAAAGTGCTTCCACCTCGAGGTGATTTCGCCCTCTGAGGAGTACGGGAGGGGGGAGAAAACCGGAGTACTCGTACCAAGCCCTCGATGGCCGTTCCTACGAACAGGTGACACATACGGACATTGTCCCGATACGAGATCTGATCTCAGGGTCTCAGTCTCTCTCTCTGCGGTGACAAGCGAGCGTTTGGAACCACTCCGTGACAGGGCGCCCTCTGCTGAGTGCACTTTGCCCCTCCAGGTTTATCGCTGCATCAGTCGGCGGGGGGTGGCATGCTTTATTCGACGGCCATTAACGGATTAGAGGTTGTCGTCGATTATCTTCCCATAAACCAGTTTGTTTTCATGCGCTTCAATCCTTCCGCAACACCCACGCAGCAATTAACTCCCTGCCCCCCTCCACTCAAGCCGACCCCGAGCCTTCAGTGTCGAGCAGCCAGCTTCTGTCTGAGTCTGCAGAACAACAGGCACTCTTGCTTGTCTTTTGAACTTCTTTGCGCATGTCTGCATCACACACACACACACACACACACACGCACTTTCCCTATCTCTCTCTCTCTCACTCGCTCGCTCTTTGTGTTCCTTCGATTTGCATGTCCCCGAAAGAGCTAACGTCAGACAGAACAAATAATAATAAATACAAACTACAACTCTACCAGGTGTCGACCGAAAGCAAAGATCAAGAGCCAGTGTTTCTGTCTGCTGCAAACATTTCCCATCATGCATTCGCGGCAATTTGTTTTCACTCTCACAACTTTTTCTCGCAGTTACGAACCGACCTCACCCTCACCCACGAGGTTATGTGCGAAACATCTGACCCAGTGGCGACGAAATTGAATCTCACGTCTACCAAAGAATACTGAACTGGACTGAGTCTTTCAAGTGCTTTGCATTTCATTAAACTGCACCGTTTATACTGCACCGAGCCTCGCTCAAACCTCACCATTAGCCTACATTGAATTATTCACACCATTTTCAGAAAAAAAATTCTTATTGCATCAGCGATGCCAGCTCGAGAAAACTAGAGGAGGAAAGGACACCAGCGACAGAAAACGAAAAGATTGAATGGGGGTGGGCGGGGGTGGGTTGGGTGGTAAAGGTCGATACAACGGAAGACAAAGAGAGGGGAAGGAAATCTTACCAAACACACATAACCTCACCACGACTACCCTTCTAATGTTTTCTTTATAGCCAAACATAAAGGGAGCCGACTGAGATCCCTGCGAAAGCCCATGTTAAAGACCTCAATGGCTGACAACCGCGCCTGTCGCGGCTTTTAATAGGCTTTCAACAATGGGCACGCGACTGCAACCAGGGTCACGCGCCTATCAGATCTCCCTTGGCAATAGAGAAGGATTCCCTCAGACATCGCGGGGATATGTTTACTTATTCCCACCTTCTTCAAGGCAGTGATGGGGTGCCACTTTGTCGCTTGCCCGCTCCCAAGAAATTCATCCTCTTGTACTTCTCTCTCTTTTTCTTTCTTTCTCTTTCGCTGTCTCGTGGGACCATTATTCAGAGTATGTACGCTCGTGTCCAATCATGTGTTAGCAACCATAATATATCTCAGTTATTTGATTGCTGCCTGCGGGGGTTGAAACAGGGCTGTGTTTTTGAGTCTAACTTTTTTCTCCTTATTTTTAAACTCATTTCATTTAGATATCCTGTCACAAGTCCAAGATAGGGTCTCCCGAACACCACGTCAGATAAAAAAAATTTCTGTTTGTAGATGTCATCACACTGTTTTCAACAAGGAATGTCAACTAAACATCTCACGCCAGGCACCCGCTTATTTTCATGTTGTCTGTCTCAATTTACAAGCACCCCTTTTATACTTCTTCGAGTTCTTGGGTGGTATCTCAAGAGTTGAATGTAACATCTCGATCTACTAACACCCGACCTTCACTCGCAAGTCTGTTGGTATTTCGTCTACTACACTTGCTGTGATTTGTGTAGTGAATAGAAACCGAGGAGAAGGATTGGATAGAGGGAAGGGGTGTGTGGGACGGGCAGGGTGGTTGAATGAGAGGAGGCCACGGTCTGCTTCTGGCGCATTATCAGAGGATTCAACAATAATCGTTAAGTATGGACTAACACGTGTAGTGGGCGTGAGCTGTGAGCACTGTGATTACTCTGTAGGTGCTACGATGCGTGCCTTTCGAACAGTTCAACAGTCAACACACAACTGTAATCTCCGCCTCCACTACCCGCCTGCTGACTGTTAGCCTGTTGTTGCAGTCTTGTGGTCGCATGCTTTCTTCTTTCTCCCTTGTTTTTCTGCCTTTTGTAAGTCTGTATGATTGTTTGTTCAATGTTCGTGTTTGGTCTGTCTGAACGTGTGTGTGTGTGTGTGTGTGTGTGTGTGTGTGTGTGTGTGTGTGTGTGTGTGTGAGTATAACTGTATTTTTATGTCATTTGTTTTGTAAAGTGCACTGAGTCGACTCTGCAGTTAAGAAAGTCGCTACATAAGTCTGCTTCTTCTTCTTATTATTATTATTGCTATTATTATTATTATTATTGCCATACCGTAACACTAAAAAAAACTGCTGCTAACTCTCGGAAATTCTTTAAAAAATTTATCGGGAAACAAATCCTATAACAAAAGTATATCGCTCTATATCTCGCAAACTTCCAGCAGTACATAACGCACTAAACACACAGTGGGTAAGCATGTGAAGAAGGGTGAGCCTGTATGTTTATTTGGATCACTACTTGTTTCTGTTTCCATATGCATCTTCAACAACAACAACAACAACGATAACAAAACAAACAACCAGCTCATCTGTGAAGATGACTGCGCCAGCGTCATCCACAACGGTGCATCTTCTCATCCTGTCATCCCGGTCAGAAGAGATCGATGGCTGCCGCTGTCTGGCGAGTTCAGAAATATAAAAACAAACATGTTAAATATTGTGGTTATTGAATAAAAAAAAACGGAGCAGGGTGAGGAGATGGCGGGCTGAAAGGTGGTGGGGGGACAGAGGGGCGGGGCCGAACGGAAGGGAGACGAGCGATCGCATTAAACACGAGATGAGTCTCACTGGACTGAAGTTTTCCTCTTAGAATAAAAAAAATTCATGTCTCGTCTTCGTGACAATGCCCACCTTTATGACACCTTCTGCCGCCAACTCACTTGTGCATCAGATCACAGTCCGTGACAGATACTCACAGGTGGGGGCCCCCTGTGCGTTCGGAGAGAGTGCGTGTGTGCGTGCGTGCGTGTGTGTGTCTGAGAGAGAGAGAGGGAGAGAGTGAAGAAGGGAGAGAGAAATGCTCTTCCTGTAAAAACCGACGACACGCTAGAGTTTAGGGGGGAAAGGTGCATCAGGGTTTTCTTTATGTCTAGGGTTTGGGGTGGAGGTTAGGTTTGGATTAGGGGTGTGTATGCGTGTGCGTGTGGGGCAGGGGGGAAGTGGAGGGTGCTGTGATGTGGGTGGGGGGTGTCTGGGCGGTAAAGATTGAAAAGGGATAGTGTTTCGTGCTGGGTATTTAAACCATCCCAATCCTACTTTTAAAACAAAAAAAAGACGGGCACAAATCGCACCATCCCAGTCCGTGCCTTCTCCGTTCTGGCGCGAGAGCTGCGCGCGCAGGTCACAGCATCCAGTAGAAAATAATAACAATAATAAAACAAACAGCAGAAGTTTTTCCCAATGTGCTGGACACACGAGCTAGTTCGGCGTGCACTCACATTAGATGCCACTGATGTACACCGAGGTTGTACTCACACACACACACACACACACTGATGTTCTCTGAATGTACAGACACGTGTATCCAACAAACAGCAAAGACTCCGCCTCTAGGGGTGGACGTTGTGAACGCTGGCACCGCCCCTGGTGTGGGGGGAGGGGGGACGAGGGACCACAGCCGTCATTACCGAAGCTCGCTCGTCTGACAAAGCCTTCACGGATTACACATCTTCCTCGGCTTAGATGCAGTGCCTATTAACAATTCATAAAAGGAATTAAGAAAGGATCTAATAGTGATAAAATTTCGAATGAACTGTACGAATCCGGGATACAAAAAAGTGGGGCTACCGCCTCTTGCTTGGAAGGTGGGGGAGAACTGGTGCCAGCAATGAAGGCTATGTCACGGCAGCCTTGTAAACAGACACAAAGAACAGCGTGCCCGACGGGATCTGAACCCAGAACAGCTAACCCTCACTGTACTAGTGACAGGCGCTAACCCTCGTACCAGTGGACCGCTTCTTTCTTGAAGACACAGCACTTACTTCCCGCATGTACTATCTTGGCATCTGTCAGGTCTCCATGGGAAATGAGGAGCTGGTCGGTGACGAGCAATCATATACTTTATATACTGCTCAAAACAATGGAAAGGCCAATTGTGTAGTCAATCACTGTTCCGTGCCAACCAACACACAGACGATGACATTGTATCAAATCATTTCTTTATCCATTAAATGAAACATTATCAGCCGATTTCATTGAAGCAAATCATTTTAACCAGAATGTGAGCTTGGATTGATATAACCCATGTTTCCAAAATTCAAAAAAAAAAGTCAGAATCGTGTGTGTCCACCATTTGCCTGAATGCAGGCCAGGCGCCGTCGTCTCATGGACTGAACCAATGCTCAGAGTCTTTTGAGGACTTGCCTGCCACTTTTGGTGAAGAAACTGGTACATCTGGTCAAATGGTCAAATGCTGGAATTTGATTGGCTCTAAGTCACTGACCCAGGACATCCCACGGATGTTCAATGGGATTCAGATTTGGGGAAGAGGTCAGCCAGTCCACGTGGTTGACTTGGTCATTGACGACCCTGACCCTGTGCGGTCTGGCCTTGTCCTGAAGACCAGCGCCTGGTCCAGTGGCTGGCAGACCCCGAGGCTGTCTGTGTATGCCACGCCTGTCAGGTTGCCTTGCACCACGTAGAGGAAAGTTCTAGAAGCCTCGCTTGGCTGTAGGCGGCATCTGTTCCTGTCTAGTGAGGTTTGTTCCTGTTTCGTCAATGCCTTGGCCCGTCACAACAAACAGACGGGACCTGGGCAGCCTAAGGCAATCGTTGTTTTCTTTGTTGAATGAATGAGTAGTTGTCTTTCATAAATGTGTTGAGACGCATCCGTTCGTGATAGAGACCTGCTGCAAAACGAACAAAGAAACCCTAAATTTTAAAACAAGGACATGTCTGCAAAGCTTGTGATGGTGTATATCTTCCGACAACAAAGAACAATTCTAGGCGGGTGAATAGGTGTTGATGAAAAACCTGACTAAAAAAAAACGTGAAGTACCCTTAAGAATAACATCGAGTGATGGAACCTCAAAATCAAAGGCTTTGCTCCAGAGGACCAACAAAGAGGAGAGGAACAAGGGATTCAGAAAAAGAAAGGGGGGGGGAGAGGAGGAATACAAGAAGAGAGAAAAGACGAGGAAGGTATAAGAGAGAAGACGAGACGAGGAAAAAAGGGACAATCGGAGAGAAAGGGGATGGAGGTGAAAGACGGGAAGAGTTTAGCGATATCGTTAAAGGGAAGGTGGTGATGAGAAAAAAAGCAGGGGTGAGAGACAGACTGAGAGAAGGAACGTAGGAGGGACAGAAGGATGGGGAGAGAGGAATAATATGCGTGCACGTGTGTGTGTGTGTGTGTGTGTGTGTGTGTGTGTGTGTGTGTGTGAGAGAGAGAGAGGGAGAGAGAGGGGGGAATTAGTGTTTTATCCTGAGCCAGAAACTAAGGCTATATCACAGCTAGCCCTGTAAACAGATGCCACATGCAGAGAAAGAACAACGTGCCCGAGATGAGAACTGAACCCAGGACAGCCAACCTTCACTGGTGACAGGCGCTAACCGTTGCACCACCGGACTGCCGCAGAGAGAGAGAGAGAGGGGGGGGGAGAGAAAAAAAAAGAGAAAGCGTGAGTGTGGCCTGTGACAGGTTAACGACCGTTACACAAGAAGGTAAATGCACGGCCATCTACATAAAGTGAAAAGTAGACAACAGATAGCAGAAAGACTGCAGAAATTGCCAAAAAATAAACTGTTCACGCAAGCGGGTCCTGCCATTAATACCGCAGCAAACAGTCACCTGAGAAAAAGGGCTCGTCACATTTTTCACAGCCATTTACCTGCACTGAGTTCTATTCATCCCTGCTGGCTCTTTCTAGTGTGCACCGGCTGTTGCTGATCGAGTGGACTTTTTTTCTCTCTTTTTCCTTCAGGTATCAGAGTCTACAAACGTCCTGCCTGCTTACCTGCAGTGTCACAACTTCTGACCAAATCTTACAAAAGTATACATCAACATTGTTGTACTGTACACTCACCATCAAATACAATACAACCAGCAACTGACCTTTCGTTGTTTGTTTGTTTGTTTGTTTGTTTGTTTCCTGAAATACGAACTAACATGATTCATTAGTCTAACATAAAATTAACCAATGTCTCCTTAGTCAAGGCGGTCTTTGAAGAAATACATTTCAAGATAAACTAAAATATATTTTTGAATGTAATTAACGCCCTTAGAACAGTAGATAGTTCTTGAGCAGAAATTGTTTAAAAATAATTTTCAGACTCCAGCTGTTGGTCAGCAGCAGACAGCTCAAAAATGACAATCAGCAGTCAAACCGAGAAGACATTTACAAAATATTCCATCAGTGCAAAGCTGCACTGAAATTTTAGAGCAAATCACCAACAGAAAAATCCGTCACTCGGTGATCAAAAAAACTAATGGATAGACTGGTTGACTCTATATCCCTACCACCATATTGGCAGGTGTTTGCCAGCACTGTCTCAATATTAGGAATAATCTGTATTTTTGAATTCGACCAGCATGGCCCCCAGCACTGTCCTGTAGTCGTGGTGGTTCAAAAGCACGGGTAAAAAATGAGGTAGAATTATGAGCAGGAAGCCGGCAGGGAAGCAAACATCGACAAGACATTGATGTAGAAGAATTATTATCCTTTCCTTGTGTTGAACCAAGAGGAGAAGCACGTGTGTTTTAGAAACGATGGAGTTAGCATGCAGGGGGTCAAATGGTGCTTTGGTCCTGGCTTTTTGTACAGAAAAAGGCGGCCATCATTTTCTGTTCTTGCAGTTTAGTTGGGGGGGGGGGGTGAAGAGGGTGAGTTTAAAGAGGTCGTAGATCAGTTACTACACTAAGGTCACAACCACACGAGGTATTTCAAAAGTTTATGAAATGGTAACAAGCGGAGACGGAGTTAAAATAAAAGTGAATGACCAGCGATCGAAGAATTATCATTCTTTTACGGTTACCTGGACAGTGATGGATACGTGAAGATAGATGTGATACATTCGTCACTGGAAAAAAAAAAGAAAGAAAGAAAGTGAAAGGAGGAACGGAAAAGATAAAGAACAAAAAATATCTCTGAACATTATCCTTGAGCATTTTTTAAAGTTTACCCACAAATTCCTGAAACAGTTTTGTAGTGCGGGTGTGGTTTAGTCATTTATGGCTACGCATTTGTTGTGAGTCACTGAACCAGTAAACCACTAGACCCTCGTAGGCAGGTAGTCTATGAAACTTCACAGAAGCCACAATTTTTGTGCCCTGGCGGTAAAGGCTTTAAAGCACTTTTCTCCCCCCCCCCCCCTGGCGACCGTTCGAATTAAGAAAGTTGAACGGTTCACAGAGTGCAGCGTGCACGTGCATGCCACTTCAACTGCCCTCCCCAAGTATTTACCCCCCACCAGCACCTGTACTTCGCCCTCGTCTTCCCTGTCTCAAGCCCCACTGCAAACTGCCACACGTCGTCCAACCCTTTACACGGACCTCAATTTATTTCACCATCTAGAAAATCGTTAACACATACAGGTCGTGAACGTTGTTGTGGGGAATTGTTGTAGCTGTTGTTGATGTTTTCCGTTACTACTTTTGGTTTTTCTTATCTTGCTCTTTATGTCTTGTTGTTCACCACCTCCCCGTAAATATTTTTTTGGGTATTTTTTTTTAACCTTCATTACTTTAAGCTTCTCATTCTTGTGACATCCTGGCTACGGTTTCTGTAATATAATGTTGTTTACTTGTCATCTTGTTCATTTTGTAATATCCCGTTTGTTGTTTCTGTAATATGAAATTTATTGTTTTCATATTGAATGGTTTTTCTGCTTCATATGCCATGTGTGTTATAAAGCGGCCTCTTCTACCGCCAGAAGAGGACCTGGTGAAGGGAGGCAGAGGGTTGTGCGAGCTCAAAGAACACAGACACCAATGACGTCATGGTGGCCCCGTGACCTGAAAGCGATAGATGATGATAAAGTCATTGAAGGTAGTCACAACCACAATGTAATCTATATGTAGAGTATGCAGATATTTGTGCACGTTCAAGCGCGCGAACACACACACACACACACACACTTGATGTCTTTTCACAAACTCCTGTCGGTCGTAATTCATACCTGATCCATGTTTAACGTCACTTCTCAACGGCCTGCGAAAAGAAGGTTGTTTACCTTTTAACACCTTTGACCCGGTGCTGGTTCTCAAGGCGATTTTAGTCGGAACTCTCCGGACGAAAGAGCCAGTCGAACCCGAAAGCATACAGCCACCGGTTCGATACCCTGTATGGTGCCAACGTTTTAACCTATCGTCTACCCCCATTCCGGACAAACCCCCCCCCCCCCGCTTGACTTTGCTTACCACCTTAGAGAGCTCGGGAAGGTGGAGCAGCAGAGCGAGAAGAGATGAGTTATCATCGTCTCAAAAAAGTCGGCCCTGAGGGAATTGCGATCTCTAACACTTCCCCCCTCCAACGAGAAAGGTTACATGACTACCTTGACCCTTGGATCCGTTTGCTCATCCTTGATAAAGCACTGCCTCAGCCGGAACTGGCAAAATGGTCCATTGCACTTTCGCCTTCAATCCAAAAGGAACATCCGGCAAATTGTGGTAAAACTATTTCTTACCCTGATGTCGTCTTCACAGCAACACTGATGTTCAATGGCTGACACTCCCACCGACACTCTCAAGAAAGTAACAAGGGAAAAAAAAGACTATTTAAGAAGGAAAGTCAGATGTAAAACTAAATCATCATCGTCCTCATCAGCGTCGTCAATGTTATCAGAGTTATCATCGTCGACTTACAGTTTGAAGCTTAAAGCGGACCCGATTTAAACATGAAATTAAGCTCAAAGTTAAGGTCATCTAAAAAACAAAAAACAAACAAATGTACAGGTAGTGTTCCTGTATTAGGAGTTACACCTAGTGTTACTGTATTAGGAGTTACACCTAGTGTTACCGTATTAGGAGTTACACCTAGTGTTACTGTATTAGGAGTTACACCTAGTGTTGCTGTATTAGGAGTTACAGGTAGTGTTACCGTATAAGGAATTACACCCAGTGTTACTGTATTAGGAGTTACACCTAGTGTTACTGTATTAGGAGTTACAGGTAGTGTTACTGTATTAGGAGTTACAGGTAGTGTTACTGTATTAGGAGTTACACCTAGTGTTACTGTATTAGGAGTTACACCTAGTGTTACTGTATTAGGAGTTACAGGTAGTGTTACTGTATTACGAGTTACACCTAGTGTTACTGTATTAGGAGTTACAGGTAGTGTTACTGTATTAGGAGTTAAAGGTAGTGTTACTGTATTAGGAGTTACACCTAGTGCTACTGTATTAGGAGTTACAGGTAGTGTTAATGTATTAGGAGTTACACCTAGTGTTACCGTATTAGGAGTTACAGGTATTGTTACTGTATTAGGAGTTACACCCAGTGTTACTGTATTAGGAGTTACAGGTAGTGTTAATGTATTAGGAGTTACAGCTAGTGTTACTGTATTAGGAGTTACAGCTAGGGTTACTGTATTAAGAGTTAAAGATAGTGTTACTGTATTAGGAGTTACAGCTATTGTTACTGTATTAGGCGTTAAAGGTAGTGTTGCTGTATTAGGTATTACAGGTAGTGTTACTGTATTAGGTGTTAAAGATAGAGTTGATGTATTAGGTGTTACACCTAGTGTTACTGTGTTAGGCGTTAAAGGTAGTGTTGCTGTATTAGGTGTTACACCTAGTGGTGCTGTATTAGGTATTACAGGTAGTGTTACTGTATTAGGTGTTAAAGATAGAGTTGATGTATTAGGTGTTACACCTAGTGTTGCTGTATAAGGTGTTACACCTAGTGTTACTGTGTTAGGCGTTAAAGGAAGTGTTGCTGTATTAGGTATTACAGCTAGTGTTACTGTATTAGGCGTTAAAGGTAGTGTTGCTGTATTAGGTATTACAGCTAGTGTTACTGTATTAGGAGTTACAGCTAGGGTTACTGTATTAGGAGTTACAGCTAGTGTTACTGTAGTAGGAGTTAAAGATAGTATTACTGTATTAGGAGTTAAAGATAGTGTTACTGTATTAGGAGTTACAGCTGGTGTTACTGTATTAGGAGCTACAGCTAGTGTTACTGTATTAGGAGTTAAAGATAGTGTTACTGTATTAGGAGTTACAGCTAGTATTACTGTATTAGGAGTTAAAGATAGTGTTACTGTATTAGGTGTTACAGCTAGTATTACTGTATTAGGAGTTAAAGATAGTGTTACTGTATTAGGAGTTAAAGATAGTGTTACTGTATTAGGAGTTACAGCTAGTATTACTGTATTAGGAGTTAAAGATAGTGTTACTGTATTAGGAGTTACAGCTTAGGAGTTAAAGATAGTGTTACTGTATTAGGAGTTAAAGATAGTGTTACTGTATTAGGAGTTACAGCTAGTATTACTGTATTAGGAGTTAAAGATAGTTTTACTGTATTAGGAGTTACAGCTAGTGTTACTGTATTAGGAGTTAAAGATAGTGTTATTGTATTAGGTGTTACAGCTGGTGTTACTGTATTAGGCGTTAAAGGTAGTGTTGCTGTATTAGGAGTTACAGCTAGTATTACTGTATTAGGAGTTAAAGATAGTGTTACTGTATTAGGAGTTAAAGATAGTGTTACTGTATTAGGTGTTACAGCTGGTGTTACTGTATTAGGCGTTAAAGGTAGTGTTGCTGTATTAGGAGTTACAGCTAGGGTTACTGTATTAGGAGTTACAGCTAGGGTTACTGTATTAGGAGTTACAGCTAGTGTTACTGTATTAGGCGTTAAAGGTAGTGTTGCTGTATTCAGTATTTTTACTGTTCAACAACGTGTACTGATTTTCTGTTTAATGTCACGGATTCATCTAACTTCGTACTTGTGATGTCACTGGAGGCTGCAAGTTTGTGCTAATGAGACGATACCCAATCAGCCAGTCGACATCTTTGATGTTCTGAGTTCTTTCCGAAACAAGAGTGAGAAGGGCAAAGTTCAAAAGGCTTTAATCTCATGAACTGAGCAGAAGTTTTTGTTTGGATTTATGAAGTTAGTGTCTTGTAATAAACTAAACCCATTCAGGTTTATTAATCCACAAAAATTAACTCATGTTGGTGTGTAGAGTATGTTACAAGAAATGAGAGTCAAAACAGTCTTTGTCTTTAGTGGCGCTTCCGGTAGGCAATCTTATCGTCAGGATACTGAGGAAAACCTAACCCAGTAGTACAGGAAAATAACGTGTACAGATGACTTAGGTTCACGGCAACCTCAACTCTTTTTTCTATGTGTGTGTCTATTCTCTTTTTACCTGTGCACGAGTTGGTAAACATGAGTCTGTCAACAGGTAAATCAAGAATAAAAAAAAGAGTTGGAGTCTCCTTTAACTCGGTTTGGTCGTAGGCTTGAATATAACTGCAGCGCTGCGATATCTAAAGTTACTAATTAACCGTCTGGAGACTTTTATACTAATGATATTAGCATATTACATAAACCTCTTCTGATTAAGGTGAAAAGGAACACGGCTTAATGTCACGCATCGTCTTTCGTCGCCAGCCAGTCTTTTCTTCTGACCACAATGGCACCTTGTGTCGGCACGGGGTACATTTCAACCAACCCTAATTTATCTTGCTTATCCGACTTTGGAAGACTGAAAAAAGGGAAAGAAAAAAGATACAAAAACTGGTGTTCAAGACGTAGGAGCACCTGTAAATCAGGACGACAATAACAGACCGTTCAGGACACTTTAAATAAGAAAGACAGTAATGATCATGGACTATAAGGGATGTTGTGTTGTGTTGTTTACTTTTATATTTTTACATTTGAATCCTCCGGGTACCCGATTCATATGAGTCACCATATATTGACGTTTGCACCCACCCACCCACCCACCCTAACACGAGAGAAGAATTAATGTAGAAAGTGATCTCGAGCAAACACAACGTAGGGGGAGGTTGTGAAGGGTGGGGGGCGGAGGGGGGATGAGAGGTAGAGGAGAGAAAGTACTCTCTGGGTAAGATCAGCTTTTTTTCAGTTTCAGTTTCTTCGTGGAAACTGAACCGCACATGTTGGAAATGAGAGCTTTGAAACAAACACTAGCACTACGATACGTGCTTCATCCTCGTACCTGGTCGCTGAATTAAGTCAGACTAACTCAGTCATAAATTGGGATTTAATACTGCTCGGTATTATTTCCAGATATTTTATGCTTTTAATTTGTTCTTCCAGCGGCAAGAAAGGTTGCCAATCGTAATCTGTTGTTAAAACATGGCATCAACACAAACTTCACTTTCACATACCTGCTTTTGTCATAAATGTCTTAATGAGGCTGTGGGGTGTTCGTGTTTTCATTCTGTTTCCCCCCGGTGTAACATCTGGCTGTTGTGAACTGCACCCTGCTGTAATGTTTCACCCAGTCCCAGTCTGTCAAAGACAATGTTATACGAGTTACTTTCATCCTGGGTTTTCCCCCCAACTCCCTGACAGCGGGACTGGCTGAACAGGTTTCAGCATACCTACGACCCCATGCGAGAAATACCCTACCACCCTTTTCTGTTGATACGGGTACACTATATTTCTTTTTTTTCCCCTCTCATCTGACATCTTTGAGGTCCTCTAAACTACAGGTTCGTTCGCTTTAGGAATTTTGTTTTCTTTAACACCAGACCTGCGAAATGATCTGACAAAAATAGAACCTTTTTTGTTCTTGAATATTTGTATCGCTGAAATCTGGGCGTGAATACTTGCAACAGGACGAGGTAATGGGTGCTTGAATGGCTGTACCGCTACCTGCGTGGATTACATACCCTGGGTATAAACAAGCGTTATTGCAGAGTACTCGCTGCGTGCTTCTCGCTGCCGAGGGGTGCGGGGGACGAGAGGACGAGAGGTCGAAGTGGTCGCCTGGTGCATGTCTAAGTTTGGCTTACAGAACGTTCATTGTGAGCATGTTCACTTGATAAACAAAGGATGGCGCGCCAGATGGTAAGTAATCTGCACAACGACTTTTGACCGGTCGGTCGGTCGGTCGGAGAGCGGATATCCAGGTAGAGCACTGAGTTCCAAAACCCGAGGCCCAACAGTTGCATACCCTCGCCATCCTCATCTGTTTGAAAGAGAGGTCGCACGCAACCAAGACAAGTGTATTTACATTCCTCGTAAGCTGCGCCAGTCTACAGATTGCAAGCCTCCATCGCTTCCTACAGATTGCCGGCTATAAATCAGAGTCGCTTTTCTTTTCTTTTCTTTTTTTCTTGTCGAAAGGGTCCATCGGTATCATGGATTCGCTTGAGTCTTCGCGAAAGAATTGCGATTATAAGCAAGCGATCTTTATGCAGCCCGAAATTTTGTTCTGACATGATTCAGAATGTCAATATTTGTCATTTAAGTCCAGCTTTCCATTTGACTTGCTTTTCCCTTTAACATTTTATTCCCAAACTTTGTACTAGTGAGGTGATATCGCTTACCTGGAGCAGTCTTCCTTGTAGAGTGAGTGACGTTTGACTGGAAGAAGACAAATTACTTTAGTTCGTCCTTCCCTCGTCTATCAGAAGTGCTTTACATAGAAAGAAAGAAAGAAAGAAAGAAAGAAAGAAAGAAAGAAAGAAAGAAAGAAAGAAGAAAGAAAGAAAGAAAGAAATGACAATCAGACAAAAATGTGTAACAATTTACGAAGTTTTTTTGCAATGGAAAAATCAGGCTTCTTGCAAGTCGTGTCATACTGAGGAGGAGGCAGAAAGAGGTTAGCTTTTTTTTCGTTCTGTTTATTCTACGTTATTGTAGATATTTTTATTTGTACTGTCTCCACAATATTAATTAGGTAATTATGTTTTTGCTTGGAAGAGATTAAGAGGTTACGTCACGAGGCAATGAAAGAAAAAAATCTCTATCTGAAAACAACAGCTTACGACTCCATCAAGCCGAGGTGAAGAGAGAAATGAAGAATACGTTGCTATGGATGATCAGACCTCTCTTATTTCAGACTGTCCCTCGGTCAGGAGGTTAAAATTCTTCTCTCTCTCTCTCTCACACACACACACACACACACACACACACACACACACACACACACACACACACATCTTATTGAGTGATTAGTTGTCTCCAAGATTTTCCCCAACACTGATGACGGCGCAGGTTTTTCGCGGTTGCCTAGTAACGAGCGGTAATCTCCTCGTCAGGTGCTGTAGTGCGGGGAGGATGAGTGTCAATGCAGTAGAGAACAGAAGCGAGGACAGGGAAGTAGCGGGGAGCACGAAGGAGGGGAGGGGGGAGGTGCTTGAATTCTCTCCACGCGCTGCGTCACGCCTGTCGTGTGCGCATGTCTAGACGTGACGGATGATGACGGAGGACGGGAGGCCGCTCGTGACGTATGCTAATTACTGGGTGCGCGCGCGCGCCTTCCACATGCGAACCCGCTAGCTGCTAGGCCAGGGGTGGGCAAAGTTTTCTTTTTGCGGGCCGATCTCAAAGCAATGTTATACGGCGGGCCGGTACAAGACTCAAAACCCGGGCCACGTGACTACACAGCAAACCTGGTGACAATGGAATGGACAACAAACGAGTACATAACGGCGTTCACTTACAGAATTTATTGTGTAAACTGTTTGAATTCTCTCACAATAAAACTTTAAAAGCAGCCTTTCCTTTGAAGGCAGCCGCCCCCGGTCCTCTCCTACCATCAAACATGTCAACCGTGTTTTTTGTTATCTCAGTTCTTTGTCTTAGAATGTTACGGACTGTCGATTTCTCACGCTGTTGTACTTTGTAAATTAAATTTCAATCAAACTAACTTAGGATGAATAAAAAAATTAAAACAGGTGCAATTCACATTTTGGCAGACGGACCGGTCGAACGACGTCCGAGGACCATACTTTGTCCACCTCTGTGCTATATAAACCTTCCAGACCTCTTCCTCTTCTCTCTCTCTCTCTCTCACACACACACACACACACACACACACACACACACACACACACACACATTCACACACATGAATCCACGCACGCACGCCCCCACGCATTTGAACCTTCATTGCCTACGAGAAAATTCCTCTCACACTGACGAATTCCCTGTCGCACCCACCTCTAGACTCACGACTCGGTGAACCTGCTCAAGAAAACATCACTCCAACTTGTTCTCTAAGCTCGAAGATAAAAAACAAAAATGGAATGTTAAAGTTTTGGGAGACAGGCGCTTGTTTATAAAACTACTTCTCTCTCTCTCTCTCTCTACATTTCACATACCATGCAATGAGCAGCTCTCAAAATGTCACTAGAGAGGCTTGAGTTTCTTGTTTTGTTTGAGTTCACATGATCAATGTATATCACAGCTTGCTCTTCTACCTCAACCAGCTACATTTCACGCAAAATTACTGTCCATAAAGTTAACCTCTAGATTAACTAGGTCTAGGTAGTTACAATAAACGGATTTTCGAATGAGCATGCTGGGCCTTTCAAATGTGTAATAGATTCAACGAACTGGCCTGTCAACATAATAGATTCGACCAACTGGCTTTTCAAACTAATGATAAGAGGTTTGACGAGCTGTCCTGTCAAAATAATAATAGGTTTGACCAACTGTCCTGTCCAGTGACTGGAGTCGATTGAGCGAAACAGTGAGAGGCTCGTAAAAGCCGGTGAACCGATATTTTCCGACGGATGGTCAGATGTTGAAGATTGGTGGGAGGGTGTACGAGTGATGGATCGGGGTAGCAGCAAGGGGTGTAACGACGATTGTGTAGATGACAGGAATGAAGAATAGCCACTGGAAAATGACCGCAGGAGTTCTGCTCACACGGTCGCCGCCCATTAAATTACCTGTTTTCGCATTACCTGCAAAGTTACCTGCAATGTCAGGTACATCCAGCGCTGGTGTTTATCCATCTTCACCACCCTCTTTTTTATTTTTTTTTATTTTTTATTTTTTGTGGCAACAGCGACCTGCAGACGGTTCCTGTCTCATGCACACACCTCCTACACGCACAGCAAACACGCTTAATCTTAATATTAATCTTTCAAGCTTTTCAAGCTTTAACAGTACCTCGACAACTTCAAAAGAGAAGGACCATACGAATGGCTGCACACCAGCGAGGAAGATGGCGAAGAATTTGATCCATACGGGTACTTGGTCACTACCGTACTCCTCGTGACGGGGTGTGATGGACGTCCTGGGGAGGCCTGGCCGACCAGTCGGTCCCGCTACACCTGCTACCCCGCGGTTGGCTCAACAGTGGGCTCCGCTAATGAACCTGCAGCCTGAGACCGACACAGTGGGAGGCGAGGACACAGACATAAAGAGTTAGAGAAGGGAAATACCCAAACGCCTAATCGTGTTTTGGTTTGGGCTTCCTACCCTTTGCCACCCAAGCCACCCAAGCCACCCTCTAAAGCATTTCTCATCTTCTTGCCTTTTGGTAGTCTAAATGGCTATCTTGAGACTGGTCCCCCCCCTCACTCCTGTTCGAGGTTACCACCTTGAGGCTTGTGTGCAGAGGGTGGGGTGGCAGGATGTTGTCCTCAGTGTGTCTCTCGGTCAAGTAGACAAGTCTTGCTGTGCGTCTGCACCATCTTTGATTAGTGCTACTTTCTACCTGACTTCAGACCACGTGGACTAGTCACCTGATCGCCTAAATTGTTCCTTCGGTATGAAAGATATAGTCATATTTATTTAAAGGCTAAAACAAGCAAAAAACCATAAAATAAGTTCAAACGTGCTAGAAGGTTCAAGAACAATAGATTTGTTTCAACGTTCATCGTAGATTGACCTAAATTTGAATTTCTGATTCATTAAGGGAGGCAGCAAATGCGAGAATGAAATAGTGTGGTGGTGTTGCTCGAGCAGACAGTCTTTTTCTGTACTGGGATAAGAGGTCTGGTAAAAACTAATGACTGAGTGCTAGTTTTTAGTGCAGGGAAAAGAGTTCTTCGTTCAGATTTGGGGCGTTTACATCTTGTAGTCAACGAATCACCAGTCATCTGAAACCAATTTCCCACTCAGGTTAGCCTTTTAAAAGTGCGGGGATGAAAGAATTCTTGCAAGAACGTTTCCAGGTCGGCGACCACGAAGCGGAGCAAAAGGAAGTTGTGCAGCACCCACTGGGGGTCACTGGGAGTCAAGGGGCGAGAGGAGTCCATTTAAAGCCCGAAGGTCCGTTCGGACGCACTTCACACCCTTGCTGTTGACCGCTGGTTGGGACAAACCGTCGGACCGTCGAGTATTTCTTTTCTCTATTCTATTCTAACCCCTCGTACGACCAGCCTACACGCCATTGATCGCAGGTTGAGAGGCGTTTTGAAGGATGAGAAGCCACGGAACCCACGTTACGCCTGGCTGCCGCGATAGCACATTGGAAAAATATTTTTGCTCCCGTCAGTCCTTTGTCCTACAACACCAGTTTTCCCGCAACGACCTGAGGTGTGGTTACAGCTAAAGAAATCAATGTTCATTTATCTTCTTTCCGCTTGACATCTGGAATTACCCGCCATTCCCCACCAACTCCAAAGAGGGTTGAGAATGAGTTAGGAGAAGGGGTGGGTGGAGTAAAAAAGAAACGGAAGGAACAGCACAGTTTGGATGCCATAGCTAATATTTCTGTCCTGATGTCTGCGCTTCTTGAAGAAGTCTTCCTTCATCGGTGAAACGTTTGAGGACACTGCCTTGTGGTATTTTATTCGATATGTCAGTCGACAACCAATAACTGTACAGATCTACACATAAATAATCGAATTATCATCTTTTGGATCACGTGGTCTCAGAACCAAAGGACACGAGGCATATGCATTCTCCGACTCCAAGATCTGCCCTGTAACATGTATCGTGTATTGTAGAAACACTAACAAAAACTCATTTCAAACGGCATCGACAATCAAGAGACGATGTCGATTATTCAATGCTGTAAACTGGAATTCCCCCGACTGTGCTTAAACTGTTCTCGCTTGATATATAGGTAGGAGAGACATTCGAAAGGTTTCATGCACTCATTTGTTTTTTTGTTTTTCCGAGCGAGTACAACTCAACTCACAGCCATTTGATCGTTTAGACCGCTTTAGAAACGGATAATCCTGGCGTGTCGGACTCCCATAGTCGGACTGTCGGCCTCCACAATTTGCCATAAATCATTTTTAAAAGCCGCTTTCTAGAGATCTACGCCGAATTCCTGTTTTACGATCCGTCACAGGACTTCTGTTTCAATGCCGGTCTATCTTCCCATCCCCTTCCCATCCCCTTCCCCACCTTCCACAAAAAAAACCACGGGAGTAACGGGATCTGCTACTTTGATCAGACAGCTTTCTACCTCGACAGTTTTGTGCCCCACCTGTTCTTTCATGTCCCCCTGCGATGTCTTCACAAAGTGGAAGGCGCGACAAGTCGAAGAGGAGAAAAATAAAGCACGAAATCGAAACGAGCAGACTGATCCGGCGCGCATGACTTGACTTCAACGCGGCCTCCATGACACCCTGAAGGCGGTATATAGACCAAAGGTCAGGGAGCCGTGTCAGTTGGTTTGACTCTTGAAGGCTCGGCTGATGACGACAACAATTGTCATAACAAAACAGTAATTGTAATTCATGGAGGTTCACTCCGCTCGATCGTTTGTCTTGACGCGTGACAGGAAGCGGCCGAGGTGGGCTGTGCGAGATGAAATAGCTTTCTTGCCTGACAGTCAAAACCCTTAAGGTTCACTTTTCACTGACAAATGACTAGAAATTGCACACTACCCTTGAAGCATTTTTTTATTTCGTTTCTTTTTTGTTTTGTTTGAAGGTCGATTGGTGCGCAAGGATCGCGCTTTCTCGAATAGGTTCATTCGTCAGACAGAACCTGAAGATACTGGATGTCTTGCTTGGCAGAGCCTATCCCCCTCCCCTACAACCCCCATTCCCCGATCACCCGTTCGTCTTGAGTCTACAGGTGTAGTGTCTTCCACCTGTTGAAGGACGTGCGAGTAAACATTCACGAGCCGCTCGAATGAGCCCCGCACCCTCTCAGTAAAAGGTATCGCTAAAGAATGGACTTCAGATGAGGCTGTATCAGATGGATGGCTGGACTCGGGGCATGACGCCATGATGATACAACCGCACGTGGGTTTTCTCTGCTCTTTCATTCTCTCGATCACTCTCTCTCTCTCTCTTCGTATGCAGCTGTCCAACGTAAGCAACTCGCCTAACTTGTAAAGATTTTCTGTTAACCCAGCTGTTTCGGACAATTAACTGGTGCTGGCTTGTTCTTCAGCCGAGGCTTTGTCAAGGGCGATACTGCAATGAGAGGCGACTAGTGTGGCCAGATTGGGGGACCGCTCGCGTGCCACAAGTGGAGAGCAAACACTGCCATTCACTTGGCAAGAACAAGTGAACCCACACGACAAGTGTTTACTGCACGGGAAGCAGCTCCTGGGACAACAGCCATTAAAGCTGTAGAGGTGACCCCGCCCTCGTCCCCCCCACCCAAAAGTCTGTATGTATGTAGGCAATAATTGCCACTCTCCTGACCCCTCCCCTACCACCACTCCCACTTGACGCCACTAGGCTCGGGAGAACAAAGTTCTGGTATTATTCATTCACCCAGCGTGAGGCCGATGATTAGTCCCCCCCCACCTCCACCCCACACCCAAACCCCGAGCACGCACGAGGACAGTTGGAGAGATCGATGGCCACCATTTGCCAGACTCCTGTGACAAAGTGAAAAGATGAAGATCGACGACGATGATGATAGCTGCGGCGAAGATGGCGACGATCGTTGAAGATGACGATATCGACTGACGACAATGATGATGATGATGACAACGATGTAGTCTACGACGATGGCGATGATTGATGATGACGGTGACGACACCGTAGATGACAAATTAAAAGGTTCTAGCTTCTCGCTCTAAAGTGCAATCACTGAAGTGAGCCATGTTCATCGTCAGCAGCAGGACCCCTTACTGAGATCTGGTCGCAAAAGGATGTACACGCCTTGTTTCCTCACACTGTAATACACCCGCCTACCCATCCACCCTCTTACGCCCTCGACAGAAAATGGCGTCATCTTCTCCTTCGTACCATTCCCTTCGTCTTTCATCATTATTCCACGGGCGTGTGTTATTCTTTTGCTATAAGCAGTTTGCTATTGTCATGGTCTTGGCTGGAGATAAGATTCCGATCTCACATCTCTCAGATTTTACAACCAAGCATTGAGACGATGCTCTGTTCTCAGACAAAGAACTTCATACAGAACAGCCATAACAAAGCCATAACTGCCGTTAGTGGGCGATATTGTGGGTACTGTCCAGCAAAAGTGTAACAACCAGTCTCCCGCCATTTGGCTGATCTTCCCGAGTTTGAAATGACCGGTACTTTCTGCTGCACCAGTTACAGTCATTCGTGGATTAACGACGGAGATTCATTCTGAGAAATACGCCATTAGCCGATGTTGTCATTTTGCAAACATCACAGAGAGTACTTACATCAGTTGTTTATTATCAAGTATTATGTACTGAACACAACTCTGGGTACTCTATATGCTACTGGCAGTGCGGTAGGTGTGCTTACCCCGACAGTACCGCAAACCCGTGACTAACGCCAGGAATTGTTGGCCTCCATTATAATCTTATGGGGCCACCCGTCGTATAAGCGGGCCGTCATCGAGCGAAACATCGTAACGCGGGGCTTGACTGCACGTGTAACAGACGGCGCTGACCGCAGTGACCGGCAGTTTATGTAGCGTAACAAACGACACGGTCTGGTGTTGTAGGTGAACTTTCTTACAACATTTCACAGTTTGCACGTGGCATTCAAGGCAACGCCAGCGATTTTCATTCAGCAGTTTGCAATGTGAGAGGAGAGAGAATAAAGCAGCCAGTCGTCTTCATACATATACTTCCTTCAGCATACGACATACACGAGGCAGTACATAGTGTGTATATATTTATACGACATAGAAGAGGCAGTACATAGTGTGTATATATTTATACGACATAGAAGAAGCAGTACATAGTGTGTATATATTTATACGACATAGAAGAAGCAGTACATAGTGTGTATATATTTATACGACATAGAAGAGGCAGTACATAGTGTGTATATATTTATACGACATAGAAGAAGCAGTACATAGTGTGTATATATTTATACGACATAGAAGAAGCAGTACATAGTGTGTATATATTTATACGACATAGAAGAGGCAGTACATAGTGAGTATATATTTATACGACATAGAAGAGGCAGTACATAGTGTGTATATATTTATACGACACATAAGAGGCAGTACATAGTGTGTATATATTTATACGACATACACGAGGCAGTACATAGTGTGTGTATATATTTATACGACACACACGAGGCAGTACATAGTGTGTGTATATTTATACGACATAGAAGAGGCAGTACATAGTGTGTATATATTTATACGACATAGAAGAGGCAGTACATAGTGTGTATGTATTTATACGACATACACGAGGCAGTACATAGTGTGTATGTATTTATACAACACACAAGAGGCAGTACAATAGTACATAGTGTGTATATAGTTATACGACACATAAGAGGCAGTATATAGTGTGTGTATATAGTTATACGACACATAAGAGGCAGTACATAGTGTGTGTAGATAGTTATACGACACATACGAGGCAGTACATAGTGTGTGTATATAGTTATACGACACACAAGAGGCAGTACATAGTGTGTATATAGTTATACGACACATAAGAGGCAGTACATGGTGTGTGTATATAGTTATACGACACATAAGAGGCAGTACATAGTGTGTATATATTTATACAACACACATGAGGCAGTACATAGAGTGTATATAGTTATACGACACATAAGAGGCAGTACATAGTGTGTATATAGTTATACGACACATAAGAGGCAGTACATAGTGTGTATATATTTATACAACACACAAGAGGCAGTACATAGTGTGTATATATTTATACAACACACAAGAGGCAGTACATAGTGTGTATATATTTATACAACACATAAGAGGCAGTACATAGTGTGTGTATATTTATACAACACATAAGAGGCAGTACATAGTGTGTATATATTTATACAACACACAAGAGGCAGTACATAGTGTGTGTATATTTATACAACACATAAGAGGCAGTACATAGTGTGTATATATTTATACAACACACAAGAGGCAGTACATAGTGTGTATATATTTATACAACACACAAGAGGCAGTACATAGTGTGTATATATTTATACAACACATAAGAGGCAGTACATAGTGTGTATATATTTATACAACACATAAGGCAGTACATAGTGTGTATATATTTATACAACACACAAGAGGCAGTACATAGTGTGTATATATTTATGCAACACACAAGAGGCAGTACATAGTGTGTGTATATTTATACAACACATAAGAGGCAGTACATAGTGTGTATATATTTATACAACACACAAGAGGCAGTACATAGTGTGTATATATTTATACAACACACAAGAGGCAGTACATAGTGTGTATATATTTATACAACACATAAGAGGCAGTACATAGTGTGTATATATTTATACAACACATAAGAGGCAGTACATAGTGTGTATATATTTATACAACACACAAGAGGCAGTACATAGTGTGTATATATTTATGCAACACACAAGAGGCAGTACATAGTGTGTGTATATAGTTATACAACACACAAGAAGCAGCACACTGTATATATATTTATCTAATTGTCAGGTTTTCAGTATATTGGAGAGTAGGGTGAGATAATCCAAGTGGCACATCACTTACAATATCCGATGTGGCAGAAACTCGGTGTAATAAGAAACACTTGGTGTAAGTTATCCACCGCACACCACCCATGATCAACAGATGCTCTCCCTTTTCTCATCAGTTGTTGTTGTTGTTGTTGTTGTTGTTATTGCTGCTGCTGCTGCTGCTGCTGCTGCTGCTGCTGCTGCTGCTGCTGCTATTATTCGCCTATTGTTGTCACATTTGAAGGTCAGCTTTCGAGATAAAACCGGCAGTCATCTGCAAAAGCATCCACATCCGTGCAGCTCGGTGTCGAGGGACATCGGTAGCGGCCAGACCTCCGACCTCAGTTCCTGGAGGAGCCTGCACTCCTGTAGATATGCTCCGTGGTTTGTTCTGCGTCTCCACAGGAACACACTGAGGATGAATAAGCACTCTCCATTTCCAAGGGTCCTGAGGTTCCGCAGAAGCCAGACCTGACTGACTGACTGACTGACTGACTGACTACAATCCGCGTTCAGTATCTTTTAATCGAAGTCATCGCGACCCATCCGTCCAATCAGCTGGCGTTTCCGACAAGGTTCAAACACAACCTTTCGTCGCAATGAATGTTCCGATCGATCGGCATCTCGCGTTAACCCCCGTCACGCCCCTTCATTCGGCTCCCGTTGTTTTCTCTGCTTTGGGGAGGCAACCCTCCTGACGCCCGCTTGCCTCCAGAGTTAGCTCCCTTCCTGATCGTGGCTCTTCCGGAAAGAAAAGGCGTGGCAGGCCTTGTCGGCACCGAAGCCTGCAATTGGTTGTCGGTTCCAGACCAATCGCCTATCCGCCAACAAACGCCGTGTGCATCATCAAAGACTGATCCACCCAGAACAAGCTCATTGATCGACTTTTACAAAAAGTGGGTGGGTGGGTGGGGTCAGTCTTCGTCACCCCCCTCCCTGCCTGTTGATCCGGTCTGGAACCGCGAGTCAATGAATATGGCCGCAAAACAACTAATTACTTGTAGCAAACGCCCGCCGCTTGATGTTTTTTCGGCCGGCTTCGGCGCCAGGGGTCGGTGCGGGGTCGGGAGTGCCAGGGTGGCCAAGATAATCATGTGCTTAACGGCTGCGGGTGGTGGTGGCGTGGTGGGAGAAATCACTCGAGTCCATTCACTGCGCGAGTAATCGAATCACGTTCACGCGTTTGAACATGGCGGAACGCTCGTTCCCACACAGGATGCAGTTACTACCTGCACTCGCATCGCAGTCACACCGTGGCGGACGTTAGCCTCTTCTCGCTGTTTCGGCGATTATATAAATATAGATACAGATTCTTTTTTCTTATAACATCATCGATGACTCAGACGATGAAAAGCAAAATGATTTTTTCCCCACCTTCAGTTAGTGCGAGGTTGAAAATCTGACATCTACTGATCTGCTTGTACAAGTCTGCCACAAACACTCGGCCATTTCTTTCGGTATTAGTAATGTGGGCACTACGTCAGTTTTGATACGTATGTTTGCATTAGTCAGTATGCATTACGTATGCTTTCATTACGTCAGTGTGGATTACGTATGTTTGCATTACGTCAGTATTGATACGTATGTTTGCATTACGTCAGTATGCATTGCGTATGTTTTCATTACGTCAAGATGGATTACGTATGTTTTTTATTACGTCAGTATGCATTAGGTATGTTTGCCATGCTGGATTATTTTGTGACGGTCTGTGACGTATAAACCAAGGATGCGAATAAACCAGTCTGACGGACGAGCAGCCATGCGGGGGAAGGGGGGGGGCGGTCTGTACAATGAAGGTGGTTCGAAGATGTGAGATGTTAAGGGGACGAGACAGATGAAAGGGATAAGGGAGTCTGAGTGGATACCTCTTCCCCCTCCTCTCTCGTTCTCTCCTCACATGCACACACACACTCTCTCTATTTTTTTCTCTCACACACAGACGCACACACTCACTCACACACGCACACGAGCGCGCACGCACACTTTCACTCAAACACTCTCTCATTCACATACACACTCACTCTCTCTCTATTTTTCTTTCTCTCTTTCTCTCTCACTCACACTATCTCTCATTCACATACACACACTCTTGCTCACACACACTCTTTCTCTATGTTTCTTTCTCTCTCACACACACACACACATACACTCACGCACACACGCGCGCGCGCACACACACACACACACACACACGCACACACACTAAACAACAAACAAACAAACAAACTCGCTCTCTCTCTCTCTCTCTCTCAAAATAGCTGTGGGCGTTTTCAGAATGGATAAGGGTAGCAGGTTGAGGTTGATGCGCGTGTGTCCTAGACTTAAAAGGCTCCGATGAAAAGAAGTGGCTGAGGGAGGGAACGTAACAGCCCTCCCAGGGAGGAGGGTGCAGATCCTGAACTGTCTTGTATGCTAATGACTTCGCACTCGAAAACAAACCAGCCTCATACCTTGAATGGTTTCGCTGTTTTCAAGTCCGTCTACGCCCTAGTACTCTTACCCCACGTCAACACACTTTCCTCTTTCGCCGAGCAATAAACTAAAAGGATATCAGTAATATCAGTATTACATGTTATCACCGCATTTGTCATTTATCCCGCTTGTTTAGTATCACAGAGCTACAAACGAGAATAAAGTCACAGAGCATCATTCTAAAAGAACAATCTGCAGCATTGAGCTTTTACTTTTTTTAAAAAATTGTCATCTAGGTAAAGCCATATTAAAAGAACAGGTAGAGTCTCTCTCACACACCCACACACGCACGCACACACACACACGCACGCACGCACACACACACACGCAAACGAATGCATATGTCTGCATGCATATTTCTTATACCAAGTATTATTGATGTAATTAACTTTGATTTTGAGGTTAGTCATTATTGTGTTCGTCTACTAACAATGATCTTAAACATGTAACTTTACAAGATTAAAAAAAAAATTCAAAGTGTTATTTAGAAAAATAAACGATGGAGCCAGCATTTCACGCATTCACGCAGTTAGCTTAGAAAGATTGAAAAATCTCATCATATGACTTTTTGATTGTTGTTGTTGTTGCCACAGCAGAGAAGACCACCGTATGTGCAGACGCCCTCAGTTTGCACAAAATTTATTCTGTTCGACATTTGGGTAATGTTCTGTGTACACCATTTATATAATGTTTTATGGGAGACATTTGCATAATGTCTTCTGTGAGACATTTGTGTTAAGTGTTGTATGAACATCGCAAACATTCTGGACGAACTGACAAAACGGAAGTACGAACTGCTTACCGAATATAAGATATAAAATGTAATCAATATAATCGCTATAAAATGTAATCAAATAAACCAATAAATAAGTGAACATATAATAAATATTGTATCATACTGACATATATATATCCAGACCTTTAAGTTAAGCCTATCAACAAATTCAATACAATTTCTATGTGACTACTGTAACTAATGTTGTCTCTAGAGCGACAAGTCTGAGACTCAATTGGAATTTCTTTTGTGCTCAGTGATTTCTTATCATGAACGTGCTGTGTAATATCATGCCAGTTTTTTTTAATTCTTTGACTGTTCAACTGAATTTTTTTTTTTAATTTTCAAAACCTGGATTTCCTCAAAAAGTTTGATGCTGAGCTCTTGTGGCCTGACATGAAAATATGATTCTGCTGACAACTATTGTCAACTCGATCAGCTCAGTAGGGTCTGGCTGACAGTCAAGATTCACGTGTGCGTGTGTGTGTGTGTGTGTGTGTGTGTGTGTGTGTGTGTGTGTGTGTGTGTGTCAAACGCCATGGAGCTTATTTTCTCTCGCACGTTCGCACGTCACGCCACACAGCAGACCCAGGACAATGCTATCGTACCCCTTTTATCGCCCCCGTTTATCAGCTCCCGGTGAGCATTTTCGGTCTACTTCTTTTCCCCGCGGCGGTCTTGGCGGTGAGCTGGCGGGGCTCCACGTAAACCCTTAAAAGGCCAGGTGCTATGCGAGCGATTCCCCCCTCAACACGACTTGAGTGCGGGAAGGTCTTGCAGTGGGAAAGGGAGGGAGAGAGAGAGAGGAATGAATAGAAGGAATAGCAAAACCCTGCCGCGGTGACAGGACCAATGGGAGGTAACGCAGGGGTCGAGCTCAGGACAAGAACCTGCACTGAGATGGGAAGGAGGAGGTGAGGGTAAGGTGGGGGGGGGATACTCAGCCTCCATTTGCACGGGTAGGTACGCCGACACCAGCGGCGATTTGTACTCCAGTATACGGGTAGGTGTCTGGAGACAACAGCGATTTGTACTCATATATACGAATAGAACAGATACCCGGAGACACCGAGATTTGTACTCGTATAGACAAGTAGGACCAAGAAAGACCAGAGGTTTGTACTCCTGAACACTCAATGGCAAACAGGTGGCAAAGCTAGGAAAAGACTGCTGTCTGTACACACGTACAGATCCCTTGTTTTCACACAGGTACAAGTGGAGGTTGAGCAAAGGTAAACAAAGGTAACATCACACCCGTGAACACGTGACAGCGTGAGCGAGCGCGTGCGCGCGCGCGCACACACACACAGGTACTAACAATAACCGACACTTGTGCTGAGGTCTATGACGGCGCTAACTGCAGGTGCAAACACAGCCGACACTAAGGCGGTGTGCATGCGCGTTTGTGTGTGTGTGTGTGTGTGCGTACGCGACAAGATCTGAGTTAATCACCTGTTTACATCTTTTTTCAACTAACTCCCCATATCAATGTTCATGTGCTGTCATAATTCTTTTCTCTTATGTGTCTCGTCTGATAGCTTCTCTACGCAAAATTTTCCTTTTATCCTGAGACAAACATCTCAACACTGGCGCTGAGTTCAAAGACGAAGAACAGTGTCAATAAGTAAACAAAGGAAACAAAATTCCTAAACGGGTTGTTTAGAAATTCCTCAGCCTAAGATGCTGCTCTCTCTCCCTCTCTCCATCTGAACACCTACTCTGCACGGAGAAGAAAGAATGCAGCGCATTGAAAACTTAGAGAAACCGCCAGCGAAAATAAAAATTAAAAAAAAAACCACGTGACCCTATGGAACGGGGCTCAACGATTTTATGTTACATTGCGTCCCGTTATACTCTCCTGTGACGCAGCTACTCCAAGGTTTTCAAAAAGAAATTCTTCACCCGACTTGCTCACGTGACAGTAGCCTGAGGAAGGGGAATGTGGTGCACCGCCCACGTATGCGGATGACCGTACATCTACAGACACCTACGCGGCACATCAAAGTGACCGGTGGATGCGCCTGTGGCAAGGTGTAGTCCAGCGCGTGGCAGGCGCGCGCCAAGACAACAGGTCCGCGGGCCAGGTGCGAGCCTCAGCCATCGAGACAAGATGGCCGCCACGGGTGGTGGTGGTGGTGGGGGAAGTAGGGAGAGGGAGTTGAGGGGGGTGGGTGGTTGGGGGGAAAAGAAGACAGAAATCTGAGCAAAGCTCACAGCTAGGTATGATAGTCTGTGGTTTCTTTTCTGCTGAAGGGGACAGGGGACCAAGAAAGATCAAGGACTGCACCTCTCTCTAGAGAGAGAGAGACGGCGTGCGCTTGTGAAGAGGGGGCGGCGCCAAAGCAGCTGCCAATCATCTATCGCACGGGCGGTGCTTGCTGCCTGCCTGTGATTGGCCAGCGCTGAGGACTGGGGGTGGTGAGGCGCGGCAAGCAGGCACGCGCCTCAAACTGGCTGCTGCGCCCCTGCGCGCGCGCATTTGGCACACGACAGGCACGAGCCGCGGCGGAAAACGAAAAGGGGAGCTAGACAACACAAGGAACGGCGGGGAATCGCCCCACAAAATTTGGACTAGATTTTCTCATATCTTGAAAAAAAAAATTCACAAAAAAATTTTTAATTAACTTTGGGAAAAAAATTTGCGTGCCTCTTCTGGAACCGAGCACCTGCTTTGTGCAACGGAGGCACCGCCTGTCAGCAAGCGTTCCTCCTGCACATTTTCCTCCCCCCCGCCAGAAAATAATAATAATAAAAATGCCGGCGACACTTACTCCGCTTATAACGACTACAACAACGATGGCAACTATGGCCAAGACGACCACCATCAGCAGCATCCCCGTGCGAGCCATCCCGGTGCCCAACACCAACAAGCTCATCCTGGCCGGCCCTTGCATCGTTCTGCGCACAGCCACCGTGGCCGAGGCACTCCGACAGGAACGCAAACTCGAGGCCGCCATCACCACCACCACCAACGCCACCTCCAGCTCCACCACCACCAACAGCAGCAGCAGCAGCACCTCCACCACCGCTGCAACTTTGACCCACAGGACGGCGGCGTCCAAGACTCCACAGAGTCCAGAGCTGCTGCGCTGCAAGCGACGAGCGGACATCGGGCGCCTGGGTTTCCCGGAGGCCAAGCCAGCATCGGTGTCGCGGCGGAACGCTCGCGAGCGGAACCGCGTGAAGTTGGTCAACCTGGGGTTCGAAACCTTGCGCGAGCATGTGCCAAACGGCAAGAAGAACCGCAAGATGAGCAAGGTGGAGACGCTGCGCTCGGCCGTGGAGTACATCCGCCAGATGCAGCAGATGCTCCGCGACTACGACGCCGAGACGGGGAGCGTCACCGAGAAGATCATCATCAACATCGACGACAGCGATAACACCATCGGTGGCGGCTGCAGCAGCAGTGACGAGGACACCGGGCTGTGCGGAGAAGTACCGCTCGTCCTGGCGCCTGCTGGTGCTGCTACCTCGGTCCCTGACACCATCGTCGCTGACGCTTCAACTACCACGTGTGTGGCGCCCGTTGTGGGCAGCATCGGAGGCTGTGAGAAAATGATCATCGACAGTGTGAATAATAATAATAACAACAACAACAACAGTATCCTTAACAACAATAGTATCAAGGTGGTAAACTTCAACAAAAACTCCATCAGCCTTGCCAGCGCTGGCAAAAACACCTGTAGCAATAACACCACCAAGGATGTCAGTAACCTCAACTTCATCAACCTTTTGCCCGCCCCGGCCCTCGCCAACGCCGGCTCGCAGACTTTCACAGTATTCACGCTTCCGTTCCATCAGTCCCTCTCGCAAAACCTCATTTCGGACGAGATTTTTATCTCCAATTCTTCGATCCCGCAGAGCCCAGGTATTTTAACTTCCTCCGGAATAAATGCCTTGAGTGGGAACATAACAACGTTTACCAACCTGCAGACGTTGGCAACTCTTTCTGGCACCCGGGGTATTTCTTTGTCCTTCACAGGGCCCGCGCAGGACTTACATCAGAAACAGCCGCAACAACAGCAGCAGCAGCAGCAGCAGCAGCAAAACATATCCGTCTCATCAACAGAACAATGTCATCCGGGTGTGACAGCGTCCGTAGACCAGCAAGAACAACAGCAACAACTGCTGCAGCATCAGCATAATGAACAGCACAACCACCAGCAACAGATGACGATGTCCTTACCAGACATCCCCAGCGGCGGTAGCAGCAACTTGTCGCGGCTGGAGGAGCCGAAGCAACACAACACCACGTTGCTATGCGACGCGACGTTCCTTCCCCACCAGCAGCAGCAGCACCAGCTGTCGATGATGCACCATCAGATGCAGCAGCCGATGGACCAGGTGCCTTCTCCATGCCTGTCCACCGCCTCCAGCTCCCCTTCCGAGACATCGTCGGAAAGTTCCTACGAGTATTATGAAGCACTGGAGGGGTCACTGGAGGAGGACCTGCAGGACATCTCCAACTGGATCACCGAGCTGTGCAGCGCGCAAGACATGCAGACTCACGGTGAGTACGGAGCACACGCCGCCTCAAAGCTGTCGTTGATGTTGTTATTGTCGTGTCGTTGTCGTAGTTGTGCCTGTCGATACTAAACTAGCCCCCCCCCTCCCTCCCCCACCCAACTCTGATTTTGTCATTATTGGTGTTGTTGTCGCTATGATCCTTGACCCTACCCAAACCCCCTGTGCTGTAGTCACGCCTGTTGACATTAAATGTCGGCGACCGATCTGTCACTGTCGCTTTCCTCCCCGGCAATTCGCTTGACCTACATTACCAGCAACGGTGGCGACAGCAGTTGTAGTAGTAGTAGTAGTGGCTACTGCTGTTCAGCCTGTGTGCAACTCTCCTCCCGTAATAATCACGACCTTCCTCCACAAAAGTTCAACAGTTTTCACACATGGACTTTGACACTTGGCTAGCAGCCTTACTTTTTGTTGTTATTTGTTTATGTTTGTTTGTTTTTTTTTACCGAGAACCTTCGATGTGCGGGCACCACGTCTAATGTGTCAGGTTCTCGACAGACTCCTTTCTAATGTTGTTTGTTTAGAAATGGGTTTCAGTGGCAGAAAACATCCACGCAGCTAACGTGAAACAGCGGCGAGACTACGTTAAGGGGGGGGGGAGGAGATAGCGGGGGGGAGGGGAGGTAGTCCCTCACGTCTCGAGGTTAGAAAATATGTCAGTTTCACTTTCGTGGTGGTGGTGGTGTGTGTGTGTGTGTGTGAGGGGTGAGTGTCAAGTCATCTGACACTACGCGACAAATGCTAAAGCCGTTCAACCGCTAGCAGCCTCAATCTGATTGGATGCTGTCCGAGTTTCGATATGACGCCGACAGTCGCGCTTCTCGACTTAATTGCGAGTGTGTCGCTCTGTGTGTGCGTGTGTGGGTGTGTTTCTATAGAACCAGCGTGCCATGGCTGTACACATATTATCAAGGAGGGGGGGGGGAGAGGGTCTGCTGGTGCGGGGAAGGCGAATACACAAAAACCAGTTCCAAACATGACCAACTAATATTCATACGCCAGGTCACAGGAAATGACCTCGCAGTGGCGCGAACTATTTCATTCAAGATGCGTGCGTGTGGGGGGGGGGGGGTTGGTGAGTAGCGGGGCTGGGAATATATCCAATAAATAGCAATGAAAACAGTTCCCTCGCACTCGATTGTATCCCACAAAGCTCGCTGAAGGCGCGAGATATTGTTATTGAGGAATGAAAATGTAGGAGATAACCACATCCGGGTGAGCCAACTGCAGCGATGGCAGTGTAACATCCACCAGGTGGCGCGTTCCCATGTCAGGTGTACCCTCGAGGAGCAATATCTTCACTTTAAGAAAACGATTGAGGATTATAGACACATTATCGGCACTTCCGGGAAGCCTTACCTGGCGGAGATTCTGATAATCATGCCAGGTGTACTCTCTTCCACTTACATTCCCAGGTGTAGAGTAGTATCGCCACCTCGCGAAATTATTCAAATTTATAGAGCTTTTGCCGAAGAAGAGAGAAGTGTGTGTGTGTGTGTGTGTGCGCGCGCGCGCATGGGTATGAGTGAGAGAATTGAAACAAGTTGAGTGGGATCGCGACTGTATTATCTTGTAGAAGCGACACCTGTCAAATAATAGTGTCATTTATGTCCACTTTTTCACCTGAATTGCCAGTAGGAACGTCCTCCAACCCTCTCTCTACTCGAGTGCCGAATAAGTGTGTGTGTGAGCGAGTGGTTGTGCTGAGCTCGCTAGCATGTGTGTGTGTGAGTGCGTGCGTGCGCGCAGGGGGGTGGGAGTGTATGGAAGGTGGCGCAGCCTTGCCTGCCTTTGTGGCAGTTCGCTCACATTTACTAGCAGCTAGCGAGTGCAGCAGACTGCGTGAGGGGGTCAAACCTTTCAAGACCTGACTTCCATCATCGAAGTTTCCCCCTCGCCTGCAGCTTCATGCCTCGCCGTCCATTTCCTTTCAATTGCTCTCGCACGCATTCGCTCACGTGCACACGAACACGGACACACACAGTCTCCCACCTTTTGTTCCATAACAAAGTTTGAACTTTCGGCATCAACACACCCGCTGTTTGTCCCCTTTTATCAACAGCCGTCCGCCTGTATGTATTTAAATGAGGTTCGTCGTACTCAATGCCTTGTGACAGGCTGTGAACCGTGTTTTATATTTCAAATGTAACAAGTGTATGTGGCAAATATAACAGAAACTCGACAATGATGTGGTGTGAATGTGTGTTATTTCTGTCACACGACACCAAGCAAGCTGTAAAGGCTGCTGCTTCGTGCGCCTGTGTTTAGCGATGTAAGAGGTTGTTGTTGTTGTTGTTGTTAATGTTGTGGTGGTGGTGGTGGTGGTGGTGGTGGTGGTGGTGGTGGTGGTGGTGGTGGTGGTGGTGGTGGTGGTGGTGGTGGTGGTGGTGGTGGTAGAGATCGCGACTCGTTCTCCCTCCGCGCGTGCGTGCGTGTGTGTGCATATATAGATATGTTTGTGTGTGTGTGTGTGTGTGTGTGTGTGTGTGTGTGTGTGTGTGTGTGTGTGTGTGTGTCAGAGAGAGAGAGATACAAATACAGCAATTCTTTTTTTTGGATCGTTTGATCATGTTTCGTATCTTTCTTTGCCGGATAATATTGCAGTGAAACATACATATTTCCCCCCCCCCTGGCATTCATAAAACAAAACAAAAACAAACAAACAAACAAAACCGAAGCACTAACGTGCAGATTTCCCCCCTGGCATTCCTAAAACAAAACAAAACAAACAAACAAAACCGAAGCACAAAAATGTTTTTTACCTTTTACAGTTTTTGGAATACTCTTTGAGGTAGTCCTGGTACAAACTTTTGGAAGAGAACGCTTCACTGGTTCAAGGTTCATACTGAACTATAATAACATCAATAATTTTGAAAGTTTTAAAATGTTTCGTTTAAAAGTGTGACAGCATATCGGTGGGCCACTACTGAATGTTCTCACAGTGCCTGTTGGCTGTCTTTTGGTCATGATGAATATTTGGCCTTAGTTGCTGACTCGGCGTAAAACACTAATCCCTCTCCACCCTCAACCCACCCACCCGTCACACGGTGGAACATTAGTTGATGTTTCTCGTTATTTTGCTCTTGCTATTTCTTTCTGGGTGTGACACCTGTTTGCATGGTCAGACCTCGGGTACTTTGACTTTTTTGTTTGTTTGTTTGTTTTTGAGTGATGGAAATCTTTGCCAGGGGTAAGCACTTTCCCTTTTTAAGCCAGGTAGCCAAACATTAGCTGCTTCACGTGCTTGTTAATCAGAGGGCCGTCTGTGGTTTTCCCAGTCGCTGAAATTTCATACCGCGGCCCTTGAGTCGCAGCGTGTGTCACGTCCCTTACGAGTTTTCTTGAGACGCAAACTGTAAAAGTCGTAACCAAGCCATGATTACTTAACCTGCTTGCTGATCACACTGCCGTGTGTGGTCTTCTTCACTCAGTGAAATCTCACACAAAAACATGTGAGAAAGTGTGTGTGAGTGAGTGTGTGAGAGAGAGAGATCTTGTCAGCATACTCATGGCGCAGAATGCACAACGCTTCACAACTGTTTTGCTCTTCTTAACACGACAAATCTAAAGAAGGTTTGACCAAGGTTGTCAAAGTGTTTCCCTGACGGACGGCTATGCTAAATTTGCCACACTTGGTCAAATGTCAAATGTTCGTCCGTATTTATCCAGTTACAACAACAACAACAACAACAACAACAACAACAAAAGACCTTCAGAAATAATGTAGTCAGACCATGATTGCCCTGCTGTTTATTGTCCACCTCGGTTAACTCTCGTACAAGAATCTCATGTTACAGTGTTTCTCACATCCGTTGCGAGATTCTCGATACGCAAAGTGCACCGAGTTTCACGAAATTCGTCGTCGTCGACAAACGAAAGCGTACCAGCCACCACTACAGCTACAGCTACCACCACCACCACCACATTCCGCAGCTTAACTGCAGACACGACGCACGGTGTTGGTGGGGCTGGGGAGTGGCGGGAGGGGTGGCTGTAATTCCTCCGCTGAAGCGGATGGAGGAGTGGGGGGGGATGAGAAAGGTGGGTTGGAGACTGGGGGAGGGGGACGCTGCTGGCGGCAGCCACAAATCTCAGGAAAGGGTATCAGGTGGCACAGCACAGATGTCGCCACCGACGGCCATAAACACTTGTCCACTACCGAAGGAAACGGGGCGACAGGGCGAGGATGGAAGGGTTTTGGGGTCGAGGTAAAGATTGGAACAGCGGGGATTTTTCTCATGATTACAGCGAGATGGTGACAAGTGCATGGTGCCATGTGTTTAGACAGTCCGCTTTTTATTTTTTTCTTAAGGAGGAGGAAGCTGTGGGTGGAGGCAAGAATACTTTATAACATCAGTGATTCAGCGGTGTCTACGTTCGATTGTTTGGAGTGGTTTTTTTCTCTCTTCCTTTCTTCTCTCTCCCCTCTCCCCTCCCTGGAGGTCGTAGGTATAAAACACGGTATAAGTTAACTATGGGTGAGCTTTAGGTCCTGCAATCGGAAACAGAAGGTCGGCTTATAGAAGCTCCCGTCTTGCGCAGGGTCCGTAATAATGTCTACATAAGACTTGTTTGGGGTGGAGGTATTAAGTACGGGGCAAAGCAAGCCCGGGGGTGGGAGAGGACCACTGCTTCAACCAACAGTGCCGCTGAAGGAGCGGGTCTAAAAATATCCGCACAAATGTGGCGGGTACGACCTTAACTTTGAATGGAGGAAATGACGACCGCACATGTGTACTGTGCAATATATATATATATATGTATGTGTGTGTGTTTACTTGGGGCTTTCTTTCACATACCCATAGCCACACGCATACAAATGCACACAGATGCGTACGCGCGCACACGCACGCACGCACCCACCCCATTAAAGCGAGAGAGAGAGATGGGGGTAGAGTGAGGGAGAAAGACATTGTAGGCCCTCCTGCCAGCATTTCGAGAGCCTGGGGGTCAGCCGCCATCTGTCGAGGTGACAATCGGCCCCGCACCTCTGTCACGAACTGGGGGCCAGGTTAGTCATTGTCCCCGCGCCAGACAGCAGGTCAAAGACGCATTGCGCATGCCCAGTGTTGAATGTTATTCATGCAACAGCAACCACATCAACAACACCACCAAATAAACAACAACAACAACAAATTAAAACAGAAGGACGGAAGAAATGAATGAAATGGAGAGAAAAAAAAACGATATTTGTGCGGTATTTCTGCTCAGCTCAGAGACTACTCGTGTTCACATCGCAGACAGAAGACCGTTATATCGTCGTGGTCGTTGTTCTTACGGATGTGATGATGTTTGTTCACGGACTTGTATTACATGCACGTCCGTGTGTTTGTTGGTGTATAAAGGGAAGATGACTGAGCGTACCCTGTCTGTGCACCTTTCTTTCCCTCCTCCATCCTCCTGGAGGGAGTCAGTCCTACCGAAGACTTTTTTTTTTTTTTTGTAAAAAGCGAGTAGCGAGACTCCATGGTGTTGTCTGCGCAGACGACACGTTAAGACGTCATAAGAAAAGGCCCGAGAGCCGCTTGATATGTGACCTCCATTTCAGGAGGAAAATACCGTTGCACTCGAATCAAACGGCCGGCTGGGCTCCTAATCAAACCGAGCCCCACCAAAATCCCGACATTTTAAGACCCTTCACGCAATGCAGCTGTTACCAGGTCTCGGCTGGAGACAGGGGACTGTGCGGGGGAGGCTTGGAGGGGGGGGGGTGACGGCTATATAATTCTTTTCTTTACCTGAACCAAGTGTCCTTGATGTTACCTGCACCCGAAATTTAATTGTCCCTACCGACAGCTGAGAGTGTATGATGTGGGTTTTTTTTTAATCCCTTCCAGGCCAGACGTGATTTTAAAAAAAAAAGTGGTTGGCGCCGGTGGTGTTGGAGCAGCTTGCAGGCAAGACTGGGGCTGGGGTACAAGGAGGTACAAAAACTGACGTAGGTGATGGCAGGTGGGGGAGGGTAGGAAAGAGAGAGGTAGGTGAGCGGTTCTCGTTAACCCTTTGCCAACCCGTTTTTACTTGGTTGCCCCGTTGCTCACCTGAGCCCTCCTTAGAACCTTGCATCTACCGAGCCCACAGTTTGACTGTAAGATTTGAAAGTGAATTATCTTGATGATCTTTTTTTTCTTTTTTACTGTGTACGTATGTGCGTGAATGTGTGCGTGTGTGGGGGGGGGAGAGAAAAAGCATGTCTATGTGCCTGCGTGGGTGGGGGTGTGAAAGTGAGAGAGAAAGTCTGTGTGCGTGCGCTTCACAACTCTACGCGTGCATCAAGACCTTTTTTTAACCGGACAGATATGGACAAACGTTTGACCAAGTCAGCAACATTTTTGCATGATATTTATAAAAAAAAACCTTTTTGGATGATGTTTATATAAAAACTGCTCTATTTGGTCAGACGTTCGTTCATATTTGATCCGTAAACAAAAAAAATCCCTTAACGACCACGTACCGCCCTCTTTGCACGTGCACGTTCGTCTGCTGTGTACCTTATACACAGCCTTGGGATCTGTTGCTACGTACAGTGAACTGAGGGTCAATATAAACAACAGCAGTACACAGACGTCACTCACCGAGGGCTGCAAGGAGCAAAACGCTACATTAGGACTTCGGATAGACAGAGCTTAGTGGTTAAAGCTCCATCCAAGACTAGGCAATATTTCTGAGGATTAGCACTTTTCTACCTCCCTCCCTCTCTCTCTCTGTCTGTCCTGCCCTCCCTCCCTCCCTGGAAGCAACAGCTGGTTACGTGGCTCGGCGTGGGGAGGGAGAAGGACGTGACGACGCCGGGTTAACAACCCACAGGTACTTGAGATGAAGCGGGTGGGTGGGAAGGGAGAGAGAAACAGGCAATGCAGTGTTGAACAGGAAGGACTGAAAAACCTGAAGAAAGTAGACGAGAAAAGGAAAACGACGACACAAAGGACGAAGAAAGTGAAAATGAAGATAAAGAAATCTTTATTATTTCTTTTTTGAGATCCTCGGGAGCGTTTGTTCCGTCATCGTAACGGCGTTATCTCTTGTTTTCTCTCTCTCTCTCTCTCTTCATCACTCCCTCCCGCCTATCCACATGCACGATCACAAAGACGATATAACACACACACACACACACACACACACACACACACACACACACACACACACACACACACAGAGGGAGAGAAATACGTTTCACTGACCATTATTCGTTGAAGGTATAATTGATACCTCGATACTTTATATACAAGTCTCTCGGGAAAAAAAATGTAAATATCCATTAAAGTGTAGGGAGAGGAGAGATGGAGGGCATGCTTTGACATCGGCGCCTTCCCTTGCAATCTGAGTCTTACAAGGGTCGTATCGTGAATACAAGGAGGGGACCTTGGCTGGAACAGTACAGTGAGAGAGAGAGTGTGTGTGTGTGTGTGATTGGGAATGCTATAAGACATGTCATCACACTATATCATTATTAAAAAAACCATTGCTTGTTATGTATGTTACAGGCGATGCTGAAGACACTCCGGACTTTCTCCGGCAACAGGAATTGTGAACTCCGCTCCCGTGAGCTTCTTTTTCACACGAGCTGTCCGACTGCTCCCTGTTTCCTTTTGAGACTGACTTCACACTGAGGAATTTGACAGGAAACGGTCTAACCCCTACAGGGTGTGTGAGAAAGAGAGAGAGAAAGAGAAAGAAAGAGAGAGAGAGAAAGTGTGTGTGTGTTTAATATTGAGTGAAACAAGAGGAAAGAGATCAAATGTTTGTCTTCATACACAGTAAACATATCAAACCAAATTCAAACCACATTCTAACCATAATTGAAATATTTTCAAATGTTTACAATATTACAGTACATTTATTTTTTACGCAAACTTTGTTTCTCTTTTCACAGAGAACTTTCTAATTGAAACTTTTGGAACCCTTTTGTATATAGTGTTACGTTCCACAAGCAAGTTATAGCCTTGTATATAGCTCTGTGTTCCACAAGCAAGTTATAGCCTTGTATTTAGCTCTGTGTTCCACAAGCCAGTTATAGCCTTGTATATAGCTCTGTGTTCCACAAGCCAGTTATAGCCTTGTATTTAGCTCTGTGTTCCACAAGCCAGTTATAGCCTTGTATTTAGCTCTGTGTTCCACAGGCAAGATTCAGCATTGTGTTTAGCTCTGTGTTACACAGGCAAGTTATGAATTTGTATATACATGTAGATTTTATCCCAAAGCAAGTTATAGCCTTGTATTTAGCTCTGTGTTCCACAAGCCAGTTATAGCCTTGTATATAGCTCTGTGTTCCACAAGCCAGTTATAGCCTTGTATTTAGCTCTGTGTTCCACAAGCCAGTTATAGCCTTGTATTTAGCTCTGTGTTCCACAGGCAAGATTCAGCATTGTGTTTAGCTCTGTGTTACACAGGCAAGTTATGAATTTGTATATACATGTAGATTTTATCCCAAAGCAAGTTATAGCCTTGTATTTAGCTCTGTGTTCCACAAGCAGGTTACAACATTGTAGATGGCGATATGTTTAACTCTATTCTTTTGCATATAATATGTTTTATTCTACACACCGTGCTGGGATCGTCTGTTAATGAAAGCCGGATTGTTAATTAAAAGCATTAATGCAAAAAAATGATAATGAAATGACGACGAGTTTTAGGTGATCTGGTTAACAGTTTGTGAATATTCTCGTTAACATTCCGAAAAACAGTTGAATCGGTTTGCAGCTGAAACATCCGATAAGAAAGTTATTTGAATAACAACAAAGACACACTATTTGTTTTTTCATTCAATGCAAATCAAGCCAGTTTGTTGTCATCTAAACAGAAAGTAAAACTCATTTCAATCGTGATTACAGGCTGTCACAAACGTGTTGGGGTTTGACACTACAGCGGTTGCTTTAAAAAAAAATAAAAACCAGTTATCTTTGTTAAATGATGAAAGTGATATGACACTGTTAGAAGATAATGATGTTGTTAAGATTTCATGTTAGAGCGAACAACCGTCTTGTATATTGCAGGTTATACATGTGATGTGACGCGTGATGTGATGTGGACAGTTGTGATTGTGTGATTCACGAAGGTGACTGTGAAAGCTGTGGCTCTCAGGTCTCTGTGTTTCTAGGGCAGCACGAGTGTTTCTTTCCAGTTGTTGGCGTTTGAAAGCAGATGATATTTCTGTTTACCCCGAACATAATTTTAACAAAAATGTCTTTGAATAATGTCATGATCGATCTGTCATTCGAAATGACACAAAACACATTTATGCATAGATATAGGTATTGATCTCTCTAAAACATTTTTGATGTGGGGTATTTACTATACATATATATATATATATATAAAAGATGGATGTGCTTGAAAAATATCAAATCCAAATTCCCAAAGCACGCGGAAACCTTTCTGACAATACCCTGCGTTCAGAAAAAGGCAAGTGCTTGAGAATTTTGTCTTCCATTGTAAGTGTATCAAACGGTTGCAGCCTCCGTTATGATACTGTCTGCAAGTCCAGTCCTGATTTTTGTAACGAGCGTGCAGTTCTGTTTTTTCACGAGTTGCGTTTCGTTTGCACGACGCCTTTTGATGTCAGCCGCTTGCACCTGGAGCGTGGCCGCCTCGCACGTGTCCCAAGAAACAATATTCATTCTTTGAACCAACGAACCCCAGCTAGCAATAACAGCAAATATAGACAAAGTCTTACGGACATGCTCAACATTTTCGTTACAATAAAATATAGTAGTTCACATTTTACTTTTGACTTTTTGGTGGGTGGGTGGGTGGGTGGGTGGGTGGAACAAGCACAAGAAATAAATCCCGAAAGATATGAGATACCTACTGTGGCTGTCGTTAAAATCATTTTCTTCAATAACTATCTTAAGTATACTGTTAATTTAAGTTTTTTGGAGTAACTTGCTAAAGCCAAAAAAAAAAAAGCAAGGATATGATCAAGAACAGTCCATCCCCAGCGCCTCTGTCGGCACGCCTGGGGGAAATCAGTACTGAAAACTAAAGCCCTTTGTGTGTGTGTGTGTGTGTGTGTGTGTGTGTGTGTGTGTGTGTGTGTGTGTGTGTGTGTGTGTGTGTGTTGTACTCGCAGCAAAATGTTGAGGGTCTTAAGGGAGGAAATCTGGCGATAATGCGTTATGTAGCCGAGATTTCAGCCGCTTGGTCGTCTGAGAAACAACAGATGTTATGACAGGTGATATGACGAGACAAAAACGAATTGGAAATACATCTCTCTCTCTTTCTCTCTCTCTCTAAGTAAATGTGTTAACACCAAGTGTGTGTGGGTGCGTGAGTGTGTTTCACTCACACTTTCCTCCATTCGTTTTTTTTTAATTAAACAATCTTCTGTACATGTCTCGTCATAAGTTGCTTTACTCTCTCATGAAGCAAAAAATGTGCACCTTGATTATTGCAGATAATTAGAATAATTTGTCCTAATTTCCCACACATCTAGATAACTGGCGATAAAGATAAGATCCTCTTGGGTCTTAACCGCACAGCGCAGCCTGTAAAAAAAGTGAGGACCTACACCAAGGAGACTGGCGGCTCACTGGGTTGGTGGGTGGGTGGGTAAGAGAGGTGGGCACCTGTGAAACTATTTCAGCTTTTCAGCACTGTTCAGTTCAGATGTTCAGTGAGCCAATCTTTCTCTGTACACAACGTTTATAACCTGCGTTTTCCTTGCGTGCGAATGAATAGTTGGTTTTAATGTAGTCAGAGCCTTTTTCCGCAGTTAGAACCAGTTTGCTGTCACGTTCTCTTTTTTGCCCCCTTGCCCCCCCAAAACAACTTTTTACTGCCTTCGCTCGGTCGCTTCACCTGACAGTTGCTTTTATCCGCCATTCAATTCGTCCGCCAGTTACTGTTATAAATATCACGAGCCACTTGCAACTTTGACCACCTGTTCTATTTGACTGAAGACATGCCAAACGGGCTCACAAACATGTAGAAATACTTAAAAAAAATTAATTGTACAAACATTGTACTTATTCATTTATAATACTGTTGCGGAGTGGTTGGACTCTTAAGTTATATTTTGCTTCAATTCAACGCCATTTTTTTTTTTACTGTACCACTTTGTAATTTTATTCCCGGCATCATAGTATGATGTAACCTAGTTCTCTGAATGGTTATGCGTGTATTTTTATGTTTTAGTGTTGTATCAACTAAAATTATTTCATTCCTAAGGAAATGCAAAGTGCCTTGTGTACTATTTGACTAATTTATTTTGCTTTTCATTTAATTTATACCTTGTTTTGTACAAGCTTCTTGGATAGGACCGCGGTTTTGATAACACCTGTATATTGTGGGTCATCACAACCTGTCTTATTCTTACGGTCATTGGAACTTTTCGGTCTGCGGAAAATAATGTCAACAAATGTCAAAGCTTGGCTGAGCTAGCTGCACCCTTCATGTACGTCCATGCAGTTATGACAATTATTTTCTAGTCTATATTTTGCAATTTATTTGCACATAACTCTGCCAAGAGTCTATTTTTTATAGACATGGTCTATTGTGTCATTATTTTTAGAACGTCTATTTTTACCTTTAAATGATGTCAGGAATGTTTGAGAGAATGGTGGCACACATTTGTTGGCTCTTCGCAGTCGACAGTTGCAGAACTACAGGAAGTAAAGTCAGTCTCCTGACTCCAGTTGTGTTCGGATGGTTATGTGCCAAAAGCAAGGTCTGTGCTCTAATCTTTACCATCATTGCAATCTTCACTGTGTTCAGTGCTGCCACTGCTTTTTAAGTGGACTGTGCGTTTTTTTGTTGTTTTTTTTTAAAGCTATTTCACTAGTTGACTTTTATTTTCTGGGGTTTAGTTGGGTGAACACGTAGCCTGCTGCGCAATGTCAAAGTTTTTAAGATAAGAGAATTTATTTCCCAAGTGGAACAAGAATTTTTTGATACTATAAAATTTTTTCATATGACATTAACTGTAGCTTTAAAAGTGATTTGACCTAATGTTTGAATTTAATGATGTTTTATGCTTTTTTTTTTTTTTTTGGTTAACAAGCAAAATGATTAGTTGATGGGAACCATTCCTACGTGCATTGATACATTCTCACTTCCGCTATACATTCCAAACTGTGCCTTCCTATTCCAACCTGTGCTTCCAACCTCCAGCTTATGACTACCCATAGTGTCTTCCGTATTTTCACATGTAGCTCCCACCGTAATTCTTTTTTTTTTTCAAATGCCTTTACATTCCAGATCTCGGTTTTGATCTCCGAGTAGAACTGTTAGCCTCTAACAAGACGCCAGGGGGAAAATGCGAGAAACTTCTTACTTGAAATTGATATGGTTATGTACAGTGTATTTTCTATTGGATAGGTAATTTGTACTGTTGTTTTTATAACTATTTTATTGTTGTTTTCTACATTATATTGATCTAATAAATGAACAAGCCTAAAAACATTACTATTCTGATGTTCTGTGCTTGTATGTAGAAAGTCTGTCCGCGTGAATGTCCATACGTGTGTGCGCGCGTGCGTGCATGCGAGTATATATATATATATATGTGAGAGAGAGAGAGAGAGGAAAAAAAAAACTTATTTAATATTCCCACTTCACAGCAAAAACCGATGTTAGCATGTGTCCCCGAAATATATAAATATATATATATAGTGTATACACTTAAAATACCTATACATATAAATTTCAAATGTATTCATAATTTTAGACATGCAAAAAACAGCAGAAAAGCGAGAGGCATATAATCATTGAATATTAGTTCTAAGTACGAACATCAAAAGTTTCGTAGATGTAACTGGTTACCCGATGTCTTTCGTCATTTCCGTGTACTGGCTTTTAGCCAGTGATAGAAACAAGCAGAAGGTAGAAGGATACTGAACTTTTCTCGGGGCTATAAAGTAATATCTGGACATAAGAACATGAAGTGCGCTGATGTCGACAAAAAAGACATATTAGAATGTTGACATCACAATGGTTGATTGATAACAAAGCGTGTAGATGTGGCTTGAGGCATGTAATGCCAAGCTCAGATCGAATAAACTTTTAAAAATCATTTAGGTTGGGGCAAGAGGATATCACTATTTTTATTATATGTATGCATGTTTGAACCTATATATATATATAATATACACACACACGAAAATACCCAAAGTGATTTTCACCTGGATCTGGTCGACTTGGCTGTTGACTTGACAATCTTTGTGCTACTTGTTGACAATCAAGAACAATATACCCACACCGTGAAATTCTTCAGGTATATCTCTTAGGAAAGAAAGAAAGAATGAAAGAATTTGAGGGAGCGAGAGAAATAAGAGACAGAGGACAACTGACAGATGAATGAAGCTGTTTTTGAGTGACGTCATTCAAATCAAAAGTCCCATTCCAATGGTAGGGGGTGCGCGGTCTGGTCAGTCCTTATAAAGATCTCCAAAAACGCAGTTTTTTTTCTTGTGTGTGTGTGTTTTGTTTTCGAATGACTGGACTGAAAAGTCAGTGCAAGATATTACCTTTTTATTCTTATGTTATAGGCTGTAAACAAAAGCTTACATCGACCATGTCACGTTGTGAAAAATTAATATCCAAGCTACCAAAACAAACGTAGAATAAATATGTCCTTTCGCCGATCCTTTCTCCTTTCTGGTGGGATAGGCGGGAGGGGAAAAAAAGTGGTCAAAGGGAGCTAACCCTTACTAACTATTACACGCTTTATTTAAAGAGTAGTTCCCCTTATTTAAAAAAAAAACCCCCAAAACATAATAAACCAACAAACATACACTGTCTCGGATATTGGTTGGAACGATAGCACGTCCTCTCTGGTCATACCAAAACCTACACCAGAAGTGAACCCTTAGTGGCGTTTAAGCATGAAAAGTTGAAATGATTTGAACACTGCCACAAGGTATGAGCTGGGCATAGAGTGACTGTGTACAACTTCCTGGCAGTTAGGGACAGTCTTCCATTGAGTGGAGCCCACATTGGATTATTTTTCAGTTTTCACCTACAGACAAACATGACCTTTATTGTAAATTCAAAATGAAATGTCTGTACACTCAAAATGAAATGTGGCCTAATTCATTTACGAAAACTTGGCCTCTAGAATTTCTATCTTTCAGCAATCCCAGTGTTTTACCCAGCCCCCTCACCCATTCCCATCTCCACATTTGTGAATGTCCACAAATTTACACATTTCTACATGAATAGAATCTTTCTCGTACACACACACACACACACATATTCTCTCGTTGCTTTCTTTCTACAAATCAAACACATAGCAATGGGGGGGGGGGAATCAACTTTATTTATGCAAGCTGCCTACAAAACAATTTAGCCTCATATCTCATTCTATTGTAAGAATGGAAGAAAGGGGGTGTTACTTCCTTTCTCACAGAAAAAGTCATTGCAATCTGAGAGTTAAGAAACAAAGACATTAAAAGTCCAAGGAAAACTAGATATCCTGCTTTTTCTGAGTAACTTTTATTCTGCTGCCTTGGATATTTCCATTGTCCCTTCAATTATACTCAAGGTTAATTATTTTAATTAGGGACAGGGTTAGCTATTTTAAATCAAAGTCTCAAGGTAAAAGATATTACCCTCTCCAAAACATATTTCTAAAATGTTTTAAAACACAAAGTCTGGATATTACTAATATTTTTTGCATGCAAAGCCAGAGATCTTGAAAAAGTTAACCCAGTCTCATTTCCTCATAACCCAGGTCTGAAAAAGGAAAAATAATATAAAAAAAACAGGAAGAAACAGCACAGATGATTATGATCACTGTTTTACATTTGTAATAATGTCTGTCCAGACCTGTATTTTGTTTAAGGTTAATTAATCTGTGCATGGGAAACGAGACAGGACCCTGAAAAAAAAGACTAGAAGACAAAAACCAAAATTTGTATCAAAATCTTGAAAAACATGGAAAATATCAACTGGTGTATTATTCCAAAAGCCATCCAATAAAATTCAAACTGAAAAAACAAAGATTTTTTATAGTGATGCACTGATATGATAGTAAAAGTCATCAGCTAATAGCAGAACAAATTACACAAAGCCATCCATGCAGACTGTTTTAGATCTGTGACTGAAAAAATTAAACTCAACATAGCATTATCACAAATGTGGTGTACTAGTAGTTGTAACAATAATAAAGAGCTTCTGCTCCTAAGTTTGCAGTGCTATATTTAGTCACACACAAACAAAACGGCATTAGAAGTTTCTCTTTTTTCTCTACTAAAACGATATGATGAGAAAGTTATCTCCATAACATTCTGAACCAGCAACTGACACCTCTACTGGCTATAGGAGGCAATGTACTGACAAAAGCAAAATCCACAATGCGCTAAGGTCTGTCTCAAAGCCACAAAGTCCTGTCTGTGAGTCTAGAAGCCGTATCTCAATACCAGACATCATATTATAATTTACACACAATTTTGGCACTAGGACTATCTCCCAGCCTTGAAGAAAACAGTGATGGAAAAATGGGAATCATTTACTAGTTACCCTGTGTCTTGCATATAGCAATCTGATATTTTTCCAAGCAAGCATGAAAAATGCATGTAGACACCAAACTAGGTTAGACAGCAGATTCCACATCCATCCTCTCATTCTACCTTCTCCCTTCCCTAAAGCCATTGCAGATGGTTTGGAAAATATGTGTTTCATGAAGAACAAAGACTGTATTGTGGAAAACAAGTGTAAACAGGTTCCATATGTAAAGAAAGAACAGCCTGAGGTCAGATCAGAACTCAGGATACCTGCTAAGCTGGTGACAAGCACCAAGCCACTGCATCCTCAGGAATAGTGAAAATGTCTCCCATGGCAACTTAGCAATTGAAATGGGGCTCATCATCACTATTTACTCTTCAGTGTAACATTTCCTCACCATTTGGGGTAGGTGGCAAATCAATGATTTATTTACATTTATTCTTGTTACTGTTTACATAATTAAAGGCTTAGAATAAATAAAAACAGATATTTTAGACTATGCTTTGATGGGACAACTGAAGTTAGGGATAAGTAATGTCCAACCTCTTTACTGAACCATGGTAAGCCAACAGACCTATGTTTCTTTACATGTTTCTTAAGTATTCAGCATGCTGACTTGTTTAAGTTAGTTTCTAATTTTAAGACTTCTGACAGTACACATCTTCTTTTATGTACAAGGCACGACACACATACTGAGCCAACTGAATTACAAAATCTTGCCAGAGAATAACGAACCCAAAACATTCACAAGACTGTTGTGGGAATCTGACCAGAGTACAGGGGGAGATAAATACTTGCAGGAGCAGAAAACATTAACAAAGAATGGTTGCACCCAGCATATCCTAAAGACAGAAATAACCATGACATTTTTCCTCCATAATATATTCTTCAAGTGCTAAGAACTTTTCTTCGGTCTATTAATGCAGTGTATGGCACTACTTTAGACTACATCCTGATACCATCTGTAAAGACATCCTTATTCAAGTCTATTTGATGTCGTTCTATTTTGGCTCCCAAAATTGATTTGAAAAGATTATCTTCAAATTGTGATTATCTTTAAGTTGACCTAAATGCAGAACAAATGTCAAACAATTGTTGCTACAAATAGTACTTTATAGCAGAGGTTTTCAAACTGTGGTACGCGAAGGTATGACAGGTGGTACCATGCGTCAAAATAAAAGAATGTGTATATATATATATTTTACAGGGGCTGTATGTAGAGTTGGGAGGTGGTACTCGGTCAATTCGAATTTTCGAAAGTGGTACGCGTCTGGAAAAGTTTGAAAACCTCATTTTTATAGAACAGGTCCAAAGTAGTAGTTACATGGTAGGAACCTTGCTCAGAAGGAATGCTGATCATCACTGATCACAGTTTAGCCCTTAATTAGTAAAAGACCTGTTCCAAACCCAGTTTGAGTTTTTGGTTGTAAACTAGGTTAAGGTATAAAAGAAAGTTTCCACCAAGTGCTACAGGTACTGTTCATCTGCTAGTCTATCCTTGCACCTGATTAGCACAGCTCTCATGTCTAAAGAGACTAACATTATGTTAACTACTAGCAACAGTACAAAGACATGCAATGGTACCTTACAAGAGTGCAAAACAGCAACAGTATGATTGCTTCGTATGTAACAAACATGCATGATAGAACTTGTCAAAGTAGAATAAATATTACAGATGTATAGACTAATTTATAGACAATGATATGAAAGTAGTTATAGTAAACAATCTGGAGAGGAACATAGAATGCCCAATGCTTGTGTCTACAAAAGACATGTCAGCAATGCTTTTCCTTGCCATCGATTTTGTCTCTTTTATTGCTAAAATAATAAGAAAGGCAACTACAAATTGATCTGCAACTTCATTCACACTTGGGAATATCCATCTTTGATGAGTCAGATACATGTTTAGGCAAATTAAAAAATAGAACTTTGATCATCAATTAACATGAAACAGTTGGAAGTTGATAGGTTTTATTAAGAATGAACCTGTGACTGCCTGAAAACAGGTTCTGAGAAGGATTGCTCAACTGATAACTCAGTATGTGAATTACACTGGTTTAGCTATGTTTGTTGCTAGTTGCTTTAGGTCTTTCTTTTATCTGGAATCTTGGTTGTAGTTTCTTCCCCTTTAAAAAGATTGTAATATAACATTTAAAAGATCAGTTTATTCAAGAAAGGAAACAAGATATGTGTATATAGAAATAATATCTCCATTACTCATGCAGTCTGTTACTGCATGTTTAAATAATATTTTGGTTTATACAATTAATACATTTGTCCCCTGCCCTTAGATCTTAATAAAATTTAGGGTAAGCTGGCATCAGTTCCCAATTAAACAAGGATAGATTAACCTAGAGATTTGAGAACATGTCCGTTGTGTAACTGAGATGAGGTAGGCGATGAATTTCATTATATCCACTCTTTGTTAACTGTTTTGCATGAAGTGCTGCTTCCAGGGTATTTTGTGCATCACCAGAAGCATTTAAATGCTACAAGCTGATGAACAGTAAACCTAATAGCAGACAATTTATTTGTCTTGCACTGTCACTTTAAGTAATTATATACTCCTTTATGTCTATGTTTTTAGGACAATGTAGCTATCTTATGATGAGAACATCTTGTTCTTGCCATACTGTTGCCACTGCAGTTTGCAAAATGTAATGTACATATAGGATTGAATGTGATATATTTCTACTCTCTTGCTGTTTATGGCTATAAATGCCATTCTGGGCTTAAAGGCAAATAAAGATATCAAAAAAAGTTCAAAGGCAAAAAAGAACCTGTTATCGTAAATCCACTGGTTATAAATGACAAGCAAAGTTTTATGATGTTAAATTTGAATGAAAAGCAAACAAGATCACCTCAAAAAAAAAATTATTTGCCCTTTGGGAGCACCAAGACTAAATATTGTGACAGACAGCCCACAAAATCCATGTACATCTCCACGCACAGTTTCAAAATGGAGGAGAACATGGTAATCTAGCCAGTTGCAGCATACCCCCCCCCCCTCTTTCAAAAAAACCTCCCTAACCACAAAGCCATTCGACCTACCGACTTATGTACAGGCCCTTCAGACTGACATACGATGCCATGAACAAATGAAGATTCTGGATGACATATTACAGCAAGACATCCAAATCCACAAATCCACTGTCTATGAAAAAACAATAAAGGCAATTCAAATAAACAAGCACAGAACTTCAAATTATGTGCTGATATGAAAAGAATTTGCACAGAAAATGCAAGTTTGATTTCAAATTTTCTATATTATATAGCATTCTGCAGTTAATCTTTTCTCTTAAATCAATGTTGGCACACTGGTATTCAAACAGTCAATCAAAAAACATGTATGTGAGACAAAGCAACATCTCAAACTGTCAATCAATAACATATGTCTTGTATCTGTGATGAAGCAATATTTCAAACTAGTCATCCCTTCCTCCTCTGCTTAAATTTTCATACATCTACGACAGACTAGGATGCTAAGGCATTTTACCATAGCCAAGCTTCAAGTCAGTTACCAGCTACACCCACCAAACAACTACAGACACTCAATACAAATGTGTAAATATGGCCATATGCACTTCAGTTTAAAACAATTTTATCATTATGAAGAAAGCCTGAAACATAAGCTTGTAAATATCAGCATGCTGACACACTCCCACATATTCAGCTCCATGCAGTCTGTTATATATGAAAGCATAAGCCATGCAGCTAGCTGGATGAACAGAAAAATGTGGAATGCCATTAAGCCCAAAAGATCACTAGCTCTGCAAAAGCAGCTTAAAAGTCAGTGGACATCTGTAATCCGACTGTGTAAGTCATTGCTAAGAAGCAAGTCAGAACTAAGAAATGTAAGATATATCAAATCTATTTAAATATTAATTGCATCTCAAAAAATACTGAGCTGGGCATCATAATTCAACAAAAAAAAAAAAGAGTAATACAGATCAAATGAAATACTGAGATTTTCAAATGTCCAGTATGTCCAAGCAAAACTAACTTCTTGGTATAACACTAAGTGCACCAAATAGGAACTTTTCCCTCCCTGAACCTCATTTACATGAAGAAGTTTCAAAAACTACAATTTAACTTCCTACCACTTAGCTCAAAGATATCATTAAAATAATCTGCACAATTCCTATCCACCTCAAGCCAATTCAACGCATCTCAAATTTTCTTTGAGGGAGTGGGTTTGAGTCAATTCCATCAACCACCTCTTATCCTTACTTCAAATATGGATTTATACTTTATACCCAAAACGGTACTTTGTTCAAGAAATGAAATCATATTGTCACCTTATCCAACTGTTAATTGTGGAAAGTGAAAATAGCAGACTAAATGAAAGCTTTAAGTCCATCAAATTTATTCTGCAAACTGGAGCTTAAGTAGAACTGGACAAAAACAAAACAACTGCTTTTTACAGAAAAGATTAGAAAACAGAATTACAGCATTTAAGCCAGGTATGCGAGTTTGACATTTGCACATAAAAACAGTTGCTATTACATTTGGACGTATGGTCATTAAACAGTTGCAATGGTGCCTCATTCTCAGTCACTTATTAAACTGACTGAGCTACAAGACAATCATCATACAAAACATCCTGCACTGCGATATTTTCTGAATTTGCATGCTCCAAAGAAACTGAACCCAGTAACCTATAGTATGTGGCCTTCACTGGAACTATCTCCCACTACCAAACTCCCAGAACTTCCCAGCTATCACACTTAACTTTGCATATTAAAGAAAACATTCACTCAAGAACACTTTCTACAAATCAACTTTCTGGAGGAAAAAGAGTACTCCCATGCAACTGAAGTTTAAAAAAATCCTGTACACTGCAAAAACATTTTATAAATTTAAAAGATCTTCAATGGATTTTTGACGAGAAAATTCCTCAAAGCATCGTTTGCCATCCATATACTGCTGGACCCCTTCATCAACGTCTTCTTGACACAAGTCAGTGCTGAATGATGGAAGGCGAACTCGACCTCTTGTTTCAGCCAACCTGAAGATCAAACAAATCTCCTAAGAATAAAACATGAAACAGGTCTTGATGTAGCAAAACTCTCTAAACACATGCAAATAAAAAATACTAGTAATTGCTGTTGGACTGACAAAAACCTAGTTTGACATTGGGGAATCTCCCTAGATTCTAAAACCAATGACCACTGTCTGTGTGGACTGTGCACGTGTTTGTGGAATAGGGTGTTTGTGGGATAGGTACATGTTTTGTGAACAGATGAAAAGGTGCTAATCATCTGGGTTTTTTTTTTAATGTCTTGCAAGGGGGTGAGTGGGTGGTGGGAGGGAATTGGAACATCTAGGTGACACTTTTTTTTGGATGAACTATACAACTGCTGCTTTGAAAAAGTGCAGTTATTAAAAAAGATGGTAAGTATAAAACAGACACAGCATGACATAAAGCTAAAAGCAAGCTGCATGTTTGCCTTTACAACAATTCAATCGGTAAACTAACACAGCAAGCTCACTTTGAAAAAGAGTCTTCCAGGTTTTCATCATCACTTGTATCCACTGAAGTCTGCTGGCAGCATGGCACTCCAGTTATAAGTGAAGGCTTGGAATAATCATAATCTAAAAAGTAGCCAAAAGAAGATACACATACACATGCACAAGCACATAAATGCGCACGCACACACACACACACACAAACATATACACTTTCATGTTTTTGCCAAAATATGGAGAAATATGTTTAGTTCTTGCTGACATACAACTTAAGTATATCTCTACACGAGCCTTTAGCCAAATTACACAGAAAAAAGTTATAAAGACAGTGACTATACCATGCTAAAGTTTGGGAGCTTCTTATGGTCCTTTAACCACTCAACGAAACCAGAAGGATAATGGGTAAAAACTTCTCCATGGAGCTACCGTTAATATATTTATTCCCTTCCATCACTTGACATATCTTTAAAACCCTTTTAAAAAAAACCTGCATATCAGAATTTTTACTCCTGAATATTTACCTGTGAATGAATCTGAAAAAGGTGATAGTGAGGTAGTAATAGGTGTTGCAGGAGTTTCCACTGAGCGCTGTATATGTGGCACTGATGGCTGGGTTACCTGCAAACAAAATACAAAGCATGAGGCAAATAACACTCTTGATGATTGTAAGAACTACAGTCATAGCTATCATTACTTCCTTTATGCTGTCAAAGTCAAAAAGCTCAGCACTTTAAGAAGTACTGTGCTGTATCATGGCTTGTCTCTGGATGCACTGATAAACCCTTATAGGCTGAAGAACAAATGCACAGTATGACAGACTCTATATTACGCCTACACATGAATGATAAAAGACTTCATTCAAGTCACTCCCTCTAGCATGTCCATGTTCAATTAACTGTAATTTGCCTACTCCTTTGGAACAGAAGTATTTAGGTATGTTACTTATAACTACTTCTAAATGTATCACATTTACTACTTATTTACCTAAGCAGGGGGAATGGCAGTGAAGAGTATGAAGACTTTTTGAAAGCCAAAATGATATTCATATCTAATAAAATGTTAACTCAATTTAAAATTTACTTTCAATTCCTTTGGCGGTTACAAGTTTTATCAGTCTATTCATTTTCCCTATTTTATGTAGCTTTTACTACACGAGAACAATAAAAACTTTTCCCTCACAAAAATACTTCTTATTATATATAAAAATTTCTTCTCTTTTTAAATTAGTTTGTCTCAGTTGAAGTTACTTAGATAGAGCTCCTTGAAATCTACACAAGACTGACCCAAACACATCATGCGCTCATATTTCCCGTGTGCTGCAATTTAACATTAAGTTTGACTGAGTCTGTGTCATGAACGTCTTGATGTAGTCTGAAGCAAAACAAAAGCAAAAATAAAAGAACCTGTTTCTTTTGCTCTTTGCGGACCTTCTTGTTCTGTTGATCACACCAGCGTTCTTGGGCCACTGTAAAAGCTTGCCACACTGTCAGAGTCACAGCCTGGGCCTGACCAACAACAACAACAAAAATGGTCTTAAGATTCAACAGGGGCATGAAATACAAGACAAAAAATGGATTTTCAGCACATAAGCTAAGCTTGTAGTAAGTAATGGTTTTTATGTCTTGTTTTGACATCAGATATCATAAACATTACCACAAATTACATGCTCTTGGCTTCCTTAAACACTGTTGTCTGTTCTGTTTTTTTAAATATTTTATATTGAGTGGGAAATTATAAATTATCTTTAGTTCACATCCAGGCTCATACAGTTTCCATTAAGCTTTTATAAAAAAAAATGAGAAAAAGTTTTGCCTCGAAAAAAATTATATTTTAAGACAATCATGCATATTCTAGGCTCCTTTCTAGTAGATCTAATGGTCTTGAACTGGATGCTACAAGTTTAAAACTAAACTATTTTTCAAAACCATCTTTGTGCTATACTGAATATGGTTGTAATAATAAAAATAAAATTCTAGTTTTCTCAGACACCGCTCAAAATGATCAGGACTGAAGTGAACTAAAAGACTAAGATTTAAAGCCAGATCCTATTCTCTATGCCCACTTGCTGTGACAACCTATTAATCCATAGTAATCATAACACTTACTATTTTTCGTTTTGCACACAGGAATGCATGACATTCCATTGTTTCATTTGTAGTATTTCGAGCGATATAAGCAAATACTCTGTCATGGTTTTTGTCAGCAGTGCAAAATGAGATCCTGAAAACAAGTAATATTTATAGGCTGAAACGCATTCTTAACACAAACTGCACAATATGTACTTGAATTATATCCTTAAAACAATGCGTATTCTCAGAAGTGTGTGTTTGAAGAAATATAATTCATGTTAACTAGTACCGAGTCTTGTATTCCTTGAACATGCGCATTTTTTAAATAAATTTTCCTGAATAATTCATTGCCACCATACTCGTATCCACAGTAAAGGCAACTTACAACTTAAACTAATTTCACAAGTGGTTTGTAACATTCCCTTCTAGAAAGAGTAAATAAAAAGTTTTTAATAAAAATAAAGTTATAATAAATAAAATAAAAAACAAATTTTATCCAACATAATTATATAAACAGACCATTCCTATACTTTTTCTTCAAATAACATTAAATAAACATTAAAGATGTATGTAAAGATGCATCTCAGATTTCACAGAACTGCCATAAGCTATATCTTTTTATCTATATAATAAACAATGTCATCACTTAGGAAAAAAGGGGGCCCAGAAAGTGTTGCTTAGTCCAGTCACAACCTACACATTTTATGTCAAACTAAAAAATAAGTAACAAAATGTTTGTCTTTCATTTACCACATCTAAAGTAATCAAGCAGTAGAATTTCTGATCATATCTTATGTTTATGACAGAAATATAACCAATACCACTGTTCCCAACTTACCTATATATCGAAAGATCAAAAAGAATTTCTTTTGTTATGATATCCACCATGTGGAAGCCACGTGAAGATACTCTCAGTGCAACTTTCTTCAACTTTTTGCCAATAGATTTTGCCTTAAAAAAGGTATAAGCACATAAGAAATAACATACAGTGGGTTATTCTCTAAAATTTGTTTTCTGATATCAGCTGATACGGCAAAATTTATTTCCAAAAGAAATGAAAAGTATAAATATTTTATGTAAAAGTTGCTTAAAACAATGAAATACATATAACAGGATTTAAGTGATGTAACATTTGAACGTATATGAAAATACACAAAATCCCTAGAGTAAAAAAAAAAACTAGCCGAGATATTAACGCTATACTTATTTGCTCCACTATGCCTATAATATACATTATAAAAAAAGAAAGAAACAATGCTAGTAAATTGTTAAAAACCATCAACAAAAAATAAAGAATTAATAAAGAGTGATAATGTAGTATAAAACAAATAATTGTCATTATATAAGATGGCTGGTAATATAAAATCAGCCAGTCCACTAAACAAGTGCTGGATTCAGGGTGAACAGTGTTAGCTTACCATAGCAACAATTCTTTGAACAGCTTTTGCACTAATCCCATCACCATAGCTTTCATCATCTTCGATCTCTTCTACCAAGGTGGAGCCCAGATACTTCAGGTAGAAAACCACACCATCATCTCCTGCTACAGGTTGCTTGTTCTCCCCCCAGCCTTCAGGAAGCTCTATCATAAAATGGCTATGATAATTTTTAACATATTAAGAAGTTTTATGACAAAAATAAAGAATTTTTGGTCATCCACATCAGAAATTTTCTTTTTTTTTTTGGTTTTTTGATTAGCAGAATTCAAGTATGGAAATAAAACAAAGTGAAGATGATGTACAAAGATTGTGATTCTGATGTTATTCAAATACACAGTCCACTGTGTTGCTGAAGTACAATGTTTATGGTGCTCTTCCCCGACCTTCTAAGTCAACAGCTTTTAACGACCTTTGATCTCATATCATTTCAAAATATATCCTCCATGAAGAGTGATGATCATATACTATACTATTATTTAGCAACAGTATTTATAATTATTTTTAAATAATAATATTTTTACTATTACTACTACTACTTGTACTAATAATAATTCTACTGCGCATACTTCCCCAACTAACAAGGATGCTCATGGAGTTTCAACAAAATTCTAAGCATTTATAAACACGATATACACTCATGTGTGCACATATCTGTGCATGCACACACACACACACACACACACACATATTATTCCAAACAAATAAACTTATTTCACCAAAACACCATACACTTCTGTCCAATGATCAGCCAAAACAAAGAATGTCTCACACTCAAAAAAGAAACTGACAAAAAAATATATAAAAAGTGTCACTGTCAGGGCTGGCATTTAGATTGGAAATGATAAATAATTTAGATAGTTAAAGTTTTAAACACCATTTATGTAATAATGTAATAATAACTTAATTGCGAAAACAGTAATAGTGAATGGTCATTTGATTGAAAATGTTTTTTATGTCCCAATTTTAAATCCTAAATTTGACCTTTATTAAAAAGATACAGCAAGAACATTCATAACAATAACAAAACCCAGCTACAGTGAAAATGTATAATGTGTAATGACAACCATATTTAGAAAACTAAATTTAAATTGACATACTTTTAGTAATAGACTTTTCCATCTTTGAAATAACCTGAGTTCAGAAATAAAACCTTTACAAAGAATTAACTCTTTCACAAATCATCTGGACATGATGAAAAGCAATGCCAATTGTGCGCCGATCAGACCTATGAAAACTAAGACATTCTCTAACCTCAAACTCCTATTATTACTTTTTGAAGTCATTCTAGAGCATCTGCCTACTAGTTCAGTAAGAAATAAAGTCCACAACAAGTTCATTTTGTTTAACCACGACTATTCACTACTCGACGCACTGCTTTTTAAATTTCTGACGATGACAACGATTAATTGGGTGTCAGACTATGAGAATTTGCTAGAAACATTCTTGCATTTTTTCAAACATGAGATAAATATTGTCAGTTAGCGTGGTGTATGCAACGGCGCCAGCATCGCATTCCAGTGTAATAGCTGTTGGCACCAGTTGATTCTGCGAGACATTCTCCAAGAATCTGGAATTTAGCAAGTGACGTCGTCATATGGCAATGTGCGGATCCAGAACCACACCTTAGACCAGTGAGTCATCGCTGACAGACAAACACGTACAATGATAAAAAGAACAAACGCTAGATCGTAACTGACTGGTTTTTAAATTTTAAAACAAACTCTATAATATTTCCTTCTTCTGATAACTCTGAAATCGTTCTTACTTTGGTGACGAATGGTTCCTGACTCTCCTTTCTGCAAGATGGTAGGAGACTTCTTCACCTTCCGAAATAAGGAATCCATGCTGGGAAAAAAACAAGCTCGCACGGCAGAGTAATTAAAGTTTCATTTGCCACTTCCACTGTGTGTAGAATGTAAACTAGAAAAGAAAACAGCGGTCACTGGGTGTGTACCTGTTGAAAGCAGCATTGGTGCGAATATGACCTGATCAACAATATTTATCTCCTCCCGCAAACATGCTCTTAGGGGAGGCTACTGCAGGATTTCCTTGTAAAAAATACTCATTTGGGCTACAAACCTGTGTAGCAATGCAACACACATCATGGAATAGTTTTTGTTAAGTGAATGAAAATGTCTTGCGATCATCAAAGCAGCAAGAACGCGAACAATTCGATGAAACAGTGGAAGAAAATTGATTCATGGTCTTAGTTCCTGTGGTCGTGTTAATCCTGCTATTGGAGCTATATCAGGGTAGAAGTAGATGAAGTCGTTATAGAGTGATTTAATAAACTCTGATATGACATAGTAAATGGTTTGACATGACCAAATGCTTCTGTAAGTTGAACTGTTGATATGGCCATATTTTGGGGCTCTGATTACTTCATACTTCTTGGGAATCCACCATGCATCCCCCAGTTTGTTCAGCACATCTGGTGTTGGCAAGTTGTAGAGTAGGATGGCATGTGTCTATAAAACAGGCTGGTTTTGTCTATGTTTCAGCTTCTGTCAGTTACTAAAGAAACAAGCCTGAATCAAGGTCACTCTTTATAGTGTCTATCAGTCTATGCCAGAATGAACCATCCTAGAGATTCATTATAGTTTCATCACAGTATTCAGATATATCTGAAATATAGGACCATAGTTTAATGCATTCGATCTTTGGTCTCTTTGACTGGATTCTTTTTCCTGTATCAGCAAGCAGAACTCCTGTTGTGCATCCGAAGAGCAAGAGGAACTATAAGGGATATACATTAGCCCTCTTATCACGACATAAAAATATAACATTACAATAACTGGCTTATAACTGAAGACTGTGAAGATGACAGTGGGTGAAGTTTTCTTTTATTGTTGCTGCTCTGAGATAAACATTAGACCAAGAAACCTATACATTTTTGGAAAGGAGAAACTCGAGCAATAAAAGTAATGAAAATCATGTACCTTCCCTGTGCTACCCGGCAAAGCCACAATCATGGCCCATCATACTGATGGTTAAGTGCAGACACTTGTTAATTTTGGCCATAGCTGATGACACTGTTGTTGATAATGATGTAGTCTTGTAATGCCAAATTATTGTGCTGGTAGAATCCACATTTACTAAGGAATTAGCATGGACAATACTCAGTATTGTTCTCTCACAGTTTTCCAATCATAAAATTCTCCATTCAGACAATTTCCCTCACAAAACTGGGTAGAACTTAAAATTTAGTCACATGGCCTGGGCCTGATTTTAACTTATGCAGAGAAACTAGTTCATTAAAGGCAGTTCATTAATACTACGTACACAACTCCACACCCTAATTTGCTCAATCTGCTCAGCTCCATTTCCTTCTGTTCGGTGGGATTGTACTTGATACCTCTGGTCAAACACCTAATTTCTATAATGCATTAACTTTCATGCAGTGTCATCTCAATACCACACAAATCACATATGGCTGCTCTGAATGAGAAGCCATCATTATTATCATGCATGGATGATGATAATATGATCAGCTTGGCTGGAGCATAATTGGGGTGTTGACTATAAGCAAATTATAATTTGAAAAGTACTATTTTGAGAATGGCACTTTGTCCATGCTTATTCTGTAGTGTGGATTGTACCAGCAAAATAAAGTGAATGTGCTGAGTATCCATTGTGAATATATTTATTGTGTACAGTGAGAAATGGATAAACAACCAAAACGATAGGACACTAAAAGGGGGAAGGGAGTATAGTGAGAATAGGAAAGATGGTGGTGTTTGGCTAGTGGGTTGACGGTTTAGCTGATAAACAGCTGAGTTTTCAGCCACTAGCAGAACATGCTGCATACTTTGGCTCAGAAGGTAGAGAGTTCCTTGGCACAGAAACTCATGCATTCTGCAATGCTTTTACCCCCAGGTGCTTTTAGTGGCGTTCCCTGAAACAGGAAGATTAGGGCAGATCTAAGAGGCTGAGTGGAGACAGCAGACTGATTATACATGAGCGCAACCTTCCACAAGTACTCTGAACATGTTTTTGGTAATCACGTGGCTTATAGAACAGGTATGATGTGTTCAGACTTTTGTAGAGTAACAATCCTGGATGGTGTTTTAGACCTTCTGGTCTGTCAGTGTAGGAGGAAGATCCTACAGGAAGCCACAGCAATGACTGCTGCTAGAACAAAGAGTATCGTGCAGTTGGAATAAATAATGCATAAAAATTACCAAGATTGAACTGATGGTAGTAACAGATCCAGATGACTGTTCTGACATACATAGACACAATCAGTTCAACATCTAAACTGCCAAAGGTCATGCACAAAGTCAACAAAGGCTGTAGGCATCTCTCACTTACACTCTTGATACGAGTCAGTTCAGGCTTAACTCACAATTAAGGACACATCTGCAATTTAGTGTAATTCTGACCATTACTGCATTAAGAGAGAGACCAAAATTCACAGGGTCCACAAAAGAACATGTCTTATCATCACTCAATTTCATGATTCAACCTCCATAACTGCTGCACAACACTATTTCTTCCTTTGCTATTTGGTCAGGACAGAAATTGATGTGCAACTTGGAGATATCAGCAAATAACAACCATCCAATTTGAAACTTTTAGTAACTACTATAGACTGATGTGTAGTTCAAAGGCAAAAGTGGTGCTAACATGAATCCACGATTTTTACATTTTTTGTGTGCAACACAGCTTTGGGATGATGCGCTATGTTTTTGTACATTTTATTCCATAAAATGCCTTTAGCTGCCTTTGACACAGACAATGTTCTCTAAAAATTTATTATTATTCCAGCTTTAGTGACCAGCTGTTGCAATGCTAATGCAGACTTATGCTGTATGGTAGGCAGGTTTGGATGGGGTGGCTCCATGGTACTCAAAGCTGTTTTGTGCAGATTTCTGCTTTACCATCATCCTTGGTGTTAACCACAGCTTAACTTGCCTATGAGAATCCATATTCTGTGTGCATCTGCTCTATTCTCTGTCATCCTCACTCGGTTCTATCAGTCCTTCATTGAAAGTGTCATCGCTTTTTCTTTCATCTCCTGGTTCCACCTCGCCCTAGGGAACAGGAATAGTCTGGTCTCACTTGTTAATACCTAAGATCACCGGAATCAGACAGAGGGACTTGGCAGCTTTCTGTCATCAGCAGATCCTTAGGAAGGCATCCTGTATCCTATTTCTGATCATGTATTGGCATGCAAGTTTTCATTCTTGCAGTCTGGCTGTAGGTACATGATGCCTGTATGCAAAGCCAATCATCACGGCAATTCATTCATTCCACGTGCCATTCACCTGATTACTCTACTGGCCTTGATCTTGTACTGACCTAAGGTCACCAACTGTATCTACTGTTGCTGGGAATGTGTGTGAGAGAGAGAAATTATTTCAACATGTATATATATATATGTATTATCCCTTGTACAGTGGTACCTTGAGTTACGAGCTGCTGCATATATGAGCATTTCAAGTTGTGAGCAGCGGCTCGAGCAAAATTTCTGCTCTAGCTACGTTGTTCCGAGTTATGAACCGCTGAACTTCGGGATCCTACCCAAAAGGGAAAGTGCAATTGTAGTTTTGTTTAAACTGTAAGAATGTGCTGTATCTACGCTTCGTTCTATGCCAGTAACCTTTCCTCCCTCCCTCCCTCTCTCCTCAGCTGCTCTCATCTAAATATTTTTTTTTTGTATGATCCTGGACATCAGCCCCAGGTTAATCCCTAGATGTGATGGATCTACAGTATATCAGCTGCTTGCAAAGGAATTATAATCCTCGCATTTCTTTCACATTATAGTTTTGTGACTTCAAAATCTTTTTACCCACAATATTTCTATTTCATACAAACAACCATTATAAAACAATGCAACACAGTTTGCTGAATAAATGTTTAATAAAATGTCACAAAAAGGAAAGCAACAAGAAAAAGGACAGAAGGATACATAACTGAACTCAAATGTTAGTAATTGCACTATGCTATATCCACTGTATAATAGATGCTGCTATGGACCCTATAACATGCTGTCATGGTTCTTGACTTTCAGATAACATAGTGTGGGCTGTCTAGTCTCCTTACAGAGTCAATGGATATTTTTCCAAATTTGACAAAGTTTCAGACACCGCAAAGTAATACAGAAAAGAAAGTTCGAAATGATAGTGTCACCTTGCTGTAACGTTAATGTGCAACTGCTATACATAATTATATACATCCATTTGTGCCATCTGCTTCCAATTTTATAAATAAATCCTCTTTTCCCACATGCCTTCAGTACTCATATAGACTTGGCATTACATAGTTTCTAATCATGTGAATCTTCAGTGTGATGCACTTCATTTGGACATATCTGATTTTAACAACCCAACCCTTGGCTTCAGCTACAGGATCACTACTCCATCTAAAAACAGTAAGTGGTGGCATAGGCTATATTCAGTAAGTGCACATGTTCAGAACAATAAAGTTGATCCCATGGGAAACAATTTTTTAATAGTTACAAAGTTAAAAAGAACTTTTTAAGTTGTTTACTAAATTCAAATCCTATGGCACTATGGCAGGATACCGAAAATTTATCTGCCAATTACAGATTGGACATTTCTCTCTTGTAACACACTGCCAGCAAAGAAGATGACCACAGGGAAAAAGCACAAAACAAAACGGCATCTGCCTACATTTTCTGCACAACAGGAATGCACGCAGCCTCTGATTTTCCCTCATGAGCCTGTGCCCTCTCTGAGATGTGTCATCTGAAATAAAATGGTTACTCTGAATTTTCGTGATTAAATTGTGTGTGTGTGTGTGCATGTTTGCCCTGACCAATCTCAAAATAATGTCAAAAAGAGTCCTGGTTGCCTTAGTTTGCCACTAACCAACTTCAATATTTAATCAAGAAAGTCTTACAACAAAGCATACAAAGTATATTATAACACCCTTTCAGGTTTTTTGGAGGGATGGGGGAAGGGAAGTGGTTGGATAGGGAAGTTTGGCAGCCATGGGATCGTTATGATAGGTGTTTACCTGCATGGTCAACATGGTTAGCCAGTGAGTGCCTTCCCCGTAGCTGTAGAGCCTGTGCAGGGAGGAAAAAAAATGAGTTGATATGTTAATACAGTCATTTTCTTGATTCCTGTTTAAAAGATTTGCGCACAAAGTTCATGGTTAGCTTTAACTTTCTTTGACATGATTTATAAAAGAGAGCCTTGTGATCTGCTTCTAGACAGTAGTTTCATAAATGAAATATTTACTACTTCTGCATCTGCAACATTTTCAGAATGCTATATTTCTGGAATAATACCTGGGCCATAAACACAGAAATTTACTCATGATTTTTTTCTTTGTTCAATTAGTTGCTTTATGCCATAAGTACAGATGCTGCCATAAACTGGGCCTTTTTTCCAGGTCCTCAGTTTGATGCTGAGGTCTGCGGATTCAGGCAGTGCATGGGGTTGCAACTGGCTGAAAAGCAGACACCAGGATGGGTTCTGCACATGGTCTTCCTCACCACCTAGCAGAATTTGGTATCCATATTCTCCACGTGTGATTTCAGGCATCAGGGTCCAGTTCTGAAGTGGAATGAAAGATGGAGTGAATATTTGTGTGCTTGTTACCAGAGTGCGGTCTCCACCTGTGCTTGAGGATCTTGTCTTCTTGAAATGAAAGAATGCTGGGGTTGCTCCATCCTGCTGGCTTCCTTCATCAGTTTGTCTGCCTTCTGGATGCTGCTGCTGGTTCCACTGTGAGCAAGCAGCCAACAACAGTGGACTTCTTGCTGAGGGTTCATAGCTGATTCTTCAGCTTTTCCAGACTCTGGTTTGATTTCTTGGCAATGAGGGCTTGCAGTACAAATAGTGAGTCTCTGTTGTGATGTTTCTATTCTAGTAAACTCATGATTATACCAGGAGATGAAGCTGACACTAGAAAAATTACTCCAAGGATAGATGTAAAGCATTACTTCATACCTCAGGAGGTTTCCGTTTTAACCAAGCAGCAGCACCTTCACTGGCTTCAGGAGTAAACTCACCGCCTTCCCCACCTCTGTCATTTGTGAGTGCCTGGATGAGAAGAAGAAAAGATCTTTAACACACGGGCAGGCAAAGTATTAATTGATGCTGATTACTTTATATTCTAAACATCTATTAACTTTAATACCTATATTGGTATTGTTGCTGCAATGTAACATGGACGGTGACTGCACTCACACGAGGGTGTGATACTATGCTATACAAGCTTTTGTTTAATACCGCACTTGACAGGTTAATTTACAGGATTTCCTGTCACTGCTGCTGCTCATCTGAAAACAATCTGGTTGAATGTACTTAACAATTGCTAATACACAGCAAAACATTTAAATTTTTATTTACAATTCTTGTTGTAGAACACGTAAAAATTTTCAAAATATCTGTTACCTGGCATATTTTGTTCAACAGTTTGACAAAAAAACAATGTCAGCAAACTCTATTCTAAAGTGCCTATAGCACTTATTATTTTTCTGCTCTCCTCTTCCCAGAAAAGCCTGAAAGATATTCAGAAATCACAAGAAAAGTTAGCTTTAGAAGTCAACTTAACAGCAAAATGCTCTGAAAGATATTTTCAATAATTCAGACCAGTATATGCAAATTTTATCACTCCTTATAATGAACTGGTTTCTCCCAAGAAAGTGGCTCACTATGGATTTTGCAGCATTTTCAGTAATGGAAAAAAGTTTGTTTAGCATGCCTGAAGTAGTATTTTCAGAATGTTCAAACATGCCTGAGATCAAGTTGGCCATAAAATTCTATTTTTGAGTGCTCTCAGACAAGTTTTAATTTTATCATTTGATTAGATTTCCTGTGAAAAATTACAGGATGTATTGATCTCACCACAGATGTAGTTATATGACTGCTGTTATCATCCAAAATAGCATGCTCTCCATCTGCATTACTGTGGATGGCAATGTAGTCTGGATTCTGGTCAACTGAAAAACGTTTTTAGTGGTCCTTTCAAATATATTCCTTGATAATAAACAAATGGTTGTACCTGATACACTAGTTATCAGCCTACAGGCAATGTCATAATGGGTAATAGTAAATGTCATACTTGTAAATGATATTAATCAGTTAAAACTTGATTCGCAATTTCCAGCACTTTATATGGATATTGCAGGGTTGGACCTAACAATGAAGAGATTCAAAATGTGTCTATACTTGTCATGAATAAAATATTTTGACCAAACTTTTTTTTTAACTTTTGTAAAATATTAAGCATTAGCTGCTGGCATAATTTCAGACAACTAAACTCAACACAAGATCCGAATATATCACGCACCATCTTCTTGGCTCTGTACAGGATACTGTGCATCCTCAATCTAGAGAAATGGAAAACAGAATCCCTGTCACTGACTTTTAAAGCAACTTTTAAGCACTGAAATTTTTTTTTTTACAAACCATTAACATTATAAATGTATGCAACTGCAATGACTGCTTCCAAAAATGCATGAAATCCATACAAACCATTATTCTGGAAACATAAAATGTTTATTTTGAAGACTGTTACCATCTCCAATGTTTTCTAGAAACTTAATAATGGACCCAGAGATTCTTCCTGCATTTCTGTCATTGTACATTGTTAGTCTCCAGTCACAGCACGCTGACGACTTCTCTCAAAGTGCCCCTTCCACCTGTCCGTTGTCACTTCCCCATATGGTCTGCCAATCATGTCAGAGAGTGACCCCTGCCAACATGGATACTGAACACTGTCCCAGTCCAGGGATAGCACATGGCTTTTTCATGGACTACTTGTTCACATGATTACACTAAAGCAAGCAGTGGTACCCGTCAGGATGAACAATGCCATGCACAGCCGCTAAGTGAGCATCACCCTGATATGACATAATTCTCCTGACTCCTATGCTTTGGCTTAGTGACACAGACATTTTCTTCTCCCTTGAGAATGACAAGTTGTGCTGCTGGCCTTGGTGCTGAATTTCTACCTATCACACCTAGCCCAAGTCCTGGTCGTGTAGTGCTTGAGAGTTTCATGATGACAGCTGGCAGTCCTGACAGTCCATTGTTACTGACTGCCCCCTTGCATCAAGGTTTTCTAACCCAAACAATTTATTCTGAGTATCTGCCCTGACCTACTTAGTCTGTCTTGAAGAAAAGTCCCTTGGTGTTGAAGGAAGCTGAAGACATATCGACTGTATGTTCCGCCAAGTGTTCCGTCTGCACCGACGTTTTGTCGAGAAGTGTTGTGCTATGTTCTTGTTCCTTTACTTAACTTTGTGCACACACACTCTCAAGGGGTGCCAATCACAACTAGCCAGCTGGACAAGAGGCAGACCACACCATCACTTGACTACTAGCCCCACCTACATGTGGAGAAGAAAGACATCCTCTAGTAATTCCCGTCTGTCAGGTGCAAGAAAGCCCTCAGATCTTCACTCTTCGTGTAGCTGTCAGGCGTATCTTTTGAGATGGTCCCAGAGGTCACCTCTGCTGGGCAGCTCTTCATGTCTGGCTTGCTCTACCCACTTTAGGCCATCTACCTCACATAACACCTCTCTAAAACCAGTACACGAGCATCCTTTAATTACTTAAGTGGTCTTTTGGCTTGTGGATGTGTTGAGGATTCCAGACTAGATCTTAATTGTTGGTGATTTTATGTCCCACATAGTTAGCACATGACAATAGATTCAACTGTGATAGCCCATGCAAAGTTAACAGGTTAGGTCACAAAATGTTCTTTGTTAAATGCATTTCCTCAGCATACTCTCTCTCTTGGAAATAGTCATGAGCAGTTTTGAACATGCAGGACTGAGCAATTGAAAGCACTTTGTAATCAATGCGCTTTTTCACTGGGAGCCAGTGAAGGCTCTGTAGGATAGGGGTGATGTGCTCAGTGGACAACTCTGCAAGGGTGAAAATCCTGGCGGTTGTGTTTTGAACTCTTTGGAGTGAATCTTACTGCGTAGCTGGAAAAGTTCATAGATTCAAGAGTGACAAGAGGCTAAAGACAGACAAAAGTTATGTCAGACAAATCAGTAACAAAGCATTGTGCTTGTTCCAAATCTCTGTTATCTGATTCTCCACCAGCAAGTAAGTCTTACGACATCAACTCCCCACTACTGGCAGAAAACAAGGTGAAGGTCACTCAACATCAATGAGTCATCATCTTCAGAAGTGGTCAGCATGCAGTTTGACAGTGTGGCCTGTGTCTATCAGCTATATACAGAAATAGGCAAGGATCATAAAGATACAACCACAGTGCATCTAGCTCAAGAGTGCAGGTGGCTGTTAAATGGATTGATCTAGAAAACTTATATCACAAGTTCTCTTATGTACAGAAAGAAGTTGTATTAACAACATGAGACTATTCTCCTGCATTATTGTAGCGTCCTCCATTGCCATGAACTGTGGACAGTCATGCCTGCTATGGGATACAGTTCTTGCAGTGACCTGTGGCATGCCAGGCTCACAGAGATCTGCCAGAGCTATTGGTCACATATATCTTGCGGAATGTAATGCATGCTCTGGAATACTTGCATACCAGAGGTGTCATAGACTGGAGCGTGAAGGCTAGCCTTGCTTTTATATCAGCTTGCAGACAGACAAGCAATAACCGTCTGATCCACCTCAGTTCGTGAAGAGTGGTATTAACTTGCAGCAGTTGCAGCTGGAAGGACAGCTGCAATACCTTCATACATTTTCTATATATCCTAACGCATGGTTCAGACTTTGAACATAATTGACAAATATTGTCAGCTTCCGTGCATCATGTTAAAGCGAAATGAGCTCTAATGTGTGTGGCAAAATGCACTATACAAATCGTCATTATTATTATTATAAACATCTGCATCTTTTCAAAACAGGTAATTTTTTAATAATGAACCAAGAAAAGGTGGGTTATTATTTCCAAATTATTAAAACATTTGTACACTATTGAAATATTATTCATTATTATTAACAAAAGAACTAATGTTCAAAATTAAATATATATGAATAACACAGAAGCAGGCCAAACAATATGTCTGTCTTGTGATAAACTAAAATTCAACAGAACAGATAAATCAAAGATAATAATTCATACATGGGATACTGTAGGAGACTGAGGTGTTCTGTCTAGTTCACCACCTTCTGAGCCATCATCTGATCCACATGTGGCCTTGCAGGTAGATTCAGTGAGACCTATGTTAAATGTCTGCTCACTATCACACACCGATGCATTTGTTCCAGGGCTACCTAAGGCATCTGTCCATTAAACCAATGTGCATTAGTAAATGTTTGAAATCAAATGTTTTAATAAAGATAATTCCTTGAAGTAGCTGTCACTGATGTTTAAGCAGCTAAAATCAGCACCAGATAGGTAATTACTACAAGTTCTGAAGAAAAATATGTGCATATGCATATTCAAAACATACTCATTCATGCACACACACACACACACCTGAAACATGCCTCACGTTTTCTTTATAAACAGAATAGATTGAACAACTCACATTTCCCTGGCCATATTTACCCTGCACAGGATAAAAGAAAACAGCAGAAAAGTTCAAGAGAATTTAAGATGAAGCTCTAAAGCAGATTGCTATCAGATGGTTAAAAAGCAAAAAAAGCTGACTAACAGAAGAAATATTGTAGTTCTCTAAAAACAAAAAACTGAAAGTACTTTTTATATAGGAAAATACTGATTTGCATAAGTGAACTATCTGGGTGTTTGGGGGTAGCGCGAACAGGGGAGAAGGGAAATAATACATAAAAAAAATCAGGTGAGATAAGAGTTGGCATGAAATTTTTGCACTGAAAGCAGGTTTTCAAAAAATTATAATACACTTAATGGAATAGTCAAGAAGAGTGAACGTTACATATAGATTTTAAAGTTATTCTTGTTTTGAATAATCAGGTGGATTCAGGTTTCTACATAAGCATTCTGTGTGTAGGAGAAAAGCATAGTGTGCAGAAGAAAAGGGAAAATGACTGCTACATAGACATTCAAAGCAAATGTCAAAATATTAGTGTGGCACATTGTAACATTGCAAGAGCTTGATTTCATGCCTTAACATAGGAAGTTTAGAGAAATCACATAAAAATACTATAGGCATACCAAGGTCCTCCTGGCACTGTACAGGTGCTGGCAATCTCTCCTGTAAGTCTGTTATGCAAAATTAAAGTGGAATTTATTGTTTAATCAATTACTTTGTCTAACAACTGATGTTTGAAATATTTATCAAATGATAGAAAATATTATTATAAGCATTTAAAGTCTTCATTTGTTCTTTTCTATCACTCCATGAACTGCAAGATCAACAGACATGGGGTCAATCATGTCATCATATTTATGGAGCCTTCGTCTGTTCTTTTAAGATGGCATATGTTATGACTTTAAAAGCATAATGAAATAGAAATATTAACATTAATAATAAATGAATTTGTAAAGTGTATTTCCTTGTGTAGATGTGTCATGAACCAGCCGGTTCAAGGCCAGAACAACATGGATGAAGCCGGGGTAGCGTAATTATAGGGGACAGCGGTCAGTCAAAGGCGGTCAGGAGTTGAAGCTATTCGGTTCGATTTTTATGTGTTGACAGGCTGCTGTGATGGATGTGAGTGATCTAGGTCCTTGGACAGGGGGTAAGTTTTAGGTAGGTTAGAGAATAGCGCGGGTGGTTGTAGTTTTGCTAGTAACATCGCGATAGCGTCAGGGCTGGGAAGATTTAGTTTTGAGGGTCACGTGGTTAGCTGGGTATATAGTTTAGGACAGATGTGTAGTCGGGGCCTTTGCCCATCGATCGAGTAGGGACCACCGTCTCTCAGTGCCATCAGCTGTAACCAGTTAGACTGCAGAAGGGGGGTCCATTCTACGAACGTGCAGCGCTACTGACTGGCACTTGCAGGCTGTGGCACCAAAGTGAAACAAGGGTCGCTGTCCTCGCAGACGAGGAGAAGGGTGCACAACGTGGAATACCGGTAACTGCAACACTGCCGTCCGTTGCCTGGGGCAACTGCTGGAGGTAGTGGCCGGCACAATACATCATCTGTGTGTCCCTGGAATTCTTGGTCGTCTGGAGCCGGTGCTGGACAACTGTCAAATAACAGTCTTCATTGCAGCTGTTGTTGCCTGAGGCGGAGACACTGCCTTATTCTCAGCTGTGTGCGACATGAGCAGCGAACACGTCTTGGGGACTCTGGGTAAATCATTTGCCCTGACACAGAACCTTATTCAGAGGGAAGTTCTTTTTATGTACAACTTTTTATAGTCCCTCAATTATTGGCAAGACTGCCATTCTATTTTTGTTGGAGAAATTTACCGGGCCTGACGAAAGGTCGTTTCATTTATCCTGTATAGTTAGACCTGATCATTCATTTCATAATTTTGTTGCTCAATAATAATTTGATTTGTACTGTACGTGTTGTCAGTGTGGTTGCACGCATAAGCGGAGACAGTGGTCTGTGTTTGCTTGCGTGTGAATGTGCGAAACAGCGAGTGAGAGGGTGTGGCTGGGTGAAAGTCGGGAGTGAGGTGAGCCAGTAACTTGTCCCCTTTCCCCTTGGGCAAGTTAGTCCCGTATTTCTCCCCGCAGTTTCATCACAAGATGCATACTCAATGTGCTGCACACAAAGACTAAAAACCAACTGATAGGCAAGGATACAAGAAACAATAGCACCAGTAAAAAGATGACACCATTAAAAAAAAAACAACTGAAAGGCAACAGATGACACCATTAGGAAAAAAAAATCAAGCTAAGTACATGAACGAATATTTGTGAAGTGGACAAGGGGATTAGCGTTTTAGGCCGAGCCAGCAACTAAGGCTATATCACGGCAAGGCAGCCAGCCCTGTAAACAGATGCCATATGCAGAGAAAGAACAGCGTGCACAAGATGAGAACTAACCACGGGACAGCCAAACCTCACTGTATTGGTGACAGGCGCTAACCGACGCGCCAGCAGACCGCCCTTGATGAAGTGGACAAAACAGTACTCTTAATTGTGCAAGGTACTTCTTAAAGAGATGGATTTTAGGGCTGGTTTTGAAGGACTATAACAGTAAATTTATCATGAAACTTAAACAATAATTTTTTGCACAAAAAGATTATTGCTACATCTGTGATTACATCAAATGTGAAAAATGCTGTTACAGTGTTGGGAAGAACTGTACATCAGATCTAAGCATTCAAATTATTGTACCTGAGCACATGCGTCAGCATCAGTTTAGAGCAATTATTGTTTTAAAATGAAAAATAGTATTTTCCTCTTCAAACAATTTTTCAAATACCAAAATTTTCATTATCAAACTAATGTCTGCTGATGTTTTCAGTCTGATTTTATCTGAGATCTGTAAAGAATGCTTGATGACTTTTTAAAAAATTGTTATTTTCACTATTTTCTCCCCTCTTGTAGAAAATAGCAATAACCACACCTCAGATTAATCTTATTGGCTATGATACGCCACTGTATGCATTTCAAATGGATTTCACTTTTGAAAGCAGCAGATACTTTACTTGAATGATTGTTTTTTATCAAGGAAAAAAATTTAATTCCTATAAAGACCACTACAGAATGCCATCAAGCAATGTACAATTTTCTGGAAGTGGTGATACAGAAAATGTTAACATGAAAGTGTGTTAACATGAGTCAGGGGCAAGTACAGTTATTGGATGAGGAGCAGTCCTTGAGGAAAAACTAACTTTAAGTTTTATATCTGACTAACTTAAGTAGCTCAAGTAAGACATCAGACATAATCGAGTTTTTTTGACTGAACAGTGAACAGTGAAATATTGAAGAAACATATGGCAGATCACAGTCTGTGAGTTTTGAAATACAACACACTTAGCAAATAATAATAATAATAATAATAATAAATGAAGATTTTTATAGCATATATTCACACTCATAGAGAGCATGCTCTTAGCGCTTAAAAACAAGGAAGAGACATGGACTAAATGGATAGAACACGAGACGCGTAAGAATAAACGACAGTACTGATGACAAACAGAAAACAAAGATGGAAAACACAAAAAGACACTAAGTAACAGAACATAGAAAATATAGTGATTCTGCAGAGAAAGATGGCAGAAAATTAGCAAGAGCAGAAGGGGGGGAGGGTAAGAAGGACGAGCATTATGTGGACTGTGTTAGGAGTAATGCTCAAGGAAGAGGTGCGTTTTCAGTGCAGATTTCAGTGCAAATAGGTCCAAGCTTATTCTTGTCCTCTTTGCTAGAAAAGGAAAACCAAACTGTGATAAAGAAATTTAAAATATTTTCAATATTAGCATGAATAAGATGTTATTTGTTGAAAAATTGATTTCCTTCTCACTACACATCTATCTTAAATTCCTGACCTCTCAACTTTCCTCTAAAAAAGAAGTTGTGCATGGCATTGTAACTGCCAATACATGCCGGAAGACCAACTACCTGGCTGCTCTACTAAAAGTTACTATATTATCTGTTACAGCAGTTTTCTTCTACTTAGCACAAACCTTCCACAGACTGCACTGGTAAAATTTCTGGAGAAGATTCATTCTCAGTGTGTGAGCTGTCAAACATCTGAAATTCAAAAACAAACGTACATCTTTAGAAAGAAAACGAACAATTAAGACATTACAAAATAACCAGCATAAGAAATGCTTTCTAATTCTATAGTTAATGACATGAAGATATGCTGATGGAAATAGTGACAAAGTGCAAGACTGTTTAAGAAGTGTTATGTGATCGTCATTCTACATAAAACAATGCCTTATTTTTGTTCCTGAATATTCAAAGGATATAATTAGGATGGTTTGAAATTTATAATTTTGTAAAAATGTGAACACTGTTAGAATCTCCATTTCCCAAAGAGTGGGCAAGTGAGTTAACAAGCAGAGTGCATGATGACATCAAACTGGACCCATATCTGAATTCATATGTCTTCATAGCCAAAGCCATGCCACTGCGGTTTCCTGCTGGACAAGCATTGCAATACTGCTTGGATCACGCCTTTCTCCCTCGGTGCTATCTTTATGGAACTGTTCTAAACTGTTTGCAGCATAAAAATTTCATTTAAATGAATATATCATTATTTACTCACCCACATTGCAAAGCACCAAAGAATCCTCATGACAATGGCAGTGGTAGCCAAATCAAAAAAAAGGGAAATAAATGCTCCCATGCCTGACACGTAGTTCCTGTAAAAATACATTTTATTATTTTGTCTTATGTGTATGTTTGGTGAGAGATCTTCCAGCATCAAATGAATTCCATATTTATGGCCTGGCAATGTAAAGCACAGAAAACCAGGCCAAGTGCTTGGATTCCATGCTATACAACCATTATTATTATTATTTCTCCTACATGTGTGATACACACCCAGTGCTTGGCAATCACTATAGCAATCAAGCCACTTACCCATCCAAACTCAAGAACCTGCTAAATATTTCTAAACTCCCTGTGTTTTGCCTTGTAATGTGTGAGTGGCAGCATGCTGGAATTTAATGAATACATAGATGTATGATCTGAAAACTTAGCTATCATTCTACCTTTGATACACTGCAGTATCCTTATGCAAAATGCATTGCCCCTATGGATTATAAATGGCCACATATTACAGCTACCAACATAACACGTACTGTTCACAGAAATTTGTGAAAGTTGCACATAAACACGATCCTGAGGCAAATAATAATAGACTCACAATTAATGAGCTGCACAAAATAATAGCCTCGAAAATGTTCTGAATGGCTGGAATGATTAGTGAAACATATAACAGTACAAAAATACTGAAGTTAGTATATATATATATATGATCTGTGCATGTTACTTCAATTTGTTATTTGGCATTAATATATCGTCCGTTTTCTTTTTTCGCGAATGAGGAGCAAAGCACCACGATTTTCAAAATATGACACTGGGATCAGCGCAACAAAACATGCAGACAAACCAAAACGTCGACCAGAGACTTTAGTGTCTCTGCGTCGACGCAACAAAACAACAACAATAAACCAACAAACAGCTTCGTCTGCAGATGCCCTGTTCGTGGTTTCAGTAAGTAAAATTCTATCCGACTCACTTGGCCGGTCGAAACTTTATGCTTACAGTTAATTAATTCTTTCAACAAAACTGAAAGCATCTGCTTATAAATGTCAGAAATCACTGGAAACCTGTCTACAGTTGGTGGCCCGAGCCTTGATGTCTGAACCGTGCACAAACTATGAAGTTATAAAACGAAAAGTAGTTAAACTACGAAGTCCATGGTTAAACCGAGAGTCGTCAGGACTTTCCGTGAAAATGTGTCCAAAATTCGTCTCAACACGATGCGGGAGGATTCGCGGCAGCCAGTGCACGTTCGGGTGAATGTGTCACAGATCGTAATTCTTGTCAAATGGCTACAGAGAGATTTTCGATCTCTAGCGACAGGATGATGCACAGACTTACTGTGGGATGATGTCTGGCTCATTTGCACATGGGACAAGAAGGTCAAAGATCAACCAATCAGAGCCCTCGAAACATGGCCTCACGTTCTTCAGACATCTTGCCAGAGTTCGTCTGCTATGATGTCATAGAAGTGAACAATCGCAAAAAAACTTTTTTTGTTAATGTCAACCATCTCTGGATGAAAAAGATTTTTTTCAGACGCCAACCAAGCAAATGAAAACTGCCACGTACACTGCAAGTCGCACAATCAAGCAAAAGCGCACTTTCTTTCTTTTAACACCCATACATGAAAAGGTACACCGCTTTGACCTTCTTGTCCCATATGCAAATGAGCCAGCCTCGTTCGGACATCATCCTGTCGCTAGAGAAAGCTTTCTCTAGGCCTAACTACAGAGAGATTTATCTAAGTACATAAGGCTTCCTCTAGCTACAGAATGGAATTGTATATATAAAATGAATTGGCTAGCAACTTCTAAGTATAATATAAATGAAATAATTTGGTTTCACCGAGTTTTTCTCTCTCTAGCTACTCTAGAGAATGCAATCTGTTACAGAGCGCATTCTGTACGTACAGAACTCATTCTCTACTTATAGAGAGAGAGAAAGTAGAGAAAATTCCCCTCTTGGCGCCTCATACATAGGGGTCTACATATCACTACTTGAACATAGATCGAGTTGTTTACACCTGAGTGGTTAGTAAATGAGGAAAATTGACGTTAAACGATCAAACTTATCCCGCTCCATAGAAAAATCCTCAGAGTGAGGAATGTTACCAAAAAAGAGAAGGACAAGAAGAAGAAAACAAATCCACTGACCAAGGCGAGGTCCCCTTCAACAGCCGCGGGCCCGGGTACACCAGACCCTCCTGTCCCCCCTTCTCGTCAGGCCTGTGGGCTGGCCAGAACATCTCTCCTTCAAAAGTTTTTTTTTTTTTTTGAACTCTGCCAGTCTGCAGAGGCACAATTATAAGTTAGGGCTGACTCTTGAATGTGTTTCTTTGAAGTTTGTGGGCACAGTACGTGTGCCCTGCAAGCAAGTGAGGATCCATTGGAGCACATGTGTTTGGGTATGCGTATGTCTACGCACGCAGTGGTGAATCTGGAATGTGGTGTTAAGTAACGGGTCTTTGGTTGACCGTTACTGGCTCGTTATTGGGTCCAGAAATCTGGCAGTGTCAACTTCCCAGGAAACACGGAAGCCTTATTCGTAGTCCAAAACAATAAATAATCCCTTTATCTTCAGACTGATGTAAATTTGTAAACAACGTCGACACACGCCCGCCCTAAAACCTTCAAATTAATGGTGATCCACGCCCGCACTAAACCTACACTAGCGGCGACACACGCCCACTCTAACCTTTAAAAAGTAGCGGCGACACACGCCTACAATACCTCTCCCAACTCTAATTGCCTTTTACTCTCTCAACACTCACGAAACGTTACGCGTGCGCTCTCTTGCTCGAACATTTTTGACATCAAGCCTGCGTCATTCATCAAGACTTGCGTCACTCATCAAGGCTTACATCATTCACACTGTCTCACTAAAATAACCTAGACCCACTAAAACGATTCATTCGTAACATGTGGATAGTGTATAGCCTATGTGAAAGAGAGAGGTTTGTGCACATATATACCTGCATGTGTATGTGGAAGGAGTGTGGCATTGCAGAAAAGTGACTTACAGAACGTAGGTGCAGAACCTGTTAGGATGAACTTGTTCACTGCAACTGCAGGAATTGCTGCTTAGGAGGGGAATGATTCACTATATGTCTAACTCTAATCCCTAATTCTCGTTTCTTTCCTCATGCCTGGATTACTGCAACTCCCCTTTTGCTGGCTTTGACAATAATCTTCTAGAGCACACTTCCCTTAAGGAGCTTGACCATCCACAGGATCCATATCTCACAAGCAAGATCTTAGGACAGCAGAAAATACTAGCACTGTTCACTATGTTGTTTTAGAAATTAGCTTCTTCACTGGACCATGCCCTCCTGAATTCTATACTGTCAACAAATTAGCTGATGCTTCAACCTTTCTTAAACCAGCCAAGCAGAAGCAGTGCTGGAGTTATCCACCCCTAGCAACTAGACCAGTGATTTATATATATATATACTTTTTTTAAATTTTGACCAGACTGATCAATTTAAATACGTTATTCTCTTCCTCTTTAAATTGACTGGTGATAACAAGTTGTGATATTCAACATTCTGATGAGCTGAAGCTTCGGATTAATGATGTATTTTAACTGGGATGCCTCATGTTCAATTAATAGCATGGTTCTGTGCATTGCATAGATGTCTTGAGTTTGAATACTTGGGTGTACATGATCAACAGTAATTTTTGTTTCCTAAAGACAGTCACTTTAACCAGTGGATTTAGTAAATTTCAAGGTGTTGTGTGTGCTATTGTGTAGAATACAAATGCTACCTAGAATGTCATTTTGTTTTTTTGGGTGGGGGAGTAGCATCTAATGTGCAGTTGACAGTGGCTGTAATACTGCTGTCCTTGAATGGATGTCTTCTGCTGATACCTAAAACTTTAGTAACACATCACAAATGATGAATCCAGCCCACAGAATGACATGAGATTTATTTACAAACATATTGAAATTTAACTCCAGTCATAAAAATGTTATAGTTAAGCATTACACAGACATGGTTACAAACATGAGCTGTTTCTCATAGATCACAAAAGCATTTAATATACGTTTTTAGACATTCATTAATATTACAAATCATAAGCAGTTACCACCATAAAGCTGGATGACAAACAGGTAAATATGGATCCCTCTTAGAAATATATCACTCACAATACTTATGAGAAGTGAACAGAAATCAAATCATCCAATGGGGCACTGGATTAACTGAGTAAAGGAATCACTAAAATTCCTTTCCTACTAAGAAAGACCTAGAAGAACTGTCTAAGTTCACTGATTTTGTTTTAACTTGAAAAAACTATGGTCTGTGATTACTGTATCTGAGTACTGACATCATTCTAACGTGGACACATCGCATGGCGACCTCCATCAACAGGAACTGAGGCACCAGTTATGAAGGAAGCATCTTCTGATGCCAGAAAAGCAATTGCTCGGGCAACTTCTTCTGCTTCTCCAGGTCGTCCAAGTGCATGTGTGTTTCTGCAGTGTTCCAGAAACTGTCACACACAAAGGAAAGAGTTTTAAAAAATTGATGATAATGTTATTGGTAATTCCTTGCAGCTTATTGCAGAAGTTGGGTATAGCTCTTGCCTCCCTTTCTATACCTGTTTGACAAAGCTTAAAGCAGTGAATTTCCTCTACTCTAGTAAAAGATATTTTTGAAACAGGTGAGATTTTAGTACTTTCTTAAAACTTGATAGAGTATTTTGTGAAGATCAGTCTATTTTGGAGTAGAATAGGAGAAGGCATGTTTGTTGAAGCATTTGGTTCATATGATGGGGCTACATAGCATGTCATGATCAGAGGGAAAGCGAACCTGTAGGAATGGCATGTTGATTGTAAGAATATATGAAATACAGGACCAGTCACTTAATTAAGCTGAATAGCTTTTCTTACGTAGCTCCATGCAGAACAAAATCAAGACAGTTGTCTATCATTCCAGGATCTAACAACAAATGGATATGCCTATGATCATAAAGGCTAACAAAGTATGCTAATCAATAATCAAATATAAGAATGGGATGCATGATGCAGTACCTTCTGATATCTCTCTTCATCCATTCCTCCTCGTCTATGGAGGTCTGTAATGGTCACCCCAGGGCTGTAATGTTTAGATCATCATTTTTTGAGTCTCTTAAAGGTCTAGTGAGTTGCAATTTTTGGTTTCAAATGAAAAGAATGTTTGTCTATACTGTACATGCCTACAAACATCACCAAGACTGATCGAAATAGGTATAATGAAAAAAACGCACAGACTTTGTATTTACAATGTAAATGGTGGAACCAATGGGGAAGACAGGAGAACATGTTAATTAGGCATACCTGTGGACATTTACGACGTCAGGAACAAACTCAAAATAATATTTTCCAATTTTGCATGTAATATGTTTTGGAAGGTGAACACAGCTTAGTGAACTGACATACACCTTCTTAACAGCTGATCCACTGAATACATTAAAAGAGAATTCTGCTCTCAAAATTTCAAGCAAATAATGCAGAGAACATATCTTCAGAACATTTAGTCTATTATATCGCTGAAAAAATAAATTTTAGTGACATCTAAACTGAAAGAGAAGTCTTATTTCTTAATGTCCACATTCTCTTTCACCCCATGCTACATGTGGGTAAGTAATCTACTGAATCAAGCTTTACACATCTACTACACAGGTGAGCAAATCTACTGCATGTACAAACATGAAGATGTACATGTCGTGGACCTTCTATATAAGCCACTGCACACCATGTACATCCATGAATGCACAAGCCATGCAGCCACAACACAGGTGATGATTACACAGATATCACAAGACAAAACAAGTGAGTTACACTTACTTCACTCCATTCACTCTGACTTGCTTAGGTGCTAGTTCTGAAACCATAATTAAAAAACAATTGTACACATCAGTAAGAAGAGTATGAGAATTTATGACCTTGAAAACTTAGATCAGTCTCTGTGACTGCCAAAATTATCCAGCTGATCCATGTTCTATGCTCCTTGTGTAACCTAGCAGGCTAATTTGTCTATAAGACAAAAGTGTTGAAATATTTAAGGCTGATTTAATGTTTTAATAACTATAACCCATCTTCCATCCCTCAGTAAATAATCTGCTCTAACATTTCATATAAACTCTTCGCTGCTGTGATTACTGAAAGCTCAGTATAACTGTGTAATATATAGTTTAGTCTTATTATACTGTATATCATGTACAATAACTGACCTCAGACAATAATATACATTTCATGATTTACACTCCTCTAAACTGGACCCCTTGATATTTTGAACTTTTCTGAAATTAACACAAAGCAAAAAATAATAATGGCATGTTGAAAAACAATAATGCCAACATGCTCCACTAATAATTGTTTTTCTTACAAAAGACATCACTCCACCACCTCAGTCCCCCAGAAAAGAAAAGAAAACACATTTTTAGTTAGAAGTAAAGGTAGTGTCAAAGATATTGTAGACAGCTACTGTTCAGAGATCTTTGCGATGTAATAAACACCCCTTACCTGGAAAATCCAAAATCAAACAGTTTGCATACCCATACCATAGCAATCAAGGAACTGATCTAGAAGCAGGCAGTGGGTGCAGGGGTACAAAAAACTTACCCAAAGCTACACAACGGGTGAACTGATCAACAGCACTCTTGGACATATTGTAGGCCAACACACCTGGAAACTGATACAGAAAAATGCAGTGAGTTTATTATTATATAATGCTATGAAAATATAGCCTGTTATAGCTGAACTGCATAGCTCTCTGTACACATGCTGTTTCTGTTTTAAACTGTTATACAAAGCAAGCGATCCTGGCAATTATGTCTGATCACAGGAGTCCAGTAACACCTCACCTAGGAGTGAGATGTAACATTTGTCACAGTTGTGTAACAAGTAGATAAGTGAGGGTAAACAAGTATATACAAGTGAGTATTGTAGCTACAATGCTGCCAAGAATATTTTTATGGAAATTGAAAAAAACCAATACTTCACCTACATTACACACTTCTTGTGGCATATACGTACACAATTTTCTCCCCTTATATATTATGTGTATTTCACAAAGTATCATATATCTTTAGCATTATGCACCTTAAAAATGCACCTGAGACATTTCAGCTTTCATGATCCAAGTCAGACTTTTCTTTTTAGATTCAGTATCACTTATTTACATTTCTGGGCTTATTGCCCAGTGGATGTTGTTTACAGTCAAACCATAGAAACTTTATACATTGAAGCACTATGGTTAAGCAGCATGTTAAACAGATGGCAGAAGAGTATGGACAACCCTATGGACAACCTGCTAACATTTCCTGAAGTTTTATGATTGTCTATCATACACCCTTACCATTTCTTACCATTGCTGAAATTTACCTTCTGATGTAGCTACTTACCGATCTCATTCCATTGACACTAGAGACGTTGACTATACTCCCTTTGGTGGCAATAAGGTAAGGGACAGCTAGCATTGTCAGGTGGTAAATTGACCTGTTAAAACATACATGTACATTGACTCCCTTAGCACTCGTGACTGCTGTACTATAATACAGAAACAAACAAAAAAATTAGATGGCTAATTTCATAATAAAAATATTGTTTTATTTAAAAATAAATTTAGTTATTTCTAGTGTGAAACAATACAACTCGTCTGTGCTACACAATGTCAATTCAAGTGGACAACAAAATAAAAAAAAAAGCTTTTATCATATAATAGAGGGGACATAACAGATTAAAGAAGGACTTTAAGTTATGCTATATTACTTCCCTTTACTGCCAGTATATTTAGAGACATTAGGTATCAGCAGGGAAATGTATACTATATAGTATAACATTACAGTTAGACATGTGAATTGACGAACTAAATGGTGCATTTCCTGAAGCAATCTGACAGGAGAAATCTAAATGACTTCTAGTAAAGGAGAGAAATTGTTTTCTGAGTGAGTGAGCATATACACTTGTGTATTTTGGTTGCTTGTTTGTTTTAATTTGAAACTATTACATTAAGAATTTTCTATACTCTGCACAAAACAGACACCCTATAATATGCTCACAATGCAAAACATGTGTTCTAGTAACATCTTCAGCTCAGTTTCTTTGTTTTGGACATGAATAATGTGGTGTGTATGGTGGCTAATCCTCATGCATTCAAACAAAAGGCATGGCAATGCCTTCCATAATTAACACTGTTAAGCTAGCAAACATAGTAGATTATTTCAAACACAAAACCAAGATGACTTAAATGAATCATGTACTAGATATAGTAAGAATATGCATCAATGTGAACTCCTACAGCCCACTTTAATATCAAGAAACAGTCTCATCCTAACTAAAATAATGAGAGATGATTTAAAATACCTGACATTGACATTAAAAACACGATCAAACTGCTCCAGAGAAGTGTTTTCTATAGAACCTGACTCTAATATGCCAGCACAGTTCACCTGAATAAAACCAGTCAAATGATCATATGCAGTCAAGTCATAAACCAAATGATGAATTTATGTGCTACCCTAACAATTTAAAGAAGGAACATACAGCTGAGTTGCTGAAGTGAAAATATATATTATAAACAATTACAATGAATTGCATTATCTGAATAAACACAAGAAAGAAATTTCAACAATTTTACTGAAAAATAAACGCTTAAAAAGTAAATGAATCAAGAAACAAATCATCTAGCTTTAAAAATAGCATTAAACAAAATGAGCACTTATAAGCCATCTGTAACTGTCATTAAAATGATACTTTTTTTCATCTTATGTGCTGCAATGTATTTATGTATTTTTGTTAGTGATTTGCATTTTTCTCACAGTTCAAAAAAGTCATATTTTTGGCAAAAAACTAGGAAACAAAACCTTGTGATAGTGTACTCTGCGTACAATAAACAAATATAATTAGAAATAAATAAGGGCAACATTACCAAAATGTTCAGTTTTCCATACTGTTTGATAGTCTCATCAAAAATTCGTTTTGTGTCTTCCTCGCAACTCAAGTCACCAGCAAGCAGCAAGGGCTACAGATGCAAAACAGAAAACATTTCAAAATTTATAAAAAGATAAAAAAATCAAGCATCAAGATTGAAAACAAGAAAAAAAAGAAAAGAAAAAGGAGATGAAGTTAGCACACATAATTAAACATGGGGATAGGATGATAATTATTATAAAAAATAGGATAACAAGAAGTTTCAAAATAATTTTTTCCAGTTTTGCATGTAATATGTTTTGGAAGGTAAACACAGCTTAGTGAACTGACAAACAGCTTCTTAACAGCTGATGCACTAAATACATTAAAAGAGAGAACTCTGCTCTCAAAATGTCATGCAAATAATGCAGAGAACAAAAAGTTTACTCACTGTAGGCTTTTGGCACTGGCTGCCCACCTTCTGCAAATTTTCTTCTTTACGTCCTGCTAGAGCTAGGGAAGCACCAAGCTTGGAAAACAGAATGGCTGTGGCTGCTCCAATGCCAGAGCTGGCACCTGTTAACATTGTTGAAAGTATATATGCTAGAATAATAACAAAATAATTATACCTATATTTATCTTCCTTAACCTACCTACAATTTATCCTCTCAAGCTGTATGTGGATTCATATCACAGGGCAATCTTTTCTGATTCTAGGCCATGAGATCATAATGTTGAAATTATTTTATACAAAAATAAATGCTTTCATTTGCTGGACAATTCCTTGTCCTTCACTTAAATGCCAAGAAATACCAAAAAGATCACGAAGTTAACATAGTGTTTAACTTTAATTTTGGCTTTTCAATTAAATTAATAATATTGTCAGCAATATATATAATTATATATATATACCGATCCTTGCTTTGCGAAGATCAACTTCAAAAGAAAGTCTGGTGCTGGCAGGAAGGAAATAAGAATGAATAACGATAAGAACGCTGAAACTTACTGTTTTTGAGATCAGCATCAATTTTTATTATTTTTGTGAATTTTTCTTTGTAGTAAAGTGCTTTGAGCCTCCCTTTAATGGTCAGAAAAGTGCTATACAAATTAACTTCATTATTATTATTTATCAATATTAAAATCACCTTACTCTGCTTTGAAACATATGTTGAGTATTTCTGTATTTGGGGCAGTTCAGAAAAACTTTAAAGGAGTAGGCATGTCTCGAGAATGGAAGGGATGTATTAACTAAAATTTGGGAACACTATCTTACTCTTAGCTTTACTCAAACATCAGAAAAAATTGCTTCCCACTAGTCCTAATTAACACTGCATAAAACTACAATTTTAATACTCTTTTGCTTTGTCCTTGTTTTGGTTAGGGAATGTCACACACGTTGTCCTTCTAAAAAGTTTCAGAGACAGAAACACCAACGTAATCTTATTCTGTTGTTAATCGCAAAATGAAGTCACTGACATCAACTTGTTTCTCTCTCTTCAATTTCTAAAGTAAGTCAAATGAACCGTATTGACATATGGATTTTTTGTTTTGAACATTCTACGGGTCACGCAAGTCACACCTAAATGATTCTGTATTGAAATATGAAAAAACTAAAAATTATCTATCATTTTTAAATGCAACCAATGTGACAATTTTGTTTTTATTGTCATGTGTCTGTTACTCTTCAGTGCAAGTTCGTGGTGCTAAATTGTCTACCACAGTGACAATCATCGAACAAAAGTCAGGAACTTCTGAATTAAGAGCTCATGAAGCTATAAACTATAGTCCATCTTAACCTTTTGACGTATATTTAACTGAATGCACCAGATAGTGATAAACTGTAGATCCGAGGTCGGGATATGCATACTGCACTGCACGTGCACGATGAACGATAAAAATACCCAAATTCGTCTGCTTTGCGAAGTAACTGGGTGGATAAAATGTCGCAACGCCAGAATCTTAGAATCTGCTGTAAATAAGCTATTTTATAAAAAATAAATCTTGTTACAATGAGCAACAATCGAAATAGGTCAACATACCGGTAATTAATGCCACTTTACCAGTCAAATTTCCTAAACCTGCCATGTCTACCATCATGTGGGTGAAAGGTCGAGCCGTTCAAGGGACTTAACAGAATTTTACAGATAGCAAAGTTTGAAGATGATTGTCTACCTTGACGTTCTAATCGTTTGACACGCAAAGCAGCGACCTGAATATTCTGTGCAGATAACAGGCTTTAATTTGGAGGTGAGTACCTACACTGATGTGTTCATGGGAGCAAACCACAATACAAAAAGAAAAACCAAACGTTTATTTTATTATTTGTGGGGATTAGGAAAACTGTTTAATATTTTCAAACGTCTATGCTTTCCGTCTTTGCTTTCAACCCACATGATCCATCCTCGACGACCGATGAATCCTTTTGGCATCCTCACAACTTTGTGCAATTTTCTACTGCTGGCATGGTTACAATGAAGTGAGAAAGTGCGCCATACTCTTTGCCAGTTCTGTGATCCAAAAAAGGTCACCACAGACACAAATTAGGTGTCCGTATACTGTATACATACGAAATATAAACCGATATTGATAGGTACAACCACACAAGAATAATGTAAACATATACACATGTTATGTACATGTACACATTTAAAACTAATATTGACATCGTACATTTATTTCACGAAGACTGGATGCAGACTACAACTATACGTGATGGGATTAGCACGTAGAGCCATCCTGTTTAGCTATAATACACACATAATTATAATTATGTGTTTGGAGCCAGGTATCATATGACCTTGAACTGCAAGCAGCAGATAACGACATGCACCAAGCCCGTGGTCGGATGGTCAGAAACTAGAGGCTTCAAAGTACACACACAGAGGTTTATCCAGAGGGGTGCAAATAAACAGATCTCTGCTTAATTTTACAATCCGGTGTTCTATTTCACTATTTCTCTTATCAATTAAAGAAGACGCAGCTTACATTACCAGCAATTATAACCTCTTTTTTTCTATCAGATATTTTAGATCTGTAGCTGCTTCGAAAATAATTGTCAGTGTATGTGGTGGAGACTGAAACATGTAAAGCGACCTGAATATGCTTTGCTCCTGATGCGAGTGCATATTCACACTGATGTGTTAATGGGGGCAAAATCTGGGGCTTTTTTTCACCGTCGGAATAAATAAATAAATTGTGAAGAGACACGAGTTTCCAAATTTTCCCTTAGTACTTTTTTTTTAAATGCAAGTACAGATTGGTTCGATTTCAAGAAACTGCCGCACTCTCCAAGCCCGAACCCCATCCCCTTTGAAGGAATCATTACAGAACGCTGATGTAAAAGTTTTTATTTTAATGCATTATCTCGGTCACTTTTGGAGTATTGCTCAGTGGTAACCTGATAAAGATGAAAACATTTAACGAAATAATAACAAACAATTAAACGAAATAAATCCTATCAATATTTTAAACTAACCTAATCGACGTAGAAAATATTAACTATATCACAAACTCTCAGCAACAAAAATAATAATAATCTATGATAATCCTCTAGCAGGAAAGTGAGAAATTTGTACTAGTTTAGAATGCTAAAATACTAGCAAGGAGGCATGATAATGACTTTGAATGACTTCAGGAGACAACATCAAGCTACCAGCCCATGGGTAGCCAGCACTTGTTCGCTTCAAAGTTCGTCTACTTGCAATGCAGCCGGTTAGGAAAGTGTTGCGTTTGAAACGTAGAAAATGTTGAAAATAAGTTATTGTAGAAAGCAATAAATTACACTGATCAATAAATCTGTCATAAGTGTTCCACATACCAGTAATTAGCGCCACTTTTCCCATCAGATTTCCTAAGCCTGATGCCATCTCGACCTGCGATGTGTGGGGGAGAAAGTCGGGACACGCAAGCGACCTGAATATGCTTTGCAGATAACAAAGTTTACTTGGGTTTGTCTACCCTGACAGGCGGTGGGGTTTAAGGCGTGGGTGAGATGGACGATCCAGACTCTTCTGTTTAATCAACACTTTAAGAAAAATGCTATTTTCAAGGAGTTTAGTTTTCGTCTTATATGTATAAATATATAGATAGATATCTTCCCAGCTCCACAGACTGGTCACCAGCACTTAGCAAACTCTTGGTTTTGACATAAACACTGAGGATGTTTAGGTACAAATTACAGCTCAACGAGGAAAACGTCATCCCGATAGTCCTCGAGCATTTGCTTAAACATCTACCTTCGTCCACATCACTCACTTTCTCTGGATCCACCATTACTCTTTCCCAGTCTGTTAGCAACCTTGGAGTAATTTTCGACACGTCACTGTCTTCGGAGAATCATGTTAATTTAGTTTGCAAGAACTGCGTAGGATCAGCCGCATTACCCATTTCTCTGGTGTTTCCACCATGCAGCCTATGTCAGCATTTGTATTGTCCAGGCTCGACTGTTGAAACTTTGTTTGTTGGTCTCCCTGACCGCCAGCTCGACAAGCTCAAGAGAGCTCAGAACAATTCTACTCGCATTGTGTTCCGCAAGCGGAAGGCTGATCATGTCATACAACTTTTATGCAATCTGCACTGGCTGCCAGTTCGGGTTCGCATCGAATTCAAAGTCGCCATACTTTACTGTTGTGTTGTTCATGGCCTCGTCCCAATCTCTGTCTGAACTTGTGTCGCCTTACCAGCCTGGCAGGTAAGTTCGCGCTGACCACATCAGTTTTCTCACTGTCCTACGTGTCAGACTGAGGCGATTCGACCGTCTTCCTAGTATATACCTGGAATACCTTGCCTCTGTCTCCGTAGGGCGGGTACGCTACATGCTTTCCGGTTTGGACATAAAACCTACTGTAATCGGTCTACTGTGCCTGCTCCTTTCTCCACCTTCCTATTTCTGCTTATATTTTGGCAATGTTCACTGTGCATGTGTGGACGAATGAATGAATGCGTGCATACGTGCGCGCGCGCGCGTAACTGTGATGCCCGTCTTTGTCATATGGCGTCAGTACCCACTGCCCCTTATCTCTTGTAGAGCGCACTGAGTTGCCTCGGTATAGGGAAATATATAAAGCATGTTATTATTTAACTCTGGTATACGAAAAAGTACAATACCTAAAAATATTTTTTTATTGGTGGTTTGGGGTTTTGTATAATTACTTTTACAATTACTACAGAAAATCTCTCTCGATTCCTAATTGTAATCAACAAAAGAAATGTGAGCACTCAAGTCAGGTTGTTTCTCAGGTTGTTTGCTTATTCACTGGGGTGAAGAAATATACCGTTTGAGTTCTGATTCGGAGTGAGTGAAAAGGCGAGGGTGGAAAGAAAATCCCAAGCAAAGTCTGCACACGTATTAAAAGAAATGTCAAAACAGCTTACTTTAACGAAACTCAGCAACAGTCGTTTGCTGTTACTTATCAACTCTGTTCTGCCACTGTGCATTTCTCTTCTGAACTTTTGAAAAAAATCTTTTCGAGCATTGCAAAGACTCATCGAAAACTTCAAAGACTATGTAAAAAAATTAACACAAAGCATACTTTTAATGGATATCAATTAATCAACCAACTAAGCAGCCAGCCAAGTGAAAGTCACAAACCATCTCCCCAGATACTGGATGTCAAATAACTAATCAAGCGACCAAATAACTAGTCCAACTGAAATCGTGCACAGGGTGCAGACAACGCCCAAGCATCAAGTTTTCTGGTCTCTTCCCACTAATTGTCAAGTTGGAGCAGACGAATTTTGACAACGATCGGCGTTTTTGTCGTTATAGTGACCACGGGTCTGAGGAGGCTGATGCGGAGGGGCGTTAAAGCAAGAAGGGGAAATCGCAGTGACCGAAAGATTTGGGGCGGACCTTCGCAAGCTCCGGTTCGGAACAAAGCCCCGGAAGCACCAACTGCACATGCACAGCCCCTTAGAGGCTTCCGCTGGTCTGATAACAGCTTTTTTCCTTTCGTGGAGGATGGGGCAGGCGACGGTGGGTGTATGAGGATGGGTGACTTGCGGCTGTTAAAAAAAAAATCCCATTGTCGACGCATTGTAGAGACCCACAGGAAAAATAGCTGCCTTTCCCCCTTGACTTTCCCCCCTAATATAAAAAAAGACGACCAAGGGCGTGTTTGTCTCCCGCAGAGTACTCCAAAGGATGGCTGCGATGAAAGTGCAAACAGTCGACACGTGCTCGGATGCTTTATGGTAAATTAGAGTTGTCTCCCGTGTTAGTTATGAGGCGCCGCCATCTCTGCTCATTCGTCAGCTCACTAGGTTTTTTTTTTAAGCACACCTTCAATTAGAAAAAACGAGCTAAGGATAGCTATCCCGCAGCGGGTGCTGTTTTGAAATCACCGTGAATTACAGCCTACCCCCTACCCACCCCGATCCACCAGTCTTAATCTGACTGAGTAGTGGAGCAAACTTCCACTCCTAATTCTCGCATCGCTTTAAGTTGAATAATTGCGTTCTTCACTCTTCCTCCTTACTTTTCCTTGGACTCATTCCTTCGACTTACTGCATATGGTTGATGTTGGTAACAGAAATTTTTCTCCCCTTCTAATCAAACCGACCTAAGCTCAGGTCACAATGACTTTAACAAATACACTTTCAATGTTCTTCATCGCAGACAAGTTTTTTTTCCAAGCTTAGCTCTGTTAGCATTTTACAGACAATGACAAATCTGTCCAGCATACATACATTGTGGATGAGTTTGTCTAAGCGTAAGGCAGTCTAAACTGACATCACTGCAACCTACTTGTTTCCTTAGAACAAGACTCCAAAAATAAGCAATAGAACGAAAGAAACAAAGAAAGACAGAAAGAAAGAAAGAACGAGCGAGCGTAGTCCAGACTCGCGACTCACACGGAGCAAGCGGTCAGGAAAGTTTCACAAGTAAAGAAAGAAAAATGCCAAAGAATAACAAAAAAACACACAAAAAAAAAACAAAAATTAAGGGCCCAAAACAGACAGAGGCAAACAGATAAGGAACAGATAGACAACCAGACAACCAATGTAAACGTCAATAAGGAGGAAGAGAGATTGAGAGCGCGAAGTAGAGAGGAAAATTAAAATCGAATTTAAATTGTGTTTCGCATTCAAAACAAACCCATGGGATGTAAAACACAAAAGATAGATTTCAAATACAAGTACAATTTTCAGGTACAGACATCACTGGTTTTGTTCCAAAATTAACACAAAAAATGAAAAACTACTTGGGGAGAAAGTGCTGAGGCTGCAGTCACTCCACACTCGCCGCGACAGCCACTGAAAAGCGAAACTAATCGTTAGCAGACGACACAGGCGGGTGCTGCTCGCAGATTAATTAGTCCTTATTGCAGCCGAGCTACTGCTAATGTCGAGAGTGATGTTAGGGAGAAAGGGGGGGGGGGAATAGGGTTGTGGGGTACATGGAAAATTGACAAAATATACAAAGGTAGAACTTTCCTTCACTAGTCGTTTTTCACGATGGCGCAGAAAAACATCGTAAAGTTCTTTTTATTACCTTTCTCACATTTTCTTCTCTCTGAATCAATCCACTTCAACTTACTACAATACCATTACCCACCCACCCTTCCCCCAGGTAGTCAATATTTTATACCCACGATGCGTATCCGACTTCTGGTGACTACGCCCGTCCTGACCTTTCAAAATTAATAAAGCTGACGATTTTGAAGTAATATACACCTTCACTTCACGAGTCTAGTTCATAAACAAAATGCCGGGGAGCAGGTGACCAGATAGCTAATTTGTCAAAAACTCCATTCTCGGAAAACACCGGGAAACAGGAAAGTGGATTAAGAGAGGGTTCGGGGGCCCAGGCGGCGACCTCAGCGAGAGCGAGGCTGTCATTCTTGTCAGTCACCGCGTCCTCTTGTGTAAATCTTGTTGCAGGCGCCGAGGAAAACTTCGCCATCAACGGCGAGGTAAAGCGCCGCGCGCTTTTCCGAAGAGTTTTTTTTAGCCACCACCGTGGGTAGCAGGTGGGAGTTGTGTCCATTTAATGAGTCACGTGACGTATACACCCGTCAAGACCACGAACACAGATACACGCACGGACGTGTGTCTGCATGCGCGGGCCCACACCCGCACACGCACGCACACACACCTGGACGCACACTTTCAGTGACAAATACACACTAACATACAGATATACAAACGCACAAGCAGGCGTACCCACCCCCCCACACACACACACACATACATACGCGCGTACACACGAACAAATGGTCAATCACGCAGGTCTTCGCACTGCGCGTGCTTGTGCAGAGGAAAAGAACGAAAAAAGATGGCAAAAGACAAGAAATAAGCAGAGACGAATTGAGAGAGTAAGAAAAAAGTTTGAAACGTTTTAAGAAAGAAACGAGATTCGAATATTAAGAGCAGTCCCTGTTGCAAAATACATTGCTCACTTCAAAAGAAATTCGAGAGGATAAAAAAGGGAGCACGGGGGAATGAATAAAATGACGAGAAAGCCCTGGCAGCCATGATATTGAAGGGAGGGAGCAAAATTGTAAAAAGTAAAATCGAGAAGAGTTGCTGACAGTTTGCACAGCCATGGATGCCTCGCAGGCTCTGATGTAGTCCCCAGGAATGTCGAAGGGAGACGAGTGTGGATGCGGTTCGTACCTGTTGTGCTTCACAATGCAGTAGGATGTTGTTTCTCCGCAACATTTTAAGTGGGACGGAGACAGTTACTGGCTGGGGGTATGTTTAACCATATCATGTGATTAGAAAGCGCCGTCAACGAGTGAAAATTGTCAACAATAATCAAAGAGATAAAAAAAAACCTAAGAAAAGAGATGAAATAAAATGAAGATCCTTGATGGAACCGTGGACGGATCAGACTTCCATTAAAAAAATGGTAATGCACAAAAATAAGACATTCATATTTTCTGTCGTTTAATCAAAGTTCGCGAATAAAAGAAATATGTAAAATTAAAGGGATCTCAACATGGTTTCAAAGTACATCAAATACTGTAATACTATTATATTTTCAAAAGTACGGTTTCTTTGCTAATAGTTTTTTTTAAATCCTTACCATCAAGAAAATAGGCTCGGTTCCTCCTAAAATGCAAGGATCTTTGATCGAAAACTTTCGTGTGGAAATTTCTCATGCATGTCCACTAGCTGAGGACGAGAAGATCGAAGTGACTAATCACAATGATTTCACCATCGAGTGGCTTTACTGTTGCTATCACTACCTACAGGCTACTCAAAACAACAGAAAGGGCACACAATATAATTTGGTTATTCTAAAAATATTCGGTACCATATACCCCTCCAAAGATTTTTTTTTTAATTTTGGGGTTTTATGACCATGAGCTAAGTGACTGTACAACAAAGAGGCGATAAGGTGCGAGTTAGGAAGGAAACTTGATGAGAATGTTCGTGCTATAGACACTCAAACTAATTACTCAAAAGATCTTTTCAAAATAATAATGCAAAATGTATTGAAAAGAATTCTTTTTGCATTTTGTTTATAAATGAATCGCTCTTAAAATTCGTAAAGGTTACTTGCTATATATAAGATAAGATAATACTTTATTTGTCCAAGAGGGCAATTTGGTGGCAGCTCGATAAAATTTAACACACACACACACACACACACACACACACACACACACACACACACACACACACACACACACACACACACACACACAAGATTTTAGAATTTATCTATATATATATATATAAAATCACAGTGTAGCTTTAGAGTGCTAGTTAGACCTTCGAAAAAAATAATCACAATCTAACACTAGTGTGTTTATTTAAAAAAAATAGGTAAATAATAATGCGCAATTTCTCATACGAATAAAGAACGTGTGCAGAACAGGAAGGCTGCTTTTTATATATCATAGATATAGCCGACGAGCAGAAAAAATATGATTGTGACTCTCTCTCTGCTCTAATAAGAGAGTTTTTGACTCTATAAAATGTTTTCATGAATTAAATAATAAAAATAAATCTACAGTTATGTGGGTCTTCGCTCGTGTATAAGATGTGTGCCCCATATAGCACATCTTTTTCATGCATGCCAGTTTTATTTAGATATCACCAAGCACGGCTAGTGTGTCAGAAAACAATAAATAAGATATTTAACATAGGCTAAATGACTGGTGCCCGTGGAACACGCAGTAAATACATCATATGTTGACTGTTGCAAACATGTTCTATTATTACTGAACGCATTAGAGTTAATTTTCCCATGTGTATCATTGTTAATAAAATATAAACACATTTTAAATGTGTTGGTCTAAAATAAACTCCTGTAATTTTTTTATTTGATAGTTAATTTCAAGCCTTGCATTTTTATTTTATATTTACAAGTGACTGCTGAGAATGACTTTTTACAATTGAAAATATAATGATAGTTTGAAATATGTTTATCAATGTAAAAACTTATTTTGTCCTCATTTAGCTGGATGCAAAATTTTCTATTTACTTACTGATACTCGCACGTGTTCCCGCATCTTATGTTTATCACCCTCAATTCTTTTTTTTTTTTTCATTTTTAGCTGTTTCGAGCACTCTCATCAATGGTGCCCTCACACCGTCAGTTGTTGTTAGCATTATGCTGGATAAAGATAGGACTGATGATGATGTGTTTGTGACTGTCACACGATGTTACTTGTAGACCAGACGGTGTAGAAACCGTCGATGTTGTATATCTGGTGCTTGATCTACCAGCAGTCGTAGTTGGTTTTAACATCTCGTGCTGTTGTATAGTAAGCACTGCTGTAGGAATAACATTTCTTCGGTTTACTGAAAGTCCAAGACTTGTTTGTACTGTATTAGTGACTAAATAGCAATCGCCTTTGAAATAGTTTGAGCAAATTCTTGAGTACAGTGTGGGGACAAAATTCGCACATCAGGTTTGAACAAAGCAGAGATTTATATATACACATATACACATATATTATATAAAATATATACACATCTCTGAACAAAGTTAATCAGCTGGCGTTTGCTGCCATTATCTTTAGGATTTCCTTCATGAGTACAAACTAACTCCATCTGAGTGTCGAAGAGTTTTCTTTTACCGAGGATTGCATCTTTTCTCTTCGAATTCAGCTCAGGAAGACGACGCTATTTTTAGAAATACTTCCGTTTCGTCACTTCCTGTTTTCTCGACCAATCCAGGTGTGCTTAAAAGAAACAAGTATAAAATATCTAGTGCCTCTTTGTCATAAAATATCACAGGAATATGTTTTTGTGATACTTTAGGCTCTATTTCCAGCGATTGTTGCTGAACAATCGGGTTGGCCTTTAAAGTTGATTGATTCTAATGGGAAAGACGACAATTTTTCACAGTGGCACAGCGCCCGTTGCGATGCTCAAGAGCTTATATATCGCGAACAGAACTGAGTTGTGTGCTCATAGTTAGGGAGTTTGTATTTTCTAATGAAGTAAACACTGTGATTTGAAAATAATTTTACACTCAGGCGCAAAGAAAATATCGCATATACGAAACAAATAACCATTCATTGCCAAAGATCTTTTTACCAATGAATTAGTCCTTGGATTGCACGAACACTGATTATATCATGAAAAACTTTCTTTCTGGAATGCACATTTTTCTGAAATACGCACAAACCTATACATTTATATTCGTCTAAAAATATTAAGAAAACAACAAAAAGTAAAGAAAGTTAGGGTCTATCTTTTAATATTATTAAAATTGCAAACAGACAGAAAGAATGGACAGACAGGCAGACAAATTATTGATTAGCTGTCTCTCTCACCCCAGAACCAACCTTCTCTGAACAACTCTCACATCAACACTCATGTTACTGATACTATAGGTCCTCTTTCTCCCCCTCCCTGTCCCCCTCCTTCGCATAAACAACATTAAACAACATATTGCGACTGCTTCTCAATATTCCTTGGGTTTTAAATTTTGATAGTAGAATACCTGGAGCAAGCTAGATTTCATTTTCAACAGACGTCTTGTTTCTTGATCACTTCAGCTATGCAGTCCCACAAACGGAGTTCTGCCAGCGTGTTAATAAAAGTCAGGTAAACGTTGTAGCCAACGGACCAACAAACCCACAGACTTTTATATCGAGACCTTATACCTGTTGATTCATCTCAGATCACGCCAAATGAGTCCCAGGGGATGCAATTGTCTGGAACAAGAAAGAAAAAAATAAGGAGCGGGGAAGCAACTCTGTCACACAGACAGGAAAAGGGGAGGCGATCGACAAGCGCGTGTGCACGTGCGTGGCGGTGGTGCTGCACGTGGCAATTAGCGCGCGTGCACCACCTGAGCGACATCTAGCGGCCTTTTCTTCCCTCATCGATCGCGGAACTCGAGTCGCTGGGCGAGGACCAGAGGGAGATGGCTCGAGGAGGCGCAGCTTCCCGCCCCTTGTTGGTGCTGCCCCCTGGCTCTTCTCTCCCCTTCCCTCTCCATTCCCCTTCATGCCTCCCGACAGATCACTCTTCGTGTCCACAGCCCCAACCGCTGTGTCCGAGGTCAAGCACCATCACCAAACTATGCTTCAGGAGCAACGTCGTCAACTGCAGTTGTCTTTGAAGACTCAAAGAAGAACCGAAATAAGGAGGCGGAATTCAAACTCATGCGATGACGACGACGACGACGACGACGACGATGATGATCCCTTAAAGCTTATTGACTGTATGGGATCTTTGTTAGGCCATTCTACAGGATGTGCTGACTGACAGGCAAGCAGTAATTATGTACGCTGCACGCACGTCCGCACGCCCGCCCACACGCACGCGCACACACACTTCAACGCAAGTCCACTCTAGGATGATGTTTTCCTTTTTTTTTTTGTGAATTCTGATTATCTTAGAGTGATACGATCCTGTACAAATCGTAAACCATCTACGAAGCTGACTATTTAAGAACCAGCAGGGAATGATTCTTATCTGATGATGTTTACCTAACGTCAATGGTGCCATCACAGTCAAGATAAATATTGATAATTAAATCAGTTATAGTTTACGTCTGAAAAAAAATTGCTTCTTTTTCACTAATTTCGTTGCGGTTTTCAGATTTTTTTCAGACTTTAACTATTTAAAAGTTCATTAAAATATAGAAATAAGCAATAAGAAAATAAGAAAGCAGTAAGAAAAGCTTTATATACTTAAAAAGCGGAAGTCTACTCATGAACGCCATAAACGTTTTACACTAAAGGCGAGCCACAAAGAAGTGGTTCAAGGAATATTCTCTCTCTCCGATTGGCCGATCATCTGTAACGCAAATTTGCTTATCGATGAATCCCTACTTTATGAAAACAACCAGCCGGAACTACACCAGCGATACGAAATCAGCACGATGTTCACGAGCATTTCTATGCTGCTCGATGTCATGCATGACGACGATGTGGTGACGGTGTGAGGGAAAGAGGAAAAAAGAAGGCTGAGTTGATGATAACGAAGAGGATTCAGTGGGGGTGATGGAAAATGATAACGGTGATACTAACTTCTCTTACGTCGGTAGACTGACTCTTTCTACATAGTGCATAGCATATCCTTTGTTTTATGTCTCACTCTGTCATCTCAGTCTGGCGTCTAAATCAAGTGTCTCACTCTGGCGGCTTGCCCTGGGGTTGGTTTCAGGAGTCCTGGTGTCTGAGACTGGTGTCTAATCTATGTATGTCTCCGCATCTTTTTTTTTTCCTTACTCTCCACTGTATGCCTACTTACCCAAATGCATTTGTTTCTGTTTTCTTTTATCCTTCTTCATCTGTTTTTCATTCTCTCTATTGCTCGCCCACTTTCTTCCTCTCTTTTTTTCCCATTCTTTCCGTCTCGTCACACGCTTGACATCGTCTCCACTCCTCTTTCTCGCATTCTCGAAGTGAACGTGTTTCAGGAGGCGAAAAGCCCACAACCTCCAGTGGAGAAACCAAGGTTTGTTGCCCAGCTGTCACTGACGCTTACGCTTACCATCGACAGCTTACAAGGCTAGCGACGCCACCTCCTCAACCGTTTCCTCTCCCTCCCAGCGATGAATAAACAGCCGCAGTCGCGCGCTCTCCAGCCATCTTGGTCGTCGAAATATTCTGTTCTTGGCGGCGTTATCTCCCCTGGGCTTCTGAACTGTCCGCCCTTACCTTCTCGTCTTGCGGGTAATCAATGGCGAATCGAAACAGTCTTTCTCCTTTCATCACGGGCCATCTGTACAGCAGCTATTGTCCTGCCCTCATAAGGGGTTAATCTTCCGTAAATGGTGGTCCATATGGTGCTGTGGGTGATGCCTTTTGAGGAGGACACGTGGACTGACGGAGAGCAAGCCTGGACGCTTTTTCTCCCGGCGCGCATAGAGTCGTCAAGGGTGGACCACTCGCAAGCGTAGTGGTTCTTTTCAGTGGCCCTTCTGGGCGCAATATGTCGGGTGTGTGGGGGTGCAGGGTATGACATGATCCCATTCAAGCGGGTGGCGGCCTCGCCTTTGCTGCACCCAAACAGCTTCTCGGTTTTTTTTTTCACCTGGCCAAGCCGTGAGAGGAGCAGAAGCGCAGACTGTAAAGGTGTGCAGCTTGCGAGAACATCTTCACTATGAAATAATAATAATAATAATAGGATGATAAGAAAAAGGTGAAGAACTACGCTTGAGACAACAAACATGTACACAAACATTGTAAATAAAAGTGCCCATTAATAATAAATAAAAAAAGAAGATCCAGGTTTATATCGTGGACATGAGTGGAGTCGTAGCTGTCTAAAGGGATGTGCATTTTGGAAAATATTCAAACACGCTTCGTCGAGAGAGACAAGCACATACTATTAAGCCTGCGTCCAATAACATTTCCCTACCCGACCACCTTCCTTCATATAAAGACTAAAGTGAGAAACTTCCAGAAATCTGCCTCTAGGTTTCTTCAGTCTAGTACCTCGGAAACTGCTTCTGTTTTAAGACAGTCACGTAAGATCCGATCGTTCAATTAATTCTTTGGAAAGTAAGATGCAACAAAATTAGTCACTGTACCACATTCTTCTGTGGAAAAATTATTTATTTATTTATTTAGTGAAGCGGTGCGGCGTTACTGATGACATTAACATTTTGATAAGAGCGCCAGATCAGATAGAACTTTTGTTGATCTATCGCTCATCATCATCATCATCATCATCATCATCATCATCATCATCATCATCATCATCATCATCATCATCATCATCATCATCATCATCATCATCATCATCTACCGAGCGAGGCATAAAAAAACTCAACAAAAGTAACAAAGCAAAATATATTTATATGCAGGTAAAAAAAACTGGCTAGAGCTTAACGACAGGCATGGGGCTAATACAGAGAGATCGTGCAGTTCACGCCTATAGAGACAGCAGGCGATTTCAGCGAAAACTTCCAACCTTGTTTTACTTTCTCCAGACTTATATACTTCGAAGGATTAAGAAGAATACACGAAAATGGGCGCTTAACTCTTTCGAGGCACCGAAGAGAGTTGTCACTACATGACACATGATGGTCGATGGATGCCTTAATGCTTGAACTTTTTTTTTAACTTTTAACCTTTGGGTGTAAAGGGTCAGGATTTCCATCTCTGAATAATTTTAAAGGAAGTTTTTATTGTATGTTATGAAACACTAACCAGATCAGCTTTTCAAATAAACTGTTAAACAACGTAGACTAGAAAATTTGTTTCTCTTTAAGAGGTGTAAGGTCAAGCGTTGGGATTTATTAGTTTCTAAGTTGTAACGTGTTGCTGGACTATGTGGCACTGAGTGTAATCGAAGTCACTTGAGCTGGGGAGTGGGATCTTCACGAAAAGGCCAAACAGTGATAAAAAAATTCTAATCTCCTAATAGTATCAAGCAAACTGGCGACTACTGGTTCTTTCAAAGCTCCGCGTAGACTCTTACTTTCTTACTGCCTTTGGACGCCATTCTAGTTGTTTTATTTTTCACACTGGAAGTTCTGTTTTTGAAAACTCTTGGTAGCTGCGTCTAAGATAAAAAAAGATAGATTTGCGACACATTTGTTCCCCAAAGTTCTACACTGCGACACACTGAACGCAGAGCTAATGGTGAAGCCCGCTTTCCTCCTTGTCGACGGTACAATGGTTCCAATCTGCCGTGAGACCTGCAGCTAAAAAGCAGACGACAATTTTGAAAAGGAAGCCGGACGACTTTCATGAAAAGAAATCGTTGCAGGCAGCAAGGGACTAGGCTGTTCAAACACGCTCTCGTGCTTACATCTCCACTCCCAAACGAGGCTGGAATCAGCCACTCCTTTTGAGAATAAAGGCCGTTGAAGGATGTACTGAGACGCTCTCTGTAGCGGCAAGCAAGGTAGGCATTATCGAATCTCCAAGTGGGAGAAAAGCGGCAGCCCACTCTTGTGTGTTGGGGGCCTGAAAAGACCCTGTGATTAGGTGTGAGACTTTTCCATTTGCTTGGCTAATGGTAAAACCACATAGTTTTGTTTTGTATTTTTTTCCTAAGGCGTAAACGTCGTTTGATTGCATCACGCTACCTCACGACAAAGCAGGCGGCAAATAGATTAATAACGAAGAACAGATATTTCAGGGCTGTGCAGTTTTTTAAGTTTAACATTTCAAAAAAAAAGTCAGAAACTTTTTACAAAATAAGTTTTATTATGAATTTCACATTTTCAATATTTAGTCAAAACACACAAATACATCCATTAAGTAGATAAGCAAATACGGGGTACGGGTCAGTTTTTTTTTTTAAATGACGACAGTCTGTGACTTTACCTTGAGAGGGGAGGGAATGCATGGGAGGGAAAGTGTAGGGTAGACAGGGGTGGGGCGTGGACTTAAAACTCTTTCAATTCTGCGTTTCAGGTGTGGTGGGCTTTATTTTCCTTTCTTAAAAAAATTTCTTAGGGAAACAATGTATCAGATGACTTAGGCTATTCAGGGTACATAGAGTCTGAGCTGCACCACACAGACAGGTGGCTGGGTCAGCTTTCAAAACTGGGTGAATGCACCCACTTGCCGTCTGTGAAACTCTTTCGATGCGACACAGAGGGAACGAGGGAAGGGGAAGGGAGGGTGGAGGGGAAGGAGAAAACCGGAGACAGGACCAAAACGACCCATTAAGAAAATTTTCGACAAAATTTGACAGACTCTGAGGTGCTAGCATGAGATTGGGTAGATTACACATTCCGGCTTTGAAATTGCTGGTTTCCTACAATCCTCGAATGGCAAAGTATTGGCAAAAAAAAAAAAAATTTTTTTTAATCAAACAAACTAAAAAAAATCGTTGTGTAATCATATGAGGCAGAAGGGGAGATAAGCTGGTATGACAGTGACTCGAGGACGACTTACAGAATATTTGCAGCTGCAAAACTCTTAACAAATACAAAAGGAAATCCATAACTACGAACGCGTTGGACAGAAACATGTAAGCTTTCTTTAGGACTGGGAATAATATTTTTGAAGTTTGACTCTGTCAGTGGAAAAATAAAATAAATTTGGGAAATGTTTTTGGTACACAATGGTCTCTTTCTTCAAAGAACCTATATTCTGTTACTGACGTGCAGATGAACTCATATAAGACAAATTCAAAGGGAAATTTTTCATCATCATCATCTTGCTAAATCTAATTATGAAAGAACATTTGTGTTGTAAAAGTGTCCTTCAGCACTTGGAAGCAGTGTAACAGGGCCTAGTAGCTGAGTCGCTAGCTAAATTAGAATTGCGTCTTATCAATGCTCCATTATAATACTATACCACTTCTCTGTTCAGACACGAAGGCATGGAGAGTGCACAGAAACTCGATGACATATAAGGCTAGGAAGAGGAATGGACAGTTTGATTGGCTCTAATGAGGTGTGTCTATTTGCCCACAGCGATTAGCGATGGCCAACGCCGAGTGTAAACAGCCTGATAACACCGTGCCTGTTTCCGGCTGCTATCCAAAGGAAATAATCTTCCATCGATTTGTTCTGTTCTCTCCCCATTCCCGCCACCCGATTGTCGTCTCTACTGCATGCTACCCGATTATGACAAACACCCACCCCGACCGTCTGCGTATTTTTCTCCTCCCCGGCTCTCCCACCGTCACCGTCACCAACACCACCACCACCACCACCGCCTCCACCTCACGGACGTTGAGATGGAAGACAAGAAGGAGAAGGCAGTCGATGGCGCCAAGCAGGAGCGTGCTCCGGATTATCGGAGACGCCATGCGGATAGGTGTAGACCGTCTGCAGCACAATGCTAACGCCGGAGATCAAGACGGTCAAAAGGCTACGGCAGCGGTTCCTTACGCGTGCGACAAATCTGCTGCCGTGCGGCGTCGCCAGGCCGGGCCCTGTGATCGCGCGCATGCGCACACGGCTGAATGCAGCTCACGCTTTCATCTCGCCACGCTACGCGCCGAGATCCGGTGACAACCAGTCGATAAGGAGCGAGAAGCAGCGATCAATTTTTCAAATTAGTTTCAATCGGTCGCCATGCTTTGAAATTCGTCCTCACGTATCTTGAAACAGGATTTAGTCTGCAATAAGAGTAAGTCTGGGAGATAATCTGTTCCTGTTAACCGGTTAACACTAATTTTGCAAATAAAATGTTCTTGGATTTTAAGGTTTATCAGAAAGTAACGACCTTTTCGATCAAAACAATCGGTGAAATAATCAGCAAAGAAGGCGAAGTCAACAACTAAGACTGCTATCTTGACGCAGACAGAAAAGAATAATATTATTTATACTTTTTTTCCCCCGTCTTGGAAATGTCGATGAAGTGTTGAACTTTGGAGCGATAAACTTCATCAGTCGAAACAAATTACCCTTTAAAAATTATCTCTTTTTTTTGTATGCTGTTGGTCTGTCCGGCTGACTCTCTCTCTCTCTCTCTCATGTGTAGTACATTGCTTTTCACAATGAAAACGCCCTGAAGCGGCAGGAAACTCTTTACATATGATGCCATGACTGGGTTAACCACAACAAAGTCCACCCATGAGCGCGTTAGTTATAAAGCACGGCTCACGATTCCTGTCCCTCCATTCAGACTGCTACACAAAACTTTGGATTTAAGCACACACTGCCTTGTTAAAGGAGATGTCAATTCGACTGAAAAGTTGGGTTTAAATAATGTTCTGACATTCTGAATTAATTCTACTCAAATTCTCGAATTGCAAAAAAAAAAAATCCTTTACTGTCGATCACGTGTAAAACACAAGTTTGGGACGTGAAGAGGAGAATGAGTTTCATGAAATGCTGGTGCCCTTATACTCCAAACACATTGAGTATTTGCGCTGTCTACTCTACAACCTGTGGTACAGATGCATGTGGCATTTAAAAGTAAAGAGTCTGTCATGAGTAAAGAATATAACAGGTTCAACGTCTCTAGCACGTCTTCTTCCGCCCTCCTCTGCCCTTATAAAATTAGGTAGCCATTGCTGTTCGATGAGGACGAGTTGGTTTTCTAGTTACATGCGAGTCCAGCTATCTACCTTTTGCTCCGAAGTCAAAAGCCCTAACCACCAGGGAGCAGAAGTACCATAACCTCAGAGTTAGCTAGCCACCAGGGGCCATAGTTATGAAGCGGAAGTAACGTTACCTCAGGATTAGCTACCGACTGGGCGCGATGTTGAAGACAGGCGAACATAATTGAAAGTAGGCGCTGACCTATCATGTCGACCGTTAGTTTATTGTTTCCCCATCCTGTGTACGGTCCTCACCTACGACATCTTTCTTGGGCTGTGGATGTTGAGAGAAGGTAAAACAAACCCGGGGATGCGAATGACTTCTGGTTGATAACTACAGCCAGAGGCGCAAGACCCCCCCCCCCCACGATTAATTATTTTTAAAAAAAATGCCTCGTCTTGAGATCCTGCAAGTGAGACTGAGACCAACTGTATACTGTACACTAGCAGCTTGTGTGGCGGAGACAGACAGACAGACAGACAGACAGACAGACAGACAGACAGACAGACAGACAGACAGACAGACACGAAGGCATGCAAGCACGCAGACGGAAAGACCAACTGATAGAGAACCATAAGGAATACGATCGCACGGGTGCTGAATCTGCCAGGGGAGGGAAGTGCACAAGACGCGATCAGTTGACAGAAACCATAACACGGCCATTGATTAGGCGGAACAGAATCAATGTCATGCATCTCGCTCCTCCCTCTCCTTGAACAACCAATCACTGACAATCCCCGCAGCGAGCAGCCAATAGAAAACCGAGATCGCCTTTCGTCCGGAAAATTAAAACAAATTACGAACAAATACGAGAACCAATAGAGTAGAGAGGCTCTGCATGGGATGGAGACCATTGTGACGTGTAAGCATTTCTTTGGGACTATTTCTTTCTTTTTTTTAAAGATTGTTATTTCTTGCTATCGGATTTGAAGACGTATGTGTCTGCGCAGTCGGGACACTACACTTGTGTCCCAGTTCTTTTGTATACCGACTGAAAGTAGAGGCTGGGCCAGACAGACGGTGTGCTAAATGTGCACTCTTCGCCGCAGTCATGACTGACGCGCACGACCCGGTCCGTAAGCCAGCTTTGCGTGGGGTCACTGGAAGTGAGAGGCGGTTGATTATTGTACAACACATAATACACCGCACGTTGTGTTACTGTCAACAGTCGTATACACATCAAACGACCAAATTTATTCATGGGGTCAGGACAATGAGGAGAGCTTTCTTTAATTTAATGTCGTTACTACCTTTTTCTACTGTTGTTGCTGTTGAGACGACGACGACGACGACGACGACGATGATGATGATGATGATGATGATGTACCTAGAGATGCATACATAAATTTACCGATTATTATTATTAAAAGCAAGCTGATAGGAAGGCAAGGGTTAATTAAAAAATGAATTATTAATGCTAGAAGGTTAAGGTTAATGCCCAATGGCGCTGACGTGTACGTAGTTTACAATGTTTAAGTAATATTCAAGGTGGAGCTATCCCAACTGCCTGCTTCCTCCGTCTTTTAACCTTTCGGATAAGTGAAGAATCTTGAGTGATTTCCCCGGTGGCTGACCCGATCGAGCATCGAACCACTGGCCTTCTGCTCCATAACGTGGTGGCCGCAGGTCTTTGGAATAAGAAACACGCGCTGGTACTAATGTTGGTGCGGAGGTCACGTTGACGATGTTTAACAGAGGAGATCGAAAGGAAAATGTTTGTGAGCTTCTGAATACCCAAATCTTGCAGGTGACGCTGGAAAACAAGTCAAATTTACTAAGTCTACTTATACACCCCATATCTTAGAGAAATTTCAAAAACTGCATCCTAATAAATCTTTAAAATACAAATTAAGCGAAATAAAATGCATAATTGTTTTCCTAACAGGTATTCCGAAATACACAAAGACGAAAACACGTGTCTTCCAATATATCATGTCTCCTTTTCACTGTTCCTTTGTTTAATTTCTTCACAACTAATTTGTTTCTAGTCTTGCGATCTCTCTCTTTCTCTCTAACTCTTACCTCAACTCTCCCCTCCCAGCATTTATCTCATCCTCTCCCATCCAATGAAGTATGTTTACACTGGTGCCTCGGCAATCGACCACAATTCGTTCTGGAAGGCTGGTCGAGTGCTGCTCACTCTTAGTGCTCACTCTAGCTCCGAGCATCCTCCCCCATAAGAAATAATAGCAGCGCATTTAATTATTTAATTGGTTCCGGCACCCACTAGAAGCTAACTACCTAGAATTATTTATAATATTTGATAGTACGAAATATGTAAGCAGATGAGTTTGTTTCAAATGTTTTATTGACCAACACACTTGAGGCATTACAGTACTACACATTTAAAACTAAAAACTAAACAGTAATAATGTGTTACCCCCTTTTACTCCATACGCCAGCTACTTTAGCGGCCTCTTTATATTTCAGTATTGTCGATGTCGTAGACTTAACCATACTGTATTGAATGGCTAATTCAGACACACTTAGGCAAGGCTCCTACTTAGCAATGCTCCTTTTTAACATTTAATTGTTGTTCTTATTGTTTTACCCTCTCTTTACCTTTTAGCACTAGAAAGTTTCATGGATACCATGATGATCGATAGAATATATTTGTGTGTGTGTGTGTATATATATATATAGATAGATACGTAAAAAACTAGAGACAGTGAACACAGCATCATAACTTTACTTTCCCCTTTATTTCACCAAAAGCGTGACGGGTAAATGTGAAGTCTCATACAGGTTTTAGCTCGATGGTCGAGTGGCCAGCATATGGTCAAGCATAGAAACACAAAATTCTGATAAAAGCAAAGAATTCTCTCGAAAATATTGGTTGAGGTCCGAAATGTACGAGAAATGGAGCAGTTGGAGAGCCGAGGTTCGATTGTATTTGATTTACTTAATTTTTATAGAGGTAGGACGTCGTATGCTGCATGTGACCTCACGTTTCTCGCCTGTAAACAGAGAAATTCCTGCAATGGTGTTGCATGGTCTGTACAAGCTTTTGATGTGGAGCTGGGAGTCAGCTGGGTCCTGTAAGAGCATACACAGCTGGGTCCTGTAAGAGCATACACAGCTGGGTCCTGTAAGAGCCTAAACAGCTGGGTCCTGTAAGAACATACACAGCTAGGTCCTGTAAGAGCCTAAACAGCTGGGTCCTGTAAGAGCCTACACAGCTGGGTCCTGTAAGTGCCTAAACAGCTGGGTCCTGTAAGAGCATACACAGCTAGGTCCTGTAAGAGCCTAAACAGCTGGGTCCTGTAAGAGCCTACACAGCTGGGTCCTGTAAGAGCATAAACAGCTGGGTCCTGTAAGAGCATACACAGCTGGGTCCTGTCAGAGCCTAAGCAGCTGGGTCCTGTAAGAGCCTACACAGCTGGGTTTTTAACAGCCTACACAGCTGGGTCCTGTAAGAGCCTACACAGCTGGGTTTTTAATAGCCTACACAGCTGGGTCCTATAAGAACCTACACAGCTGGGTTTTGTAAGAGCCTACACAGTTGGGTCCTGTAAGAGCCTACACAGATCCTGCCACCAGCACTGTGGTAAAGAAACGTCTCTCTACTTCAATGTCTGATACCGTTGCATCGATCTGTTCGGCTTGTTTACAGTTGGCGATTAGTAGATAATTCTCTTCTGCAAAGGCAAGTGCAAGCTACAGCTAGCAGAAAAAAACTTCGGTCTGCATAAGAGACTTTGATTAGCAGAAAAAACTTTGGTTTGCAGTTTGGCTGTTTGCCTTCAACAGTAAGGATGGTCTGTTCTCTCGTGTAAACCACAGTATGGCTCATCAGTATCACTTTGTATCAATTTGTAGCAATTACATTGGCAACAACCGATCAGCTTTATTGTGTGGCAAATTTTGTAATAATGAGTGATCTGTTAATTATAGAGTTAGATAACACCAAAACTAACAGGTGATCGCTAATTCTGTGGCGAATATCATGATCATCAGCGAACAGTTCCATTTTCTGACGATTACAGAATTGGTGATAGGTATCTATTTGTAGCTAATATGGTAATCAGTGATCAATGTTGGTTTCTGACGAATACAAGACTAATCGGTAATCAGTTCCGTTTTTAAGGAATGTACAGCTAACTGGTGATAATATCTGTAATGGTCAATATCATAGTAATTAATGATGAGTTTCGTTGTCCTGATGAATACAACTGATAATGAGCACTTATGTGGTAAATACAACTGATAATGAGCACTTTTGTGGTTAATGCCACTGATTTTCATGATCAGCTTCACTTTCTGTGGCAAACTCTGTAGTTGCAGACAGCCATGAAAGTCAAGCTCTGGTATGTTTTCGACCTGCGCCTTGAAACTTGATTGATGTCGACATGATTGACAGCTGACATTCTCGATCTCAGTCTGCTCGCGGTGAGCCCCGCCCCTTGAAGGAAGTAATCCTTGGTCCCCATGTAACAGTATATCTGGTGACAGTGTTTAAAAAAATTCTTTTGGAATACGTCTCAATTGTCTAAAATGACTCACTTTGAGCATCAGCAGGTACAAAGTTCATGAGTGAGCCTTACCACTGCTTTTCTTCTCGTCTCAGATATGAAACCACGAAGGCCCCCCTCTCTCTCCCCTTCTTCCGCCACTGCATCTTCTCTCCCTTTCTGAGCATTTATTTCTTTGGTCATTCTCTTTTTATATTAAGGATTGTATTAGTCTAGTAATTTCGTTTACTCTCCCTTTCCCAGGAAGAGTCCAGCACATGCCATGCTTGTCTTATTGCCCTCGTAAATAAATAATCTCTCTTTGTCTCTCTCTCTCTCTCTGGTTTCGCACTTTCTCTTTCTCTCTCTTCTCCATCTTATCCTTTGCACACGCACACACACACACACACACACACACACACACACACACACTCACTCACACACACCCCCAACACACCCACACCCACACCCTGTTTGTCTCTCTAGTCTTATTGAAAACCCCCCAAAAAGAAATATTTGCAACATTAATATCTAAATAAATGTTTGTTGTATTTTCTTCAGTCCGTTTACTCCTTGTTTCTTCTCCGTCGTAGTCTGAGTAGAACATAAAGGCGAAGATATTTGAGGTGGAGATTCTACAGGAAAACAGAAGCATCAGAGTCAAAAGAAAGATGTATACTTCCAAAGGAAAGAAAGTATAAAAGACAAACAAATTTTAAGAAAACAAAAAATAAATAAATAAACAAAAAGTTTAAGTAGTGTGTACTAGAACTTAAACACTAGTATGAGGATCGAAAAAAAGGAGAAAATTTCAGTCGAACAGTGAAACTAAACTATTCTTCCATCGTCCCTGACACTCAGACATTGTCCCTGGGGACTTGTAACTTCCTTAACTGAAATTCAGTTACGTCTCTATGCTGTCACCCTTTGTGGTGAGGCCCTGCGCGGGATTTGTGCCTGAGATTCCTGACGACAGATGTGCCTTTCTTCCTGCCTGAAGTGCTGAATTCTTTTATTGCCAAATGCTCATTTCAAGAAAATTTCTCTTATGTCAACAGAAGATTTCATCTGCGAGTGCTGATTTCAATTTGCAAAGAAGGCAAAAAAGAAAACAAGAAACGATTTCTTGTGTTTATCATCGGCTTTAGGTAACAAGCTTAAAACAGTCGCCTACAATCAGCAGGCAGCTACAGACAGGCGGGCTCAAGATGTTTCCGAGGGAGTCACAATGGCGGTATTTATTTCGGCTGCATAGGCGTGATCCTTGGGACCGGTCATTCAGTCCAGAGGAGGGGAGGAGGATAGGGATGGTGGGGGGAGGGGGAGGGAGGAACGGAAGCCAGGACGAGGGAGAGGAAGGGACGAAGAAGCAAAGGGGTTGGAGGAGGAGGAGGGGTATAAATGGGCGGGTCTAGAGCCACAAATGTAAGCTGACTGACATCGTCGACTTTCACTTCCCATAATTCTTCACTGTCTGCGCCGGAAAAGACGACAGGATTTGAAGGGAAGCAGACGACAGAGTGTGTGATGACAGATCGTTAAGTCTCAGATGGAAAGCAGGACTTATGAAGACTGGGCAGTGATTGTGTTTCCACAGACAACAGAGAGGAAGTCGAAATCAGCAGGCAAGTCACTAATTGCTGCTTGCTGCATGATTTGATGACTGGCTACACTTTCATTCATATTTTCGCGAACTTTCTAATTAATTTCACCTTTTCTTTCTTTACCTATCTCTCTATTCATTGTTTGTTTGTTTGCTTTTATTATCTATTTGTTTGCTTCTGTTTCCGATTTAATTGTTCCACCGAAATGTTTATTGTTCCAAATTTCTGACATATTTCTCAATCTTACTTTTCGAGTTTGTTAGTTTGATGGATGGATGGATGGATGGATGGATGGATGGATGGATGGATGGATGGATGGATGGATGGATGGATGGATGGATGGATGGTCTGTCTGTCTGTCTGTCTGAACTACTTTCTGGCTCGCTGAATTCTTTCACTGCAAGTGACTGCACCATTCTTCTTCTGTAGTAGTCTTTCGGGTCCGCTGCGGCTGTAAGCTGTACTGATTAGGAACTATTTTTCTCAATCACGTATAAAGTTTAAAAAATACCCTCACTTGTTTGACAAAGTGTTTTGAGCATGGCTAACTTACATCCAGGAAATCATTACCTCAAAAACGAGTTAATGAAATTAGCGAGCTGAAGACTTGTAGGAAAACTAATCGCTATAAATTTCTTTGTAATTGTATCTTCTCTTTCGTCGAGGAAAATAAAGACTTAAAAAAGTAATGTAAGTGGCAAAAGACACTGGCTTCGCTAAGCTGCTATTTTTAAAGTTTAGAAAATTAGATCGCAGTTTTACTGTCTATAAACATTCGTTAAATGAATAACCGGAAGAATAGTCACAAACTGATTGTTTTTTTGTGGGAGATGAGTAAGCTAAAATCTAATATCGTGTTCAGAATTTCTATGTCAAGATGCACTGTTATAAGCTTTCATAAAATTCTTTGATAGGAGTATGAAGGTATTGTTTTGCCTGGCGGCTTTGACTGATTTGACTGATCCCAAAGGTGCACTGACACGCCGGTTCGATACCCGTGTGACCCAGCACGCTCTTCCCTAGTTGGCCCAGCTGTTGAATTGAGTATCTGACTCCACAGAGCGTTAAGGTTGGTAAGGCAGCGTGGGAGAAGAGGAAAAAACCGCCCCTTGAGAAATATAGGGGCTATAACCCATCATTTCCCAACGACCGTAACGTCAAGGGATTGTATATGTATATACTTCTTCTTCCCTCGCAATAGAGAGAATCTTTGAGCCTCGACACTGAAAATAAAGATTCCTTTCACGCTGAGAAATAAACCTAAATAAACTATGAGATCATCCATTAAAAATAAAGTCGATGTAATAGTTTATCTATTATCAGATATATTGCCGAGGTTGTTTTTTTCCCCAAAATGTTCGCTTGTTTTGTGTTTTAGGTCCAACAGTCCTTTATCATGTTAGCTATTCGTAACAAAAGTTATTTCTGACAGATTTGCCCAGACGAATAAAGCTCGCTAAAATCATTTATGGATTATCACAATTGAGATTGAAAAGAATGTAAAGATAAGTAAAATTAAATACAGGTAGTCGCCGACTTACGACCTATGCGACTTACGACTGTTCGACTTTACGACCACAGCTATGACTGGTATCTCTGGCCATGATTGGCAAGGGAGCAAAGAAAAATTTAAAGAAACAATTACTATAAAAATACAATAATGTCTACAGAAAGATAAAATTACAAAAAAAGTTTGAATTTTTATAAGAAACGTAGAGAAGTAATAACCGTACACTACTAAGAAAAGTGGCTATAACATTAATGTACAGAAAATGGAATAAAATAGTTCAAATCTGATAATAAAAATAATGAGCAAATAAAATCAAATGATGAACAAGGAAAATGTTCCTAAAATACCATATGGCTTAAAGATTATGAAAATAGGATTACCCAGAATAATATGCTTACGGTAATTTAACATGTCTGACTTGCGACCAGATCGAGTTACGACTGGTTTGTCGTAAGTCGACGACTACCTGTAAATGACACCATCACTAACGTCTACTTCACTTCTTCTTAACTCAATGCGAAGGTTTAGGATTTGCAAGTCAAACAGTAAGCATCTGAGAGGCAAAGTTACCAACCAATCAGCCCATAAGGGTTGAGGAGAAGGGGAAATATTTTCAAACCCTAAGAGTGGGAACTGGTTTCGTCGCAAATCTAGTTGAACGATGTTACCGAAAGTGGGAACGAGTGAGTGAATGATAAACCTCAGCATGTGAGATTCCGACTAAGGTGATTGGCTAGGGCCAGGCCGATATATTAAGGAGTGGAAAGAAAGAAAGAAAGAAAGAAAGAAAGAAAGAAAGAAAGAAAGAAAGAAAGAAAGAAAGAAAGAAAGAAAGAAAGAAAGAAAGAAAGATTTCGACGATTTGGCAGACTTCCTGCATCTCGTGTAAAACGACCGAGCCAGTATAAGTGTAACAACATGGAGACTGTAGCCACAATGTAACAATCGACGATACAAGCGGTATATGGTTTTGTACAGCTGTCTGTTTTTCTGTCTGTTCCCTACATCCCTCTGAGATCTCTTAACTTTACTTTTTTTCCGAGCTCAGTAAATGAGCTAGCTTACTTCAACAAAAATAATTTGAATGTATTAGTACCACAACGTTCGTGATTTCTTGTTTACAGATTTCATTATCGAAAGTCTATGATGCTTAGAAGAGAGAAACAGACAGAACGGCAGAGAAAGACAGAAAAGTAACGGTTGCAATACACTACATATATGTATAATGTATATAGTTTCGCGCTTTATAAATTGAAATACGTTTACCGGCACGAAAAAGTCGAAGTTCTCGTTTCGAAACCGTATCCCCTAACTTTTACAGACACAACAAAAAAAAGGGAGCTTTCTCTTTGTCTGGATCTCAGATGTACTTTGTCTGGATCTCAGCTGTAGTGACACCGATAATTATTGCCAGAAGCACCTTTTTTTTTTTCTTCTCCGTCGTCTGCGGTACGAAACCGCTTATTCGAAAACTACCGTTGTCGTTAAATGTAATTTGTGAATGTGACCCCGTCTTTGCTCTTCGTTCGGGTCGCGTTCTGTGTCGTAAAATTTCGGTAGACGTTTGATCTCTTTGTGATTAAAGCTGCCAGACAGACTCTGATTCCGTCTGGCAACAAGAGAAGACAATCTGCCAGAACACACACACACACACACACACACACACACACACACACACACACACACACACACACACACACACGAGATAAATAAATTTGAGGAACGAATGCGGTTCCGGCAAAAAGGAGTGACGTCATTAGAGTACTGACTACGTGTAATGAGTTAGGGGTAGGTCTTGTATTGTTTCGTGTGTGAATGGTGTCTTGTGTTTGACGTCTTGTGTGCGTCATTTGTTCGTCGTCATTTTGGAGAAGAGATGACGTAAAAGAAGAGAAACAACTGTTTCCATGGACGGATGGAAAAAGGAAAACATCAAGATCTTCGTCTCTCGTAAAATCTTCATCTTCATCGTTATCTGTGGGGGCTCGTCAAGCGTGTTACGTGTGTGTGATATGCGTCGAGCGTATGGAAGGTAAGTGTACGTCCGTCATATTACACTACGGCTGTCGGTTCCCGCTGATATCCCCGCAGACTTCGATAGAAAAAATTCAAACAGCAAATAGCGGAATGATTGTTTTAGAGATGTCTCACTTTTTCAGTCGCCCAGCAATGTATAGGGTTTTGCAGTCTCATTAATTTATGGGCTGTCTGACCTTAGGGAAAACAGAAGAGGAAGAACAAGAGAACTTGCCACCTGGCACTCTGGGGTCAGTTGCACAACACATTTATAATTTTAAACACTTTAAGGCCTTAACTTTATTTAAATAATTGGTTTAAAGTGCACACCACAATTTTAGAATTTTTAAAACTAAAACTGCTGTAAGATAAAGTTGTTTAAGTCTGACTTTCCGTCCTGTCAGTACAATTTTTTGAATGTTTTTCTGCAATGCATCAAAATGGCTAGGAAGAGATTTTGCTTCTTTAGAACAGTTTTAAGGTTTAGAAACGTGTTGTGCAACTGGCCCCATGACCACCATTTGGTCTGTCTGCCATTCTCTTTTGCTATTTTTAAGGGCATGCCTCTGTGTATGTGCGTGCGTGCGCGCGTCCGTGCGGATGTCTGTATAAATGTCTTTTTAAGGCTGTTTTTTTACTGGATGAACATTTGAATACGTTTGTCATAGTGTTTACATCACAGTTACACTAAAGCTATGTGACGCTTGGTCAAACGCCCATATTTGTCCAGTTAAGAATCACATTTTGGTGGAATCATCACACTTAACCCACACTTCTTCGGTGTATTTTGAAAGTTTATTTCTTCTGAAGTCTACTGCAGATTTTCCTCTCACTTCATGTCATTCTACAACTAATAAGTCTAATCAGGCAAGCAGTCAGATCGAGTTTCATCTGCATGTAAGCCAATTCAATCTTCCTTGTTTTCACTCGATTAGTTGAATCTTTATACCAGTTTGACGTTTTTAAGAACTAATTCTGAGGAAATTCGGTGATGCAGAAGTCAGCGAATATAAAAAAACTCAGTAAATTGTAATCTTTCTCACGATTACATACTGTACTTGTTAGACACCGAAAATATCCTAGACTGACCTGTCCTTGATGCTCAGGTTTTTCTGTCTTGTGTTGTTTATGTCTGTTGGTGTATCTCTGTTCGTTTGTTTGCTGACGTGTTGGTCTGTCAGTTTGGTATATGCATTTTGTGCCTGTCTTCGTGTATTTGCTGTTCTTTTGTGAAGCGCATTGAGCTTTTTTTCTCAGAAGGGTAATGCGCTATATCATTTTTCGTTATCATTACTACTAATCCCTCAGAAATTAAATTATGGAAATGTAGGTAATTCTATGAGGCAACTGCTAGATTTTCATTTGTTACTTTTTTCGGCGTTGTCTCCCCTCTCTACGTCCGATATGCCGCGCAGGGTAGAACAGTTTTTTTTTCTTCGATGGATAAAAGGTGAAACGTGAATGGCAGCAGCATAAATGCATAACAAGGAAGATAAACGATCCCACGTTGTATGAGGGTGCAGGTAAAAATGGATGGTCCGGTGGACGGTTGGTTTGGTTTTCGTTCACAAATACTTCAGAAAATAACTTGTCACTTCTCCAGAGTTGCAAGTTCAAAACGCAGGTACATGATGTGCACGCATCACACGCACACACACACACACACACACACACACACACACACACACACACACACACACACACACATTCGGGCAAGGTGCGGAAGTGTCAAAGCTTCGAAGAGCCCCAAAGCTCCATTGCATTGGTTGATGTGTGAGGGCTTTTGATATCTTTGGTCGGTTGCTAACCGGCGTTCTCACCAGGAAACGGAAGAAATTATCCCCCCCTTGCCACGACTGTCGTTACATCTGAGGTGTTTAGACCACTAATAGAGCCCCTCGTAGGATGGAGTCCGTCTCTTGATGCCCTGGGTCCCATCATGCTTTGCGGGGAAGAGTTAGCGAGGGTCGGTCGCCTAATCGAAACCTTTTTTGTTCGTCGTCGAAGCTACCTTTTGGAGACCGAACATGGTGGACCATCACTGAGCTCTTCTGACACGAAGAACTCTCCCACCCACCCTCAACCGTCAGTTTATTGCTCCAGTCCGAGCAGCATTGACAATCGTCTCCGAGTAGAGATAATTTGTTCTTAGAAAGTGCCACTGACTGAAAGATGAACCCTTTTTATGTGTCTGTGTTTTCTAGCCAATCTTCTGCGCTAAATACTAGGACAGAGAAGAAATCCTTCGTTGTATTACTGTTCGGATGACTGATTTAGCACTCATTTGTTGAAAATACTCCCTTTAAAGGCATGCCGGGTGCGAGTTCATGTACATATTGGAGGCTTAGAAAAAAATAATTAAAACAGGATCCTAGGAACTATTAGTGCTAATAGAATTTGAAACAGAAGAATGTGTGTGTGGCTGAATATGAAGGATAATACATTTACAAACAAAAAGTATTAAACGGACCATCTTTAACCAGGTGTGCTATATATGCACGTGGGTGGGTTTCATTCTGCAGCCGTTTGGGTAGGGGTGGTTGGGTAAACCGTCTGATGATTTATCGAACGTCTCGCTCTTGACAAAATATACCCAACAAGCATTTCAGAATACATAGATTGTTTTACCCAGCAGAGTTTCACAGGAAGCATAGCTCAGACTTTTTGATTGGAAACCTGACTACTGTTATTTCTGATGTTTGTTGCTTGCTTTTGCTGTTGTCCGTGAAGCGAAACTTTCTCGCCTTATGATGTTGTATCACCATGCAGTGCTTTCGCATTCAACTCACTGAGATTATTCAGGCGAGGCAATGTAAAGTCATAAAGGTGTGTCGTGCACGCTAAGTCATAATCTGTTGAGGTTATCTGTATTGTGTGAGGACGACAAAATGGTGGCAGACACCAGAATTGTGCGATTTGTCTCTCACCTGACGTCGATTTTTTTAATTTTTTTTTTTTTTACCGTTAATCGCCATTGTGCCGTCTGTCTGGTCGCAGTTAGACTGTAGTTTAGGAGCCTGTGTCGGCCGCTGACCACCCAGGCGGATGCAGCCACAAGCGGTGTCGGAGGTGGCTGATGGAGCTGGAAGTGACGTAACAATTTCTCTCATGCGCTGTCACCGTCACCATTTCCGTTGTGTTTTCTCTTGTCTGCTCTCATCGACCGCCTCGCTGCCCCATCCTCGCCACCCGACCCCAAACACACTTCGCCGCAGTCTCTTCACGCGTGCGTGCTGAGCCCGCGCCTTGGGGAGGGCCCGTGCAGCGGAGACGCCGTGTCGTCGTGTCTTCGACGAAACCATTGCAACCGTCCTCATCTTTCCACAATCATAGCACAAGAGGCAGTCACAAAGAGACGCGCCTTGAAGAAGAGGGAGAGAGAGAGAGACGGGGGAACAAAAATCCAACGTACTTCAGTCAAAGAATCTCGATATCGATGCAGATGAAACCGAGAGTCTAAATATCTTAGTAGTGACAAACAACTTCTCATCGTCAGCTGAAGAGGAGTATGCATGCAAGTCACGTGCGTACAGGAGGGTACAGGACCACTCCGCGCCCTGATGTCCCGTCTGACGACGTTGGTGACGTTATGCTAACTGATGTCCCTGGTATATACTGGCTTGGTGATGCGTTCTGTTAAGGGAAAGTTGACCAATGCTTGGTGTCCTAGTGTTGGACAGTGTTGGACCACTCCTTCCCCCTGGTATGCCCCAGTGACGTAACACCTATTATTTTCTCCAAGAATAACTTCGCAGCAACAACTAGGAATTAAAAGTAACTGACATGGTCAAGGACATGCAGCCTGTGTGCTCGAAACTAACCAAGCACTGATGAGATTGGCCTTTAACCTCAGACACGTGATCTGTTTTCATTGATGTCTGCTTTCAAGGGTATGTCCAATTCGGCTACACTTCTCACTTTCCTGTCTATTTTCTCGTCTGTTCTCCTTCTTGTAGTACAGCAGATGAAGTGTTTGTATTGTATTGTATTGTTTGTACACCATAAGAACTGTACTCCATACTTCTGGGGCCAGTTGCACAACACGTTTCTAAACCTTAAAACTGTTCTAAAGAGGTAAAATCTCTTCTAAGCCGTTTTGATTCTTTGCAGAAAAACATACACAAAATTGTACTGACAGGACGGAAAGTCAGACTTAAACAACTTTATCTTACATAAACCAGTTTTAGTTTTAAAAATTCTAAAATTGTGGTGTGTACTTTAAAATAATTATCTAAATAGAGTTAAGGCCTAAATGTATTTAAAATTATAAATGTGTTGTGCAACTGGCCCCTGATCTCGTTTACTTGCCAGGAATGTTGTTTCTCCGTCACTAATTCATAATAAAATTATATTTAGCTTTGGAATTTAATGACAAGACGTCACTAAAGAAAAAAAGACATTTTTAAATTTTACTTTTCATTGCCAGCACGACCGTAACTGTAAACTAATTTATTGAATAATTGTGTCCACTGTTCCTTTGTTTCGTACTGCTGTGACCAAGACAGTTAAATTAATATTTCAAAAGACATCCATAACATTTACAGATGATCAAATACTTTCAGTCGACATGAAAACAAAGCTTTCACAGCCTCGACTTTAACGAAATAAAAGTCTTTTGTAAGAAAGACTAGAAGAGACTTATAGATGATATGGACGACGTGTCCAGTCCGACACATTCCTGTGGCGAACTGCCGGGATGTCATCTCTTTGATAAAGCTGCATGTCGGCCTGCTTACTTTGCGAGGGTGGAAGAAGGGTGAAGCGGGTTGATGGGGGTCACCGAGGGACTCGAAGCGCATGTGATGCTTTCTGTACAAGAGCGCACTCCAATGCGCGTGCATCCAGATGCGCACACGCGCGCTCCAAACGCACACGCAGGCAAACGCACACATACATAAACGCACGCACAAACGCGTGAGCATTTACACCCATTGACAAATAGTATACAAGTACTAGTGGATCTACACATATGCACTTAATTGTTCTTTTTTTCTGCCCTTCTTTTTTCTTCTTTTCAACATATTATTTGTTCTTTGTTTCATTCTTTCTTCTTTTTGCTTCCTTTTTCTTCTCTTTATTTTAATTTTTTCATTTTGCTTTTTTCCACTCATCCATTTATTCATTTTTGCCCCATTCGTTTTCTTCCTCGTTCGTTTGTTTTTATTTCTGTCGGCGTGTCTTCTCTTCGCCCCAGTAAACTGACTGTCTTTCTCCACAAGAGTAAAGAAATACCGACGGCCTTTGCGGCAACTTAATGAAATAATTAGCAAACTCCCCAACAATAGTAAATGTCAAGAAACGGCCTGATCGAACCGCTTGTGACTTGTCTTGCAATAGTCGTCGATGGTGACAAAGGTCCCCTGATGGCGAATTTACACAATCGTGTGTAAACTAGCCAATGACGCACGCAGGCGATCCATACAGTCATAGAGACAAAGGCCACGGAAATGTACATTGGGCCTGAGATGGGAATACTTGAGGAAGTTAATGCCGAGAGAACGGTAAATGGCAATAGAAATCATCCTTTGTATTGTTATCTACATCCGGGACATCTAGCACTCTTTACCGCGTTGCAAGCGCTCAGCTGAGCGCGTGTTTGAGCTCGGGGACGGGTATTGTGGCGTGTATGCGTGCCTGCGTGCGTGTTTGTTACAGGTGCTTTATTAGCATACAAAAGCATCAGACACAATCATATATATATATATATATACAGATATGCATGCAAACACGTGCGATGTGAGTACAAACTGACGCACGCAAGGACACTGACACACGCACGCATTCACGCACGCATACACACTGCAAGTTTATATGAAAGAGAAGCAGGGATCTGTTAACGTTTTTCATAATTCATTCATATCAATTCAGTAAATATTTGCATTGCAAATAATGAAACATTCAAATTCATGAACAAGAGATTAATAACGCACACGTTACATGTAACAGGGCTACAGTGTCAGATAAAGCATTGTTTACATGTAACAGGACTACAGTGTCAGATAAAGCATTGTTTACATGTAACAGGACTACAGTGTCAGATAAAGCATTGTTTACATGTAACAGGACTACAGTGTCAGATAAAGCATTGTTTACATGTAACAGGGCTACAGTGTCAGATAAAGCATTGTTTACATGTAACAGGACTACAGTGTCAGATAAAGCATTGTTTACATGTAACAGGGCTACAGTGTCAGATAAAGCATTGTTTACATGTAACAGGACTACAGTGTCAGATAAAGCATTGTTTACATGTAACAGGGCTACAGTGTCAGATAAAGCATTGTTTACATGTAACAGGACTACAGTGTCAGATAAAGCATTGTTTACATGTAACAGGACTACAGTGTCAGATAAAGCATTGTTTACATATAACAGGACTACAGTGTCAGATAAAGCATTGTTTACATGTAACAGGGCTACAGTGTCAGATAAAGCATTGTTTACATATAACAGGACTACAGTGTCAGATAAAGCATTGTTTACATGTTGCGTCTTACAAATCATCGGTTACACACACAAAAGCTGCAGAAACAGAATGCGAAGTCTTTTGCATGTAAGCGTCGCATAGCCTCATGTCTTATTTGTGTTATTAAGTTGAGCAGAAAAGGGCAAGAACAAGTTACCTGGGCAAGGCACCTCGACCTTTCTTTACTTATTAAGCGGGAAGCGAAAGAGCGCGCCAACGGAGGAAAATCGAAGGTAGAAGTCATAGTTTATAGTTTATGTGGAAACGGAGTGGTAGAGTGTGTAGTAGACTAAATATTTTATCGATAGTGTCCTTAATAACAGAAAAAAACGATTACGATTTTGAAAACTGTTGGTACAGACATGTATGCTCACGAAGCAATAAAGATCAAGAGCGATAATCAAAAACATCATCCAGATTACAACTGTGACAATCGGCACCAGTGAAACCTACAGTAAACACCAGCTGCATCTACATGTAGCAGGCACATCTTTGCTACATTGTGAGTGTTCTCTTGAATAAGTATGACAATTCTTGTACGTGCAAGGAAGCAGCGTTGCACCCCCTTCCCATCATCCGAGAGGACAGAATGGAACAGTCTGTCTGTTTGCGCGAAGCTACAAGAGAGAGAGAGAGACAAGTCATCAAAATTCATTTCATTTAGAGGGAGCAGGACAGCAGCCAGACTTTCAACACCACTGATCTCTTTAAGCATGACGTTTCAACAATTCTGTTTCAAAAAAAAACCCACAATAAAATATTAGAAAAAGTATACTTAATGTCAATGAGAGAAAAAATATTCTCCTGAAAATGTAGACGGTCTAACAAAGTACAGAACCAAATAAAAAAAATTAAATAAACAAAAGAAAAAATATTATCTTTACAGATTGTTTTAAAATTGTCGTAACGAGAATTATATAAATGATATCTCAATATTCTAGCTCTGGATATAGTAGGAGGTTGCGCTGTCTGTAGTAGCCCCACCTGTACTATGATCTGCCGATTTACCTATAAATATGACATACTTAAATAATGTACTATACACTTACATGATGATGATGATGATGATGATGATGATGATCCTACGTATAACATACTTAAATAATGTGCTTTGCACTTACATGATGATGATGATGATGAGGATGATGATGATGATGATGATGATCCTACGTATAGCATACTTTAATAATGTGCTTTGCACTTACATGATGATGCTGTATCGACATCCTGTAGCTGTACCTAAACATTATAACTACGCATAATGCAAGACGTGTATCTGGACCATTAGTATCAGTATTCAGAATATTAGTATTATCTTTTTATCTGCTTGCCTCCCGCGCATTCTCTTTTTTGTCTCTCTCTTTCTCGTGGACGCTCTCTTCCTTACTAACAGAACTGATTTCTCTTCTAATTTTTTCTCCTCAAGATTAAGTTTCCACCTAACCTACAAAAATCCATTTTTAAATTATTTTTTTAATATCACGCCTCGCGTTCCTCGCCTTCTTGTATTCTAAATTTAATCGGCGCGCAGATTACTCACCGGTTATTTTTCGTCTAATGTTGGTGTCGACAGTCTAGTCTGAGGCTGACACAGACCTTGGTCAGGAACGAACACTCCTGCCGAGACGGAGACGAAAGGGAGAAAACGCGCAGCTAGGGGCTGTGACGGGGGAGAGAACTGATGGTGATTTACCAGCGACTAAGCCTATAACACGGCAAAGCAGCCGGCTCTGCAAACAGGTGTTACATGCGGTGAAAGAACAGCGTGCCCGAGACGAGATCTGAACCCAGGACAGCTACTCCTCACTGCAATGGTGACAGGTACTAATCGCTGCTTACTGCTTACCCCCACCCCCGCTGGAGGCGATATCCAACGCAAATCATTGGCAGTACCACTTTCCTTAATTAATAAAATAAAAAATAAGAATAGTGAGATAAATATAGATTTTATTCGCTTTGCGGCTGTTCGTGATCCGGACCGTTTAATTTCAACGTAGGGGCGACTGAACATGTACTTGAACTTTATGCGCGCGCAGGTCACGCTTGTGAACCAGCGGACTGCACTCCGATGCTATTATGTTATGTTCAATGCCCGTGAAGCCGCTGGGTATAAGACACTTTACCTTCCCTTTTACTTCGCTAACTAGATCTGTATTAAGGTTGTTAATTCCTTAAGAAAGCATTTCAGTAAAAAGGTAAGCAACTGACCAGTGGTCCAATGGTCTCGGATCCCAGACACTTAATCCCCCAGACACTTAATCCTCAAAATGAAATTTCAACTAAAAAAATTATGAAGTGAATGAAAAATTTAATTCAAATTCAAATAATACTTAACTTCAACATTTATAACATCCCAGTCTTACGAGAGTTACCCAGAGTTACCACGCGACACATTTCTCTTACGGTTATAATATTTATAGTTCACAAAAATAGCAGTTTTGAGTGTTGTGTCGCGATTTGGGGATTAAGTGTCTGGGGATTAAGTGTCCAGGGATTAAGTGTCCGGGGATTAAGTGTCCGGGGATTAAGTGTCCGGTCACCAATGGTCTCATGGCGTGTTCAGACCCACTGTGAGTCAGGCCGTCAGTGTGTCGGGTCACGAACAACCGTCCGATGAGGACACCACCCGTCAGTAGCCTGACCGGCCTATCCTCGTCAGTGCTACGCTCGGCGACGGTGAGCACCCGGCTCTGAGACGTTCGATTTTCTCATTACGACAAGACAGCGTTTAAAGCGGCCATCTGGCCACGAGTTTCCTTCTCCCGCACGCCTGTGTGTCCCCCGCATGCTTGTGCTCGAGTGTGTGTGTGTGTGTGTGTGAGAGTGTGTGAGAGAGAATGCATGTGCTTCGCGTGTGTGTGTGTGTGTGTGTGAGAGAGAGAGAGAGAATACATGTGCTTTGCTTATGTGTGTGTGTGTGAGAGAGAGAGAGAAAGAGAGAGAATGTATGTGCTTCCCGGGTGTGTGTGTGAGTGAGAGAGAGAATGCATGTGCTTCGCGGGTGTGTGTGTGTGTGAGAGAGAGAGAATGCATGTGCTTTGCTTATGTGTGTGTGTGAGTGTGTGTGAGAAAGAGAGAGAGGAAGAGAGAGAATGTATGTGCTTCCCGGGTGTGTGTGTGTGAGTGAGAGAGAGAATGCATGTGCTTCGCGGGTGTGTGTGTGTGTCTGAGTGAGAGAGAGCGCATGTGCTTCGCGGGTGTGTGTGTGAGTGAGAGAGAGAGAATGCATGTGCTTCGCTTGTCTGTGTGTGTATGTGTATGTGTGTGTGTGTGTGTGTGTGTGTGTGTGTGTGTGAGAGAGAGAGAGAGAATGTATGTGCTTCGCGGGTGTGTGTGTGTGTGTGTGTGTGAGTCCCAGTCAGCATTCCGGTCATCGACTGTCTTGTTTTGCGCGTGACTGAATATATTAGGAACATTCGTAAACAACTCATGGACAGACAGACAGACAGACAGACAGACAGACAGACAGACAGACAGACAATCTATCTTTCTGCCTCTCAGTCGCTTAATGTTTCCGCTTCTTATAATCTACTCATCTCTGCTAATATCCTTCTCCCCCCCTCTCTCTCTCTCTCACTCCCCTAGCTTCTGTCTGTAATCTCTTTGTGCATGCATGCACCCATGCGTTTGTGTGAAAATATGCTAGGTGAGTGTGTGTAAGCGTGCCTGCGTGTGTGTATATATGTGTCCGTGTGCATGTTTGTATGTTGTTCTATTCATCTACTGAGTTTTACGAATTCGCGTTGTGGTCACCCATTAGTTCCGCAATGTAACTAAAGAACAGCCAGCGGACTTCACTACAGTTTACAAGTCAGCTTCGTGACACAAGCGTTAGGCGGGTCTGACACATGTTTTGATCCGGGTACATGTAATCAAGTCTAATGGTGGTCTATTTCTTTCCCCGGTACTAAGTTCTTCTTGTCATCTTCACTAGTAAGAACATATCCCTTATATTATGAGAAAATGGATGACTGGACTGCGTGCAAAACATCTTTAACAATGCATGTTTTCCCTCTCTCAAACATTTACAAAGAACCGTTTTACAAACGTCTGTAAGTATTGTTAGATACACTGTAAAAGTATAATAATCTGTAAAGTCTTTCAAAAGTGCCAACAACTGTATGGAGTATTATGAAATGTGTGTTTTGGAGGGGATGTAGCAAAACGAAGAAAGGTAAAATAAAGAAGATACAGGCAATCCCCAGCTTTTCGGTCGTAACGGAGTGAGATGCTACTGACCTCACATATCTGGGGTCAAAGTTTCAATGAGGGAGGTGGTGCCTATCTCCTCCCTCTCTCTTCCTTATCTTCCCCAACTCTTCTATAGAGTCAGATACCAGTTCCGGACGAGTAACGTTTATTTTATTGACAGTTGTAAACTTAAGAAAATGACAGGAAGACAAGGATTTACAATTACGATTTTATTTCTACGAAACTTGTCTAAAAAACCAAAAGCAACAACAACAACAACAACAACAAAAAACCAGTCGAAAGCGCCAAATGCATTTTACAGAAAAAATCCTTTTTATCAAGCAAAATTTATGTTAATAGAAAGCAACTGATATTTCCCGAAGGAAAACAAAGATACAACTTTTTTTAATGTAACTATTAGTTCACATTTATAAATAGCTTGTAATAATATTCTTTTCGTATTTATGTAACTACTCACAAAAATAAAACTCAGAATCTGTAGGCAGATCGAGCAAATTAAATATTTTTGCGAAAACCTGACACTAGCTTATCAGTGTCTGTAATCTAGAAGGAATATCTACAACAAAGAGAAAGATGTTTCTCAACAAAACAGCTACTTTTACCTTCATTTTTTAAGAGTACCGTTTATGAACCACATTTCAATGGCAATTTAATTCTTTATTTTATTTGACCTTTTACATCGGTTCTAGAACACACTTCGTTTATTCTACAAAAAATTTTAGAAATTACTGGTAAGGTGTGCTGCCACTGTTAGACGACTATAACTAATGAAACAGCTGATCGTAAATTAGTCTGGACGTCAGGAGCTAAAACGTCTGGCATTTAATTTCAGTGTGAACTGGATCGGGTCTTGGACACGGACAAACATTTTCCCTACAATCCTGGCCTGAAGAGCGAGTAGAAAATTTTGACAAGAAACCTTACAAACGACTCGGCGGCGACATTTTCCTCGAAACTATCAGTCGACGTACAGCCCAGACGACACTAAATTGGACATTCTCTCTCCTAAAATGTTTCGGAATTAAGGTCTACAGGAGAGGAATTGATCAGCACCTTCGGCTGTTAGGTAAAGTTTTAATTTTTCAAGAGTTCGATCGCAGAAATAGACCTTTGCTCATGGTATAAAGTCCACTTGGAAGCAGCCTGGTGAGGACGCTCATGAACGTCACATATAATAATTTTTATAGTTAAATCACTTACGAAATGCTCGAGAGTATTTAACAATATTTATTTCTCAACTATTTCACATCGGCAAATCTCTAAGTACTTTCACTTAGTATAAAAGGTATTATTTTTGTGAAAGGATGTATAAACAACTCTTCACCGTGATTAATAAATGATCAGAAATTGGATTCGGAAGAACCCATCGGCACTAATAGTTAACAGACCTGCATTTGTAACAAGTCTCCATGTTATGTATTTTTTGTAAAAATTACTTGCACTGATCTGTATTTGGATAGTAATTTGTCCACGGTTATCATCGTCTGACCACTCACATGTAAGGATTCAAGGCATGTTCACTGAGTTTCGCCGAGTGTTTATAATGTTTCGCTAAATATTCATTATGATTCGCCGCGTGCACATTGTGTTTTCTCACGTGTTCATTATGTCGGACCGCATGTTTATTATGTTTCGCCATATGTTCATTCTCTTTCGCCGCATGTTCGTTGTGTTTGATCATGATTGACCGAGGTTTCACGCGCCACACGTTTCTGCGCCTAACTCTACTAGTGACGCCGCGCCCCCTCGTGAGAAGTTGCCTCCCCTAAGCCGACGATTAGTCAACATCGCCTCCCGCGCTTCAGCACCTTCCGGCTAGAGATTAACCCTTTCGGTGCCAGCGAGGCGTTGACCCACATGCAGCTAAGCACGTTGCCTTGTCCTCTGAACCGATTACGCACAGCTTTCTCGCTGCGCGAGATCGTCCCGATTTAAGCGCGAGAGGAACGGGGCGACACGAAAACTCGAGCTTTTCTCGGCTAGTCCAGCTGAAGGTTCAAACCTCAAAGTTTGAGGAAAGGAGGACAGGGGATAGGGGCGAGGGAGGTAGGGTAGGGGTAAAGGCTTAAGAAGTCGCTGAGCGCCAAGACCGCTTTCTAAAATGGCGGGGGTTCCAGGCTTTTGTGTTCACGGGTGAAGGGGGAAGAACTGCGCGCTCGGAAAGGAGGTGCCGAGAGTTGTCACTTAAAGGGGAACACGAGAGCTCCGTGAAAGTCCCTGGATATAGAGCAAAACATTTCACAAAAACATATAGCGGTGGTATTTTATGGGAAAGAAGCACGAGAAATATTAGATTAATGTTTTTCTCTTACTTCAACCTGGATTTGTCTGTTTAAAAGGCAACACGAGAGCAAAATATTTTCTTCGTGATCGAGTTAAGTTTGTATTAAGTTAATAATTCACAAAATATGAGTACATAATTGTGCTTAATTTTCAGATAAACCTTCAAACATCAGCATTCTCACCTGCCACTAGGAATTCAGAAGAAAATTACTCCTGTACTTGAGAGCTCAGTAGTATTTGAAACAGCGAGTGGCTCAGTTCAGCAATCTGTCGTGTTGCCCTTTAAACAGACGCACGTGCGTCGCAGCAAGCGCAGATGGCGCGCATTGCTCGAGCTGGGGGCGAGCTGTCTTTCAGCCTGCGATGACCGTTCTCAGGAGAAATGGCCTTACCCCCTCCCCTTCGGTCTCATCCCCACTCCTGCCTCTACTCCTACTCCTCCATCCACGACATCACAGTATGCAACCCGTTATTTGTCCAGCGTACTCCCAGTCTGTCGCTGTTGAGGGCAATTTCTGACAAAAATATGGTTTGAGTTTCAGAAAAATATTAGACATTTTAATAAAAGGTCATTAGCTATGACAAGAAAGGCACAGTAAGAGGTCCATGCTTCTTCAGAAAGTTTGGGAAGAAACATCAGTTTGTGTTCCTGGCATCGAAGACCCATAAATAAGAAAATGTCACAGTGAAACAGCAAATAAAAAAAAAGTTTTCCTAAAAACAAAATAGGCCGAGTTTGGGAAGAAGTACCCGTGTGTGTCCCGAGCATCTAACACTCATAAGTAAAATACGGACAGAGAAAAATAGAATAGCTAAAGCGTTTTAAAGAACCTCATGGGAAAAACTGCAGCACAAATTAGTTTCTTTGTGACAGATTTTGTTGCTTGTATTTCCGGTGTGCATGGAACACAACAGCGCTTCTGTCTTTACGTGTTCTATTAAACATGCTCAATCCACTTTCAGTCCCAGTTTGTCCCTCAACTGGCGCCCCTTCCATTCACCAGTCGTAGGGCAGCAAACTGATGGAGCGTAGCAGAGGTGAACTCTCGCCAGCGGGTCTCGTTAAACAATGTTTCGCTTCATCATTTTGCTTGTCTGTGGGCTTCCTCCGCTTGGCGGCGCGCATCTCCTCTCCAAGCCCACGCTCAGTCTCGGACTAATATTAGTCAGGAATGAAGGTCTGCTGTGTGAATCAGTGACCTCTTCGTAAAGGTCAATGCGTGAGCTGTACGTTTTTGTAGGTTGTGCTAGACGATTCGGAGGCATGTACCTACTTAGAGACACCAGATTCCGGGTGTACTACCTGGATCAAAACGCGTCAGCTAAATCACCCTTCCCCACCCTAACACCACCCTATCCAAGGTCATTTTTGCCTTTTGGGGAATTTTGGGAAAGATAAATGCTAAGGTAGCCCACAGCAAATCCATATGCTAACGCGAATGTTTTTGCCTAATGTAAGCCAGTTTTCCGTCTGAGCGACGACAGATCGTTTGAAGGATTGGCTGTGTTCTAGCTTGGAGAGGAGAGGTGTATAAACCCAGAGAAAGGACTCTGGATAATCGACGCAGAAGAAACTTTCTGCCAGTTCGGTCGTGGTCCAGATCACCAACAACCGCCTTTCTCCCATCGGCAAGTTCCAGGGAGTGGACACCGAGAAGTCTTCTGGAGCTCAGCCAGCTGTAAAGCTGAGAAAAGGAACATCCGTAAATTACACCAGTTCGGCAACCTGTGAACTTGAACAGCACCGGAGGACATCGTGGAAGTAGAAGAGGTCAGACAGGAGGCTTTGGGGACTCAGCTAATGACAAAGGCCACAGGTTCTGGGACTGTTGGGAAGAAAACTGAACACGAGCCTGGACTGGGATTCCGCAAATGTAGAGAAGTGGTCGGAGACTTCATCAGCTGTTCACCCATTTCCGGCAGACTGACCTCTATTGGCATCTCTTCCAGGACTCCGGATCTCACTATTGTCTTAGTTTACGTCCTGAGTTCCACGCACTGACAGTGACCTGGAATAGTTTAACGAACAGCTGGAAAGGCAGCAACGAGGAAAGACATTGTAGTAGTAGTCGGTGACTGGAACGCCAGTGAAGCCGCTGGGGTTAAAATACTCGTTAGTCACCACTGCCTTGAGAGACTCAGGGCTCACAAATCGTCTCGGGATATTCTGTATGTGACACCTGCCCGCAGTGCTGGGCGTCGGGATTTTTTTCCCCAGGTACGCCTGTTGAATTTTCAGCTGAGGACAGACGCTAACACCCCCAAAAAACAATCAGACAAGAACCAACTACTCTGCAGACCCGCCATTTTCGCAGGTGCACAGTGGAACAGATCTTTCAGTCGTATACTGATTTTTTAAAATCTACAACACCAGCAGGATGAATTGACATGAAACACGACCACCACCTTAATGGGCCACCAGGAGCCTCTTTTCTACAACACCAGCAGGATGACCGAGTGGAAGTTTTCTTTTACACGAAAGTGGGCGTCCATCAAGGGTACTCCCTTATCTTTTGTAATTTTTAGCTCTCTGTAAGTGTTAATGCTGGCGTTCGGGTATGGATTTGGGTTTGAGCTAGGGTTTTGATTAGGTTTAGGGTTTGTGTTAGAGTCTGCATTAGGGTTGTGCTCTGGTTAAGGCTAGCGTATGTTTAGGTCTGAGGTTAGAGCTTTGCGCACATAAATGACAAAAACTGTGCAGGTTTGCTTATAAAATTTATAAATAATAAAATAAATAAAGGTTTTCGCATTATTATTTTTTTGAACCATAATCCTTTGCCGCATTTTTATAAGCGATTATAAACGTTCGCTTCCGCACAGCTTTAGATTCTCATACTACTATTACTCCTTCTCTTGCACGTGCCTGAGAGCTGATCCGAGGCGAAGATTAATGGTGATAAAGTCCACGCATGCGCACAAGAAAAAAAGGTCACGGCAGCGGGCGACGAAGGAGTTCATTTATTGGTCGTTTATTATGCACTGCGATATGCTCGGCATGGGCGGACAAGGGGGGGGGGGAGGGAGTGGATCGATATTAATATGGGGGGAGAGGTCAAAGCAATTTTCTAGCAAGTCGCTGGGAGAGATTTGTTAGCTGTTTTACAACACTTTACACCCTGACCTTTGCGAAGAAAAGGCAGTCACGTGACATAGCCCCTTCCTGACAGATGGATCAAGCAGCAGACGACTCATTTCATTTCTTGCCTGAATGAAAGCTGAATTGTTCACTCGCCTGCTTCCTGCATGTTCTCCCACCCCCTTGTTTTGCCCGTGCAAGCTACTCATAAAATTTGTTTTAGTATCACTTTGTGTAGATTTAATTTTCGCGAATTACAACGTATCGGGGTTTGTTTTGGTTTTTTTATTTCCATACGTCCCACCTGATAATTGTCCATAAATATGTTCAGTGTAAAATACCACCAACGAGGTTTTTCCCTCGGCGTTAAGCACTTTGTTTTGGTTCATTTTATGTAATGTGCGAGAGTAAATAGATACAGAAGAGGGAGGGAGGGGAAAAAAGGGAGAGATCGAGAAAGACTTGAGAAATAAAAAAAGAAAAAGTAGGAGGGAAAGAGAGAGACAGAGAGATGGAGGCTGAGAGAGAAAGCGATAAAGACAATGACAATGACACTTTTTTTTTCTTTACGAGGGTTGTAGAATAGCATGCTTTTCTTTTTATTTAGCCCTCGCCATCTAAGGGAAAAAAAGACTACAAGATTTCTCAAGTATTGCAATAACAGTCTAAACACAGCGGAGGGGTTTAAAAAGCTGTACAAAATATGTACAAAACTACTATTTTCTTTATCTCATATTCACATTATGGTCCTGGGGTCAAAAGTATCTCAAAAACTTTGTGGCTTTAAGAGAGAGAGGGGGGGGAGAGAAAAAAGGGGTGACAAAAAATACGATGGAGGAGAGAGAAAGGGAATGCCTTTCGTATTATAGGGACTGTCTCAAAAAAAAAATCCCCCATCTTCCCCCGCTCCCACGTCCACCTATTTGAAGTACAGTATTCAATAAACCCTCTTCGCATTTGTTATGAATGACATTGTTGGCTGACAAAGATAACATACGCTTTTTTATTAGTAATGTATATTTTCATGTTTTAATGTAATTACATCTTCAAACATAAACTTCTACCCAACCTTCTCAGGGATTTATCTGTGAAAATAAACTTTTAAAAATGTCCATCTTTCTCGAATTGCCTAACCGTGCCGTGTACGTTCTTAGAACTCATTACTTTTTATTAGTAGCGGGGTATTCGAGGTTGGATTTAAAATTTAAACTTGTTGTCACTTTTTTAAAAAAAAGCTTCTCTAAATTTCTTGGAATGAGCTGTGTGTGTGTGTGTGTGTGTGTGAGAAAGAAAGAAAGAAAGAAAGAAATGCGTCGATTGACATGTCTGGTTTTTTTTTCTTCTTCCCTGTGCTACGAGAACATTCCAATGATCTTCAACGTGTTCCTGTAAGAAGACGTATGGTGTCATAATGAAATCTCAGGCTATAATTAGCAGTCGACAACCTGCCGATGTATAGATTCTTATGGGCGCTTCTGCTGTAAGAAGCATACTGCTCGTGTCCCCACTGCAACTACCATCGAGGTTGCTCCCACCGCCATCACCATCGTGATTACCACTATAGCCTGGCCTGTTCCACCACTGATGGTGTGGACAAAGTCTTCAAAGTTAGCGATGAGTCACCGCCCCGCTCCCATACCCTCACCATCTCACAGCAAGGACACAACACGGGATACCCTAGTGGTCAGTGAATGGTCAGTCAATTTAATCAGCATCTTCTCGAATGTTTCCCGAGAAACCTACACTGTAGCTCGCCCTCTCACGGTGGTTGACGATCGAAGTCTTGTTCGTCAAGCCGGCAGACGACTTTTTTGTCAACTGGTGACTTGTACTATTCCCTTTTGATGCCTTCGGAAGAAAAAAAAATTCTCAAGAAATAGAGTTAAGAAATTTAGACTATATATAAGAATATAGGAACAACATATATATATATATAGAAAGAGAGAGAGAGGGAGAGCGGTTCTGGTTGGTGATTCTACAACAATCTAAGGTTTGTCCGATCAAAATGTGGCAGAAATATTCTTTTTGCTTTTAGGAAGGTTATAGGCTATGTTTGGTTGGTATAAATCTTCCGGAGCATGTATATTTTAATGTTTATTTTCTCCGCTGTTAGATGTCACCAGTGTCTCTAACTTAAAAAAAACTCAACACAGTAGAAATTTCTATTAAATTGAAACAACGTCGTAATTTAAGACAGTATCCAGTTAGAGTGAGAGAGAGAAAAAAAGAGAGAGCAAGAGGAGGTAAAGTGAGCAAGCGAATTAGTCACGTGACGGGTTCAATGAAAACCTCATTCTCACGTTGCCCATCATGAGCTGTCAATCTGCCAGATTAGGGAAGGGACATCAAGAATACAAGTGTTTCATTTTATTTCCCTGCACTGACACCGCGGATGATTACGCTTGACTCAAATAGTCACAGCTCGTCTCCGTCACGCAAGTCTGTCTCTTTTGATGGTGACTGCGGATGTTTGGATGCTATAGGTGTTTCTTTCCTTCTGGTTATTCCCGTAGTCCTTTATTCTTTGATCGTTTTGACCTGTAGTGATAGTGGTTCCTATGCTGACTGCTTTGCATCAATACAGCTTTATAGGTGAAGCCTGGCGCAGTGTGTGTGTGTGTGTGTTGGGTGCGTGGGTAGTGTAAGTGTGTTTATGCCTGAGAAGAAGAAAGGTCATGCTCACGTGCGGCAGGTGCTTGAGTGACGTCCGTCTGAGGTTCTAATATTGTGTATTTTGTGTAAATGTATATAACACGCTTTGAACCCGACTGGGAATGGTGCTACATAAATATGCTTCATTATTATTATTACATGAAGCGATAGTACACTATAAGTACTAGTACAATGTAAGTATAAGCAGCGGTCGAATGAATGTAAGGTCCAGAATTTGAACTAACCTAGTAAGAACTGAAAAATGGTGAAGGAGTCTCAGCTGTGTACTCGTGGATTCTTACAAGGCAAACAGAAAAAATTAACCTGAAAACAAAAAAGCAGTTGACAGCCACTTGGTTAGAGCACTGACTAGAGCAACCGGAGGCGCGATGGTTCGATTACCATGCGGAGCAACGAACCCTCCCCCCCCCATCCAATACTCCCAGTTGATCCAGTTGACGGGAATGGGTACCTGACTCACACAAAATTGGGAAAAGGTTAAGCAGCCAGAGGAAGAGGGGACTGGCACCGCCCTCACAATAAAAATTGGTCCTGAGAAAGTACAGTCACTGACACCTCACCCTTACTTTTAACGATTGAAAGGTTAAGACACGACTTTCACTTTCACTTGCATAGTGTCAGCGTGAGAACTGAATGAAACTATCCGCTAGGCTTACGATCTCAATCGAATGTTGGCCGAGTGCAAGAAGTCGGAATGAGAAATCTTGACGACTGTAGGGTGACCGCGATATTTCAGACCAGCTTATGTTGCGTCAGGCGTTCAGATATTATTTTTGTTCCAAAAAGTGTACTTAAAATTCCTTTAATCACCTGAGTTATGGACACTTTTATGTTTGAACAGACGTAGGACAGTTCATGCAACCCACCCCTAAAGTCCATTTGAATGAACCTTTTCATAAGCGAAAGACAAGCGCAGAAATTTATCGCGTTTGGTACTTCCGGTTCAGACATTGCTAGCATGGATGAGGCAAAAACAGTGAACACATCCTCTACAGATTGATGAAGTTTAGTCTTTCCTCAATGACTTCATTCAGAGAGGAGAAGCCGTCTACTTTCAACGTGTTGCCAAATTGAGGCAAAAGGCGAACATGCGTCCTGGAGCCAGTTGCACAACACGTTTCTAAACCTTAAAACTGTTCTAAAGAAGCAAAATCTCTTCTTAGCCATTTTGCAGAAAAACATACAAAAAATTGTACTGACAGGACGGAATGTCAGACTTAAACAACTTTATCTTACTTAAAGCAGCTTTAGTTTTAAAAATTATAAAATTGTGGTGTGTACTTTAAACTAATTATCTAAATAGAATTAAGGCCTACAAGTGTTTAAAATTAGAAATGTGTTGTGCAACTGCGCCCAGGTACAGGTATTTAAGAATAAAATTAAATCCTAACAGCGTCATATATACGCGAGAATGAGCCCATCGTCAGGTTACAGAAGGGCCGATAAAATTAAATTAAGACCCAAAAACGTTTTAAGCATTAAACAGATCTCAAGAGTGCAATAAAACAAAAATCTTGTTAAGACAAGTTAAGACATGCAATTAAGGAGTGCGCAATAATATGAGTCGTCTGCAAGTGTTTTTTCCTTTCCTTGTTGATAGTACTGTATTCAAGACGTACTGACATGTTGTAGCATGTTGTTTTTGAGTAAATATGCCAGAAAATGGTTATTTCTGTTAAGTAAGCCACACCTGTTGAAGTTCTTGTTTATTGTCTTTAAACTTGGTCACGCAGTTAAAAATGGGGGAGTTGATCATGGAAGAGAGGGACTTTCATATTTTCTTCACATGAGAAAGTTATGTTTGATTTTCCATTTCTTATGCTTTTTACAAAGTACTGGTTAACATTATTTTATTTCAGTAGCTTGACAGTTGATAATAATGTTCATATCTTTATTTATAATTGTATCTCACTTTAAAAAAATTCTTTAAAAACTTGTTTTGGGTTGACGTGGAACATCTTTTCAACTTCTCTTCTCACCGTTTTATTTAATAAAGCATGAATAGCTCGTGTTTAAGAACGGGACGACACATTTTAAAAGCAATTTAATTTTTGCGTCAAGTTCTATTGATGTTTTTGCCAACTTTGGTGGCAAAATGAGCATTATATTCAATTTGTATTCCTTACAAAAATGACTAAAACATTTTATTATTCCAAAGTCATTTACTGGCTCACCAGCAAATGTGAAACGAACAAACATTTGTCGAAAAAGAGGAATCATTGAGACAAATGGCAAAAAAGTGACAGAAAAAAGAACACTGCCAAAAAAGTCACGCGGGGAACTTTAAGAATGCAAACTAAACCAAATTTATGAATATGAATATTCAATAGTAGAATGATCAAGTACCTGCGCACTGACATTTTGGTAGAATAAAGATCCACGAAAGAAAAGGCAATATTGATACCAATGAAGTATCCAGTTTCGCTGAAACTAAGGCGCCCAGATGCGAACTTTCACGCCCACATTAGTTACAGGCTTTTCGTTTTCTGTATGTAGAAAATTCTCGAGAAACAAGGCTGGGGATTTGAAACTAAAAGTTGCATGTAGCTCGCTAGCAATGCTTCGAAAAAAATTTATTTTGTAGTAAGCACAACTGTTTTTCAAATACTGTACAGTTATAGAAAATAGCCCACCGGAAGAGGTAAAGCCGATAAATGGGGGTTAAGGTCACATGCATGCATAGTTCTCCGAAATCGTCCATACTGTTGTAGTAGAGGGATTTGTTTTTCTTTTTTTTTTCTTTTTTTCTCTCGCGCTGTACAGCAAACGCTGTTGTCGTCAAAGCGTAAATTTTCTGGTGGACTAGAGGTTGTGCTGCGTGCTGCTGTCATCCGATATCGCTGTGCAGCAGTGACTGGTGTAAAAACAAGGAGGAGCCGTGCAGGCATTTTACTGCCTCCCCCCTCACCCCGCTTAGCGTGGCAAAGTGAATTTTATGGGAAGATTTATTGTGCAGTGGGCAGTGCTCGCCTCGCAGTGTTGGCGGTTCAGTTTCCCCAGCTGCCCTAGTGTCTGCTTCATTCATGCCTTCACAGCTGATTCTGTGCCCTCTTAACTAATTAACAGGAATGTGAGAGAAAGGAAAGAAAGAAGGACTGAAGAAAGAAAGACAATAAAGAGAAAGGAAAAACTAAAGAGAGGAAAAAAGCGTGAGAAAGAAATGAGATAAGGAGTTAAAATTTTAAGGAGTTTAAGTGGGATAAGAAGATTAAAAACCCAAGGAATTAAGCTGGGATTAAGAGTTAAAAAATAAAGGTTTTAAAGCTGGGACAAGGTGTCAAACTCTAAGAATTCAACTGGGATGACAGGTTAAAAATCTAAGGCGTTCAACTGGGATAAGTAGTTAAAAATCTAACACCAAGGGAAAGAGGACAGAGTGGTAGAGATATACAGACATTAAATTTTGCTCCGAAAGAGGCGTTGGGGCTTATTTTCAGTGGATGTCCGATCTTAAATATCTAAAACTCTACTTTTATTTAGGTACAAAAATATACCTTTATTCTAATACGGTCATTTCATCTTCTGGAACATCGTCATAATTCTCCAAAACCTGAATTCCGGCCTGAATTTCTTGCGACTCCGCTTCTCGTTGAATCATTGTCATATAATTTATTTTTAAGCATTAATGTAATAGAATTCTATATATATTAATATCATTACTAAATATTCAATACATCCGTCTGACGAGCAAAATCTGTCCATGTGGCTGATGATCTTAACTAGGGGTAATTGGGGTAACTAATTGAGTTAAGGCTTATATCACGAGCATTCTAAAAAACGACAAGCGGGCGGCAAGCGCGCAGCGCCTGGTTACAATTACATCTAAAAATATCCCCCAGGGAGGCATCAGTCCGCAAAACGGCTGACCAGTGTCACTGACTGACCCTTTCCCCTCATCGTAATGTCTCGCTGCACCCTAGCTGTTCTCCCCTCCCACCGATCCCAGACCACCACCGTCACCCGCACCTCTCTTTGCCTTTCTTAGGCCACCCGCAGTTGATGACATGTTTTTCTGAGGTTGTAACTTCTGGGTACTTTTATTCTTCACCTACCACCGGCATTGCAATACAACTTAAAGCAAAAACCGCCTATCTCAAACAAACAAACAAATAAACAAACACACACACATACACAAACAAACATATTCAGAAAAACGCACACAGTTCTGAGTGGCGTAAATTAATGTGACTTCAACAAGTGGAAAAACTAGGCGTGCAAAATACTAAACATACAGGAAGTATTTAAATTAAGGTGAATATATAGAACGCATAATGATGGTGATGTTGCATTGTCATCAGCCAAGTATCGTGGCGACATGGAAAGAAAAAGAAGGAAATCAGAGCGTCCAGAGAGACTCCCCCTCTTCCCACGACTAGCACTGTCAACACATAATAATAATAATGTGAGAATTTATGAAGCGAAGTATCTCAGCCAAAGGCGGACTCACTGCGCTGAACAAGATCACGAAATAGTCACAAATGTGTACAACAAAGAACAATGCGAGGAATCGCTGTGTTCCGACAGTAAAGGGCGAAGACTGCAGATTAAACGGTAACAACTCCAGAGAATAAAGGTTGATGACATCAGGAGAATACTGAGAAGATATTGAGATCATTTGTCTACTTGTATATTTGACTGGCGTATCCTGCTTCATGATCTTTTCGGCGCAGTATTAATTCTCATACTTCCCTGAATTTCGATGTAGTCCACGTTTAATTAAGAGAATATTGGGTAAGAATATAAATATATCAACCCCTTTTGTTACTGCATACTATAGTTGTTATATATATATATATATAGAGAGAGAGAACGACTAAAATTTATTAACGAAAACTAATCAAACTGAAACAAACAAACAAGCAAACAAACAAACAAAAACGCTGTTCTTCTTCTGTAATGCCTGGCAATGCTTTCTGTACTGACGAACTAAGCTCGAACTTGTTGCAGAAACTACGAACTACTTTTAGTGGCCTTCGATTAGTCGCCTTGCGCGCCACTGGCCCTAAAACTTGCGCTCCTTTCGAGTTTAATTTGCTTCGGAGCACGCCCAACGCGAAAGTGACGTTTATTTGGCGCATTGTCTCAGTGGGTTTGGGTTTCCTTCTTTCAATTTCGAGACCGTCTCTCTGCGACAAGGGCTGACTACTCTCGGAGAGTTGACCCTTGCTTCAAGGTGCACGGACGAGTTACGAGACTTCCAGTCATCTACGAGTTCCATGCCGCGCGTGGAGAATGTAGAAGGGGGCTTTGCTATTTCGTTGTCATCATGCTTGGCCGCCATCTTCGTCTTCGTTGCTGTTGTTGGAGAGTTCGTAAAAATTGTGTTCGGCGAATGCTGGTTGTAAAGAGTCGGTAAAACCTGGTGGCCGCAGAAGCATTTAACATAAATGATCGACTGTGTATAGAGTACGACAAGTCGAAGAAACTTTGCTTCCTCCGCCTTTCCCATTCCAAAGTAAATCAGATACATACTTTTGCTGGACAGCTTTTGGGTGGGCAAGGTGAATTTACCCATCACAGGCCCAGGCAGGTTTAATGTTGTTCAGCACTCTGCTCAAGAGTGTCAACCCCTGCTTTGTTTGTGTCATTTTTACGTTAGGTTGATCTGGTTGTTTTGTTGGCTGGTTGGTTTGAAAGTGTTTCCACCAAACCTTGATTTCATACTATGAGGGAAAAGAATATTGTAGGAGGTCAGGGAGGGAGAAAACAGGAGTACCCGAAGAAAAAAAAAACTGACGGCCTGGCCCGTGAACAGATGACACATCTCAGTGAGAAATGTACGTATGTCCTCGAGACGGGATCCGAACCTAAAACCTAACGATTTTCACAGCAATGGTGACAAGCGAGTGTCTTATCTCCCTATGTTATAAAACCGGTGGTCAGCGTGTATTTCTTTCAACCCCCCCCCTCCCACCGCGGTATTTATAAACGCGCATCTGTGCAGATGAATTACATAAAATGGAACTACACTTATACTACCTCTCGGTGCTGCTCCTGCTACAATACCCTTAAAAAAACCTGTTCTCGCCAGACTAGCTTCGCTTGACACGAAAACCCAACCTTGAGACACTCTGTCTTCCGACTGAGTCAGAGCCGTCTGTTAAGTCGCAGACCTTGGACCGTAAGGTTGCAGCAGAAACGCCTGATCCAATTTAAGTCCGGGTGGCCTCTGCCTCATTCAGAGCGAGGCTGGCGCACTTAAAACGAGGCGGGGGTAAATGAAAGTCTGGCCCTTAACATGATTTGACCTGACATGAGATTAGATGAATGTGTGTAGCTGTTGAAGAGGACACAGAAGACAGCAAGAAAGAAGAAAAAGAGAAGAATGTGTTATTCTTCGGTGGATTCTCTCTGTTGACTGACCTTGTGTCTCACTCGACGAACGTTTGTTCGATTCGCCTGCCTTGCATTGTAAAATGAATAAGATTTGTAGGTCCTAACATATCCACTAGCAAATCAGAGAGAAAGAGAAAGTAAATGCAGTATAAAAAGAGATATGTAGCAACGCCCATATACCAATGTTGAATGGTGTTATTTTTTAGAATGCACACGAGTCTGAGTGAGCCCGTCTTTATGGGTCCTTGCGTATGTGTGCGTGCGCTTATCTTATGAATGTCTGACCATGCGTGCTCTGTGTGTGTGTGTGTGTGTGTGTGAGTGCATCGTGTGATGTGGTCGTCTGAGTGTACCTGCGTGCATGGAGGTAAGTGGAACAATGCGAACGGCACAGAGTCGCATGCAACAAAGGTGCTTGATATCCTCCCTACTATCCCTCCACAACCCGTGCTATATTTATAGAGTGGATATGCTGTCTGTTGCAGGAATTCTGCCACAAAGTTCTGTCGCACCATGGCGTTGAAGGGATCACTTTCGTGGGGCAGGCATCAGGGCTGAGGATTAAAAAAAAGAAAAAAAACAACAAGCAAATTTTGTTCTTCTCCTCAGTAATATCGCTAGCATTGAACGATGAAGATGAAGATGGACAGGCCCGTCTCCGTTGCTGACCACACGCCGGACAGCTGCGATCTCTGCGATTACGCCAGTTTCAGCAGCGTGGAGGACTCTTCTCCCGACCTGCCAAGCCCTTTCCTGACCTCCGGCCGCGACCTCGGCATTAAAGCCATGGCCGACGATCTAAGCCCGCCGGACGATTCGGAGCCGGCTTCACACGGTCTCGCTCACGTGACTTCCGGTGTGGGTCATGTGCGCTGCCGGCGCGGCGCCAACCAAGAGAACACGTCACAGCTGTCGCGGGAGGAACGGCGCCGACGCCGGCGCGCCACGCAGAAGTACCGGACTGCGCATGCGACAAGGGAGCGCATTCGCGTGGAGGCTTTCAACGTCGCGTTTGGCGATCTCCGGAAGCTGCTGCCCACACTTCCGCCGGACAAGAAGCTATCCAAGATCGAGATTCTGCGGCTGGCCATCTGCTACATTTCTTATTTGAACCACGTGCTAGACTTAAGTTAAACATACTTGTTCCCCTCCCCATCTCCTTTACTCTCCACCCAACCCTTCTCCCAAGTCTGCTTTTCCAACCTGAGACTCGTGTATTTGGACTGCGAGAGAAAAAGCCTGGCGACCAGGATCCTTCTCTTGGCCCCAACGTCCTGCTCTCCGGTCGCTTCCTACAGTCGTTGGAAGATGACTCTATCTGACTAGGGGCAACCGTCATCAATGCCTACAGTTCAAAATCTTCGTAACTTGAGCTTGAAGGAAGCCTCAGCTTACAGCATGTTGCCAATGGCATCGTCTTCCTTGTCATCGGAAGCAAATAGCCTTTTGACCTCTGACTCGTGCCCGACCTTGGTTTGTGCGTCTGACGTCAGCAATGTCGAGCTCCACGCGAGATATGACGTTGAGCTCCTTGTGAAAATGGAGGATGAGGCTCTGGAGTTGGACTTGTGAGTTAGTCGAACAATTGTGCTCCCTCTTCAAAAGTCACACGCACGGAATCGTAAATAATAAGTACACGCATGTGTGCGTGCGTGCGTGCATGTGTGTGTGCGTGTGTGTGTGTGTGTGTGTGTGTGTGTGTGTGTGTGTGTTAAAGAGTGAGAGACGAACAAACTAACAAAATTTCTGAATCTACAAAACGAAAAGTGAAAGCGCGGTTGACCTGAGTGTCTTACTGTACTCACGTACAACACACGCCGCTGATGTTTCATGTCGTTGGTGACAGATGTACGATAATGCTTGACACACTTGATGATTACAGTACGCAATCTGTTCACTTAGTGATCGCATTATGTTCTGCACGAACTTGGCGACCAACCACTTATGTCACTTGCAAACGGCACGCGCTTAATTAAGGCTTTCTGAGGACACATTGACAATATGTTTTAGACCGATATGGTGAGCGCATGCACACGCAACACATCAGCACATTTACTGAGCACCGACAGTGTTGCACAGTGCGGCACGTCCGCTCTGCTTTCTGAAGCTGTTGTTGTTATTGTTATTGTGTAATACACAGACGTGGTGAGTGCTTTAATGTGCTGTACTTGTACACATTGTACTCCACGTGCGCACGCACGCACGCACACACAAACAAACAAACACGCATATACACACTTATCAGGCCGTGAGTGAATGTTAAGCATGCAGTTGGTCTCATCACTCCTATTGTCATGTACACGCATTTTCTGAAACAAAATGTTTGATACATTCGTAAATCTTCTAATGCTGCTCTCTTTCTCTCGCTCACACACACACACACACACACACACACACACACACACACACACACACACACACACACACATATATATATATATACAAACACACATGCGCCGAGCGAGAGGCATATTAACGCATAAACCACACGATTACCAATAAAAACAAACAGGGAGCCCAAACAATACGCATAGCCAAGACAAAGAACTTCAGGTGACTTTCAGGATGACACAGCTGCGGAGGATATAATGTCTGGACACCATCAGCTACACAAGCGGACTTCCCCCCCAAAAAAACGTTTTAAAGAGTACTGATGTTTGCTCGCTCTGTCAGATCTGTTGGACTTTACACCAAATTTCGTGTGAAGTAACGTAGCTGGCGTCCAAACCGACAGGCGCGACGGTTCGATACCGCCTGTCAGGGGTAACACCTGACCCCATAGAAGCACAGACGGTTAGGAAAGGAAGAGGAGATGTGAACCGCACTCACATAAAGCTTGTCCCGAGAAAAATCCGCTGAAACCTTCACCCTATCCCCAACGGCTTCAAAGAGGGTTAGGAGACGACCTTAACCTTTACCTCCCTGCAGGTCTAACAAAACTCGACAAAACTAAAGCATCACGATGCCTAACACACAGCAGGTGACCTGTTATTCTTTTGTTGTCGTGTTACGAGTTCAGAGCCATGACTGTTATGGCTGTGTGACAATAACAGTGCTGTGATGTTGGCTGCAGTGATCACTGGGAAGGAGTGACACGAGGGTCACGTGCCGTGCGGGGCTTGTGAGAGAAACGCGACCAACCTGCATGGTGGCTATGAGATGATGACAGGGTCGTCCTGGGGGGCACGGAAACAATACAACAGGATGACAGTCATCTGTAACGCAGAGTCTTACGACGGAAAGACATATGGCAGTGGTCTCTGCTGATATAACAAAAAGATGGTGATTATTGGTGTGGCGGTAAGGTTATGGAAAGATAGACGACAGTCAACCCGCGATGTGTTGGTGCCTCGCAAAGATATACGACAGCCATCCATAGTGTGGTGGTCGTGGTATTACAGAAAGACATAGCAGTCGTCGTTGTAATGACGGCAGTACATTTAAAGAAATGCCACCGACGAACTGCGTTTACTTTGTTTTGCGAAATTTGAGCTCCCTTTAAAAATGTTCGTTATAAGCGTGCGTATAATATATTATATTTGACAGGCCAGGAGCCGGCTGCACGATGAGCTGCTTATTGTGCATCTGGCTTTATTATTAAGCCCTCATCCACAACAATTATTTTCGTTAGTTTTTTTGTTACACTTAAACACACATCACTGACAGTCAACATCCAACCAACGACAAATGCATTAAATCCATAAATATTTAATAAGTAATTGTCTGGTCCCTGTTCATGACCAACCGTTTGCTACCGGGACATGTGTCATGCTGTGACATGCTTTGATTGGTCTAAGAGTGATCACCACTGGCAGAATGTACGAATAAATCTTTATCAAACATATTTGTAACGTGTGCTTTCTATCCAGTCGTGAAACATGTTTGAATGAAACAAGGTTTCAAAAACTCTGAAACAAGGAGCGTCTGAATGGCGATTAAAGGGAAAGAAAAATACTGTTATGACAAAACTATGTTCAGGTAAATTTAAAATGTTTATTGGTTAAGGAAGTACAAACCAGACTCTTAATCATGTATCGATATAAATACCATGTCAAACAGATAATATGTTTTCAGATACCGAGGCAAAGTTTGAAATTAGCTCACTTATTTTCCACAAGGCTAAAAAAAAAAAATCCACTCACCAGTAACTAAGCTCAACTGCTGTAAAAAATTCATCTAAGAATATCTTTCCTAACAAAACAATATCTCACCTAGACACTTACCTCATAAAACTCATGCCACTAATATACACTTCTGCGCGCGCTCACATTTACACACACACACACACACACACACACTCAGCTCCAAGTGTAAGAAGGAAGCCAGTGATCAGAGTGAGGGGAAATAAGTCAGCAAAAAAATAAAATTACAGAATTTCAGTAGGTATTCTTGAAAGATGAGTTTTCAGTTCCGACTAGAAAGCCTGTAGTTTCCCATCTGCATGAAGAGATAATGAGACAGGATTCCACACGCTGGGGCCAGGAAGGGAAAATAGGCAACCACCAAACTTTTGGGGTCAGCCGCAGAACACATTTCTAATTTTAAATGCTTTTAGGCCTTAAATCTGTTAACTAATAAGTTAAATAAAAACAAGTTCAAAAGAAAATTTGAGAACGTGTTTAACTAAAATTGTTTGACATGAGATAAAATTGTTAAAGCCAGACTTTCGCTTCCATCAGCGCAATATTTCGGAATCGCTTGTGTTACGCATCTAAATGGTATATGAACGACTTATGAAAAAGTTTTAAAATTTGCTTCTTTTCAATAATTTTAATTCTTAGAAACATGTTGTGCAACTAGCCCCTGAAGTCTGATAGATGAGACAGAAAGAAGACCTGCATGGGCAGAACGAAAGGACCGGTTCGGCTGGTAGAGCGTCCCAAGGTGGGACAGGTGAACTGGCACAAGGCTTCGACAGCAGAGTGCAGCCATCTTTAGTTCAATGCGAGTGCGAGCTGGCAACCAGAGCAGATCACAGAAAAGTGGTTTGGCTTACGAAATGCAATGTGTGCAGCACTGTTCTGGAACTTCTTAAAGGTTAACTCGATCGCAACATTATTTCTTTACGATCGGGTTAAGCTCGTTTTAAAATAATAATTCCCAAAATATGAGTACATAATGATCCTTAATTTTAAAGATATAAGCCTTCAAACATCGGCATTCTCAACTGCAACTAGGAAGGCAGGACAAAAATACTCTCCTATACTGAAGAGTTCTCTTACGTGATCGAAGTATTTGTAACAACGAATTTGCATGTCTTCGAGTGAAATGAAGAAACATCGCTCAGGTTGTCGTGTTCAACAAGCGATTTTGTTCGCCCAAAAAATGAAACAGCTGAATTTGGAATACAGCCCTACAGATTGGAATTTTATTTAGAAGCTTCGAATGAAGTTAAAAAATAATTAAATGGTCCAAACGGAATTAATTCAACAGACTGGTAAGTCAATCAGATCAAAATTTAATGGGCAACAATAGTTACAACTGACTGCTGATAAGGATTTTTTTACAATTAAAAATATAATGATAGTTTGAATCATTTTTATCGATGTAAAAACTTATTTCTTCCTCATTTAGCTGCATGCAAAATTTTCTATTTACTTGCTGATACTCGATCGCACGTATTCCCGTTTAAAGCTCCTTATAATATGTTTATCACCCTCAATTCTTTTTTTTCCCCCTTTTTTTAATCTGTTTCGATCACGCACATCAATGGTGCCCTCACACTGTCAGTTGTTATGCTGGATAAAGATAGGACTGATGATGTGTTTGTGACTGTCACACGATGTTACTTGTAGACCAGACGGTGTAGAAACTGTCGATGTTGTATATCTGGTGGTTGCTCTACCAGCAGTCGTAGTTGGTTTTAACATCTCGTGCTGTTGTATAGTAAGCACTGCTGTAGGAATAACATTTCTTCGGTTTACTGAAAGTCCAAGACTTGCTTGTACTGTATAAGTGACTGGATAACAATCCATTTTGAAATGTTTTGAGCAAATTCATGAGTGCGGCGTGGGGACCAAGTTCGCACGGCAAGTTTGAAAAAAGTTAATCCACTGGCGTTTGCTGTCATTATCTTTAGGATTTCCTTAATGAGTACAAACTAACTACCTCTGATTGTCGAAGAAAACATTCAGCAACAGCACAATGTGTCCAGGTCAGTTTTCTTTTACCGAGGCTTGCATCATTTCATTTCGATTTATGCTAGTGCAAACAGTGCTATTTTTAGAAATACATTCGTTTCGTCACTTCCTGTTTTCTCGACAAATCCAGGTTTGCTTTAGAGAAAATTATTAATATAAAATCTTTCATGCCTCTCTGTCATAAAAGACCACTGGAACATGTTTTTGTGATACTTTGTGGTCTGTTTTCAGCGATTTTTGCTCAGTAATCGGGTTGGGCTTTAAGCAGCCAGCTATAGGGATGTTTTGTCAAAAACAAGATCTGTAGCAGTCAAGCCTGGACAACACCGATGCTGCCGAGGTTGTTGGTACAAGCAACGAAATGAATGTGCCTGATGTAGCTGATCCTGCGCACCTCGAGACAGATTGATATACAGACTGCACTAACAAGATTCTCGATTAAAAAAATCCCTTCAAGATTCTGGACTGGGAAAGAGTAAGGGTGGAACCAGAAAAAGTGAGTTGGAGGAAGGTAGATGTTTAAGTAGATGTAGACTAGAGGATGTTGGTATGACCTTAGCTCTTTTTCTTCAATAAACACAGGCTTGCTAGTCAGCTTCCACTATGTGACAGAATCGACTGTTTGGTGAGTGTTGACGAATAACGACGGAGTTTGCAAGCGTGACCAGAAGCCAGGAACTGAGTATCGTCAAGATACTTGTGGTACTGCATGTCAAGATGGCGGATCACAGGCTCTAATTGCTGGACAGACATAAGTACTGAACCCTAAATCACTTCGTACATCATAGCAGCAGGTTCTGTTGCGAGGCCTTGAAGACTGGGTGCCATCAGAGCGGACAGGTAAGAACAAAATCAGCCAAGGGCCGTGAATGAGAGGCAAAAGATCGTATGAAGTCGTGAAGGAGAATGTAATATTCCAAAGTGTAAAAAGCGTCCGATATATCTGGCGTAAAAAAAGTCTCGTCGAATGATGCTGGGGATAAGCCGACTAAAATGCATCAGGGAGGCTGTGCTCAGCAAGAGATGTAAGAGCTGCTGAAGGACCACTTTCTCTTGTATGTTAGATTTTAACAAAGGAACTTGGGAGACTGGGTGTAGTTCTTCAGGCCGTAGGGATCCAGATCAGACATCATTAAAACAGCGGAGTGACAATGGGATAGTCACAAGCGGAACGGACATAGTCAGTCAACAAGGAATCATTAGTGATGCTGATGATGGCAATAATCGGTCTAGGCTTTCGATGGGTGATGGATATTCGCAACATCGTTATGATGTCTCTGCCATGATGCTCAAAATCCAAAAAAGATGTGCTAGTGAACCCAGGACTAACTAATGAGTGGTCAAGGTTCACCCTGATAGTATTGCTGGTAGTGTTGGTTATAGTGTTGGTTTTCTTCTACCCCCACTCTCACCCAAAAACAGTTTACAGAGCGCATCTGACAGCTGTACAAGTTGAACAGTTCTCAGCAGAGACTACAAGCGTTTTTGTTGCCAAATATTTGAACAACAGTTTCAAATAACTCCCTGCGAGAAGAAGAATATTCCAGTTTCCAATTAGTGTGTTTGATCTTCAAACTAATGATTATGCACGTTGTGTTTCCATTTAAAAAAGAAACTCTGAAGACTGTCAGCTCGCTTTCTCTACAGACGCTCAGCCCGCCATTTTTCTTTTGTAGTGTTTCGTGTTTCTCACTTCAAGTGCCGTAGTTATGAAGCCAGGGTAAGTAGGTTGCCCTGGGGCAACACGGAGAATTCAAGAAAAAGCGTCTTGTTTCCGAAGTTTTAAAGCGATGTTCAGACCCTGCAGATGTTCTTTTACACCTGGAACCGTATTATTAAAGCGGTAGCAAAGGTGTCCTAGGGTAAAGAAACATGAAGTAGTGTCCGCGGGGTCTGGACACTGCTTTAAAACTTCGGAAACAAGATGTTTTTCCTTAAGTTCACCTTGCCCTCGCTTCATAACTACGGCCCCAGGAGTGCACCACCATGCGCAGGAGCGACATGTGACGTCGGCTTCCACGTGCAAAGTTCAAAAGTTTTAAAGTCATTTGAGTATGAGACTCTGATGCACTCCTTCAAAGAATCATTGAGAAGAACCCCCCCCCCAACACACACACACACACACACACACACACACACACACACACACACACACACACACACACATCCGAAGTGCATCGGGGTACGCCTAACCATATACGGGCGAGATCTCCACTGACCACATGGGCTATGCTTGGACTGGTCAGTCAGCGGAAGGAACACTAAGGGTGCACATGCCAAAACCAATATCCGCAAATATTATCCAAATACAAGGGAAACACGAGGCTTGCTCTTTTTTGCCTCCATTTTTTCCATTTGAGGTGAACTAGCTGCCTGAGCTGAGACGGAGGAACAGCCCCACGCTCTGAATGCAGGTCAGTGGTAAAAATGATAGGCTGACTGTTCATTGTTAGTACTAAGTTTATTAAATGATTTATCGGCCTGTAGCTGTGTTGCCTTGGAATGACTGGGAAATGGCTATCTTTCTTCTTCTTCTGTCTCTTCCTCCTCTCCTTCCCTTCCTTTTACCGTTACTCTTGTCTATCCATCCTCTCTTTCGTAGGTGATCGAGGCGAAGCTTCTGGTATATTTCCGAAAAGGGGGTAATCGTTACATATTTACCGATCAAAGATGAAACAAGCTTCTGCTCCGTTTGACGATTGGATTATGCCTGAAGTTCAGATGGGAGCAGCTATCGTCACGTCTTCGGAGGATCCCCGAAGTTTGGTGAACACCTCAGGGAGTTCGGATCATGTATAGAGTCACTGCTGGCGTCTCATCTCACCTAGGAGACTGCTGCACATCTACTGCACCTTTTGTGCTTTCAGGTAGCAGTGTCCAGTTCGATGCAGAGCATGTCAATCTGAGGCGATGTAGACGTTCTTCTTGTGGATTGCATCCAGAATTCTTGCTAAAATGCATACACGAGCTGCACATTTGATACCACAGAATATATCAAAACTGGCTGGTATTGATACAACTCAGAAAAACAACAGACGGATGCAAAATGTAATAAATGTTTTAACAATTATTAAATTTTAATTTTAACAAAGCTTAAACTGCAAGGATATTCTACGATCTCTGCTTTTTAACCAGGCTTTTGACACTGATCCGAAACTGATGAACAGGCTCTGGGTGGCTCTGCATGGAGCGTAGAAACTGATGTGTGAAATATTTTTTGTTCGTCGAATGTCGTTGGTACTATTTAGGAGATACTGTCTCTGTCAGGCACTGTATTTTAATATTGTTCATAATCTGTAGCAGTTGCATGATTTTTGTTTTTTTGAACTGCTTTAGTTTTTTTTTCATTTCAAAACTGAAGAGGTAATGCCAATCTGTATAAAGGAAACAGCAAACAGTTCTAGAACTCAGACCATAATTCTTATCAGTCACCCAAGCAAAATCATACTGAAAATAATACAGAACCGCATCAGCACCACCGCTGAGGAACTGCTTGCAGAAGATTCGACTTGCTTATAACTATCGTATCATGATAAAGAAGAATCTTTAGCATCAGCGGAACCTCAAGCACAGCTTCATAGACTTCAAAATGGCGTTTGACAGAGTCTGGCGCAGGAGTTTATGGCATGTGATGCGAAAATTCAACATCGAAGAAGGCGCTGTCCAAGCCATGCAAGCAGCTGTATATCAGTTAAACGAGCGCAGTGCTGATGGCTAAGTTAATGGGAACTTTCTTTCACAGGACAGTAGGCTTGACTCCGATCACCGGTGGTGTTCAGCATCTTCTTAGAGAACATCATGCGTGAAAGCCTCCGCGACCATCACACTACCATTTCTGTTGGTTGAAGGCCGATTTGAAGCCTACGCTTTGCAGACGACATCGATTTGATAGCAGGCACTAACAAAAACAACCCCCAAACTGCAAGATCTTACCAGCAGACTGACAGACACTTAATTCTTACGCATCTAGAATGGAGACGAGTCCTGGGAAGAGTAAAGTCATAGTCATTGGCAACGGGAATGCAGAAATCTACATGAACGGGTACAGTTGGCAGAGATAAACAGTTTTAAGTACTTGGCGGGTGTTGCCAACCTACGCGTTAAATTATGAGCACCAATCCCCCCCCCCCAATGATCAGTACCAGACATGGGACAAATGACTGCTGACTGACACTGATTCATGTTCAGCTAGTGGTCTGCATTATCAGCCAAAACTAATTACTCATGCTTCAGAACAGTAAGGATAAGTAGTTAGTCAAAAGGTCAAACGGCCAGCTGGTCATTCTCCACTTAATATCAAAATCTTGTGGCCTAAAGTGGTACCGGCAGGCACAGGCACAACCACAGATTATATTGATGCACCGCACACGTCTCATACATTAGGTGTAGCGTAGAAAGAGGAAGAAGAAAGAATATATAAAGAGTAAGAGGCGACAGAAGGAAAAAAAGACAAAAGAGTACGAAAGAAAGAAGATGACACTGATGATGAGATGGAAGAGGAAGAAGCGGAAATATGACACTGCATGATTCACGCTCTTCTAAATGCAGGCAGCTGGACAGCTGGAGTGAACCAAGTATAGGTTTTCAAATGGCTGGTCGTTCTTTCCCTCGCAACAGCTAACGATCTTCCCAAGTTTTACTCCGCTGAATGTTCGGAAGTGGGGGAAAAAAAAAGCCCATTACAAATGGACACAAAAAAGAAGGGAGATAATTCCTAGCTGACAATTGTAATCGATACCAAATTCATCGTGAATTAATCTAATCACAAAAACTATCCTCGTCGGTGTTTATAGGAAAATTATTTGAAACCGGATAGTCTTAAGCGCATTCTAGCTCCAGCTTTTAAACTCTCGAAGGCAATTTAGAACTAATCTTTTTCAAAAGACAAAATCATTCTCGATTGTCATTATCGCTAATGGCTTTTAGAGAAGCTTACAGTTTTGCTTACATTCATTTATAGTTGTGTCCACTGAGAGTGAGAGCTAACTCTGATGCCTCTTTTCTCTCACTTCCTGATTGTCTTCTGTTTGGAGGACTAGAGCAAATAATGGTATGCAAAATGTTTTCTTTGAAAGGGCAAGTACCTCGTGATTTGGAATCAAGGTCCTCCTGATAGTGTCCCCTGATACCGAAGACCATATTATGTCGCCTTCGAAAAGAAACACAATCCTTAGAAAAAAAGCCGGCCTGACGACGGGGGAAGGGGGGAAACGAGGGGAGGGTCTGGTACACCCGGGCCCGTGGCTGTGAAAAGGGGCTTGGCCTTGGTCAGTGAATTTCTTTTCCTTTTCTTTTACAGAAAGGTTGACGTAACATTCCCCACTCAACTCTATTTTCAAGTAGTGATGTAGATCCTTATAGTGTACTTGTCCTAATGTTTACAGACTAAAAATTACGTCGTTACTGAATGAAACGTAGATATTGACAATCGCATTGTAAGCATGATATTATATACTGGGAAAATAATTTACGATTACAGGGGCCCGGAGTCTGCCCCGGGGCCCGTGCTGGCTCTTGCAGGCCCTGGAAATAAAAAAGTGCTCCCCTCTTTTTACTTCTCTTTACGTATGATTTACGACTAACGTTTCTATATTTGAACTGTTATGTTGCACCTGACACTCAGCTGACAGAGCTAAGAATAAGGAGTTCAAGAAAACCTGTTTGCCCCGGGCGAGTGACAACGGCACATAATGTCTGTGTTGGTATAAACTTGAGAATCATTACCACGATGCGATTTATTAATTGTCAAATATCTGTTCTTTTGGGAGGACTTCGTCTGGAATACTTAATGAACGAGACGCCATTAAAAAAAACTTTCTAAGATCAGTTTTAAATGTATCTGTTGCAAAGCTGGCCGTCGATGCAACATGCATCTGAAAATGTAACGGTCAACACAATCATAGAAGTCTGTGGTCAACACCGCTGCAAAACACAAGAACAACAACCTCGACAAATCTTTTGTATATTTAACAGTGAGCTCCCTTGCGCGCCAACTACAAGACTTTGTACTTTAGAGATAGCGTAGAACTACGCCCAATAATTCTATTTAGGAAAAAAAATCACCTAGAAGTTGTGACCCAAAATAAAATCAGGTATTTCTACATCTTTTCGGCTAATAGCTTATTTTGCCAACGGGTTACAGCTAATTCAGGGACGACCTTTTGTTTTTCGTATAATACTAAATATAGGATGGCTTATCTTTATGAATCGTAACAAATTACTTAATACTAAATTATATATATATAGTATACGTATAATTATAATTAAATAAAAATTGTAATAATTTAGTGTTAACACTCATTATAGGAAGTCCAAGCAAATATATAAAACAAAGCGTACTGGTCAGCTTATTTGGAAGGTGAAAGCAAAATCAGTCAACTTAATTAGTCGTAGTGCGTTAATTGACTTGTTTATGTCTTTTTTTTAATTCTTTGCCTGTAATCTGTCCTACGCGTGGATTTTTCTTTTTGGTACATTTCATTTACATTCCCTTGACCGGTACTTGAGGACTATACAGATAATGACAGGGACGAGATATACAAGAGCTCTATATAGGCTGAAACTAATTTGTTCAAACTTCATAAGTATTCTTTGGTAGACTCGAAGTCAGTGCACTTTACGACCACAGTAAGGGCTTATCTTTGATTTCACTTTATTGTGTCAAGAGACAAATGTTTCTATGGCTTATCACCCTCTGAATTTGTAACTATCAGTTTTACAGAAAGTATTGGTCTTACATCTTTTTTCAATCTGCAGAACAGTACTTCTGCTGTTCCTGCTCTTACCGTTATGAGAGGTTCTACTAATACTGAAGTAATATTGTATTTACTGTGGGACAGCGGGTGCTCATACAGCTGGGGGTAGTGTATTAAATGTGTTGAGAAAGTTCTGTCTCTGTGTGAAGCAAATGCATTAATGTTGAAAAATTTTCATGATTAAAACAACATTTTATGTGATCATATGATGCTTTTATTTAGTGACATTTATTTACAAATATTTATAAAAAGCCATAAAAAGAACACTAAAAATGGTCTGGAAACAAAAAACTGAATTGTCTAAACAGCAAATCTTAGTAGACTCCAAATCTGCCTCAGACAAGATGCGAAGTCCTTTTCATTGTAATTTTCTATCTTGTGGGTGGAGAACTGGACAGTCCTAGGACCATAGTTATGAAGCATGGGTAAGTCATTGCCCTGGAACAACATGCAAACTCAAAGATAATCATCTTAATTGTCTCTGTACTTATAAAGAGATGTTCAGACACCACAAGTGTAGCTTTTCCCTTGAGGTTGTAGTTATAAAATAGTGGCAAAGATGCCCAAGGCTGAAGTAACATAAAGCAATGTTCGCAGAGTCTGCTTTGGGACAATGTTTCACCTCAATTTATAACTAAAGACTCTGCTAAATAATGACATAATATAGTTTAAGTTACAGAGGTTTTTTTTTTAATTTTGCAGATTTGGATGTTTAAAGCCAGCTGTGAATCAAAAATGACAGAGACAAAATCAGTCAAATATGGAGCTACATACTTCTTCACAGTGGCAACAGTCACTATAGCTGTTTTCATGGCTGCTGTTGGCATGATCTTTATGAATGCTGACTGTGATCTTCTTCTGTGGGCTGCAGATTATATTGGCAGTTCTCCACGTACAACATTTTAATGACATACATTTAAGCCTTATACTTTACCCTCTAGGATGAAAGCATGAACACACACTGAATTGCAATCCCAATAAAGCAGGTTATGAAGAACACATTAAAGAAAACCAACAAGTTCTGATTTTGAAACATTTGCTTTCAACTCCCTGCACCTTCCCCTTCTGTCTTTTTGTTCTTTTTCAGAGTATTTCCAAATTCATTGAGATATTTTGTCTAGCAGATGCTATTGAGTTTCAGACTGGTCAGTATGATAAAGGAGGACTCAAACTTGCTTCCTTCCATAATATCCTGTTTTCTGGCATTATGTTCAGTAGATCTTCCAAAAGAGATTTATGCATGCCTCCTTAATGTGGCTTCTTAAAGGACTTCAGCATCATTTGAAGTGCCTGCTGCCTTCACTTGCCTTTCATATTTTTAGGCTTAGGACTAAAATGTACATTTCTGCTCTCATCCTTTCTTAGCACCTCTGTTTCTTGCATTTAAAGTTCTGCAATTTTGTGACTTTGCTTGTTGGTACACTTAACAGCAAAAGTGTTCTAAAAACTATGACTCATTTACTTGCAGGTGTACTAGCTGGCCAAGTTGTATGGATCACTGGAGCTTCTGGCGGTATTGGAGAAGCTCTAGCTTATGCCCTTGGTGCTGCAGGCTGTCGCCTGGTGTTATCAGCACGGCGAGAACATGAGCTGCTCCGTGTAAAGCAGAATTGTATTGGTACAGTATTTTTTATGATGCCTGTGTTTCTAGGAGTAATAGGGTTTGATCCCTGGTCACTTTGTGGCACTTTTAAGAGGAAAATATTTTTTCCCTATTTTGGCTTCATGTGCATGCAGACAGGTTCACATGGTTTATATGCAGAAACAAACACATTTGACTATGTAAATACCCAAATAAATAGAACTGACAAAGGCCAGACACATAAAAAGCAGGTATTTTGGCTCTTAGAGCTGATGCAGATATTTTTGTGCAGATAAAGTGGCGATGAAGTCATCAGATATTCTTGTCCTACCCCTGGACCTTCTCAAAATGGAGATGCATCCCAAAGCAGTTAGCACTGTGCTCAGTCAGTTTAATCAGGTATGTTTTTAATGTGAAAATGCATCTACACTTTTAAGTGCAGTGTGTAATAATAATAATCATCATCATGATGCTTGCATAGCATGGAATCCCAGCATATGCCCAGGCTCTCTGTGCTTTACATTATCAGGCTACGAATATGCAATACAGCTGATAGGGGGAGGGTGTTAAACAAAAGTACTATCACTGAACACACACACACAAAACCAAGGACAACACAGGACTACAGAAAAAAATGGAGTTACTACAAGAGGAATTTTCAAAATTAAAAAAAATCTTTGAAGCCCTCTTGTATTAGTACTGATACTTTTGTTATTCATGGCATTTTTACAGGTCTGTAAATGAATGCACCGGTAAATTTTATGCTCTTATATTTGTAAGTGGCTTCTAGCTTACAAAGCTCATTTTTGGTATTTCTACCTGTCGATCAAAATGGCCTATTTCCAATATTTATTTGTTCTAGGTCTGTATCTAATCCAAGTGCTGTTCATGCAAATATAGTCATAGCTTCACTCAGGGTATAAGATCTTATGAAAACAGCATGGTATAATGAGGCCAACAGATATTTTTGTATTTAAGTTTTATGATGATGGATAATAAAAGTCATATTCTTTCATCTAAATATTTGCAACACGATATGGGGATGCTGTCTGTATAGATTAATGAAGTCTTAACTCTTCCTATACAGTTCACACCCGCCGATGCCAGTGTCTTCATAGCTACATCTCAGTTGTGTCAGTTCATTCATATTGAGTTAAAGAAAGTATTAACTCGTTGCAGATCGATATTCTTGTGAATAATGCAGGACGGTCCCAAAGAGCACTGTGGATGAAAACATCATTGGAAGTGGACCGTGAGGTCCTAGAACTGAACACGCTTGGGCCAGTGTCGCTTACTAAGGCAGTCTTGCCACACATGGTTAAACAACGGAGTGGTCATATTGTTGTGGTGTCCAGTATTGCCGGCCATTTGGGTCAGGGATGCTTACATCTGTAGTTCTTTGTTATTGACCTCATTATTTGCAGTTTTTACAAATACAGTTGTATACACTAACAAATCATGCCATATTAGGAAGGTATTCAGTGCAAAAAAGTATGAAACTGAACTCAAACCCTTTTAATATCACAGGCATCTGGTTCACAGATTTGTTTTTCTTTCCTTCACTTTGCAAGAGGTCTTTCAGTATTGTAATTTTTTTAAAGATGTGTTTCGCATCATAGTTTGCTTTATGTGCAGCACAAGAAAATCCAAACTTACAGTTTTGCTTCGCTAAATATAAATCAAGTACATGTTTTCTTTGCTAGCATTCTTGATGAAGTGTCAGCACTGTGCTGTAACTTAAACAGTCAAATTTTGTGATCAAGCAGGTATACTTTAGCATGAAATATTCTTTAGCTTGTAAGTCTTTTAACATGCTTTTGTTACTTCTGTTTAAGGTACTCCTGGTCTGGGTTCGTATGCAGCTTCTAAACATGCCCTGCATGTGAGTGATTCCTTTTATTTCTTCAACATTTGTCTAGTTAAGATAAACATGGCAACAGTGGGGAAAGGAAAAGTAAAGTGTGAGAGCTAGTCAATTAATTACAGCGAGAAAATATTTTATAAGTACTTTATCTTGCTTGTCTTACAGCAGTTTGGTTCATGATGAAGGAAACTTCAGTTAGCTTTAACGGCTTCCATAATGTGATGTACAGATTGTTTACTGTGTGTGTTTGTGCACCCATACATGTAAACCTGTGTGTGTAGAAATGATATCACTTCTTTCAGGAACTGAAGCAGATTTATCCAGGTCAATCTTGCTGTGAAATTGTTCAGACAGACAAAGAAGCAGGCAAACCCCTTTAGTATAGCTTGCCTGCAACCTTTCAACTGATGATGTTTATATTATTTTGTCCAATAGGGGTTTTACGACACTTTACGTTTGGAAGTTTTTGATGATAACATCACCGTCAGTCTGCTATGTCCTGGACCAGTCTTCTCGGATGCCTTGAAGCATGCCTTTACACATGATAAAGGGCAGGTCAGAACTGTCACAGCATTACACGGGGTTATTTTTACATTTTATCCTAGAGCTTCTGAATCTTTTGTCTTGACTCATTTTAAGGTGACCACAGACGTCCCGATTTAGGCGGGACAGTCCCGCCTGCTCATAGAATGTCCAGGCGGGACACCCCAATGTCCCGCTTTCTGGCTTTCATCTAAAAAGTCGATCAATGTCCCGCTTGTATTTAAAAATCTGATTATCGTACATTGATTCGCATCCGTGCCTTTGGTTTTGGATTTTGCCTTTCGGCGTTTGATTTATAATTTCAAATTTGTCAACTAGTTTACCGCCTTTTTTTGTCTATCCCTATTTAATTTTCGTTGCTCCGCGGGCTCCGGTGTTTGATGCGTGATTGCACGGCGATGCTGGTGGTCGTCTGATCGTCCCTCCTAAGGTGTCAGTTTCTTTGGTTACGCTTGTCGGAGTTCCCCCGGGCACTTCCTAGTGACATTAACTTTCCTCCCTACCCGCCCATCCACCCATCGCACGGCCATCGTCTCTAGTTAAAACTTAAATCACGGACGTGCATAGGTGGATTGATGTCTGTCTGCCGAGACTCACTCTTAGTCCTCTTTTTTCATCCTCCTCCCGCTCCAGACTTCCCGTGACACCACCGTGATCAATTTATAAGCCAAACTATTTTCGGGACAGCAGTTTTAAAAATAGTTTTGCAATGTGTTCTATTTTGCCATTTGTGCTGGCTGGGATAATATTACACGCAATATTAATATGGTATCAAGGATCTACTGTGTAGACCAGCGGGCAAAGTTTTCTTTTTGCAGGCCGGTCTCAAAATTCTTAGCAATGCGCCGCGGGCCGGTAAAATCCTCACGGCAGGTGACTATACACAACAAACCTAGTGATAATGGAATGGACAACAAATGAGTACATAATGGCGTTCAGTTACCGAATTTATTGTGTAAGTAAAGCTGTTTGAATTCGCCACCAATAAAACTTTAAAGCCAGGTTTTCCTTTGATAGCCTCGGCCGATGCTCTCTAACGACTTCACCAGACATGTCAGCCGTATTATTTGTTACCTTTGTACTTTGTGTTAGAATGTTACGGACAGCAGATTTCAAACTCTGTTGTACTTGATAAAATAAATTTTAAGCAATTAACCTAGGCTGAATTTTAAAAAAATGAAAACAAGTGCATTTCACATTTTATTGGCAGATGTGCCGATCCAAAGACATCCACGGGCCGTACTTTGGCCACCCCTTGTGTAGAGTTGTAGACTAATGTAGTTTGTTTGGTGATGTAGAAACGGGAAGAGAAAGTTTCACTGTGTCGTTAAGTAACTACGAAAACAAGCACCTTTGACATCTCTCGCTTAGGGCTTAGAGGTTGCAGTGCCAGCGGCGAGCCCCCATCCTCTCGATTCACAAGGTCCCCCCCCTCTCTTTTTTCGGCGCTCTTTGTCGGTGACGACACCATCATCGGCACGCGTCCCGCTTTCGCTCCAAAACGTCTGGTCACCTTACTCATTTTCACTTTTAATATTCCTAATTATTGGCTTTAGCCTAAAGTGGATGACAGTGTGTGAATGCATTTTGTATTGTATGTGTGTGTGTGCTGAATACCTGAATACGTGAGAAGGAGAGAGGTAGCTTGACAACCTGCATGTACCAAATAGCTGATTGTGTGGTACAAATGCTAAAGTTTTTATTTTTGTATGGTTTCAAGAGACACTTTATTATTATTTTTATTTGTTTCTTTACCCTTGCCTAACCACATTTGTCTGGTACGCTGTTCTGCATTACTAGGAGCTAGGAGCAGAGATGAATCCTACAGAAAACCGAATGCAGGCTGAACGATGTGGTTATCTAATGGCAGTTGCCATAGCAAACAAGCTTAATGAAGCATGGATGAGTAATCAACCAGAGCTTTCCTATGTTTATTTTAATCAGTACATGCCAACTTTTGCCAAATGGTGAGCATATATTTTCCTGTCTGTGCATGGTCTTAGAGTACCCCAAAATTAAAAAAAGGTTTACAAGAACTTGGATACATGGTGCAAACTTCACTAATACTCAAGAGTTGGTGAAACTGCAAGTAATTGACTCGGATGGATGCATCCAAATGCTTTCTAAAAATTAATACAATTACACAAACAGATTTGTATAAGCACAATTTTTGGCTTGTTATATCACTGTTTTATTGTGAAAGGCCAAACTTCTACCTTATGCTGGGAAAGAATGGTTTGAGCCTGGGAGGGAGGTGCAGACCACACTAACAGCTGCCCTAGAGGTTATGCTTTGCTAATTGATTCCATCTGCCCCAAGAACCATTCCCTCCCTCCCCTGGGTTGAACTGCTCTTTCCTGCCAGACAATGGAAGCTTGGCCATTAAATCATGTTGAGAACATTTTCCGTTTGTAAACCTTCATTATTATTATTAAATGTGCAGGACGCACTTTCTTATTTCTGTCTTTAAGAGCCATTTTTTTTCAGGGCTGCTGTACACATAGGAGGAGAGCGGTTAAAGAAAATCAAAGAAGGAAAAACAGATCTACATTGACATTATTTACTCAAATGTTTGAACAAATATATTTTTGTAATACTTCTCTTACGTCGCTCACCATGGAACTGCCTACAGTATTTTTATTTTGTATAAGCCACTGGTTTTATCAATATTAAGAAATTATAGCTTGTAACAAAGTATTGATTAAGTTGTGTAGTAAAAGGTGAATGAACTATGATATTTAAAGATTTTCTTGGAAAGTGTATCTGCCAGCCTGTTAATTTTGAATGTTTAATGCACCAATTAAATGTTTCAGATTAAGTTTTTCTGTACTTTTCCTTTATTCACTTAAACATTTAGATGCACAGACATACACACCTTTCACTCAAACATAGGCATGCACCCACACCCATACATGCAAAATCTCTCAAATATGCACCCACAGATTCTTGCATCACGAATCCAGAACAAAAGGAACTTCACAATGCTCATACATTATGAGCATTTCAAAAGTGTTTTAAAATTTTTATGGCAAAACTGTATCTTTGTAGCCTCCACTTTAATATTTCAATGTTGATAAACTATAGATAATTATATAAAAGTAGTGACCATTAGTATCAAAATGCATCTAAACACACAAACTGTAAGAGGTTTAAATGACAGTTACATTACACTTTTCTTTTTAAAGACAATGCAGCCATATGTCAATGAACCTTGAAACAGCATTAACACTGCCTCTACTGAAGAGGCTTCAATACAGCATAATTGGAATACACCAGCATGTATAATTGCACAGGAGCAATCAAAATGCCAGTATTTAAAAAATATCATGATTGAAATTGGCATTAAATTGCAAGCAATGATCACTGCAGCTCCAAAAATAGAACTTTATAAAAAAAAATCAACACTTTTCCTCTCATAATTACAAACAAAACCAAAACTCATCAAAACAAACGTGAGCACCACACCCAAACAGTCTTTTATTTATTTTTATCTGCTTTTTACACCTTCAATTCTGAAAGGTGCATGTATCTTCGTGTTCTACTTTTCATCATACAAACTGAATATCAAATAAGAACATGCAGTTCATAACATAAGGCAAATCAAACTGACCTATCACAGAAATAAAAAATGTGAAAACCTTTACCGATTTCATTTATAAATATTTTTATCAAGAAAGTCATAAGCACTTACAACATGCTATGCCCTTTTGCAGAAACGGCAAGTTAATGGGAAAAAGGTTTCTACAGCTATCTGAATATTTCTGAAATATCCACCAGAATAAAAAAGTGGAAAGAAATGCAAGTCTGTATACAGCACAAACTTGTGAACAAAATAATGCTTGACAGCAGCATAATCAATTATGCACATGTTATAATATCATGCAGATGAGAATTGTTTTGCATATGCTCATTTGTCACAAAAACATGCCTGCAAATTTACATAGATGTGCACATTAATACACACACATATGCAGATGTACACACAAAAACAAAATATAACTGGTCTACATTAATACAATATAAGTAACACATAAACATGGTACATGCTATTTATGTCAAGCAATCACTAAGATTTAAACTGCTAGATTTAAACCTTCATGCTCACCCAAAAAAAAAATTGTTTTTAGGATATTGTAAATAATCCCACACCATGACTATCATAACAAACACAGACACCAAACTTTTAAATATGTAGTTTCCAGATATGGTGTCAGTGGGTCAGGTGATGAATGCATTCTTACCATGTCTATTGAGACAGCATTTTTGGCATCTTGAAAACTTTGTGCAAAGAGCTGCATCTTGAACACTGTTGAATTGTTTTAATCTGCTGACAACAGTATCAAGTACTACAAACAAAAATTACACTCCATGAACTACATTTGCACATAGAAAAATCTGTTACAACACAAACAATCACATACAAAATTATGCTCAAAACCTTGTAAAATAATAATGCTGTCATCTTTATACCTGCTCTTCAATAAAGATAAGTTTTAGTTTCAGATTATGCATAACATGACAAAATGGTGGGCAAAAAAGGAACCCATGGCTTCATTAAACCACTGTAGATACTACAGATGACTGATCCTGTCTCACAACACTGTGGCTTCCCTCCTACCCTTTCTCCTACAGGACCTCCCTGTTTCTTCCAATTTTTATCTTGCTCTCACAAAAAAGGAGAAAAATAACTATATAAGATACTGAAAACTTTCTCTCTGAAAGATGCCAAGTGGTCTAAGGATTGTACAAGGTGTTGTCCAGATCATTGCAATAATGATAAAGAATATTCAGTGATCTCATTAACATGTGACCACAAGAGCTAGAAGTGATTAAAAATCTTGTCAGAACATCACAGGATTCTATGTTCAGAAATGAGGTGAAAACAAACATTGCTGAAGGGGAAATGAAGCAAAAGCAATATCACCTATCAACAAAGTATTCAAGATCTTAAAATCATGAAGGATGAAAAGGAAATATATAAAGTAAGAAATTATTATCGATGGGCATGTGAGGTCATGTTTGTGCATGCATGTATTCATTCTTTCTCACTCACATACACATACACAAACAGAGCACAAATATATTGAAGAGTAGTTCAAACTAATGATAAAGACAAGTCTTTGGTACAGATTGTTGGTATGAGGAAGATACAACATGGTTAGAATAAAATGCTCTATAACTGTATAAGCACAGGCAGGCCTTACATCCAGGGATACAAGAGAAAAATCCATGTATAGGGAATTAATGACAAATGTCATGTACATGACATCTTATCTAACATCTAGTAAGTTTTTAGTATGGACAAGTCTCGGGCATCTCATTAACGTGCAGCTCACCGTAGATGTGCAAGACTAAGGCAGATATTGACTCTGTTAAACTGAATCAAAAGCTCTTCTTATCCACACACACAAAGTCGTTCACTCATCCCTTGACTGGTAGCAGCTGACAAACAGTTATGCTGGTCTCTCTGTACTGGTTGTTGGGTATAACAACTGGATAGACACAGTAACAGATGCAGCTCAGCACTTAGGCAGGTCCTGAATTGAGTGACTAGTCCACTCCATGTTTGCAAGCCAGTTCTTCCTCTGTCCACCTTAAAACTGACCCACATCCCCACCTTCAAGTTACCCTGAAGGATAGTCTTTGAGGGTCGTGCTGGGTCACATGGCCAAACCAGACCAGCTTGAACTGCTTCAATGTTGTGAGAAAGAGTTCCTGGAATCTTGAGTGTGGCAACCAAAGTCATTGGTTTTGGGTTCTATGTAGGATATTCAGTAGCCTCCTCAGGTACTTGTTCCTGAATGCCTGTATTCTCATCTTCATATTGGCAAGCATCTGCATCTCACATCCGTAAAGCAGGATGGGAACTACAAGGGCCTTGAATAGTCTGTACCTGGTAATAAATCTGTGTTGCTGTGCCAGATCCCATCCAGCCTGGTCATTGCTGCCATCACTTATGTCCACAAACAGATGTGGAACCATTCAGCTACAGTGAAGGTTCCCAGAGGTTGCCTGGGCCTGCAACTAGAAAATTGTCCCTGCTCACTGAGCAGATGAAAATTTGATTAATAAACAAAAATAAAAGCAAAATGTGTTAAGATTCTCCATATGTCATCCTTAGTCATTGTGAGCCATGCTAGGATATAGAGCCCTTTATCTATATCAAATCAGCCATTTCAGCGTCCGACATATTTTTATATGACTTGTCATCTACAAATACTGCAAATTGACATGAAACACCTCAAATACTTAAAACCAAAACTTTTGAAGCAGAGAATGACATTGCTCAAGGCAGAGCTACAGCTAGGATGAATAATAATAAATGAGAAGATTTATAACTATCTTTTCTCAAAATGTACCATTTTAAGTAGCTAAATCTAGTCCAAATATAACCATTTTTGTTGCCTTAATCTACTTCAAAGCAGATCACTTTAATTTCCTAAATCTAGTCTTTAATTCAGTCAATAAGGGTATAATAATAATAATAATAGTGAAGATTTTTAAAGCGCATATTCACACTCATAGAGAGCATGCTCTTAGCGCTTAAAACGAGGAAGAGACGTGGACTAAGTAGACACAGAACAAAGGGGACGAAAGAAAACGACAGTACTGACGAAACAGAAAACATTAAAAGGCATCAAGTAACAGGAACAGAAAAATATAGTGATTCTGCGAGAAAGATGGGTAAAGTAGCAAGAGGGAAGGGGGCGGGGTTAAGAAGGACGAGCATTGTGCGGACTGTGTTAGGAGAAATGCTCAAGGAAGAGGTGCGTTTTCAGTGCAGATTTGAAAGATTCAATTGTAGGTATATTGACGCAATTCTGATAAACCATTTCATAAGACAACTAGGTGTTAGTAAATACTACCAACCCTACAAACCCCTTCAAAGAGACTTTGTATTTGCAGAAACATTTCCTATCTTCAGACAGCACTGCATGTTTTGTTCTTTTAAGAGTAAATATGGAGCAAAGTGTAATCTTTGATGTTTGCAAGATGTTTGCCTGTCTACGATAATCTTAGTGCATTTCTCTCAACAGATTTACAAGTTCATGTAAAGCTGACTTCCAAATGGTGAGTTATCCGAGTTAATAACTGTTATATCTTCTTATGCACAAATTAAACAGCCCATGAAAAAAGCTGGGGGCTAAAGTTCAAAACGGAGGCTGAGACCAAGGACTCACTTGTGGCACACATTATGATATCCACAGCATTTCACAACACTGTATGGCATGTAAGAGGTTGCAAACTATGAGAAACAAAGCAGAAATTATATCTGGAAAATTGGTCTGGGTGTTCTTAGCTGCCTGCAGTGAGTGAGTGAGTGAGTGAGTGAGTGAGTGTGTGTGTGTGTTGCACACGTGGCATGTTTGTATTCATTTCTTTAAAGCTGCATGTTGTACAAGTTACCAAGTAGCACAAATGCTCTGTCTGTTTGATAAAGCACAATACATAGATAAGTAAGAAAATATTATTATGCTGTAAAAATTACATAAATGCATTTTCTTTGCCATATAAATACACATTTCAGGCTTATTATTTTTATGTGGAAATGTCTAACTGGGTTATTGAGGAAGTGTTGTGAGAATAAAACTACCCCAACGTTTCCAGCATGGAGTGAAAACCTGTACTTATCATCAGGGCACAAAAGTAAATGAGACATGTTTTCAATCTGTCACTGAGATCAAATTGTAAGCGGTTTTGATATGAAACACATACACAGTCATTTAAAATAAACATGATTTATATGATTTATAACTTAAATGGTATTATGTTTTTTTCCTGCGTTTTCTAAAACTCTTAAACATAAGGGCTTACAACACCTGTGTGAAAAATATCAGGTGAGCCACAACACCTATGCAAACAATTAATCAACCTCTCCAACTAAACTAGCAAGCATTTATCTTGGTAGAGGTATAAATCTTGTGCCACACTGAACAAAATTTTCACTAAAATTATCAGTTTCTCAACTCCTTACTTCACAAACATTTATCACTGAGCTGGAACTACTTCATGTTTTAATAGTTTGAAGCATATGGACAAACTCATTGCTTGAAGAGCATTACTGATAACAAAATCTGTTAAATATAAAATCACAATATGATCTTGCTCAATTATTGCATCTTATTGCTAGATTTATAATTTGCAAGGATTTAAATTGCTTCCATAACCAAGCCTCCGTCCCATTCTGTTTCCCAGGATCTCCACTTTCCTTTTAAAAGGCCTAAAGGAAAAATTGAAAAATATGGCAAAACAAAAATACAAAAACTTCCACAGGGGAGGCCTGTATAAACCTGCAGATCTTCTTTCCACATGTTCTTTTTGCTCTTTATAGCCATTTAACTCATTCAAGACGGACGAATTGATACAACTGAGCTGTAGCTATGAATACATTTACATTGGTGGGTGCGAACAGTACAGCAAATCCATGAAAAGGAGATATTAAGCATTAAAGTAGCAACTTGCCCTAGAACATACCTCTTCTACAGACATAAAAGAATTCTCCTCCAAATAAAAACAAAACCCCAACTTGAATTTTTTTTGTCTGCTTATCTTTAGCCGTTAATGTTATTATTATTTTACAAAGTTTTTCATAAGTGATCTATATTGTCACCAGGAATTTCAGATACACAAGGGCATGTACTCATGGCAACTGGCCCAAAGCTGTAAATATATATATATATTTTATATATTGTTAATATTGCCTTAGCAGTAATATGAAGGTCACAAAGTCAATATATAAAGCTAAAGCATGCATTCATTTTTCCTTTGACAATCTCCATATCAATACATCATAGACAAAGCATGCACTAATTACATCAGCATCAATAATACATCATGGACAAAGCATGCACTGAATACAAGTCAGCATCTGACAAAATATTTTTCTTGAACACTGTACCATACAGCGCGGAAAAAACAGTGAAAACATTTTGGCTCTGTAACATACACACATATATATAATATATGCAAATATACAAAATCATGAAACAAATTATAATCACTGTCAAGGTATGACATTATGCATTGATAAGCAATTTTTGTGGTGTCCTTTAATAGGTGAAAGATATGTTGACGTGTGTCTCAAAAGCAGACCAAGGAGATATATATTTCAGATACAATAAGTCTATTGACTCCATCAAAAATGAGGCAAGCAAACTTTGCTCGCAAATAGCTGCGACACAACTGTGATCCACAGAGCCAGCACAAAAAAGATGTATGAGATGCCCACGCGGAAGTTGTTAGGCAACTGGTATGCCTCCCCACCAATCTGATCCATGTCAAATCCTATTGGAAAGATGACAGCAGCCAAGCAGAAGAGAATCATCGCGAGAAATCCGAGCCACCTAGCAAATTTGACCACCCTACTCTGCCAGTAGGAGAAAGCCAACAGCACAATGGTGATGTTGATACAGAGAACCCCTAAAACGATGCAAACAAACGTTAATAGCCACTCGCCCCGTACTGGTTCCGGCACAAAGCAGACGGACGGTCGGCGATAAATTGTTAGGCAGGTTTTGAGCAGCCCAATGTTCGTCTCACCTCCTATCTCTGACACGATCCAATGCGGCATAGCCAAACTCGTCACCGCGAAAATGTCCGCAGCCAGGAACAGCGCTCCCGAGATGATACTCAGCTTGTCCATGACTTTGCGGCATGAATGATGTCTCCGTTCGAGATGGTTTACAGTTTGAGCTCTTGGTTGTACTTAACGAAACAGTCCAACTGTAGTACGAGCAGATCGTCAGCCTGATGTGTTGAAATCGGTTTATTTTCCTGTAATTGAGAGCATGAATGCACTGTGAAGTTTAATAGCTTATTATACTTATTTGATGTGAAAAAATCTAACAATCGAAGCAAATGTTAACACAGCACTTCTGAAAATCTGGATAGGCACTATCTGACACCGACTGACCGAGTCAAAATTAGCAATTGGCAACTGAGGTGCTACTGCTACGTTAGGAATAAAAGATTGCAATTCTGGTCTACGAATGGCGTATTTCAGTAAATTTTAGACACACCATCATAAGGCATATACTTCCCGCATTCGTCCACAAATTATTAGTGCTACAACTGAAAACTGTTTCAGCCGAAAAAAACTTTCATGATATTAATGAGACAATGGCCGCCATATTGTAAATCAAGGAAGGGAAATAACTCTTTCAAGCTCATTTTAAAAGAGAGTTCTTTCCCATCGCTCACTAACGATCCTCTCCCAACACCCTCAAAACCCTTCTACCACCAGTCCCACCCCTTCTCCCTTCGCTCGCGATTACCGTAAATTCGGGTCTATTGAGCGCACCTGTTTTTTGACTTAAGCTGATATAGTGTACTGGGTAAGACCAACAGTTTTGAATACGAAGGTTGAAGTTTCGATTTTTCTTTTGGATACTGTAGCCGGACTGAAGACAATAGAAAACGACCGGGGTCACGGTACCATTTATTTGTAGCCGTACCGATCCGCATTCCTTACTCGGGCTAACACTGCGACCCTAGTGCCAAATCAGTCCTCTTCTCCTTAAAGTTCCAGGAAAGAGGACGGAAGATTCCAAGGAGAATTTTGTGCTAAATTGAACTTCAATAAGTCCAAGTACAGATCCCGACTTACTGATGAGCATCTTCAAGCCTCATTGAGGGTCTCAACTGCTTCCTCTCTTAAGCCAAATGTGGCTCGGCTATACGAGAGTAAGCGCTGCCAGATCTCTAGCAGCAAGAAGTAGGCAGAAGAAGCCATGTTCAAAACAGTTTGTTCAATGTTCCATTCATGTTCAGAAAATTCAATGATAAAGAACTGTTAATACAGACATTTGAATCTGAATAATAATAATTACATTTCTCTAGTCAGCAACTATATGTGCTTTCTTCAGTCTTCTATATCTGCTGTTTTTTTAATTATTATTATTATTATTTTCAATTTATTTATTTATTACTGATTTATTTATTTTTTCTGATGAAATTGTTAACAAAAAATAAGATGAAAAAATAAAGACATTTGATAACATTGGAATGTTTTTGTAAGAACTTTTCTTGTGGAAAACTTGATGCGGCCCAGCCTCACCCAGACTCTACTTCCAGCGGCCCCCGGGTAAATTGAGTTTGAGACCTCTGTGCTAGAATGTCTAGATATTTTACTTCCTTCCATCACACATATTGTAAATATCAGCTTGTCGTCAGGTGATTTCCCTTCTTTGTTCAAAAATGCGCTGGTGAGGCCACTTCTTAAGAAATGCACGCTTGATGTCAATGTGCTGAATAACTACCTCCCAGTCTCTAACTTGTCTTTTCTCTCTAAGATCATAGAGAAAATAGTTTTTACACAGCTCTGGGCCGACTTACAAGAGCACCATCTTCTCCCACAAGCTCAGTCAGCATATAGACCCTTTCACAGCACCGAGACTACTCTTATTAAGGTAACGACAGACATATTATCTGCCCTTGAAAGTGGTGATAGGGCTTTTGTTGTTGTTGTTGACTTTGAAAGGGAAAGTGCTTCCACCTCTCGGTGATTTCACACTGTGGCGGATGGGGTCTTAGGGGAATGGGGAGGTGGGTGAGGGTATGGGGATATTAGGGAGGTGTGGGGGAAGGGTTGTCGTTTTTGTGGTGCCAGATGTCATTTACTTTTGCATGTGCCCTCTATTTTTGTTGGTGTTTAGGTTTGCCAAGTCTGCTTGGGGGAGGGGGGGGGTGAACTGTGTTTGCGCCCTCTTTATCTGTTATTGATACAGACCGGCTTCCTGCCAAGTTTGCATGGGTGGTTACAGTTCTGCTGCCTCTTTTCCTCCTGGTGCTGTTGCTGCTGCTGCTTGCTATCAGTCCTGCCACCTCCGCCGTGGTGGTGTATTGTGTTGGTTTATTGGGTTCCATGTGTTGCTCTACTTTAATTTTTTTTTTTTTTAGCTTTTTGGGTTTTATCCTTGTAGATGGCTATTTTTATTTTTAATTGTTTCTTGTTATAGAGAGCTTGTGCTGTACGTGTATGTGTGCGCGCGTGTATAAGTGTGCATAAGAAAAATTGATGTTAAACTTAGAGTTACTGTTTAGGCAGTATGGGATAGGGTTCTGGTGTAGATTTTTGGCGGAGTGATTGAGCAGAGAAAATACTCGGTTGAGGTCAAGGTTTGATTGTGGGTGACAGGTGTTGGATGCTCACGCATGCGTAGAACAGGAGAGAAGTTTTGTTTGCCATCGTCTAGTAATTCGTAGTCCAGTAATGTGCACATCATCATGAGGATATTTTTCAGTGTGTACATATTATCTTTGAAGTCTTTCTTGATCTCCCTGGTTGGATGACTATTCTACATCGTATTCTTCATGATCTCCACCTGGCTTGATCTTCTTACTGCATTCTTCCTTAGCGAAGCAGGTTATGGGCACATTGTGGGCTGCTGTGTCACATCACCGCTTCATCTTCATGTTTCCTTTCCCTCTGTCATTTAATCTTCCTGTGCAGTGCACTAAGTTTGTCCTGTTGTTCTTTCTCCCCCATACTCTGGGTTCCTTCATGTTCTTGCATTACTAACCGCGGTGCATGTTTGTATATGTATGTTGTGCTTGTTTGTACTCGATTGTGACCTCTGCATCATATACGACCTCTTATTATTAAACTGTTGCTGACTTAAATGGTGAGATGGCATCTTCCACAGAGAGAGAGGAGGAGGAAGTGAGAGAGAGAGGTGAAAGAGTAGGAAACACAGATAGGAATGAATACGAGGGACATATATGCACGCATTCTGAGACAACCAGACAGAATTACATGGATACAGACGGACAGAAGCGATGAAAACTGAAACAGTGCGGTGGGGGTGGGGAGATAGGGGGAGGGATACTTACAGGTGCAGAAATTGGAAAATGACAAGCAAGATTTCTGACGAGTTTTAGCGATTTATTGGTGAAAAACTAAGCCGTGTCATACCATGCAAATATGAGTGTGCGCATGTGGGAAAACCTGCTTATGTCGGCAACTGATGAAATAGAATAGGGTGGCTTATTTCTGTTTTGTTCTTGGTGGTGTTATTTTTGTTAAAGTTATTTTAATAATGAGATATTCATGAAGGGTAAACATCTGTCTGTCTGTCTGTCTGTCTGTCTGTCTGTCTGTCTGTCTGTCTGTCTGTCTCAAGAAAACACCACACATAAACACCTATAAACACATCTTCACCGTGACAAAATCGACTCAACAGTAAAAATTGATAACAAACAGCTTTGATTCAGTTTAGAGAACTGTTTTACATAAAAATATCAAGGTTCTGGCTCAGTCATCCAAATGGTAGTGTCGTATTAAAGCTCTTTAAAGTAATCGAGAGATGAAAAAATAATAATAAAAAGGATACGACATAGATATACAAGTTATAAAAACCCAATTTTCGCACAACTTCCGTACATTTATTACATTAAGTAACACAATGTACAGTTTGTTTTCGAAAACTGCTTGTATTGCAGAAGCTGAAGATGAGCACTAGTCTGAACGACTGCACAGGCGTAAGAACACACACCTCTCATGTTCTTGTTGCCATCGTGGGGTAGGTTACATGAACAGTGAACACATACCCCGCTCGTAAAAAAGTCAGACTGAACCAGATATGCATCTATAGAATTCCCTTAAAGGCTGCAAGCGTGTGTGTGTGTGTGTGTGTGTGTGTGTGTGTGTGTGTGTTGCGGGAAAGAGAGGGTGTTGTGCCTTCTGTAGTACATGAAAATGACAGGAGTCATTGCCTTCTATTAGGTGCTGACGGGTTCACTCAACTACCATGAAATCCATGCTTGTTCTTACAAAGACAATTTATTTGTCGAAGCTGTTGATAAGACTGTGCCACTATGTCAGGAGGGTTTCATTTCATGAACATCTGCTTGACTTTCCCTTCTTTCAATAAATTTGCATAATACATCACCGAAAGTAATGATAAAACAGATGAACATACAACACCAAACATGAAAACGATAAAAGCACGCTCGCTTGTCCACACCCACACCCCCCACTCACCCACACACACACACACACACGAAGACATGCACGCACGCACACACAAACACACACACAAGCGCGCACAGACTTGGGACGATTTTCAGGCACTGACTGTTTCAGATCGCAGATAAGTCGACCGTGATGTCGAAATCAGCTCAATAATGACTTTGAATAAATGAGCACTGACCAGACCTTTTCAAATCAGCATATGCATCCACGTAGCATTGTAAACAACATTTATTTTTTTTTAAAGAAATACTGTCACACGTACGGAGTTTTAGTTTTGAAATGTTTTGATGAATTAAAATGTGACAGATGCTCAAACCTTTAGACAAGAAAAAGGAAGGTAGTAAACACAAAAGACATCCATCTATACATAGAGTTCGATAGATAGATAGATAGATAGATAGATAGATAGATAGATAGATAGATAGATAGATAGATAGATAGATAGATAGATAGATAGATAGATATCCGATTTGTAACAACAAAAAGTCTTGCAACCATTTTCTTCAACAAGAATCTTCGAAAGTCGTAACATTCAGAAATGGTCTTTGCTTTACCTTGCACACTGTAACAGTCGTAAGCGCCTACAATACATGTTTCTGTAAATCTTGTTTTAGAGTTGTGGCCCACGGACCTTCAGCAGGTCCCACTAGTCGTCATGTCAAGAAGCTCAACATTTCAATTGCTCAGGTGATGGAGTTGCAGCCAGATTCGGAGAAGGAGTGTCTCAGTGTTCGAGACGGTTTTGTATGTAGCTGTCCGAGATGCTAAGGTGGACCTGTCGTGCAGTGGGACCAAGGTTTACTTCTTAAGCCTTCCCGACAAATGGCAAGTGAAGTGGTGAACTGACCTGAACATGCAAGGGAAAAAATGCTCTCATTAAGATCAATTGTTGCTGACAGTTTTGTTTACCGAGACAAAAGAACATGCTGGAGCCGAGACAACACAGGGCGCCATCACGACATTTCTTCTTCTTCTTCTTCTTCTTATTATTATTATTATTATTTGTCATCGTTCAGCACTGTCTTGAATGAACGATCCTTCCCGAAAGATTCTAAAGGATCAGCATGGAATAGAGTTTCGAACTGCGGAACCTAGGTCACCGATCAACACAGAACCAGTTAGCAGTTCATAGGCTTTGTATTCAAAACGAACTTTCAACTGCTTTAACTAGATTCAGACCAGAAAGGAACACTCAGTTAAGTCATCACTTTAAAAGGAACATACGCTCGGAATGTTAAAGACATACTCTGGAGACCTGGAACTAAGACAACGTGCGATAACTTTGTGAAACTGTTTAACAACGTCATTAATAAATCTTTCTATACCTATACGATCGAGTGACATTCTGCAGTTTAAAAATTGCAGCAACTTAATCTTTAAAACGCTTTGCCAGAGCAGCGATAGAAACATGAAACCCCGATCCTCACAACCCTGCATCAGAATGTGCGTGCGATGGTGCAAAAGTTGTTTCCATGACAACTGTGCAAACTGCTGCAAATACTCCGAAAAACCATCGACGTATGAGATCTGTGTAAAAAGATATTTTGAATATCTCGAAGCCGGTCTGTAGGTCCCTACAGATCTCTGGCCGCTGGAAAGCCAGCATCCGGGTCCTCAGCAAATGTCGGTTGTACATCCACAGTCAAACGCAAACGTTCATATGCAATGTCTAAATATATTAATGCTAAACTAATAGGAAAGTTCGCATTACCAAGTAGCGAAGAATGCACCATGCTACAGACTCATCTTCACCATTGGGACAGTCACGACTTCCGTCACAAAGCATGTTGTCACGGAGACAGACAGACGCGTCACTAGAGCACGTGATCAAAGATGTCAGTTTCCCGCGAGGTCCGCATGCTGGAGACAATAATCAGAAAGTATTTTTTTTTTCTTTTCTTAATTGTTTGTTCTCAAGGTAAAATTGATTTAGTGGTGCTTTCAATGAAAGGAAGGGGTCAGAGTCAAACAGAAGTAAAAAATCAAGTCTACGATTAATTGAAATCTTCTGAGAGTTAGTGCGATAGTCACACGATTCAAACAAAAAGCCCGTAATATAGAGTTTACTAACATGCTACACTTGGAAGATTTTTTTCCTAGAAAAGGACATAACACGAAAGAACAAAACATAAGTGGCTACGAAGACATACCTTTTTTGCCTCTAATCGCTTTTAATGGCGTCCTGTCCTTATACGATGGTCTGGATTCATCGTGCTTTTCTAATGCCACTGAAAGGAAAACATGTAAAACAGTGTAAATGAAACATTATAAGTTTACAGTAAATGTCTTACACTGTCAGAGGAAATTTGTGGGCGATATATGTCATGATGTGGGCCAGAAAATAAACACCTCGTGTGACTAAGTCTCGCGCGAAGTATAGATATATATTATTATAATATTTATATTATATGTATTACGCATGATAATAAAACACATCATGTGATCATCTCAAATTTTATTGTTCGACGAGCAATTTCTTAATCTTATAAGTAAAGCAAAGTGTGGCAATGTGTGTCTGGGGAGTGTGGGTTGGGTCTCTCGAAACCGGTGCAATTCCACATCGTTTCTCCGAGCCTCACAATATTTGGCAGGAAGATTCCCATCGATTATGGCTCGGTCATAGCTATGTTTGTTTGGTTTACAATACTCCAGAGCATGTTTAACTTCTCCATCCTAAGATGTTACCGGTGGCTTTAAATGGAAAATACTACGCAGAAGAAAGTGCGACAAACGTCTATCACGCAAAACAACGTGGACAACATCGTTATTTGAGACGGTACCGACGAGAGAGATCGAGAGAGGAAAGAAAGAGAGAGGGGGAGAGAGACAGAAGGGGAAGAGAGGGAGGGCAATCTGCATGGTGATTTCACTCAAAACGTCGTGCTCCCGTTGCCGAACATGACCTGTCAAGCTAGGGAGGAGACAAGAGTACCAGTTGCCGAACATGACCTGTCAAGCTAGGGAGGGGACAACAAGAGTACCAGTTGCCGAACATGACCAGTCAAGCTAGGGAGGGGACAACAAGAGTACCAGTTGCCGAACATGACCTATCAAGCTAGGGAGGGGACAACAAGAGTACCATTGTTTCATTGATTCGTTACATTGACCACGTGCCAGAACGAGACTGACCCAAAATAGAGTTAAGCCAAAACGCGTAATTATACAGTATTGTTGCTGGTGTTGTTGTTGTTGTTGTTGTTGTTGATAAACGGTTCCCTTTCTGGGGGATGAGAAGATGCAGTACTCCGGTTAACATTATATATAAGCAAGTGCAGACGCAGGCGGCTCATGAACGTGTTACTCTCCATCCCCTCATAGTTGCATTGTAAAACGCTTTCAATTCGTAAAAATGAAACGAATTAATAATAACTAATAAAAACAACTAAATTAACGCTTAGTGGATGATGTGTTTGTTTGAGAAACGTTTCTTTCGGACAGGTATATAGTCACTTGTACAAAGCAGGCGGCAGTGTAGTGGATCTTTAATAATACAATCAAGAGAATTTTCACTTGGAGTTTGTTGATACCTTATTGTGCCATTACCTGCACCTTAGCCCGACTCTAACTGGTCTGTAGATAAAAAATTAATCCCTTTAATGGACTTACATGGAACTCTTGAGGTGTACGAAGGACGCCTCCTCGCTGAAAATGAATTAAAACCAACAAAATTACGTTCAGCAAATATTTACAAGTGATAGAGAGAGGTAGAGAGAGGTAGGGAGAGAATAAGTATACTGTCTAATCAAGAGAGAGAAGTAAGAGCAAGAGAGAATGTGTGTGTGTGCGTGCGTGCGTGCGCGCGCGAGCCATTTTCCCCAAGTATTCTATATACCATGCAAGGTGGGTTTCAAAATACCTATCGCAATGACTCATATGAAATGGTTTTCTAGTACTTCGTATAATTCTTATTCTTCTTTACACTGAAATGTTTCTGTGTACAGGCTTGAATATCGATACGTGAAGGCTTGCATTTCGCAAGTGGATCTGTCTTATTTTGTAAAGTCTCATAACGGCTTTAAAAATCCCATGTTGTAATAAACTAAATCCAATGTACAGAAACAACAAACATATTAACTCACGTCTCTGAGTTCTGTCGGCTCTTCCGTATAGCATCATCGGTCTCTCTGTAAATGAAACAGGAATGTATTAGGAAGCAAAATAGTGTTCTCAAGTGTGGAGAGGTCGAGAGAGGGAGGGAAGGAGTGTGTGTGTGTGTGTGTGTGTGTGTGTGTGTGTGTGTGTGTGTGTGTGTGTGTGTGTGTGTGTGTGTGTGTGAAAAGAGGAAGGTGGAACTTTCCTAACGTACTCCATTGCACGTACTTTTAGTGCCTCATACAAGTGAAAAACACGTTCATAAATGAGTCTCAGTGTCGGTTTTTTGGAAGGAGGGAAAATATGCCAAATCGTGGCATGGCTTCTTCATATAATGTGTGTGTGTGCGTGCGTGCGTGCGTGCGTATGTTTATGTTATTGACGGCTGCATCACGAAAACAATCAGATCAGCTTCCTTAGATTCCACGAATGAAGACAAAAAAATCAGTTCATTTAAAAAACATAAAGAAGCACAAAGCTAGATGTCGAAACATTTTATTTCTGTCCGTTAAGTAGTTTGTGTAAGTCAAAACCTGTCCAAGTGTGCTTCGCAATGATTTTTTTTTTTCCCCGAAGACAATGATTTCACAACTTTCCTTAGTTTTGTTTCGAACCTCTGTTTAAGTTTATATATATATATATACTTACACTTTGCTCATATACACATATACGCAGTCAGTTCAACTTTAGAATGAACTCATTAACAAGTGAAATAGATTGCCCATTAAGCTTCCTGGTCCAAGCAGGTATGTTGTATAATAAATAAACTTCGCAATGTCATCAGTATAGTTTTAAGTGCCAAACTCATGGAAAAAGCAGCTGTGACTGTGAACCTCGGAGATAAAAATTATTATTCCCTTATATCAAAGTCAGGAACATTGTCAGTTTCATCGCGGGTTTCTTCGAGTGGAAAAGTGCTTTGATCTTCCCTCATAAGCCTCTTGCCCAAGGCGTGACGTGGGCGGGGCTTTGTTCCGGTGGGCGAGCAGACTACAGTCAGTGATTCCACTTTGGTCAACGATAGTCTCTTGGGTTGCCTGTTGTCAGCGATCGTGGAAGGCGATGATAAGGTCGAACTGTTAACAACTGAGAGTCTATTTTGTCTATTTTTGTCGCAGGCGTTCCACTAGCCTTGAGTCGATCAACATGATTAAGAACCTCTCTGGCCTCGGGGTCAGCGGTCACATTATGAAGAATGCAGATGTATTTGGACAGTGCGGTCCAGTCTATCGTACTTCTTGATCGCCCAATCGTTTTTTTTATGTCGATAGTATTCCAAAACATTTTAACAGACACGTGTTTAATGTATTTGCTTTCTGTCCATTATCCAAATCGGTGAAAAAACTCACTCACTCACTCACTCACTCACTCACTCACTCACTCACTCACTCACTCACTCGAAATGCATCGAAAGAGGTCTGCACAAATTTTCACTTTGGGGTGACTTTAGGACAAGATACTATTTAAAAACATGTGAATGAACACTTCTCCCTTCAAACCCTCGCTGTTCTTGAGAAGCACTTACCAACATGAAAACCATCTCCAACAGACGTCACAAATGTCTGTGGGATAGTCAAATTAACATCTGTTCCTAGATGGCCCATTGGTTGTAACCTCGACAACGTGACTGTGCAGGTTCCTAATGTTAAAGTGTTTCATCTTTTTCCGTACATGGCAATGCTGTAGGCTTGTTTCTTGAGAATGGCAAGACGTGGGGGTTGGGGTATTAATTCTTCCCGAAAATATTACCTTGCACTGACCTCATCCCAGAAAAAGAGAAAAGAAAACTAAAATTTTGCTTTCTATACCTTTAACACCCGAGGTCACTTCCTGCGTCAGCTTTGTCCAACCGTCATGTCTTGTAGGCAGCATCGTTTCTTCCCCCACCCCAAGCATCTTAGCGCGGACACTCGCCAGCCAGTCATGCACACGGACGCGACCTTTGCCTTATGGCTGTCGGCCGCCTTTGTCAAGCCTGCTCGTAGACACCGGAAGTTGACCAAAACGTCTCGGAGACGAGTGGGAGGCGATCTCATCTACCCTGCCCGCTGGCCGTTGACACAGCGTGGACGTTACAATGGTTCCTGCCGCACCGGCCAGGTCCTTATTGTGGGCAGGTACGGCGGGGGCGAGGGAGGGGGAGGGGGAGGAGACGGTGTGGAAGGATCAAAGGTCCCCAACGCTGTTCTGGAGTCGACATTTCGTCATTCGTGTCGAGAGGTTACGATTCTTACTGTGTTTGCTTACCGAGACTAAGTTGTAAGTCGTAACCGAGACAGCCATCTTGGTAATTGACTCCGAGTTGAGCAGCTATAATGGTCTAGCTTAAATTTGCCGCCCTGATATACACCTTATCATGCATTAATTGTAATGACGTTTAACAGCAGGGGCTTAGCATGGTTAAAAGAACAGCCGCAAACACATTCGACCCCCCCCGCCCCCATGTTTATGACATATTTTGGAGAGCTGGCCTAACTAGGTACTCTTTCAAAATACAAACTGAGACTCTTCTTTACTGGTGGATTACCTGAGTAGGGTACTCCCGCTTTTTTGTCCGTCTTGTGAATTACCATAAATGGTCACGTGACTGGCATGACGACTTGAAATGTAGGAACTAACATTCCACCTTAAAAGTAGCCTAGGGGGTATGAACGCTATCACACTTGGAGTTTCCACTGGTAAAAGGTGCGTTTTAAACCAAACATTATTATAAAGGCCAAGGTCGCACACCTGGCTGGCAGAACGTGTCAAAGGTCTTCTGTTTGTCTTTTTATACTTTTATGGTTCGATTTTTGACTGCTACCAAGGACTTATGATGGATTAGTTTTTCCAGTAGTAGTGATTTTTTTTTTAATTTTACCTGTAGTCTTCACTTTCTTAAGTAAAAGAGGATTTCGTTATCGTCTACACCATCTGTGGATAAAAAAGTATATAGTATAAAAGTTCAGCACTCATGACAAGAAACAGTTCCTACCAAACATGTTGACCTTCAACGTGTGTTGCTCTATTTTGAGATTTGTTTTTCTTCTACAGAAATAGAAGATCTACATCTTTATTATTTATTTACTTTTTTTGCAGTGGAATTATATCCGCCTGACTAATCGCAATGAAAACTTGAGTGATGATACTTGCCACAATCACAGCTACATTGGAAAGCTACACAGTACCTCCCTACAGGGCATCAGACAGAGTTTGAAACTAATTGGCAAATATTTGTTAACTGACCTGCTTACTTCATACTAATAGCAGTCTGATTACAGTTTCCGATCTGTAACTCTTCCTGACGGCTACTGGGATAACTCTGGCTTCTGTATTATTGAGTGTTGTGCATAAACAAGTGTATTGTATACTGTACACTTAAATCAATTGAGCTTCCTTGTGTGTGGGAATGGAGATGTGCGCTAAACAAGGGACTCCTATTATTATTATTATTGTTGTTGTTGTTATTATTATTATTTATAAATAAATCAAATATTTATAGACTTTGCTTTCAGAGGTGAAGACTAACTTTCCTTCAGATGTGACCGGATTTTCCAAGATAGTTATTAGTTTTTGTTAGTAAGGTTGCCCCTCACTTAATCTCGGGGCCAGCTTTTGTGTGAGGGTGGTGCCCCGGTCCTTTCTCTCGTACCCTTCGTTCTCCAAACATCTAAGTGGTCAGGTACCCACTCAACAGCTGGGGTCAACTGAGGGGAAGTTCGCTGTGCCACACGGGTGCATTGCGCGTATCCGGGATCGGACACCAGTGCAATAGTCACGTGTCTGTCCTTTATACTAAATGCAGAAGTAAATGTTGCCCACTAACATTTCGATAGTTGTGAAGTGAGGTGTTAGAGACCGAATTTGTTTTCTTTGGGCCAGCTTTTTGCGTGTAGCGGTGGGAGAGGGAGGGGAAACTCCCATCTTCTATCTCTTGTTACCTTATCTGAGTCTACCTAGTCATACAAAAGAGTGCATTTGCGCATAAGGGTGCAATGTACTGTGTAATGTTTGAAACTAAATTCGGCAGCATTTTGCCAGGGAACATAACTGATCATACCTAGTAGTCCTGGTTCCTGAACTAACCGACCTTAAAAAAACAGAACAACGCTCACGCACTGACCCGTGCTGCCTGTTCTGCCTCAAAAAGTCACGTGTCTGTAAGGTTAATGACACATCCATTGCTTGAGAAATCAGCAGTCAACAGAGTGGACCAGCTGCGACTAAATAATTAAAAGCTATTGCCATTAGCGGTGCTAAAACGTTGGCTAGTTATTGCCAAGAGTGTTTTTTCTTTTTTTAAGCAAAGTAGGCGGTACTCGAGCTCCACACTGTCTGATACACACCACAGCTTGTGCAAACATGTGGACTAAATGTTCGTTGACTAGACCAAATAGTTATGGTTACACTTTATGAATTGACTATGTCTCATGTTCTGTAGAGCTAACAGCTATGTCCACATGTTGTCTAGACTATTATACGCACGTTTCCTATACCCAGTAGCTATGTCTACACGTGGTGTGGCTAGATAATATCTATGTCCTCATGTTCTGATGTTCACTAGACTTACTAGCTACCTTTACACGTTTTGTAGAGCTAATATATGTGTCTGCATATTCTCTCAACCTAATAGTTTTGTCTACACGATCTGTAGACATAATTGCTATGCCTACGCATTGTCTTGGTCTAAGAGTTTTGTCCACACGTTGTGTAGAGCTACGAGCTATGTCAACACATCGTGTAGAGCTAAGAGCTATGTCAACACATCGTGTAGAGCTAAGAGCTATGTCAACACATCGTGTAGAGCTAAGAGCTATGTCAACACATCGTGTAGAGCTAAGAGCTATGTCAACACTTTGTGTAGAGCTAAGAGCTATGTCAACACATCGTGTAGAGCTAAGAGCTATGTCAACACGTTGTGTAGAGCTAAGAGCTATGTCAACACATCGTATATGGCCGAGTGGTTAGAGCGCTGGCTTCCGAACCTAGAGAGCACGCTGGTTCAATACCCGATAAGCGCAGCAAACTTCCCCCAGTCGACCCAGCTGACGGGAATGGGTACCTGACTCCATAGAGGGTTGGGGAAGGTAAGGCAGCGAGGGAGAGGAGATTGGCATGTAAAAGCTGGCCCCTAGAAAAGTGGGGTCTCTAACACCTCACTCCCCTACGACCAGAAATGGTTATGGGATGTCCTTACCACCCAGTAGACCTTCTCTGCACCTTACTTAAGGTACTGCGGCTCATATGTTGCTCGGCACTAATCCTATAGACAGATATTAGCATATTAGCCACGTGCCTTTATGTATGTAGGGGTACAGGTCTGAGATTGCGCCCCTTTCTGTCTCTCAACAAACACACACACTGACAGGTGCTTATAAAGGGGAACATGAAATATTCTGTTTGCATGACACGAGAAAATTTCTAAGTGTGATAAACAGATTAAGCTCAATTTATATCATGGCCCTGGTAAGGACCAGTTAAAAAGCTTTCAGTCCATAACAACAAACCATGTTCTGGAAAAAAATAAACTAGAAATCAGCTGTGAAAAGATCGATGTGCTTTTGTTGAAATAGCTGATTTTGTTTATTGCCATGTTTGGGGGTATGAGGTGTGTGGTTTTAGCTTGTAGAGATGTGTGTGGTTTGGGAAAATATTCGCATGTGACTTTACCGACTTATGTGGTTTTAGCATACAATGGTCTGTTTAGCATATACTACACTGTCGGATTTGTATGGAGTGAGATACGTTTAGATTTAATGATCTTTATGTCGGTTTAGCATTCAACATTATAGTTAATTCACTTTAGCATGTGATGAGATATTGGTGTCAAGTTAGCATACAGTAAGATATTTCTGTCGCTTTAGCACATGCTAAGATAGTGAAGTCGCCTTAGTAAACACTAGGCTATTTCTGTCGGTTGTAAGCACTGGGATGTTTATGTCGATTTAACACCCATTGGGGATATCTCTGTCTCTTTAGTTACAATGGAATTGTCATGTCGCACAATCACACGCAATAGAATAAAACTTTCCCAGTCTGAAAGAATTTCTGTTGAGTTCAGATTCACAAAATTTAGGAAATGTTTATCTGTGTGGTTTGGGGTGTTTACTCGAGAAGGAGCAAGCAGAAAATGGCGAAGAATATATATATATATACCCCCGCCTCACCAAACACACACTCGCACACACACACACTCACTCACACTCACACACACACCATCCGCATACCCTGTAATGACAAATTGATCATCAAGCGATGCTGGCAGACCTGTGCTGGTTCAGGATGCGCCCTGTTTGCCAAAGATAAAGCGGTCAGGCCGAGGGCTCTCCAGGGAGCTGTTGTGACACGATGACTGTCACGCCGAACAGGGGGCTACCAACGCCCGCACCCGACTCCGTTACCGGCCACCCGCCACCCGCCACCACCACCCGCACCACCCGCCACCTTGGAAATGGATGAGGCGGAAAAGTCAGAGGCGTGCGCGCGCATACGCCAGGCTCCTGGCGCGAGGCTCGGGTGACACGTGACTCCTGACGCGCGGCTCAAGTGACACGTGACGGCGGTGAGCATGCAACAATGGCGGCAGTCGATGTGAGCGAAGGGCGGTTAATGCAGGAAATCCATGCGATTTTAGGTCGCAGCGCGCTTTTGTTTGTGTTAACAGGTTATTTATTTTTTAATTATCCGCAACGTTGAACAGAGTTATGGAAGAATAGCTGGGAGTAAGGGAGGGGAGAGAAGTTACATATGTCAGCAACTGTTACCTAAGCCCTCCCTTTTGAGGGCGGGAGTAAAACAAAAACAAAAAAAGAAAGAAAGAAAAATAGAGAGCTCAGCCTACCAGCCTTAGTACATAGGATCGATTGCCGAGAGAGAGAGTCAACACTAAGATTTGTGCAAATCTGTTGTTAAGTACACTTTTACAGGTTTGACATTTATTAATGGCGTGCACACATACACAAACAACATATATAGCATCTTGCGAAGACAGCAAATAAACATGAGGATGAAACCGACAAGCAAAGACAGAAGACAAACATTGAGAGGCCGGAGACGGATGAAGCCACATGACAAATGTGCCAACCAGGCGATACAAACTGAAATGCTATCCCTCCATAGGGTTCAATACATCGGTCAACCCTCAAAGTTTGAAACTACGCACACCAGCCAGGCAAAAAGGGGAAAGGAACAAAAATTAAAAACTAAAAAGACAGCGTAGTGGGATGGAGGGGGAGAGGTGGGGGAGAGGAAAACTGAGTGGTTTGACACCGAGAACACTATTCACTGCTCTAAGATTGAGCGTATTTCAACAGTGGCGTAGGAAGATGCTCGGCTTTGGGGGGGGGGGGGCAAGCTCCATGCTGACAATGAATAACGTTCACATTCTTGCCTTCTCAGCATCTTTTTTTTTTGGGGGGGGGACGGCTGCTCCCTTGCCCCCCCCCCGGTTCCTACGCCACTGTTGAAGGCCTATTTTGATCCGAGACAAGGGACAACAACATGTCATGATAAGCAGACCAGACTAGAGGACAGTTCACCACAACCTTCCAATTTAAATGTAAATACATTAATTTTATTGAGCTCCGATTTCAGTCTCTCGACAAAGAAATTCTTTTCCGCATTACAATATAAGCTCGAATTCTAGGTAATTTTCTCTACAATAATCTTTAATGTGAGGATACGCTGTAAAAGGAATTAAGCTCGAGAAACCCTTACAAAACTTCCCGAGAAAAGATACCACCCTTGAAGAGAGCACCATAAACTTCAATTTCTTAAATATCCTTATGAGCATAAAGCTCTGAAGATAACGGAAACCCTCTTCTACATTCATTCTACCATTTTTTTTCTACTCCCACGCGAAACATTCATACAAACAGTAAACAGCCTGACGATGTCGTAATACACAGAGGGTCAGAGGGTCAATGCGCATGTTTCTTCTCGTGTAGGGATTGACGACTAGCGTGCACCCAAATTAAACATCATCCGATGTAGCTTTTATTTCTGTGGGTGACCGATCTCAGAGTATCATGGAAATACTTAAGATTTGCACTGTAATTAAAATCATGTAACTCTAAACTGCGAAAAACTAGTGTTTTTCCCTCTTTCGAAAAATGAGAGCTAAGCGAAAATAAAGAGTGAAAAAGATCTCTGTCATTATTTGTGACTGTGTTTGGTGTGAGGCCTCAGAATATTTTTAGCAAATGTGTTTTTGATCAAGTAAATGAGCAGACAATTGCTAACATTAAAGTCTTCTGATTACCTCTCTTTGAACGTAGGCGATTCTGCTTGAGCTCGCTTTAAGCTTTTTTGAAAAAATTAATTAAACTAAAAAAAAAAACCAGCGTGCAATGATAAATTGAATCGAATAACATAAGATTTCTCCTAATTGTGTAATCAATATGAATTATTTGTCCTCCAGTGTAAGAACACATATGAACCCACGCGCACACACTAAACGCATGCACACACGCGCGCGCACACACGCACACAAACACACACACACGCACGCACACACACACACACACACACACACACACAAAGTAGTTCCTGTTGCCCTGAAAATTGAAATGATTCAGACGAATCTTTCTTCCACTTTCCCCGACTGTGTTAGACCTGAAATGTTGCTCTGTGTAACTTAGTTGTTTTACTTGTTTAGTTTCTGTACAACATAGTGAGCTTGTCTATGGTGGGATTGTGCTGTGGAGTCTGCTAATTTACGTGGATATTGCTGACCGATTACTTATATCAAAGCGCACTGAGCTTGCTGCCAGCAGGAAAGTGCTGATAGAAGTGCTACTACTACCACACACACGTGCGCGGGTGCACACACAAACACACACTCCCACCCCTTTCTCTTCCCACCCCCCACACGCTTCCCCCATAATTGTATAAAAAAAAAAATTGAGGAGAAATGTCCACTAGGTTTGAATTTCAACAGAGGACTACTACCTACAGTATTCCGCCTGTAGCAGCGATTTGCAAACAGGAGTGGAGATGATGAAATTCTAGGAAAGACGTACCCAGTGCCTCTTCAACACTTCAGTACTACCATCTCTTTCTCTCTCTCAAAATGCGCAGATAAGTGGATGCCTAATAAATATCAAGCTAAGATACTATCATGTTCTTCACTTGTGCCTGCGTGCGTAAGGAAGTGCATGCGCGTGCGAGAGAAAGAGTAGGAGAGGTAGAAAGAAAGAGAACTCGGCATGGCCTTGTGTCATTTTACATCGCTGTTAATATAGTGTTTGCTATTGCTTTTATGGTGTTTACGAGAATTTATTATGCTGCTGTTTTGTGAAGTGCATATATCTAGTGGCAGTTAAACTCACTATGCATGTTGGATGTCTGCTAATTTTGTAATCGACTTATCACCCTCTTCCCTTCGTCCTAGAGGTCTGAACTTTTAACCCGTTATTTATTTTCAGTGACAATGCAATATCAAATCATTTCTAGCAGTCCACAAGTAGTAAAATAATATCTTTTTAATTTTAATTTTGTAGAATTTATAGACCGAATTAGGGAAGATGGGTAACTGGTGCTCTAGGACTAGTAAACTATAGTTACCTCCCCTAAATCGGCCTTAAAGAATAAAGTCACAAACTAAAACGAAAAACTCGATAATAAAATATAAACACGCAATAGTTCCTTGCCTTGGAAGATTGCATTGAAAAAAACAACCAGCCAACCATCCAAACAAACAAACAAACAAACAAACCCCTTAAAACTTAAGACGCAGCCCTTTAGAGATTTTGTAAAATAACCCTGACATGCAGGATCGTGCGTGTGTATGTTTGCAGTTAAAGTTCCCGTTCGTGTCACATGGTCCGAGTGCTAGCCAGCTTAAAAAATCAGTCAGTTAGATAACCGGATACTAGATCAGCAACCGTCCCATTGCGACCACACTCGACCTTTTGGCGCGCGCAAGAGAGAGAGAGAAAAAAAAAATACAGAAAAACATGGCTACAAAAAGAAGAAGTACATCTCACAAAGCTCACAGGATAGAAGCCGTGCAACAGTACAACTCTTGGTGAAATACTTCGTATGATAACTTTAAGGCCTTATTATGACTAATAAGTTTAAAATAAATTAGTAAAAAAAAATTTAAACACTTCTATTTGGAGCCTACTAAAAAGGGCAAAATAACGTTTTCTGTAGGTCTCGGGATTTTCTTTAATACAGTTAACTTAAAATATAAAAGTGTCAGGGACACTTTCTCAAGCTACAAAAAATCTGATCATCACAAATTTCAAAATTATCTATTCATTGATAATGTTATTAATGGAAGAAAGTTAATTCTAAAATATTTGTATGAATGCTCTCACACTTAAATATTTTAAATTATATAAATTAAAGAAAATCCTGAGAGCTAATGAAAAATTTATTTTACTCGTTATAGTATATTTCAAATAAAAGTGTTTAAAAATATTTTAAACTTATTTTGTTTATTTCTCGCCACACAGAAGATACCCCATCCCCTGGCACTCCACACCCCTAACTTCACAATATGACCAACTAGTTTTGTCCACATCGATCGAGGATAAGGGTGTTAGTAGCTGTTTTGCAGCTATTCAAATAAACAAAAAAGTCACAAAAGCGAAAAAGGATTGTGTTGTCGAGCGTTGCATCAAAGTTTTGGCCTTCAGTCGTTTGCACCATATCATTCATGCATTTATCGATTCATTCGTTCATTCATTCAATATACTGAGTTGGGGGTAACGCTGCATGCGTTGTAAATTTTGCTTACAAACGTTTCGTTCGTGCTCTCAGCAATTTTCGCACCCGTCACTCAGACGCTCTCGTCACCTGATAGCCTCAGCCTCGTAACTTTAGTCAAATCGTGTCTAAAGGTCGATACCTACGTCATGATTGCCCCTACCTCCACCTCACCCCTACCATCAAAATATCTGACACGCCGGTCAGACAGGCAGTTGTCTCCTTCATTTTATATAGCGCAATATTAAAAAAAATATTTCTCCACTCCCTTTTTCATTCTCTTTAAATTTTGAGACTAAAAGAATAAAGCCTCGCCCTTTCATACGCAGAAAAAAGAGAAATAGAAATCTCTCTCTCTCTCTCTTGCTCTCTACGAATCGTTCATTGAACAATAAACAGAAGGCAGGACCGGGCGGAGATTTTCCAAAAAGGACTTCTTACCTTGTCTTCTCTGGATTTTGATCAGAGAATCCCCTGTCGCTGCTGGTTCCACATGACTGTGCCAGAAGTCTGTGTCCGGCGCCGAAGGCCGGTCGAAGGGAGAGGCAACTCTTCCGACATCGTCGGCGTCTTGAGGCATGAGGAGTTCACTGCCCCTAAAGCGAGTGCTGGCGGAGTTGACGCTGCCGTCCCGAAGCCAGTCCTTGACATCGTCGATGATAGCATCGATCAAGGGACCTGCATTGAGCGGGTGGTCAGCCGTGCCCACCACGTTCTTGTCATCCTCAAAGTAGTCCCTGCCAGTCAAATGCGCGTTCATGTCTCCGAACCTCAGATTGCGGAGGGAACCGCGGGCGTTGCGCTCGGTGTCGAAAGCACCGCCCTCCATAGTGCGTAAGGCAGGATAAGCAAAGATTTCTCGATTCACATCGCGATCGTGCCGGGGGTCCAGTTCTCCTGCACGCAGTCCTCCGGTGAGGTCGTCGACTTCGTCTAATTGTAAAGAGGTCAGAGAACTGTCGTTGGGTTCGTAGTCCACGACCGGTTCCTCCGAGTTCTCATCGCGGGCCCTCTGAAACTCATCTCTTTTTGCCAGGAACCAGAGATAACTCAGATCGCTAGAAAGTTCATTTGCATTGTCCTCATTTTCAGCTTCTTGTGTGGCGAAAGGACGTCCGCGGGACGACTGCCACACCCTACCCTCCCTACTTCCTGCAGGTCGCAGAAGTGGAGTTGTATCCCTTTGCCTTCCCCAGGCAAGACGGACTGCATCGTCTAAAGGAGCCCTAGAGAAGGCATCGATAGGGTACAACTGTGAGCGAAGGTCGTCTCTGCCAGGTGTCGCTGCTGCCTGAATGTTGCGAGCGATGCAGGCTGCCAGAAGCAGAACTGTCAGCTGACACCACAGCTTGCACCAGTGGCTCATCGTGTTCTCTAGAGTTATGGCCCTTCGCCGCCACCAGACAATGATTTTAAGATGTTAAAAATCTGGGCACGAACAAGGTAGTGTTTTCAACCCTGAGGAGTATCAAATTCAGGTTTGAGGAAAAAGCAGCAGTTACAGGGTTCTTAACAGCAGCGATGGAGACCGTTAGTAGCAGCGTTGGAGACAGTTACAACGACGTCTCCTTGAGAAAACAGACGTCCAGTTTGCTTATGTTTTTCTTCCAGCAGCAGGTGAAATGCGCACTTGCTTTGAATGTTGGTAGCCGGGAACACGAAAATGCAAAATGCAAGAAAGAAATCCGCAAGTCTCTTGTTTGGGGAGGTCTGTTCTTTTCAGTGTTGGCTCTAGTCTGGCGGAAGCAGTTCTTCTGTTACTCAGTGTCGCATACCCCACATTTTGACGTCCACTCACATCGACACCGACACCTGCGACAATCACATTAAAAAAACAGTCACAAAAAATCGCAGCAAGGATCAGAATATTGCTACCACATGTACAACAGGCAACGATCAAGTTTAAATTGTGCACAGTGTCTCTCTTTTCGTTAATCTGACAACCGATACCAAAAATTCTACCTCCTGCTCCACTGAATTTTCACTGCCATAAATTTTTGTTTTCAATAGGTAATGTTGTTACTCGATTTTGACGCGGTGTACATAGATTACAATGGTACAATTTAAATAAGAGATGTCTCCAAGGTTGGAAGACAATTGGAAAATTGATTTTGTCGTGGACGTCGGTTCACACGTGCAGACAGACAGACAGACAGACAGACAGACAGACAGACAGACAGACAGACAGACAGACAGACAGACAGACAGACAGACAAAGATGTAAGTTAATCACTTCCGTAGTTGATAAATGCCAAAGCTTCAGATTTCGTCTTCGGTGTAGTCCGATTAAGACTTTCGCACCTGTGCACAATTGTGCAGCTGTACCCCATGATAATGCTCATTGCAGGTGTGTCTTTGACCTGCGATCACTGTAATATCAGAGCGCTCAGCCATGCTAAAATACAATAACTTTGAAGGTAGCTTTGATTTTTCGTTTGCTTTCCATTAGTTCTTCGTGATATCATTCATAAGAAGTTCCCCTGTTGTCCTTAATGACATGCTCGTGTGATCTACGGATGTTATCAAAACCAGATAAAGTCCGATTTTAACATTATAAAAGTTACATTATGAAGCCGATAGTTGTGTACATTGCATTTCTATAATTGATACAAATATTTTGTCAAGAAGCCATTAAAGTACATCCATTTTAGGACATTCTTCGAAAAGGTTGTTTTCAACAGAACTTCAGAACGGTCTGTTTAATGAAATGGTAGCTTGGATTTCCAGTAGAACGCGATTAACATCCTCTAATACTTCTAACAATCAATTATAAGTTTTGTTGATAACACAGACATGAAGTACTTACGTGGCTGACGATGTTCAACTCCTACTCAACAATAAAAACACACTCTAGAAACAAGAACGAGATTTACGATGACGTTGCTAGGAGACGGTGAGCCTAGGCGCTAAGCAATGACTGACAAATTAAATACAATTAACGAGTACGACCACTGATTCTGCACGAAGCGAGCTTTACATTATTATTCTTTTTGCATCGTTTCTGCCTCCTCATCATTGTTGTCATCACCGTCGTTTTCCGAGTCACGTGCACACAAGTACGACGTGTTTTGTGTCGTCGATGTTAAAAGCCTGGATCCGATTGATTGCAGCGGTGAAGATGAAGACTAAAATAGGAAAACAATCCTGGAGACACTGTTTACACTACACACTTGCTTTTTATTGAGAAAAAGCTTTCATTTTCGTCCACGAATCGAAACTTTCGCGTATATGACATTCAGGTAGAAATGCCCTCGAAAGTGACGCCGGACAGCGATGATAAAAGAAGAAAGTAAAACCAACGATGAAAAAAAGGTAAAAGGAGAAATAAACAAAGTAGCGTACATAGTTTGTACCATGAAGCAGAAATGCTCAAGCAACGTTACCTTCGGATGCACCACCGTGAAAAATGCATAGTGTCGAGCCCGCCATGGGGCTTAAGTAGAGAAGAGAGTGTCCATGAGGTGGAAAACTGATTTCCCAAGAACCCTCCTTCTTCCCTCCCACCCAACGCGCAGTCTCCCTCATCTTGCCAGTCCCATCACCAGGGGGACCCGCCGACGCCAAGCGTCATGCAGTACCGGTCGTGTGCAGTCCCTCCTGAAGCCCCACTCCCCACCTGTTCCCCCCGCCCCCCCCCACGACACCACAACAACCCACTCCCCACCGCCTTGTGCCAAGCTCTCTACCTAACACTGCTGCTCTGCCACGCCGCTGCTGTCGCTGCTGCTGCTGCTGCTGCTGCTGCTGCGTCCGCTTGTCGCACTGCACGACACGGCGCCCACTGAGCGGGTAGCGGGGAGGTGCACCAGACGGACGGCGTGCACGTGGTCAGTGTTGTTCGTCTGCCATCCCACGCCGCCTCTGCCGCCTCCTTCCCCAATCGTTCCCCCACCCCACCCCCACCCCCTACCTTCCCCATGACACGTGCATGTTCCAGCATATCACTTCAGAGTGCGCGTGCTTCAGCCTTGTTCAGGTATCTTCAGGAGCCTGGTCGGCAGATTAAGAAGGGATGTTTTCGCTTTTTACCAATTTGATAATGTTTAATTTATTTTTAAAGTGAAAGGAGTATGAGATATACTGGACAATGGAGAAAGAAATTTTTTTTACTGGAATGAGGTTCCTAATCAGTGGTAGAAGTAATGAGTATTATTATATTATTAGTCGTATGAGAAGAAGAAAAGCAAATGGCGAGGATTTGAAGTGTTTTGACCTACGTTTTTGTAGAGATTCTCAGTCCCTTTTCTTGGGATTAGTCCTTGTATATTTTGTGTCGGCTTTACTTGTCCGACAACCAGACGATGTAGACGAGGTGTTCGTGAAAAAGTATACTATATATATATATATATAAAACAAATACAAATAAAATACTATTATTGTCATACCACTATTTATTTATTTGACAGAGCGCCTCTCCGGTTTTTCATTCACTCACTCACTCACACACACACACACACACACACACACACACTTACACACACTTACACACACACAAACACACACACACACACACACACACACACACACATGCATTGCTCACATACCATCTTCGACAACAAGCTTAAATGATCCTCCGTAAGAGTCAACAACGCCTGTACCTCCTATGGAAACTCAAATCTTTCTCTGTCAGCTCTGTCATCCTCACTCGGTTCTATCAGTCCTTCATTGAAAGTCTCATCACTTTTTCTTTCATCTCCTGGTTCCACAACCTCTCCCTAGGGAACAGGAATAGTCTTGTCTGTCTTGTTAATATCTGTTCCAAGATCACCAGAATCAGGCAGAGGGACTTGGCAGCTTTCTGTCATCAGCAAATCCTTAGGAAGGCATCTCGTATCCTCTCTATTTCTGATCATGTGTTATGTGAGTTCTCACTCTTGTCATCCTCTCTATTTCTGACCATGTGTTGACATGTGAGTTCTCACTCAGACGAAAAGATAACTCCCCAGTGAAAACATAACTTTTCTGGATACCTGAAGGCAAAAGGAAGACAAGAAGGTCAAAGACATCTTAGAGCCGAAGAGATGACAAAGAGATGGATGCACCTAATAAGACCAGCTAGGACAGCTTTGGTAAGACGGCGAAGAATATATAAAAATAAGTAAACCTTTGTTTCCGCCCTACACACCAAGGCTTAAAAAGAACGAATAAAATGAACGAACGAACGAATGAAATAGGCGGGAAACACACAAGATACATATCAGGATAAAGTGTTTGGTCCGAAAACAGCGCAGCAGGAAATGATTCAATCCCACATAAGACAAGATCAACAAATACCTTTTTAAGGCGGGGGAGGTTATTGAAGTTTATATTTAGCACCATGGTTAAGCTGATGATGAAATGTCTGGCATTGCCTCTGTTTTTTTTTTAAATAAAAAGGATCACTAATCCTACAAAAGCCTGGCAGTGTACTGTTACTTACAGAGGCAGGAGGACAGAGGTACCACGTGTTACCTGTCTGCCCGGAAGTAAGTACGAGGCTGATGTACTGCCCCTCTCACTGAGGATTCTAAGGTCACAATATTCACTCGCTCACACCTGCTCTCTATGCTGCTGTCTCAATTGCATCCATTAAATATTCACTATAATTACCTGAGTATGTTCACTGCTGGCCTGTAATGTTCATTACGCCTCTACAATGCTCACTGCGCTCACCTGTAAAGGTCACTCTGTTTGACAATGTTCACTGTGTTTACCTACAATGTTCACTCTGTTTGACAATGTTCACCACAATGTTCACTCTGTTTACCTGCAATGTTCACTCTGTTTTACCATGTTCAACGTGTACCTGTAACGTTCACTCTATCACCATGTTCACTGTGTTTACCGTAATGTTCACTCTGTTTTACTATGTGCATTGTGCGTACTTAATGTTCACTCTACCGTGTTCAATATGCTCTCATGTAATGTTCACTCTGTTTTCGTCATGTTCAAGGTGTCTGTAACGTTCACTCTACCGTGTTCACATGCTCTCCTGTAATGTTCACGCTACCATTTTTTTCATTGTTCACTCTGCTTTCACGATTTTCGCTGCGCATGTCTGTACTGTTCACTCTGCTTTCACCATGTTCACTGTGATTGTCTGTAATGTTCACTACGCTGCTTTGACTCATGTCAGTTCTTCATTTTAACCGCATCTTTACTGCAAAACACTAGTATGTTTGATTAGCTGGCTCACTGTACTGATGCTTTTCATTGACTACACTCAACACTTGTTTATTGTATCGTATAATGTGTTCACTGCGTTTGTCATTTGTTGGATAAGCCCTACATTCTGTCAGTACATTCGCTATACCCACCAGATGTTTACTATGTTTCTCCTTTGCTTTCTATACTTACTCTCGTCCGCTCACGACATTCAGCACTTGTTCACTACACTTAGTCTGCTACGATTGTTATGTTCATAAGTTCACTTTACTGGTGAAGCTGTGCAGGCCTCGAAGACGATTGCCAAGAACGAGACTCTAACAGTTAAAAAAAAATAAGCAGCATCAAAAACAAAACTGGCACTCATTTTTTTTCATCTTGTCGGAGCTGTAAACACCAATTAGTCAGATCGTACCGGTCAAACAAACAACTGATGTCCCCCGTCTGCTAATTGCTAAATGACAAATTCCTTAACATGAATGATTGGCTGCTGACAGTGAAAAATATAAAATGGTGATTTAACGGAGGAGTTTCGTGACATGCCTTCAAAATTGGACAAGGTCCAAAATACTTCCTGGGAGGATAGCTTGAGGCCATGGTCGCCCCTTGAACTGATTAAAACAAATCCACCCATGTTGATTGCAGCGCAGAGAATTAATCGATCAGCACCTTCAAATCCTCGTCAAAAGAGAGAACACATCAAAATGAAACAGCAGACTGAGCTCAACCCAAGCAGAACACGGCCTTGACCTTTGTAGAACCGTGACCTCTCTCTTCGAAGTATTGCTTTTGGCATACATAATGTGCATTCTGCGTGAGTAGGTGGTTGTGATCCAGTTAACCTCTACTCAATACTGTATCCTGTATCCCTGTAGCCATAGTTTTGAACAGCACCCAAGATAGGATCATACTTATATTTTTATTGTCAGCTGACCTAGAGCCACCCACCAAAGCTCGCTTAAAACACGTTTACACCGCCTGTTAACCTATCATCTGTGGGTACATCTGATACCTCAAGGTAGCGACTACCTTAATGAAACCTCAAATCTCGTATTCATCAGGAATACCCCAGGCTTGCTCTAACCTCATCCTCGGTGGGTAACTTATTGGATGGGGCCCTGGTGAATTTATTTGTTTGACTTCGAAAAATTCCGAATTTGCTTCTGTTTAATGGGAGCACACAGAGCCGCCACCATGTTTACCCAGACTAGATCAACCTGATCTACAGACCAAATAAATAAACTGGGAAAATATGGTGGCACAGAACTGTTTATTTAGAACCGTTTTGTTTATCTCGTAATCGGAGGATAACAAACGTCATACAAAGGCGAGCTAAACATCTCCGTCAACAGGTTACATTTAGGGTTTTGGGTTTTTTTTCTCTCCCGATGTTAAATTAGATCATCAGCCAACTTCGATGTTTGTCTCTTATGTCATTTTCCGAATGAAAACGCATTAATTTTTCCTTTTTCCTCATATTTGCTCAAGGGGATTACTTTGGTGGGAGCAAATAAATTATTCTGTTTGCAGCTTTTGCTTCCTTTTTTGATTGTTATATACTTGTTTTAGCCGGTTAAAAGGCAAGCACAATTAGCTCTTTTCTGGTTTCTCGTTATGCCTGTTGATTGGGTAACTTGAACTACTAATTGGCTCATGTACTGACTTACGTTTCATTACGATAGTTTGTCTGTCCCTCGGGTTCACTTAACAACCTAATTCCTAAGCAGCTTTACCCCTGGTTAAGTCGGTGCTGGTCATGCTTGCGAGTCCTCATCTAAAGCTAACCCCTTGGGTAAAGTTACTTCAGTCTTATAACTACAGACTGGAGATTGTGCTTGTGTTTGCAGGCGCTGAGAATTTCTAGACTTTAAAATAAGATCATTGCTAGTGACATAGTAATGACACATTGTTTGATGCTGTTCTTCAGGATATTTTGAAGACTCCTCGGGTGTTGGAATCTTTTGCACGAACATGTCTTTCCACCCACCTGTTCAAAATATTACATGTAATCCTTGTTTCTATTGAACTGTTGATTTAGGGAGCCCCCAACGTTCGTGCAAGGCCGCGATGACATTAATTTTCGTGTGTGAATGCGTTAATCAAATTTTACCTTCAAAATCACTTATGCAGCTCAACATAAATTGTTTTCAAGAACAAAAACATTGTGTTGAAAACAAATTGTGTACTTAATGTACAGTTCAATCTCTGTCAGGCAAATTCGCTACTGGGCATACACACAGCATCGACCAATGTACCAGTGGTATCGTGCCAAACATTTTACTAGCATGGGTCGTGGAGATGATATGGGGCCGTACGCACGAAGCAGAAGTAACGTTACCCCAAGGGTAGCTTTAGTCCGGAGGGTTGCAGAGTCGTGTCACTGGAAACGAGTTAATATTCTAGGGGTCCTCGCCTTGCGTACGGTCCACTCACGGTGTCAAGGTCGTAGCTACTAAGCAGAGGTAGAGCAAACCCGGGGTTATGAAGCGAGGGTAAGTTGCTATGAAGGGGAGCTATGATGCCCTCTGCACACCCAGCAGACATTCTTTTTTTACGAGAGCCTATGGAAATCTGTGGAGTCTTTGCCACAGCTTTATAATTATATTCCCAGGGGTAAAGCCATCATCTGTGGAGTCTGGACCCGCCTCATAACTACAGAGAGAAGGCGCTTGCCCCTCATTTACCCCACTTTTATTCCGGGACGACTAACCATAACCCTCCCTTACTGTATACGGTCCCCAATCCATAACCACGACCCCGGACTATACAGCGAGTGGTTGGTCAGTTCTTCACAAATACAAATCCGTCAAGGATGGCGATGAAGCTGAGTAGTTTTGAAGGACGGAAGGTGTAGAGAAGTTTCGCACGATACGTTGACCGCCTTTGAAGTTATGAGCTCCCAGCTCACTCACACACTGAAACCAGCCGGGCATGCGCAGTATGGATACTCATGCTGCGCATGGGCCGTATAGCACTGCCTTAATTGCGTATGGTGCCTGACACCTCGGTGATTCGCCTGACTGCAGTTCAAACAATCTGACTTTGGAGTACAAGTCCCCTGACGACAGACATCACTGTACGGAATGTTCATGGGTCACATGAGACTCCACATCCATTCATTCTGTTGAGGTAACAACTGCCTCTTTCTGCGTTGCTTTCAAGCTATGCAAACTGTGTCCCAGCGAAATTGAAAAAAGTGAGAGAGAGAGAGAGAGAGAAAGAGAGAGAGAGTTTATCACCCTCGCAGCTGTAGTCACAGTAGTATCAGTACCAGCAGTAGTCATACATCGAATAAGGATGTTTTGGTCAACGAAGTACCGCATATACGACGGCGTCTCACCAAGTGACTGTGATACAGCCAGGTTATAATGGAGCTGAACAGTTCATATCACCTAATGACTGGGGACTAAAATCACTGTGTCATGCTTAGTTTAAAGCCTCCACTTAGTCTTCAGTCCTTTCACTTCCATCTTTCAAGGTGAAGGGACATAGCTCCACACAGCCCTTCCTATAGCACTCACACCTTGCTAATGTTTGATATACCATCATCAAATACAGGGTAATTAGTATTCAAAACTATCCCTGTGTCACATGTCTGAAACCTTTCATGAACCTTCACCTAGACTTTTCGATACAAAAGCTTGGCTCTTTCTTTATTTTTCTGGTCCCATTCTATTGCCTCTGAGTAAAAACAGCTGGTGTACAATTTTTTTTAAATTATTGACAGTGTGCATGTCTGAGGCTGTTATCCTTCCAGCCCTCATCTTAAACCACAAGGAGGATTTACGTTGGTCACAAGTTTTTTCCTCTAACAGCTTTGGTTGATCTGATAGAAAAATGCACATCAATCTTACTGCAACGATCATAAATAAAATCTTCCTCATTATTAACTAATGATTTATCAAATAAAAATGTTAGGTCTTGTGGGAAACCTACAGTTAATGCTTTTGGTTTGAAATAACTTGAATATTTTAAAATAATGGAGCAAATTGCAGAGCTAGGGTGTTGATGTAATGTAGGTGTAGCAAACAATCTTGTTCTTGCTTTGTTGGAGGATTGACTGCCATGTTGCGAACAACTTTCACGTTTTTTTTGTTCATTCTGACTTCTGAAGACACCAAGTCTATTGCTATAACTTTTTAAAATTCAGTGCCAAGCTTTTTTGAAATTGGGAATAACCATTGTGCAGGCAGGTCATTTGGAGTTGCCTCCTTCTAATGCTGGGTGAAAACTTGAGTTTCCTGGAAATGAAAATAATTCACATTTATGAGTGATAGTTTATATTTCACACTCTGTGTAAGTAGTCAAACATAAATAAAATCTTATAACTCAAGTACATCATAGATCGTTTAAAAGGCTTCTTGGTCTTTAGCTTAACTCTTACTCTGACAAGAATTAATATGTACAGTTGACTTGCAGTTTAGTCTACATTAAAGAACCATTTTATCTTATATTATTTTTCCTTACTTACTTCTTTTCTTCCATTCTCTCTCTCTCTCTCTCTCGACCTCCTTAATTTCTTTTTTTTAATGTATGCACTTGAAGACCCACTCCTCACTCGCCACCCCCCACCCCCAGTCACCTGCACGAGCTGACATGAGCATCTTTGTGTCGTCCACCTCTCAGGTGTCGCTGCTGTATCTGTAAATGGATCTCTGGGGGGCGTTTACGCCGGCTGTAAATGATCCTTCAGGATGAACAGTCATGAACACTGAATTTAGTTTCCGAGGTTCTGCAAAGGGAGATCATGAGCATAGATATCATTATTTCGCCGAGAAATATATTTAACGTGTGCGGTACATAGACACGCAGTATATTCAGGGGGGGGGGATGTGCGATTGTGATCACAGCTTTTCGTCTGAATATGCCATTGACTGTCAGTCTCGTAAATATACTTGCAAAAAAAATTATTATATTCTTACATTGAAAATACTTTTTTACATATACTGAGGTAGATTTGGATGAGATCAAATGGATTTCAAGTAGTGGAAGCGGATGGCCGAGGGGTTAGAGCGCTGGCTTCCGAACCGAGAGCGCGCTGGATCAATTCCCGATAAGCGCAGCATACTTCCCCCAGTCTACCCAGCTGACGGGAATGGGTACCTGACTCCTTAGAGGGTTGGGGAAGGTAAGGCAGCGAGGGAGAGGAGATTGGCACCACCCTCATGTAAAAGCTGGCCCCAAGAAAAGTGGGGTCTCTAACACCTCACTCCCCTACGACCTGAAAAGGTTATGGGATGACCTTTACCTTTTTTTTTTTTAAGTAGTGGAAGTGAAAACTTGCATTGTTTATATTCTGTGGTCAATAGGAGTCTATTCCCGCTGCTCTTGATGTCTACTGTTTTTTCTTATGAGTTGTTTTATTTTTTGTCTCTGCTCGTGTGATGCTTTTCCTGTTTCTTTATGCATGTGTATTTAGCTTCCTTTTTATACAGTTTACAAAATCCTAACAACGTTGGTTACCGAGATAATGTAGGTGCCACAGATCGTATACAAAAACTACAAATTCTCCACGCGCTTAGTGATGGTATACATTTTCTTCTCACTAAAATCAGTAAAAGCGGAGTGAAAAAAGTACTTGGTGTCTGTAAAATATGTTCATAATTAGAGAGTTCTTCGAGGATACAGTATAGTAAAAAATATTTATTTTTCCTAAAGTACAGTTGTTTGTGGTTGTGAACTGAAAGTACATTATTAATAATAATCATAAATATATAATATTCATAATACCTTCTTCTTATGGAGGAGCTGATGGCATTGACAAAGTGTCTACACACATGCTACACAACCGTGTACATGCATAAGTAAACTAATACACCCAAACGAATCTTTACAAGTCAAAACTTCTTTTCATTTGCTCATCCTTTGAAAATCCATGTAATGATGATGTTGGACATTTATAGGTCTGAACTGCACAATCAGGTGCACAACCATGTAGTTGATCACTTTTATTTATTTATTTATTTTTGGTGAAAGCGGACGTGCGCTACACGTATCAACAACGAAGTGGTCTACCAGTAACTTTAAAACAGAAAATGTATTTCGACTTAAAAATGAGTAATACCAAGCCTAAAAGCATTTTATATGATGTTTTGTTTAGCACACCGGGGATTATTTAGTGACTGGTGCTTGTGTTTGTCTCCACATCCACTTTGTCACTGTCAGAAATGAAATAAGGCATTATATATTAAGAGCCATTGCAGCTGTATCAGTGATGACAGCTGAATAATTATAAAAGCTTTACCAGTTCTGACGAGATGGAAAAAATGCTCTAACTGTCAAAATGAAAAAAACAGTCTTAATAGTCTTACATTTTAACCACATTCAGCCTGAAAACTTGATGTTTATAATTGGTTCTTGCCCTCGTTGAATGTTGCACGTGCAACACAATTTGTCCCATAGGAGTTCAGTCCTCCACCAGATAGCTGTTTCCCTCAGTACTATGATAGTTCCATACATGAATGTTTATTGGCTTCATTTGTCCCACGGTACTAAGCAGCTATCCCTCTCGCTCTATCCAGCTTTTGAAAGCAGAGTTTTGCATAATAAGTTTATCATTTTCTGGCTTTGGTGACAATGTCTGGCTTCCTACCTTTCCCACTGTTGGACAATTGGCTGCACCTGGAACACATAGCTCACCGTGGCTGCGGTCAACAAACCCAGACATTTGAATGCCGTAGACATTGTCTACACTTCTACTGTTGTTCTGTGTTCCTCAGTCTACACATCTCTTCGGTAAAATTGTCACGACCACCGCGCAGTGTATCAGTCTCTCAATCCTTTCAACACATACACGGAGCCTGACAAATACGTGTTCTTTCACACAAATTAAAAGAAAAGAATGATTTGTCTAACGAATCTATCTGCTTTACTAAGTATGAATAAAAAAAGAAGAAAACAAGGAAAATACACAAATGAAAAAGTCAGTTATTAACCGATTCGTACCTCTAGATTATTTAAAAAAAACAAAATTCCTACCATTGGCATCTTCCTTTTCTGAATATATATATAAAAGAATGCCTAAAGCCCTACTCAACAAATTCGCTCTAAATAATTCCTACTCGCCCTACTCCACTAATTCTTCTTTCTAATCCCTACCCTACGCTCTGTTTTCTCTTCCTCGACCTCTTTCTTCTCCTAACTGACCACCCCTCTCGCTCGCGCTCTCCCTCACGTCATTTCCTTCATTTTTACATCACTCATACACGTCTTCGGAACAACTGACGTCATTCACGCTCTCTCGTTCTCCCACACTAGTCCTTATAAAATTTAAGCTTAATCAAACAATACAGCAAATAACTATGATACCTGACAAAGCTGTAATCAGTAAAGTTAGTAAAGACAGGTCTGATTGCTTTAAAAATAAAAATAAGGAAGTGTAGTAGGGTTTTTTTCGGTCATCAGGGGATTTTTTTTTAGAAGGGTCCACTTTCCAGTCCTGGCCGTTTCTGTTTCCATGGTAACATACTGCCTATATATCTCTATGTATTTTTTTTTGAATAGTGCTTGTCTTCTTATGAGTAACAACACTATATGACGTTTGTATCTTTAATACTGTTGGTATTGGCAAGACCACCTTTACAACCTATTCACTACATCTTTTTTCCACTTACAGTAGATATCTTTGTTTTTATTTCTTTCACTTTATTCATCCACTGCCTTTCATCCTCTTTTGAGCATGACCACAACATTCACGTATTCGTATATTTGCACTGGATTTACATTACAAAACATTTACACTTGTACTTATTTACAATACAATTTCGGACATTCTGCAGTGTTTACTCTATTTTTTCTTTCTATATGGATAACAGTGGCTAAACAAAACATGATATTCAATTACTTATCGAATACAGACAATTAACTGTAATCGCTGACACATGATCATTTTTATTTCTGAAGCCTCATCATTGTCTGGCATCATCAAAGCTGACTTTTTTTGTCACTACCTTTCTTTTTCTGCTGATTTTTTTTCGTACCATATTCTTGATGTTTCCTCTGCTACAGAAGTGGATTGGAGCTGTTCTTATGCAAGAACCTGTTTATTTCTTCGTGTCTCCTGAAATCCTTCCCTCTTGACCTCACACACTGGTTTTCTCAGTCGCATACATTGCTAAAGGAAAGCACCTGTTAACCTTATAAACCGTCCCATTGTCTTAGCTTATTATTATTATTATTGTTGTTGTTGTTGTTGTTGTTGTTGTTGTTGTTGTTGTTGAAACTGATTGACTGTACACACCGACAAGTAAATGTCGGATTCAATGAGTTGTGTTTAATGACAGAGTCGGTCTCTAACATGACTTTCTCACACTTGGATGTAAGTTCAAGCTCGGGGCTGGTCTGTGCAAACTGGTACGGGAGAAGCAATGTTCAAGTTATGTTTGTCACCGTTGTAACAGATCAGATTCTGAGATCACAGTTTTAGAAATACTGAGAGATTTCGAGTGAAAGTGTTGTTGGACAAGAATATTAACCTTCTATACATTAGAAACGTGCCCTACGCAAGACTTTATTGTTAGTGCTTGAAATCTTTTGCTTTTGTGTCGAAAAAATATATATATATATATATTATAAGGTAACAGGAGAGCTGCTGTTCACACGCTACTGACGGATTTGTACACGAATGTAAATAGTATTATACAAGCTGGGTAAAGTCGACCAAACACAAAGGCTTAAAGAAAAAGCCGAGTGCAACATTTTTTTATGATCGGATTAAATTCATTTTAAAATAATAATTCCCCAAAAAAATGAGTACATAATGATGTTTACATTTAAAGATATAAGCCTTCAAACATCGGTATTCTCACCTGCCACTAGGAAAGCAAGAGATAATTACTCTCCTATACTGAAGAGTTCTCAAACGCGCTGGTAGTATTTGTAACAGTGAGTGTGGCTCAGTTCAGTAAATCTGTGCATGTCTTCGAGTCAAAAAAAGAATCATTACTTAGGTTGTCGTGTTCAAGAAGCGATTTTTTCTGCCCCGAAAATGAAGGTTGGTTTTGGAATACAGCCCTACAGATTGTAAATTTATTTAGACGCTTGTACTGAAGCTTAAAAAATTAAAAAGTCCAAACCGATTTCATTCAACAGACTGGTAAACAAATCTTCTCCAGATCATAATTGAATGGGCAACAATCAGCAGCAGCACATTGTGTCCTGGTCTGTTTTACCGAGGATTGCATCTTTGCTCATCGAATTCATCCCATACAGACGACGCTATTTTTAGAATTACCTCCCTTTCGTCACTTCCTGTTTTCTCGACAAATCCAGATGTGCTTAAGAGAAGAATATTAATATAAAATCTCTTGTCATTATCATAAAATACCACCGGAATATGTTTTGTGATACTTTAGGCTCTATTTCCAGCGATTTTCCTCCTTAGGATCCAACTACGTCTCTGGCGATGGTTAGGATTTAAAGGTTAGCCTTTAAGTTGTCATATTGGAAAGTAGGAATTCTTTTCTTCGCATTCAGCAAAGACACATGCACTTCCATTGCGTTTGCGCTTTTGAGATTCGGTTATAGTCTCTGCAGCTTGTATCAGGAGACACGATATGCTTAAAATCCTTATTAGCAGCAGACAACTGGCAATAATAGCATGCAGTTTTTTTAAGGCTTTTTTTTTTTAGTTTCTCGAGAGTCGTGTTTCCCCTTGCGATCTTGTATTCGAGCCTTTGGTGTAGTCACGAGCCCATTCCCAACAGCTGGGTGCAACGGTCAGCGTCTGTCACCAATACAGAGAGGGTTTACAAGGCTGGCTGCTTTGCCGTGATATAGCCATAGTTGAAAGTGTTAATGAGAATGAATAACGCGTGACTTCGGTACGATTGTGTTGAATGAATCACAGAGAAGCACTGTTTGGCTGGAAGATTGTAAACAAGCATTGCTTCGCAGTATCATCATCAGTCCTCTTTGTGCCGTCTGGCACGTGAGGTGACAGCAAGAGATCTCTATCTGGTTCTGTCTGCTGTTGTTCACAGTAATCGAGCCTGCAACTCATAGACAAGACACTGTCATGAGACCGTGCACCAAGCCTGAAGAAAGGCTTCTTTGACCTTATCAATGCCCATGTAATCAGGATGAGCTTAATCAAAAATACGCGGTTAATTGTACCACACTAATATTAGTTGAAAACATCTTTCCTCTGGCCACGCCTCCAATTTTCGTGTTGTTATTTTAAGATGAAAAAGATCCTACTCTATTCTAGTATTTTGAGTGCTAGATAAGTCTTTACGCGGACTAGAACAGGGTCCTATTTGCAAAACTTGCTCCTAGGCAAAGATTGGGTTTTGACTTTCTAATATGTGTGAGTCACCCTTTAGCAAAGTCGTGAAGCAACCCACTGTATGTGTTTGGGCTTCTTCATATTTGTTGCAAAGCACTTTAAGCCCACCTTCGGTGGTGTGGAGAGATGCGCTACACATAAACAATTTATTTATTTATTTGCTCCAGCAAAACTCAAGCACATGGGCAGTACTGCATTAAAATGAAGAAGAATTCCCACAAGCTAAATGAAGTGATCTGTATCTAGTCTTAATCCCCCTTTCAAAAGTTAGAAAATGAGGGCTTGAGGTTAAAAAAAATATATTGCGTGTCATAAGATGGCCAGTGATAGAGAAGAGCACAAAAGAACATGGAGAAGTTTATTTATCTGTTCTTGATAATTGCAAAAACGTTTCAAGGATCTTGTATGGTGAACAGCGCGGCGCCCCGACCAGAGACCATCTGTATCTGAAGATTCGGCACTAGGGATGGGGAGTGTGGGGAGTATGGGGAGTGTGGGGAATGTGGGGAGTGTGGGGAGTATGGGGAATGGTGAAACACGAGAAAACACTCGATATACTTTTATGTTATACTCATGAACAATTCTTAAGCCACTCGACAGTCATTTCCGAACTGTAGAAGAAGTGCAGGGCAACAATATCAACTGTTTGATGTTCACTTGAACTAATCTGTATTAGTAACTTCAAACAGGAGAGAAAACTCAATGCAAAAGTTAAACAAAATCCAGTCGTAATAATTGGTTACGAAAAATGTAGCGCATAAAATGCACAAGACACTGGTAATCTGCCTTGAAATTCTCTGAACTGTGTTACAGACAGAGCTCGCAGTTATGTAGATGGAGGAACAACTCCACCGTCTGCTCCAGACAGCGCCAAAACCGATTTTGTTCGCGCATTGTGTTATCACATCTTCCGTTGTTACCTTTGACAAGGTTGTAGTCAGGCATCTTTAATCACGGAAACAAACTTCTTTTGGTTCAGAGTATTGTTACCATTGTGCAGTACCAACAGCACCAGCTGCCAGGGTTTAAAGATTGTGCGTCTTCCCAAACCAGGTGTGAATGTGGAGCAAGATGAGTGAAGAAGGGGCCTAAACACACCCATTCAATCCTGGCGAAGGACTATTTGCACTCACTACTTTGAGGAAGACGGTACGGTAGGTTAATACTTCAAAAAATATATTAACCGTCCATTTTTACTAAGGAATATTTAGTTCCTCTACTCCTGTACATGCATGCATGTGTGTGTGTGTGTGTGTGTGTGTGTGTGTGTGTGTGTGTGTGTGTGCGTGTGTGTGTGAGAGAGAGAGGGGGGGAGAGAAATTTCTTTATTTTTCATTGATTGAAAGAGAAAGAGAGAGACCACATACCTGTATTTCTATTACTTACGTTTATAACTGAAGGACTACACAAGCACGAGACACAGAAATTGTGTATTCACCAAACATGAAGAAGTAACATGATAATTACTAAATAGGGTTATCATCTTTGTTAGACGTGTTGTAAAAATAATTAACAAATAATTGAGTCAAGTTTTATTAATATTTTCGATAACACATCTAACAAATAGAACACTAAATCTGACAGTTGCAGTCTAATTAAATGTGTGTAAACCAAGCTGCATTGAGCTGGTTACAAATTTACAAAAACACAAAGTTTAGTTTCCTCAAATTATTATAAGTAGGTAATGTGGATCTTCTAAAACTGTTTTAGTTTCATAAACAAGAATAATCAATGAGTAAAAAGTATAAACAGCCATTATGCACACACTAAAAACAAAGCTTAACTTGCAGAGAGGTTGTACTTCAATATGAGACGGTAGACACAAACCAATTTTTCTGTCTTCATTTTTTACTGTCACTAAATATTTTTAAATAGTTTACAAAATGTATAATGAACTAAATGTTAGCTTAATGCTCAGATTCTATGTACAGCAGACTTTAACTGTTTATGAAAGCAGACTTTCAACCATTTATTCACTGCGAAGTGAAGGAGATTGTCAGATGGTCATTGTTTCTGCATCTTTCTATGTACTTTATGATAAATGGAGCTCATTAGAAGAAAATACCTTTTCTTTTGTCGCCTTAACGGATGTTACATCGATAATGTAGATATAAAAATTATAATTTTGAGGTCAGTTCTTGGTCATCGCTGCAGATGTTGTAAAAGACAGTGTCTCTCCAGTCTGTCTGTACATCCCCGGAGACGTGGTCTTCAATGAACCATGTAGGATAATCTGTTACTAGTGCGAGGACAATCAAACCTCCTCAGTGGACTTTTGCAAAAGCCCTGGGACCAGTTGCACAACATATTTCTAAGTTTAAACACTTTTAGACCTTAAATCTATTTAGATAATTTGTTTAAAGTTCACACCACAATTTTAGAATTTTTAAAACTAAAACTGCTTTAAGTAAGATAAAGTTGTTTAAGTCTGACTTTCCGTCCTGTCAGTACAATGTTTTGTATTTTCTTGTGCAATGCATCAAAATGGCAGAGAAGAGATTTTGCTTCTTTAGAACAGTTTTAAGGTTTATAAACATGTTGTGCAACTGGCCCCTGGAATTAAGTATAAAAATGATTTCGCAATTTTTAAAAATCTGCTTAGACTTGAGCCTTGGAAACGTTTATAGCAACGTGATTTTTTTTCTGTAAAAGTCCATCTGAAAAAAGGACTGGAGCATTTCTACCAGGTGGATGCCCCCAAAATCACAATAATATATATAATTATATTATATGACAAAATTTTAAGATCCGAAGTTGCGTGCTTTTATGAATTACATTACTTTGGTACATACTGCACTTAATTAGCCCAACAGGTGACATTGGTAAGCCTTCCTTTTAATGTAGATTTAACACATGTGTAATGATGTAATAAGATAGAAGTGAGCATCGGGCCCACAAAAACAAATTAGCCGAGCACAACAACAGAAATTGTCAGACGTGAGGCAAGTAGTAAGGACTGCAGCATAATAGTTGCACTGCTGCTTGTTGCACATAAAGAGTTGTAGTAGACCCTTACTCTCCAGATATTTCAATGTAAAGCTTGTAAAATGTAACTATTATTTTCTTTTCCAAAAATTCTCAGAACCCGCTTTTGTGCCCAGATATGTTTGCTACACAAGCCTGATTGATGTGGTTAAATGATTTCAATAAGATTCCTGGGTTATCCTTCGCTCCAGTGGAGACGCCAACAGTTCAAAGGTCGATTCGTCTGCAGTACTTGCTTTTTTTATTTTGTTACTGAGCACACTTTCCTCAGTTAGAATTTCCATTTAGAATTAACAATACGCTTATGTAAACAATCTAAGGGCTTTCTGGATAAATGAGTGTGCAACCGAATCAAAAGCTTTCTCGAAGTCCACTAGCAGTAGCAAACCTGGCTTCTGCTGTAACTGAGTATAGTATAATATATCGTATACTAGTCTAATATTATCTGCAGTCGATCTTCCTTGTATGAAACCTCTCTGATCCTCATGAATAATAGATGGTATAACCCGTTTTATTCTCTGAGCTATACAAGCTGAGGCAATTTTATATGACACATTTAATAGAGAGATTGGGCGCCAATTTTTTAACAGATGTTTGGGTTTGTCTCCCTTTGGTATTAGTGCTATAACTCCTTGTCTCTGTGTTACCGATAAACTGCCCATTTTAAACCCCTCATTTAATGATTTTTAGATTGTTTAATTTTGGACCAGACCTTTTGCGATGGGTAAATGTATTTTATAAAGATACAGAATCTTGCCTTATTGTAAATGGTTGTGTCTCTCGACGTTTTCGTATAGAACGAGGCTGTAGACAGGGAGACCCTCTTTCGCCATATATCTTCCTCATATGTGCGGAAATCCTTTCCATTTTACTAAGAGATAATGCTGATATTAAAGGTATAGTTGTGGGAAACAAATCATTCTTAGTGTCGCAATTTGCGGATGACATGTCATTGTTTCTTGATGGATCTAAAGAATCTTTTGAAGCAACTGTTTGTGAATTAGTGAAGTTTGCTCGGTTTTCAGGTCTCAATATTAACTTTGATAAAACTGCTGCTGTTTGGATTGGTATTAATCGAGGCTGCTTGATACGCTATATGACTCATTTAAAAATTCAGTGGAATCCCGAAACATTTACAGTTCTTGGTATTACCTTTTCCCTAGACCTTGAAGCTGTTATAAACATTAATTACAAAAAGAATTTTACTAAAATGCCCAGGCTTATGACGGAGTGGAAGGCAAGAGATCTCACACCAATAGGGAGAAATGTTGTTTTCGAATCCCTTATACTGTCTTTATTTACCTATCTATTTATTACTCTTCCTTGTCCTGGTAAGAATATTCTTAACAAAATTAGTCAGTCAGCCTTTGAATTCATTTGGAAGAAAAAAATTCACAAAATTAAAAAAACCACTGTTATCAGGAAATATTCAGAAGGGGGATTAAAGGTAGTGGATGTCAATGCTTTTCATAGTGCACTCAAGTTGACATGGATAAGGAAGATTTGTACATCAAATGCAGGATGGAAGTGCCTTTTGAATTCAATTCATCCACAGATCTCAACTTTTCAACAGTTTGGAGGATATTTTCTGAAAAGTATTACTGAAACAAATGTGTTTTGGAAAGATGTATTCACTATTTATTCAGACTTTTGCATTAGATTTACCCCCCTGTCACTCACAGAATTTCTCCACGAGCCGCTATTTTGTAATACTTTTCTGTCCAAAAATGATACACTAAAAACAGTAGAAAAATGGTTAAATTATAATATTATAAAAATTGGGGATTTACTTGATAATAATGGAACACCTATAAAATTTGAAGCATTCCAGCAAATATATGGCAAAAATGTAAATTTTTTAGATTACTATAGTAGAATCATGGCCATTGTCAAATATAAAGGAAAAATTGGCCATTTATGGAAACAATCAGACAGAAATACTACATGCTATGCACCACTGTTAGCCATAATCAAGCACAAAAAAGGCACAAAAGGTATATACAGTAAACTGTCATGTCCACAGACGCCTCCTACATGTATGAGAAAATGGGGAAAAGATTTTCCATACCTACAGTGGGGACAAATATTTGCTCACCCTTTTACTGTTACAATGGATACAAAACTTCAATGGTTTCAGTATCGTATTCTGCATCGTGTTTTAGCTACAAACACACTATTATATAAAATAAAACTAAGAGATTCAGATCTTTGCTCCTTCTGCACTCAGTCAAGAGAATCGATAGAACACTTGTTGTTTGATTGTATTATTGTTAAAAACTTTTGGAAGGATCTCTTTACCAAGTTAAAAGAAAAATGTACACATTGTGAACAGATAGAAGTAAAAAAACAGCTAATAATATTTGGAGTCCAAAATGAAATTATGATAGATAAGATATTCAGTCTTATTTTAATTATGGCAAAGTTTTATATTTACCGGTGCAAATGTTTCAGTATCCAGCTAAGTGTGAATTCATTTGTAATGGAACTAAAGAAAATATACCACATAGAAAAATATTACTACAAAATAAATAGTCATCCAGAACGTTTCTTGCAAAAATGGATACCATACAAGCAACTCCTCTTCACACATTGAATGTTCTTTTGTTTTTTTGTTTTTTTGCATGTGCATGCCTAAACTTCTGAACAGTACCTACTTCCTCTACATCCAATGCGAATAATGTTTTTTAAAAAAGAGTGAGAATGCATTTAATTTGTGAACTAATGGGGCGCCTGCTAATCCTTCTCCACATTCCTCTTCCCCCTCCTCTTGTTATCTCTTTTATTTCTGTTTATTTTGTGATTCTGTTTGTTTGTTTGTTTTTGTTTTGCCTTTGTTTTTGGTAATGTGATCAACACTTGACGATTCTATGTTTTAATGTGCATAATGTGTAATACTATTGAATGCTTTACTAAATTAGTATTCGTTATTTACTCTCTCAAACACATGTACAATATGATAAGTTAATATCATTACCTTTCATGTAAGTCTTTATAGTATCATTATCGTCATCTCCATCATATTGCCTTATTTGTAAACATACATCAAGCATGGAAAAAAGAAAGAAATGAGGGAAAACACTTAAGATTAGCTTGGACTTAATGCTGCGCCATTGCTTAATAATCAGTTGTATGAAGATTACTCTTACTGTTGGCCATTCTTGTAAATCCTTTGCCTCTTGTGCCTGCATGTCAAAATACAGTGGGATGATCATCTCCTCTTTATGTAACTTTTTTTCTGCTCATGTTGTCAAGAGAAAAAGCTGCCTTGCAGTCTGTTTTGCAGTAAGTTTGTCTGTGAACTTTGTGCCAGGCTGCTTTGTCACTACGGCACAGATTTCTCCCAGGGTCATATTTGTTTTTGTCAGTTCCTCATTTTAAGTGTGGGTTATATGTGAGTTCATGTACATATGTGAGTGTTTGGGGGAAGGAAGAAATTAGGTGATATTTGCGCCCTGTGAAAAGACTTGCAAGACTTTTTCTTTTGAAGTGGGTTGGGGGGGATACTTTAATTTACGCACGTGGTTGAATGACATTGTACATGTATGGTTAAATGTTGCAATGTAGTTATTTGACGATGTTGACGATGATAATAATGATGATCAGAATTTATGAACAATAAAAGGTTTTAAAAACTTTTAAAAAAAACAATACGTTTATGTACATTTGTTGTAATTAACTTATGAAAACCCTCTGTTCTCTTTACTTTGCCAGAATATTTGAACTTAATTTCATATTTTACTCTTGCGTTTTATCTAACCCTACTTCTCACCCGACCAGCCATTTGTTTGTGGGTTCGTCTGGCGCTGCAGTGGAGGGAGGCCAGGTTAGGCGATGATTTACATGATGACATTAGTTCACGTCTGCTCACGCTCACGGAAATAAAACAGGCAGGCTTGATTATCTTCCCTCCACCCTGCCCTGTGAGTCGGGGGCAAAGGGCAAGCACGTTTGATTATCTTCTCGCTGGCCTGCCATGTGAGTCGAGGAGGGGGGGCACTGTCATGTGAGCTTCGCTTCTACCCTTTTGGTCCTCTAGGTCGATTGTGACTTTACGGGCTTAATAGCACCCATTCCTCATACGATTTGCCATTTCTCCTGATTTTCTTGATATAGAAGCAAAAATCCAATGTTGTTGTTTATCGCAGTTGAATACATCATTTATTACATATTATACTTCTTGCTTCTGTTCCAGACTTTGAAAGTTGGCAGATCTCAGTGAAGCAGCCCTCAACATCCAAGGCACACACCGTGAGACGACAGTCTTTGTACCGTTGGAAATACCTGCGAAGTGAAGGAGATTGACAACCAGAAGAGCAAGGAAGAAAACACCAGCTGACGAAGGAACATCTGAGAAAATAGATTTGGAAATCAAAATTGCAGCCCAAAAAAAACCAGATAGAAACATGAAACCCGGGGACAGGAATGCAAATAAAAGCAGGATCATTGTTGAAAGCACAGAATACTCAGCTGAAAAAAACAAAACTTGGCATGTTGTTGTTTAATATAAAAACGGGTATCAGTAGCAAAATATGCATGCATGTATATTGACATGCTAGAGTATGGAAGTGTAAATTGTGCAAATTACAGATATGGTTTCTGTATTTGTATCAACTAATGTCGTTGGTTGCATTGTTGTAAAACGAATTCGTATCCAGTTCCCTTGAGCTGATCGCAATGTGAGTTTGTGAAAAAAAAAGGAATACCATTCCGTCAATGGTCAGGCAAAAGTAAAACATGTCTCAGTATCAGATGTGCATTCAAACACTATATCTCTAGATAACGAAAATATCGCCATAACAATTTAGCACTCAGTACAGTAACATTCAACATCAAAGATAGTTTCGTCCAGATCTTCAAGGGCTGTATAAGAATTTAAAGATGCAAAATTTTCGTCTGATGTGGTTCAGCAAGACCGAATTTGCCATGACAGTAACCAGTAAGAAAATGAGAAAATAAAAGGAGATAATAATAGGGTGAGACACCGATAAAGTTAGAGGGCCGTCCCTGGGATATCGTACCGATTGACCAATCGCCCTGATTGCAGAGTCTAACGGGCCGTCTTGTGTTCCGGCAATGGGTTGAGCTGCACAACCCATGTTTCCTAGAAGCAAATTCGGAAGGGTTTTTTTCTTAGGAACTTACTTCTGTCCATTCGTCGTTTTAAAGTAGAAATCTGGATCCTTTGAGTCTGTCAAAAAGATGCTAAGGAATACCAGCCAAAAGAGAATTAAAATATTTAATCCTCGAGAGCACAAAGGTAAAGATTAGAGTTTTAGTTCCATCAGTGGTGAGATATTGACGAATGGTACTGATCCTACGAAGGTCAAGGTAAGTAATTGTGCAGACATGAGAAATATGATGATTAAAAAATGAGAAAAGGATTACTCAGAAATTTCTTGGGACACGTAAGTAGCAGTTCAGTCTTGTCATCATTCAGTTACAGCTTATTTTGAGCATCCAGGACTTTACATCATCAATGCATTTCCTTTGTCCGTGTCAGTAGTCCAGAGAGTTCAGTAGGTGGAACTGTCTGATAAAGCTGTGGTTCATCAGCATAACTCACGTGGGACATGACATGGTGTGAAATAACATCAGACAGAGGGGACATACATCGCAAAAAGTACCGTACCCAAGAAAAACCCTTGTGGGATACCCTATCTCAGGACAGAATCATCTGAGTTCACACCTTTCCCACACGCAGTCTGGGTTTGGTCCATGCGACAGGATGGAAACCAGGACAAAGCAGCATCATGAATGCCTAAGAGTGCTGAAGCCTGTGTAAAAGTATAGAATGGTCAACAGTGTCAAATGCAGCTGACATGTCTAACAAAGCCAGTAAAGACAGATTGTCATCGTCAGCACTGAGGAGTAGAGAGATCATTTACAACTTGAAGAAGAGCAGATTCAGTATCGTGGCCTTTTCTATAAGCCGACTGGAATGGATTCAGGAGATGATTTTGGTACACAGGTACAATAAGCTGGGAAAGAACAATCTTTTCCAGAACTTTGGACAGAAAGGACAAGTTTGATTCTGGTCTGTAATTACTTAAAAGTTGTTATCTAAAAATGGTTTCTTTATAAGTGGGCGGACAATAGCCGATCTGAACTCGAGAGGAAAGTGTCCAGACGTGAGAGAAGCATTAATGATATCGGTGATATGTGGTAACAGGACATCCCAGCGATCAACAAGCAGAGAGGAGGGAAAAGGATCAAGCTCACATGATGTGGGGCTGCTACTCAGACAAACTTTTTTAACAAACTTTTCACTGACTAGTTCAAAACCACACAAATTAGGATCGTTGTAAACTGCATCTGACACAGATGAAGATTTAAGCTTAAGCCGCTGTATCTTATTAAAGACGATGTTTTAAAAATTCCATTGTGTAACCCGCTTAGGACATTTCTATAACTTTTTAACTAAATACATTTAAGGCCTAAATATGTTTAAAATTCGAAACTTCATCTTCATAATGCGTATCCACAACACAGTTTTAGCAGCTCTGTGGCCTTGCATTGGGTCGAACCAGCATAAGAAGAAATAACTTCAGACAACGGGGAAAATCACTAACAATAGGGTTTGGGTATGGACTAAAATATTCATGACTGTTATCAAAGCCAGAGATCAAAATAGTTGAAAAAATACCATTTTTATCAAAAGGTCTTCACCATACCTAAAGAGGATACGACTATCGACGGCAGTCATTGTTATTAACACCACCCACCGGCTGAAAATTCCGGGATATCTTTGTCTGCAAGATCAAAAACTAGTCATGCAATGCAAACTTGTATTACTTGCGTAATCTGAGTACAGGCGGGTGGGTGAGTGGGTATTGGGCGTGTGGACGTGGAAGTAGGAGTGGGTGTGGGAGTGGGATTGGGTGTGGGTGTAGGTGTGGGTGTAGGTGTGGGTGTGCTTGCGGATTTCTTGATATCCAATACCCCGCCGACGGCATTTCATTAATCCTGAATCGATGTCAAAATGACTCGTTGTTAACATTGCCGTTCGCCACAGAACTTTTGACCCCACAGCAGCGCGTTTGGCCGATACAGCGCATCCCTTCCGAAGTCAAAGGGGAAGTTGGTCAGGTAGATGGGCGCCAACTCGAAACCGATTGGCTACGGCCTCGACCCAGTGACGCGGAGGTTTTTATTTCCTGCCAATTTCCAAAAATGTACAGAATGTATTTCAATCTGCCCTGTCACGGTGTCCAATCAAAATGCAGTAAACAAACTGGTGAGAGTTAAAGCTGCTGCAAATAGTAGGCTTATGTCAAAACAGGTATAAGGTTATTCCCCCGGAAGACATGTTCAGGACAAAACAAGAGACGCCTGTATCGCGCAAGTGGGTGTGAAATATATCAGTGGTGAGAGCAGCAAGCTTGGGACATCCCTCCTACAAGTTCCGGCCGACCTACACCTTGTCACAGAGATCTTTTGGACATCAATTCCACCCCACCCCCCTTCTACCCCATTAGACCTTTCACGACGCATCCGGCACAGAACACTCCCTCATCAGTCGTGTTACTATCTGCCCTTGATCTTCATCGTGTCCGGTTCATTTCATTCAAAGGTCACGGACATTGCATTCTCAGTAATAATAATAATGTTTAATATTCGGTGTTTGTGTTCTATACTTCTTTGAGATTGTTGGATCACACTGTTCGTAGGTGAAAGGTCTACGTTAGTTGACCCAAGTTTTAGGTTTTCAAAACTTTTTTTCAGTTGCAGAACTCCACATCTCCAAAACCGAAAGTTTGCAATTGTAATAGACGGCAAGCACAGGTCACGTGATCCAACAAGTCCTGGCGTTAGAAGGAGGCACTAGTCCCGTCTGTTTTTTGTTTTAGCTAGTACTATGGGTAAGCGACGTTTAGCAGCTGAATTATTTTTGAGCATTAAAATTGTTTGTCTGTAATAAATTTATGTTAAAGACATATGTTATGTTATGATTATTGAACTCCAAAATGCGATGTATATCAGGCAGATACTATTGCACATGGGCAAGCAGAGAGCCGGGTGGTTACAGCACTAGCTGGTTCGATACCCCTGTGGCGCAGCGAAATTTTTACCCCTAAGTCGACCCGGCTGTTGAATGGGTATCTATTTTCGTAAAGGATTGGGGAAGGTTACACAGTGCGGGCGAGATGGGCATTGCCTTTGAAAAGAAAAAGTACTGAGGCCGAGAAACGTGCGGTCAGTACTCAAAGATTCTCCAAGGTTGGGGAATCTTTTACCTATGGTGCATGCGGATACCTCAAAGGATGCGCCTTATTTTTTTTTTATTTATTTATTTTTGAGAAAGCGAAGGGACAGGTAAGCCATCCACTTCTTAAAACATCCGTGTCCAAAGAGACAGCGTCTCGTGTCGTGATGAGCTTGCTCTCACCATCCTTCCAACTCTCCCACACGCCCCCTGCCAGTGTCCGGTACAAATCCACGCGGATGCTACCCACCTCTGCGATGACAGTGACCTGGCCGCGCGGTGTCATATCACGTGACCAGTCTGCCAGTGAACTTTCCATTAACGTTTCATAAACAGTAAGGCCGCCGATAAGCGTTAGTTTTTATCGTCTCGCGATCTGCCATGCTGGAATAACTCTATCCGATTATGGCAGCCGCCTGCCCCCCTTGGGAAAAGCGTTTCCACACTGGCGGACAGCAGGAGCGCACTATGGTTGCAGGAAAAAATGGCGAATAGACTGAGTAATGACTCACTTTAGAGTGTCGAGATGAGTGGTAGCGGGAAGTTGTGTGTGGAGATGGCTTGCGTGAACTTGTGGTGACAACCCAACGCTGAGGTTTGCGGTGTGAAGTGAAGGAATCAACGCACAGCCATTTCTAGACATGCTTTACGTATGTATCTAGAATATCTGGGTATGGTCGATAATGACATACAGTCTGAATATGCTGTGACCACATAGATACGTAACGATTACCATATTTTCTGTATAGATGGCATGACTGCATCCTTACAAAAGCCCATGCCATGACATGCAGTACATAAAAAAGTCCAGTGTGTGCATAACGATTGTTGCAGTATTGATGGCATACCAAAATATAATAATATGTGGACACTACATTCGCTGACAACTTACATCCACCCGAGCTGCCATCAATTTAAGTACAGTGTGTTATCTTGCGAAATACTCAATGTATTCGTACATTAATACGTTTTGCCTCGTTTTCAATATATCTAGGCCAAGCACATTAAAACGAAAAAGGAATCATCTGAGGGAGGATTTGATGGTAAAACTCGACGAAAGCTGTTTACAACATAAAGCAAATACTGGACAAAATCATTTTTTTTGTTGTTGTTGAAACAACTCCTCTTCTTCTTCTTCCTCCTCTTCCATGCCACCGATACCAACGGCAAAGAGAGAAAGAGCGGGAGAGAAATCTTCGTGCGACAAGGTATTTCCAGGGCATCAGACGAACGTAGAGTCCATCGGAAAGAAACTTCTCGCAGGAACACGGGGCACGAGATTATAACGTCCACAGATTTGAAAGTGTCTGAGCACGCGCGAAGAGATATTTTTAGGCGCCGCCCTGATCGTCTTTGATGAAGAGGCGCGCATGTCTGCTCGCGATCCTTTCAACTTTGTCGACTGTCGGTCTTTTCGGACTACAGCCATAATGGTCAAGTTTCTGTACGTAGATAAGTGGGAGCAGATGATTCTGCATCAATGCATGTAAGCCGGTCATAGAGTTGACCATCACACGGCACCTGCTGTTGCTGTTGTGCCACAGTTCCTCATCTTAGTTCCTCATCGAAGCCATGACCATATGCACGCTCAAAGCGACAGGTTTATGCACCACATTACGAAAACTGCTAAATGCTAATTGGTTGTTCCCATAGGACTGCAGTCTACTCCAGTACAATCCACTCGTTGGTTCAGACGGAAAAGAGAGATCATTTATTGTATAGGTGGCGAAAGTATATCTGAAATGCCTATCGAACCACTCATTTTTAATGTGGTTACTTTTACTATTGCTGTTACAAATGTTTTAATATTTTAGTAGATATTTTAAGGTTCATATTTTTGCTTTGTTTCAGTATTGATGCGATAGTTAATTTAAGCAGGATGTACAAAGAGGTATGTTCTTGCAAACACGCCACCACTGGTCTATAAAGCCTACTGTTTCAGAGAGGTGAATATTGTTCTTTAGCTTAATATAGAATATAGGTCTTTCGCAAAATGAATATAAAATGTAGACCTATTTCGTGAAAAGATATCCCGTTCCGTCTGTGTAGATATATACACATAGACACGTACATACACCGCATGCACTGTTATTATTTCATACTTGTCCCGTTGGTTTCTTCCCTAAGCCAAGAAAGAATGTTCTAGACCCTGGCTTCCGAAAAAAATGGAAGACAGCGTGAAAGTCAATTCACGCAGAAGCGTTTGTCCCGATGATGGAGAATCTGTCCGCGAATATTATTAGCGCCGTGCTGACGTCACCAACCGGACGTTGATGTTTGATGTGAGGCATCTGGCCATTTGCTTCGTGAGATACAGAGCTTAAAGGTGTAGTAGGGTTTAATTATTTTCCTAATAATTCGGTAACGCTCGGTACTAAAGATACTATTTCCCAGCATCTGGGTGAATGACTCCTACCCCTGTCCCTGATTTCTTGAGATACCCGGCCTCAAACATCACTATCCACAGATAGAGATCAAATTCGTGGCATCATAATATATTTATACTCTTATTAACATGTAGTTCCAGCTCACCCCCGCTGGATGAGGCTTTCACAACGTAAAGGTACCCATGCTTTATCCTAGCAACTGTTATGTTGATTTCTTTAATGTGTATGGAGCTTTTTGTAGGTGTGTATCTCCAGAACAGAAGGATGATATTCCCCCATATTCGGAGAAATATCTTACGCTGAGCTTTAAACAGTTATTAGAAAAATATTGCACCCAGCTAGATCTTTAACGGACACCTCAAGTGTGTTGTCTCCTTTGGCCTCGAATATGTCATCGCCTGGATCACGTGACGTTCGAAGCTGTCGCCCGCCTTTGTTTGGTCAGTTTGCTGGTTTTTTCTTGAGGGCTATTGCTAATCTGCTGACTCTGCTAATCCCCCTCCACACTCCTAAAGCCCTCTGCATTTGTTTCAGTAAGTCACATGATCTTGTAAATGACTATTGTTTAGCTTTGCTTCACACAGAAGAAAGATTCCCCAATGGTGGAGAATCTGAGGATTTTTTTTAACAGAGAAAGTTGTTTATCGAAGTGGGCATGAGACTGCCAGAATGGAACTCTCCGAAGAATTCCGGTCTGAAAATGCATGAAATTGCAGAAACTTTACTAGGGATAGCGGTAGATGGTCAAGAGAACGCACAGATATGTTCAAAACACACTCTCTCTCTCTCTCTCTCTCTAACACGAACACACAGGCAACAAGATGTTTTCTTTTCGTGAAATTCCATTTCCCTGTTCTTAGTCACCCCCTGCCAATGAATGACCTCTACACCGGGAAACTCGAATTCTAATTTATAACATTATTGGGATTGACTGTGTGTTTCAGCACGATGTACAGACCACATAAAATAGTGTTCTCACCAAGACAGGAGACATTTCTGCTAAAAGGTTTTAACGCTGAAGGAAAGAAATCTGTCTAAACATAAAGACAAATATATATAAGCCACACATCCACAATACACACGCAGACCCAGGTGAACACAGTTTCCCGCCCCCACATTACTTTTCCCATCCTGCTATTTGCTTCTTTATTTGAAGAGGGGAAGGGGTTAGACTCTAGAGGGAATCCTGTGATGCAGGAAATGTCAGACCAAATAAGCCATTTTGAGTGTTGCACCAAGCGGATGCCATCAGCGGACTGCGGCGCTGGGGGAAAAGCAATGTTAACGGTCTTCAGCATCTAAAAAAAAACAAAATTCCAACAAACATTGTCGAGTAATCTCCCCTGTTGCTGTTGATTGCAACTTAATCTTGCTTCATCCTCATTAATCGGACGTATTTATTTTTACGAGATGTGTTATTGCATGAACAAAATAAAGGTTTTATATTCGCTCGTCTTATCTCTGACCTAGTGTTCTTCTATAATAAAACTCGTGTAGAAAATGTTACTTACAACCTTCTGTTTGCTCTTTCCTGGTAAGGCATTAGTTCGTAAATATCCCAGAACAAGAAAAGTAACATTAAACGTCTCGTATCCTAACTGTTGGGTGATCATAGGGCTAGTCTGGCTATCCAAGGTTCTGCTTTACCAAATGACCTTATTCCACTGAGTGATAACTTCTCCTACCCTTGAGACGGGAGATAACCGTCCACCGGCCGTTACCGAAGTGCCCCCCCCCACCACCACCACCTCAGATCTCCGCACATCTTGCGATGTAAGTTTTGTCAAACAACGATAAATGTAACCTAGGTGATAATGCTTTGTAACAAACAGGTACTCCTGAAAATGGCGCAAACTCTATTAATTATTTTGGTTTTGCAAACACCCCGGAGAAAGCACAAATATCATGTGTCCAAGAGTTGCTCCGCCACCAGTTAAAGATCATTACACTCGCAAAGACTGGTACCACCCGCAAAGACTGCCTCGTACTAAGGGCTGTCTGTTGCAACCTTGGCCGGGTTAAGCCCACTAAACTTCTCTGGGTGATCTCAAGTGTAAAATGTTTTGCTTGTTCACTGAAATGTCACAAGACCTTTTTTTAGTGCTTCATGTGCACAGCTTTCCCGATATCGTCTCAAACTTTATTATCATCATGCAAATCCTCATTTCATCCTTTTGGTTTGGTAGAATTTTGCACAAAATTCGTGTCTTTTTGTGATACTGACTGTTATAAAATTTTGTGAAACAATCAGCAAAATATACTATGCGTGGATGAAGAAACAAACGTCTGGAGAAGCAGCATAGGAAATAAAATGTAAGAGAGAATACTTCGTCTTTGTACCATCCTGTTATCTTGGTTGTTTATCCAGGTTATCCAAAGCGCAACGAGCATCTTTAAGAGAGATATCTGCGCATTACAAAACCACATCATCATCGTCGAAAGAAAGAAAGAAAGAAACAAACAAACAAACAAAGAAACAAAGAAAGAAACAAAGAAAGACAGACAGACAGTCAGACAGAGGAAAAACATAGTCAAGCAAACCACAGAAACACGCACGCAAATATAAAGCATCTACAAGAGTGTTTTTAATGAAATCACTACATTCAGAGGTAAAGGGGAGCGAGACCAACATGTCTGCCGCCATGCAAGCTTGTCATCCTTGGCTGAGACTATCGGTGATGTCTGTAAGCGATGCCAGAGCAGCAGGAAGCACCTCACGCTGCCAGCTCCAGCTCTTCAGTCGTGGCGAACACCACCATCATCATCCATCAACGCTGCTGCGGAAATGACGCATCTTCTGCTGTCACGTGATCTTTTTCGTCACCGCGAAGGTCTCCCCCGACAGGCCGCCGCACTTCAGTGACGTCATCAACCGCTCCTTTTTGTCGCTACTGCCTCGTTTTGATGAAAAAGGGCAGACGTTCAGAAGCTAATATCATAGTCATCTGAAATTGCTTGAAAAGAATAATGATCGTCCAGCCGTGCAGTTGTTCTGTAGGATCTAGACCTCGCAGTCTTTCTGAACTTACAAATTGGAGGTAGGATAACAATAATAATAATTATAATAAAACGCATTGATAGTAAACTGCGAGACAGCATGAACAAAAAAAAGTTCATCCCATTAGGCTTTGAAGTCAGCTCTCGCAAGCTGTTACAAAACAACGGGGGTGTATACAATAAATAAACAATACAAAATTAGATATATCACAACATTTTGCTGACGTCACCGGGATCTGTGTCCTTGGCGTTTGCGGTCGTGCGTTCTGAAATACACGCAATCCTTGGTAGCAGAAGAAAAAGAATAATACTTCTAAAGAGTGAGCTCATCTCATTTTAGTTGCTGTTGTCCTCCCCAAGCTTCTAAGCGAATCTAAGGAGTCAGGTGCCTAGTTAACAGGTAGGCTGACTGGAGGTAAGGGGATTAATCTGCACACTACGGGTAACAAACCTCGGATGACAGCTCTCCGTTTTTCAGGCTTGTAAAGTTGTATTCTTCCCATGGCAGGACCGAAAAAATCGTTATTCTTCAGACACAATACTTATGATTTTTTCTCGTTCTCTCTTTCCAACGTCAGTCAGCCCTCGTGAACCCTCGACCCCTCCCACAACCCAACCCGCTGTCTTACCCCGACATCAAGCCTGCATCACGTGCAAGGCAAGAGTGCCTGTACGCCGCAGTCTATCCAATCATCGTCTCTCTTGACGTATTATCGGATTTTTGACGAACAGAGAAAAAGATTGTCTGTCCCTTCCGACGACGCAACAAAACATTTAGTTGGCTTTCTATCTGGAGTGTACGAGACTTCTTTGGTTTCCTTAATTTACTTACTTACTTAGTTAGTTAGTTAGTTAGTTAGTTAGTTAGTTAGTTAGTTAGTTAGTTAGTTAGTTAGTTAGTTAGTTAGTTAGTTAGTTAGTTAGTTAGTTAGTTTACCGAGATAAGAAATCTGCTTGTTGTACAATATGTCAATTCAAAGAACCTCTAGGCAGTCAGCGAGGATCCTTGTTTCTAACGACTTTTCGTAGGTCATCACAACTTTGTGTCTGCTAAAGTTAGTAAGATTTGCCTTCTTGACGTTGGTTCACTTTCCTATTTCGAACACTTGTTCTAATCTCGTGGTAAAAGAAAAAAATAAAAACACAATTTCTGGCTATTTTTCAAGAAGCTAAGTTAAAAAAAGGAAAAACTCGTCGAGACAAAGAGAGAGAGAGAGTGTGTGTGTGTTAGGAACATGGGTTACCACCCCTGAATGTTTGGTGTAACGAGGATGTCGCCATTGATTGTTTTCTTGTATTAGTAGGGATTCTCACCCCGGAATTTGATGTTTAGATAGAGGGCGTGGATTAGAAATTGGAAGAGAGAAGCAGACGTGAGAGTCTGGTACAAGGAAGAATTTGTGAAAGAGGTCAGAATTGAAATTAACTGTGTGGAATATTAGCTGTCTGAAAGATCAACGCCAGTGAACAAGGCTGTATGAGTGGAACTGTCTGTCGTGTCAACCCCCACCCCCACCCCCAACAACAGCAAGTCGTATAGGACCCGTCAACAAGGAAGAGTTTATGTCCCGTCATCGAGGAAGAGTGTGTATGTGAGAGAACTTTGAATAAAAACAGACCTTTAATATAAACTGCTTCTTGACATTTGATCTTGAGTGGACTCGGTGAAGGATATTTTCTGTATGATTATTATAGGCTTCTAAGTAGAGAATATTATATATGATGAACTTTTCATTTGTTATTTAGTAAAAATATATTGTTAGTTGACCCGATTATTAGAAACGTTTGAGCCCACGTACAGTTCTTAGTGATTTGTTGTCAGAAAGAATATGTGGAACACAGTGTTTGCAGGTGTGTGTCTGTGGAGTCTTGGAGTCTCTGTGTGTGTCCGTTCTCCAACAGAGAGAGAAAGCATTATTCAAAGGAGCATCCGTCTGTTTGCACGTGCATATGTGTGTGTGTGTGTGTGTGTGTGTGTGTGTGTGTGTGTGTGTGTGTGTGTGTGTGTGTGTGCTTTATTTTTTTGCACTTTAGTTTTACTTGCCGAAGTATTCCAATCAAACGAGCCAGCCACCCCCACCTCCAGTGTAGCAGATGTCCATTGATTGCGCGATAAAGTTTAAGCGACAGAGGCGGTGGAGCCATCAGCCACTCGATGGGGTGCGCATCTCAAGAGAGATAACTCTTCAGGACATCCGGCAGCGTTGGCTCACAGTGTCCTTCCCCACGCTCCGCAATTCTACAGAGTCGTATCGGATGAAGCGTAATAGGATCTGAGCAGATACGTGGATACTTTGCATATTGAAAGTCAAAAGATTTTTAGCGCCTCTTTTTCCTCCCGTCTGCATGATGCTTATGTTACGTGTATTAATTATGCGTCTTTATCGTATTGGTTACAGGTTGTGGCAGTCGTTTTAAAAGCAGTAACAACATTGTGCTGTCAATTGATTCCGAGAACTTCAAACATGAAACGTGAAAATAACTTGTTTTTGCCGATGCGGCAGGTGGGTGAACGGATTGCTTAAAAGGTGGGGGGATTAGAAAATATCATTTGTGAATTTTGATTCCTAATCTGATGACTATATTCAGACACGAAGTCCGTGTTTCGTGTAAAATTGTCGCAAACAGCGGGCATCCGGGAGGAAGTGATAAGGTCATTATACAGCAAAATCTCACACAACGGCGTTTGGTGTATAACATCATCATAGATCGTATCATCTATGTTTGAACTGAAATAAAAGCCATCCAAGCACTGTATCTATGTGACATTAACAAAGAGAAACGGCTGGCATCAACTGCATGAAAATTTCATGTAACAGGCCCTGCGACTGGCCCGGCAGGTGAATATGATCTTTGTTATAGTAGACAATACAGTAAAATATTTATTGATTTGTGATATGGCCAACGCAAAATATATTTATATACGCAAACAAATTACCCGTCAATCTATGTCATTCAGGCTCTTTGACATGCTTTCAATCTAACTTAGTAATAAGTAAATAATAAGTAATCAGTGTTTTCATTGTATATTGTTCTGACTGTATGCTTGTGTAATATGTGTTTGCGCACGCACGCACACACACACACACACACACACACACACACACACGCACGCGCGGGCGTCCACGTCTTAACGTTTCCAGTTAGGCAGAACGATGAATGTCTGCGAGGACTACATGACTTCAGAACCCACACAATGTCCAGGCCAGACTATGTTTAGCTTCTCTGGCCTTGACCAACCATCCCTTCTGCCTACACTGTTTTGTCGCGATGCGGACATTTCTTAGAATATTATGAATATGATTGTGGTTCCGGTCTCCGATGTGAGATTTCAAGAATCAGCTAGCTAATTAATTCCCCTCCTCCTCCTCCTCTGCTCCCCGATCCTTTCCCGCTGTCTGCTGAAGCCCTATAAACGTAGGCTTTGGCTGCGTGTCGAAGGATGGCGAGATGCAGATACTGAACTGAGCGACCTTTCTAACCCAGACGCCGATGAAGAGAAACACTTTCAAATAACCTCGATGGTATGACCCATATAGACGCACTCAGTCTCTTGATGTTTGATTGCGCTTATTATACGACAGCAATTCCAACATTTAAAAAACACAAACACTTTATTATAATTTCGAGTAAAACGCTTTTTGACATTATGATGTTTCCTCACGAGTTTTTTTCTCTCTCGTCTGTCTGTCTGTCTGTCTGTCTGTCTGTCTGTCTGTCTGTCTGTCTGTCTGTCTGTCATTAACAAACTACATGAAAAAATTCCATAAGCACAAATTTTGTCGGAGCATTGATCCAAAATTAATGAACAGACCATTGCTGGCTATGGTTTAAACCGACTAACCGCCATAATTCCTAATTTCGACGTTGAAAGCGTAGGAAAAATACAAAAATGCAGCGACAGAGCAGGCCAGGTGAGACGATATATTCTTTCGTTTTTCTGCTTTCTATGTTTTTGAGGAGGTAGGATGCAATCTGTTTATGTTTTATGCTGGTTTATATGGTATTGCGTTATTGCTTCATCCAGTTCTGTAACAGCGCGCAAAAGGTACATGTAGCAGTTTAGTGGTTTTAGATAAGTACATCAGGCGCTGGTTGCACAACATGTTTCTAAACCTTAAACTGTTCTAAAGAAGCAAAATCTCTTCTCTGCCATTTAGATGCATTGCACAAGAACATACAAAACATTGTACTGACAGGACGGAAAGTCAGACTTAAACAACTTTATCTTACTTAGAGCAGTTTTAGTTTTAAAAATGTTTAAATTGTGGTGTGCATTTTAAACTTATTATCTAAAAAGATTTAAGCCCTAAAAGTGTTTAGTAGTAGTAAGCGTTGTCCATTCATGCGAGTGTCAGTGCGTTGTGCTGCCGTTAAGCGCCCGATGGCCCAGCACATCCGTCTTCGGCGTCATTTTTCTTGTCCGAGTGTCTTTCTCGTAGAGAGACTTGCCGACCAAGGCTAACGACCATCCTCTGGCCGGGTGTTACATGGAGTTTTCCTTCTCCTAGCTCCTGTCTCAAAGCCTGACCCTGGGAGTAGGGGGTTGGTTTTTGTTAACTGAGGATCCACCTCGGGGCTTGGTTTATGGGCACCAGGACTTGTCCACACTCCGGTGGGCCTGCATGCCACACGTAGGGGGCCAAACCTCCTCCCGTTCCTGGTCCTAGAACCTAACCCTGGGAACACAGGGGGCTAGAGCTTATAATGCGGCTCTTTCTCGCATGATACACCCGTCCTGGGACATCTGGGGGATTTTGATGGGGTATAGCAGTGCCACCTGCTTACCCGCCCCATCCTGTTAGGTGTACCGCCAGTTGGTCCGGGGCTGCTTATTCGACCAAGGACCTATAAGGAACCTATAGGCTTATTTCGCAGCTGACCCTCATATCTAAGGGCCGCTCCCCTATCCGCCACCTGGGGACCCGCTGGGTTGGGGATGGTCGCCCCACTACCAGAAAAGTGTTTAAAATTAGAAATGTGCTGTGCAACTGGCCCCTGGAATGGCTTTGCCGCCACTGCGGACTGAAAACTCAGAATTTGGTTTTAGAGCAATTGTAGATGCCTGGTACCGCATCTTTGACATCTGTTCTTTACAGATTATTGATCAAGGCTATGAAATGATGGGTAATTTGGTTGACTTTGTGCGCGCTGAAAATAAACAGGATAAGAAACAGGTCAACAGACTACTTTTGTTTTGTTCGAGGGAAATAACTCTTCCTTCAGGTTTTATGGCGCTTCTTTTATTGTGACGATTCGGTGTATACCTTTTATGAACGTTTTTAAAATCTGGTTTGAATTTATTAACATAACTGATAAGAACTTTTTAAAAATATGGTTTGCATTTATTGAATTACTGAATTACAATTCAAAGAGAAGAACCGCGTTTTCAGTATCAACGAACCATCCTTTCCAAAGGCACAAAAGGTGCAGTATTGTGGGATTGGTTAGGGAATAATTACTGAGAACTTTCAGCAACACCACATTGTTTTCTTTTACCGAGGATTGCATCTTTCTCTTCGAATTCATCTCGTGCAGACGACGCTATTTTTAGATATACCGCCCTTTGATCACTTCCTGATTTCTTGACAAATCCAGGTGTGCTTAAGAGAAAAGCATTAATATAATATATCTTGTGCCACTTCGTCCTAAAATACCACCGAATATGTTTTTTGTGATACTTTAATGCTCAATTTCCAGTGATTTTTTTGTTGAGCGCTCGTCTTAGTTTTTTTAGGAATAGAAAAAATAAAGATTTATGGCTTAGTCCCATCGTGAAGAAAAAGTGAAACCGAATTAAGATGAAAAAAAAACAAATTTATCTGTTACTGTGTCACCATGACAATTTACACACAAACACACGTAAAGAGACAAGAAAAGAGGGCATGAATAGAAATAAAGGGGAGGGAATGCCTCAACCATTTAAAGTATCAGATAACAGTGGTTGATCGAACCTCTATTTAAAATATCAAATGAAGTACTCTTTTCATTTAGGACTGCATTATATTTTTCTGATATCTAAATTATAAAACCCCAAGGAATACCTGCTATTCAGGTTGGGAGGTTTGGAATTTTCATTTGTATATAGAAAACTTAGCTAAAACTATTTTTTAATTTATCACTGGGCCAATCTTTCCTGACACTAAAATTTATCAAATCTTAGAAAGAATTGCCTTTTAGTCAGCCTACGTGTGTATAGATATTTGTTGGAAAAATATAGTAAAGATATTTTATTTGAATCCATCTTAATTGTGTGTCTGGTGTAGCTGTGAAAGTTATTCTAAAATTTAATTTTTCCATGTGACTACTCATAATGACTTGTTTAACCATGATCAATATAATAACATTCTAAAAGTTGGATACATATTTCTCTTGTATAATCCAGGTGTGATTAAGAGAAAACATTAAATATAATATTTCTCGTACCTCCTCGTCATAAAATACCACTGGAATATGTTTTTGTGATACTTTATACTCTTTTCCCAGCGATTTTCGCTGAGCACTCGGGCTAGCCTTTAACGGTTCACTTTTGCTACTTTTGAATATTACGTTTTTATTTGGTACACATTATTAAACCATTTTGAAAACTTTTAAGTACTAAAAAAAATGTCTATACATCATTAAAACGTTTTTCAAAATGTTCGCTCACTCTCCTACCTATCTCTTCCTCCTCCCTCACACATATCGACACCCTGTCAGATTACAACGTTTTCCACCATCGTTTTGCGTAGTAGAGAGGTAAGTTGGAGTTAATTCTGAGTAACATTTTTTTTCATTTGAAGCCCCCCGTAACATCTTAGAGAAAAGAACATAAACATCAGAAAGAAATACGCTCTAGAGCAACGCACACATACCAAACACAGCCACCTCCCACAAACATCATGGCACTTTGCTTTATGTATAAGATATTCTAGGTTCTCTTTAAGGGAGTTTGTCTTAGCTTGGTTCCAGATTAGCTTGCTTGTCTTTTGTGGCAGGAGCTCAATATGTTAAAATAAAAAGATGGTCTGTGTGGAAAACAGCAAGCAGAAAAGATCGCAAATCCCTAAATCCGTGAGTAAAAGAAACTAAAGCAAACTAGAATCCCATAAGACATAATTTTGTGACAAAAATTATCCAAACTGCTTTAGCTGATAAATCAGAGATGGCGCGAAGATTGTGGGTACTGGCTTGGGGTCCACTGAAGCTTCGATAAGAGAAAAGCCAGAGGAGGGGGATCCACACGAAACACCGTTCGAGACATATCGTGAAGTATTGACAAAGTATGATGTCAACAGGAAAGTAAAGAGTGAGAAAGTTACAAAAAAAGACAGAACCTCTGAAAAAGTTGTGAATAAAGGTTCATAATAATTATTAACCCGATCTGGTAGCTAGTGCAAAGTACAGGCGAAAGATGTAATACACGCTACATAATGAATCGTTGATGGGTTAGTTGTAGATTGACCCGTTTGATTTTTGCCAGAGCTCTTCATAAATTTAATTTTAATCATTTACAAGTAATAAATTATTGCCCAAAGGAATGTTTTTAGTTGGCGCAGTTGTTGTTGTTGTTAATTAAAAAGAAGTTTAGATTAAAAGGCATTAAATCTGAAATTATGGAATATGTGATGGACCTGCAATAAATTAAAAAGTGTCTGTGTGGTGGGTGGGTGGGTGCGATGGTGAAAGAGAAAGTGGATGAGGAGAAAGAGAGAAGGAAGCGGAGAAAAGGAAGGAAGAGAGATTGAAGGCCTCATTTCAGGGAACACTTTAGGCACAAGAATATTCAGATCAAATCCTCTTGCTAACAAACTTGGCGATAGATATTGTGTTTCTTATGTTGAAAACTGTCGTTTTTCCAAGTTCATTGTACTCTCGAGTCATTTAAATGTACAAACTACGTTACAGCTAAAAGTGAACATAACATACATTGATACAAGATGGACACACACTGTATTAAAGAACCATTCAAAAATACAAATCAGTCAAGGGTGCCATAAAAAATGATGATAGTGACTATATAGTGTTTAGCCCGGTCAATGTGGAAGTCTTTATACAGATTTATGACTAGAACTGGCTTTCTTTGGAAATGTTTAATCCCATGTGTTTGACACTGTTGAATTATTCCAGCTGGTGACTTTTCATGTGCGTCTCTGCTTTATTCTCACCGTTGGTGCTGACCACGACAGTGTTCTTGTCAGCGGTGGTCTTCATCCCATAAGCTAGAGCTTTGTCTTCGAAAATATGTTAAGGAGTGGAGGCAAGAAAGTCTATCTTTTGCCGACACCCACTGTTGTCCCCCACTCATTTCCCCCACTAATTCATATGCTGCTTAGTTTTTGTACATTGTCTTCATGTCTTGGTTCAGGTTCTTACTTCTCGAGACATGCCATAATTCTTTCTTCCAGACTCTATCAAATGCCTTTTCAAAAGTCATAAAAATGTGAAGGAGGTCCCACTGGTCTACAAGAAAGGTTAAAATGCTAGCTGACAGGTTCACATGAACTGGATATTGTGCTGCTAGACAAAGTAATGTGACGTTCTTTGCGTTCAACAGGCGTTCAAACGTGCAGTATTGGATGTTTTAGTGCTTGGAAGAAAAGCCGTTCTAAGTTCATTTTCCTCTAGAGGTGTTCATAAGGACAGTGTTAAATGGTATGAGAACCGAAAGGTTAATAGGAATTGGAGATACTAGATAGTGAACAGGAACTAGAGATAGTGCTTCGTAACAAAGGGGTTTGAAGTTTATTTTACTCTAGAGGAGTTCAAACGGACAATTGCAGCTGCGGAGAGCGAAAGACATGAAAGACACGACGGAAATCCAGCCAACCTTTCATTGGGTTAGTGACACGCGACGAACTCCACTGACCGACTAGAGCGTGACTCACGTGACCTCATCAACAATACTAAACACTGTTATCTATATCTATAGCATGAATTATCTTTGATGTCTTTAGTTTCCGAGTTTGTTGTGTATCGCACTCTCACATCTGCATCCCATAAAGAGCCCACCTACACTCACGTTCATCACACATGGCGCCCGCTGCGTGAAATGATGGCTGAGCTCCATGCGATCCTGAAACTCTTACGATTTCCTTCCGAGTGCCTCAGTCACTTCAAATACTATACAACATAACAGATGGCCGGTGTCACATCATGGTATACACTGTCATAGGAGTCACAATCGTCACAAACCCTCACAACGAAAGGCTTTGGCTTCCGTTTTCTGTCAAAATGGCGGATCTTCCTAACGTCGAAGAAATTTTAGAAGTGAGTAATTAAGCTTTTCTGTCATCAGAACCTTATTATAGAAGACTGATTGCGAAATAAACAGTATTTTCTGTAAAATGTATTCTGTTTGTTTATAGAAAATGCACTTGGGTTTATGGAAAATTTTATCATATAAAAATCGTCACAGCAGATACTATTGGCTTGTTTCAAACTAACAATTAAAAAAAGCATTGTTTTGTTTGGTTTCTTTTTTGGAAACAGTTGTATAGATTGTTCTCTTATGAAAAAACCCTTATTTTTTAACAATTAATTTAAGGTATACAACCAAAGAACCGGGAACACGAGGTCTCCCTAAAGGAAAGCCGAGACTGACATCGGATTTGATCCCGAGTCACTTATCCAGTAATGAAGGTGCGTGGAGGAAACCTTTCAGTTTCCCCGTCCCGTTCAAGGGATAGAGTACTCCAGAACAAACTCGGCAGCAAAAATCACTCTTTGCCTCAACCCTCATCTTCACAACTTAAATTAGTGTAGCCTCTCAGTGTCGCCGCTACATCAAAGAAAAAGGCACCGTCCCGAGACACTCACACCCACGCACATACTCACATAAATCATTTGCTCTCTGCCCCTCTCTTCCGTTTCCTGTTCTCTTACCATCTGATTTATTTAAAACAAAAAGCCAGTTTGTGACAGTTCGTCTGTTTACACAGCGATTTAAACCTGACTTTTATGCTGGGGAACGGCGCTGTAGAAGTTTCTAGCCACTCCCTATAAAATTCTTTCCCTTTTCCTCCACTGGTTTTTTTTTATATATTTGTTTTGATCATGTAGGTATGCTGGTACTAAATTGTGTGCAGTTACCCTTTTGTTCAGACCACTGTCGATAATGCATTATTAAATGAAATGGAAGTAATGACAATCTGCTTCAAGCTTACTGATATTTTTACTATTTGTAAGCTTACTGCTGTATTAACTACTTGTAAGCTTATTAATATATTTACTTCTTGTAGCTTACTACCATGTTTTGGCAAGAGTTAATTTACGATCACAGTTTAATGCAAGGGGATGGGAAAGGTCGTCTACTAGTCTGCCGAGGAACGCATGCTGGCTTTCGGCGGTCCTACGGAGGAAAAGTTACAATGATCCTTTCCTGCGCCGAATAAGCAGAAAAAAATACATCAAATGTATTTTATTAAAAGTATCTCCACGCCCCTGTTCTGCTTTTACAGTGACAGAAAAGTACGATTCCATAAGCTCAACTTTTATAGTCTTTATCGCAAACCTAATGAAGCGTATAAATGACAAGAAGCCAGATATTTTCTAAAACCTAACTGTTCTTGTTTAACAAGGATTAATTAACACTGTGTATGGTGCGCATCGATATGAAAGGTCACAGTAGCATAAAGACAAAAGGTTACAGTAACATAAAATTCTGTGTCTGATGTGTACAGCTCAGCCAAGCATACTGCGTCGGTCACTGAACACCAATTTGCTTGGCGGCAGCAGCATCCTCCCTGGTCTGTAGGCAAAGCCAAAAACTACTTATATGTACCACAAAACGAATGCAAGTTTCGCAACAGTGAAAGAAAGAAGTATCTTCATCGTCGAACATTTGAAAGCGTTCAGCATCTTTAAAATGTAAATAATTTTTTCGGGTTGAGTGTTTGTTCTCATAGCTGTAGTTCCTTCCAGTGATAATTTCCACACTATGCTTTAATGTATGGTGATTTTATCAGTGTTTTAAATTGTATGTTTAATACATGAAATTGAATGTTTGTGCGTGTGTTTAGCTTGAAGCCGGGGTCTCAACTGTTACTTTATTATGCTGTTCTCAAAACCCAATTTTAGTTGTGTATATTCTTCGCTGCAGGACATGAAAATTATTTATTTATGGAAAGTAGTTATATCATCTGTCGTCAAATGAAACTGCTAATAAGTATTGATTACATTCATTAAAAAAATAACATTGTAAACAAAACGCTTGTTTGAGCATAGTTGGGTTTTTTCTTGTCTGTTTTTTTTTTAATCCACAAGTAGTAGGACTGAGAGAGAAAAGTCACTGTATGAGTGATCGCTCTTGCTCGAGACGCTCGTGGTGAGAATATTGTTGCTGGTCGGAGAACGACTGTAAACGTTGTTCCAGCACCCAGCCCACACCACCACGATCCAAGGGTCGCAATTTCCTGTCACACAGAGGCCTTCCGCTTGAGATTGCCTCCCTTTGTCCAGCCTCTGCGATGCCATCCGAGCGGCGCGAGTTACCGACCCTTGTCGCCACGTCCGCCGGCTTACGTGCTCATGAGGCCAGACCGCATATTATATTTTAAAGCACTCGGCTTCACTGTCAAGACTTTTTCAGCAGGTTGGAATTAGAGCAATTTGACTTCAGATCATCAAGAAAATAGCAGAAGTATGTTTGGGCTGAAAAGTTGAATTGTTTTATCCTGGAAAAGTACAGGTAAACCCGGTTGTCTTCTAACTTCTCAGTTATAAATAGACTAAAAGCTGGTCACTCATATATCACTCACAGATTTTTGCTTGCAGGAGAAAACCCCCCACTTTGTCCTTGGTGTAAAGACTCCCTAACCATAGAACATTTGCTCATCTCCTGTTCAAAACTCGCTACAATTCGTCAAAGCTATTTTACAGCACAGACTCTTGATGACCTTTTTACCAAACACTCTTCCAAATCAATCTTGGCATATGTAAAGTCCATTCAGATTTTTCACCTGATATGATAGAACTTATATGTTTAAAAAACTGTTATTTTGTAAAACTAAGAAAAGAGAAATCTATAGACTTGTACAATTACTTTATATCAACCTTTGAATAGTCATGTACATTGTTTTTGCCATGAGATAGCCATAGTTGCTGACTTGGCATAAAACAACAACTAACTAACTAACTCTAACTTCTCAGTCGTCGGGGAGTGAGGTCTTAACGACTGCACCTTTTTTCTCGGGGCCGACTTTTCTTGTGAGAGCGGTGTCCATCTCCATTTTCTCCAACCTTCAAAGGTGTCAGCTACCTATTCAACAACTATGTCAGCGGAGAGAAGTTGGCTGCTCTTTGTCAAACCAACTAGCCCATTTGTTTCCAGGTCCTTTTCATCTTGAACAAAAGTTTAAAAGAAGCGCCTGCGTGTGAACCTCCTTGAGAATTGTAGCTCTACCATTCCATTCCTCCTTTGCTGGCAAGATGTTTCGTGGTTTTCTTTAATCATTTTTAATCTGAAATGATTTAATTAAAATAAAAGCACCACATTAATTCGTCTAATGCTAGTATCTTTGACTCGAAGGCAACAGTACCCACACCTTATAAACATTCTGTAACAACACAAAGTATGATAATAAACAGGTTTTAAAAGGTCACAAAATATTAAATAAAAACCATGACCTATAAGCAGAAATTCATTGTGGCTTGGATTGCTTTTACATATGCTGAAAACCTTAAAACCAACTGACATTTTCAATAAACTTGTCTCGACTTACCTCTTACAACATGTCACACATCAAAATAATATTCTGGTGTGAAAAGAATATCACAGATCACACGAAGTCACACGGGGTTGACACTGAGAAGGTCTTTTTCGTTGTTTTGACAAAGTTGATCCACGCTTTTCGAATATTTAATGGTTTTTCGGAAAATTTGAACGTTGGTAGCCAGTCTTGCTTTCTTGAATTGGTCCCACAACCAAATAACCAAATGCGCAAATTTTGTTCATCTTTGTGAGTTTATCAAAAACACAATTTATGAAAATATGGGCTTCGGTTAGTGACTATGACATACCCTGCTTTTGTCATCGGGTTAGGGGAGGTCAATGATGTATAGTTTGGTTGGTACAGATTACTTATTACTAATTTCAGTACTTTTGCTTTATTGATGAGTATAAAGTATTTTTTCGTAAATCTGACGTTGTATAATGTAATTCGTTACTTTATGGCGTTCCCTATGTACGAATGAAATATACTACATTTTGTGATTTGAGTTTAGTCACACTTCAGGGCTAACAATTCACTTTTTTTTCTTTTCGGATACGATGAGAGGCGTCAATAATTTTCAGTATTTTCGACTTGTGACTGGTTCATTGACTTTACTAACATTTACCATGTGACAAATTTTTTTAACCAGGAGAATGCATTTGGCTTGGGAGCAAAAGATCACATGTTCGACATGATGGATTTCTGAGAGATTAGGGATTGTAACAGAGGGATTGGGTTGTCCCTTCTATATGCCAAGGCACTGACACGCTGAACTATTTTCGTAGCCCTTACTCAGCTTACTGCCTCTAAGCTATGCGACCTTCATTTAACTCCTACATGAAGTGAACAAGAAATAACGGTCTGACATTTGACACAGGAAATTTATTTCCTTAATGTTTCCTACAACGCAGTGTATTTCTGGGGTTTACATTTTTTAATTTCATGCATCATAAATATCACACTCATATATATATATATATATATCTGTCATTATTGTGCACCCACCCACGCTGGTACGGCGTTAAACAAAAACAAACAAAGCACCCACCCACCCAACGGCACACACACACACACACTCTCTCTCTTTAATCAGCCATACAGTTTTACTACATTTATAGTTACAAACAAGATTTTGATAACAAGCATAGCATCTCTAAAAGTATATTTGCAATTATCCTGTAAACAGGATGTATAATTGGTGATACTTTTTTGTATTTAACAAAGTAACAAAAATGTTTGCCACTCCACCATGTTGCCATTCAAGGTCAATTGGTCAGATGTTTCGCCAACTACGGCAAGAGGTTGTCACAATGTCAGACTCTTCATATGCTATATCACTAATTACACCTCCCTCACGGTCTTTGTGCGTTAATATTGCTGATCAGTCTGGGGTTTTCACCAGCACCACCCAGGAAGGGTAATGTTACTTATGGTTTATCATTAGGGCGGGAAGGCTACTTACTAATAACATTTTTGGACAACTAACTCGAATAATGCACTCCGAGTGCCCTCTCTCGGGGGAAAAAAATCCGGAGAGTCTGGCAATGACAAACGTAAGCCGTCTGAAAAGATTCTGGTTGTTCAATTCATTTTAAATCTTGGATTTCATCAGTCAAGTCGTGCGGGAGATTTGGGGGCAAAAAAGGTTTATGCGTCAGATGACGCCATCATTTCAGCATGAGAGTATCTGTACCGGAGAGTGAGTTCAGACTGTCCACGATGTCAAATAAAAAAAAGGAATGACACTGACCATTTCAGTTTCCCAACATCGCCGTACCTGCTGTTAGGCAAATAAAGGTCAAAGTAAACGACACGTGAATGTATGTCCGTTGGCACGGCTGTCGGTCAACAAATTCCCAGGGTAGTGTAACAAAGGACCGTTAGGCAAAGTCAGGGTCGACAACCGTCGTCAGCTCGTCGGAGTAGTTGGTGGTGGTGTTGGCAGGCCACAGCTCATGGTGCTGGCTGAGCCTGCCGGCGTCGATCATGTCGTCGACGTCAGCGAGGCGGAGGGACGTCTCCATCTCGGGGGATGGGGTGACGAGCCACAGGCGCAGTACAGGTCGTGCAGTGTGCAGGTGCAACACCAGCAGCGCCAGCCCCACGTCCTCGGGCAGGGCCAGACCGTTCTGGATGATCATAACCTTGGTCAGGCACAGCTCGGCCACGTCCAGGGGTCGGGGGGCATCCTGCTCCGTCACCTTGACGACCAGCGCGTGCAGGCGACCGCGGCGCGTGCACAGCGCGTCCACCTGCCCGCCCAACACGCGCACCAGCCCCGACACCTTAACGTGCGCTGTCAACTGCACCGCCACGGCCTGGAACGAGTCGAACCATTCGCTAAGCTTCGTCTCGAACAGGTGGGTCAGGTGCAAGCAGAAGGCGGAGCCCTCCGGGATGCCTTTTAGTTCTAGGCTAGACCCCCGCGGCGTCCACGCGATGCTTAGTTGCTGCTGCTGGTGCTTATGATGATTAGCGAGGCTAGTGCAGCTGTGGTCGTGCTTGCAATCGCGGTGGTTGCGACTTACGTAGCCGAAGATGTCCACCGCTCCCCGTTCTCGTAGCGTACACATCACGGCATGGAACCATGCCCTGCTTTGATCCTCCCTTCCAACCTGTTGAAATAATAATTTAAGACTACACGAACATAGACAACGTATAATTTTTATTTATTTGTTTTTCTTTGTCCGGAACAAACTGAACACAACGATCTAAAATAGAAAAATGTAAACTACTATAATTAAGTAGGCATTATATCAGGAGGTTATCGGGACGGGAAATTTGATTATATGAAATTAATTGAGGGAATTCGTCTTTTTAATTTTGCAGCCTGTAACCGACAGGAGGGCCCGGGGGAACGCATGAATAATTGATGTTTATTGAAGTTTATGTATTCCTTCAGTGATTCGTCGTAATCATTTCACATTGCGTATTTCTTCGTCCTGTCCATTTTCACGCACATAACTGTGTTGGAATGAATGACTGGAATCCTTAAAATTGTGTTGTGTTTACTCGAATGCATGGTGTGATACCAAAAGCCTCCTGTGTCTACCAGACGACAGACTACAATTGAGACCACCGTCAGCTGCTTAATCTCTTATTCCTCCATCCCCATCCCCGCCCCTGACCACACACACACACACACAAAAGCACGCACGCACGCACTCACACACACACGTGACCACGTCAATAATTAACAACAACGAAGGAATTGGGAGGCACTGTAGTCTACCGTTTAGTAAGCTGGACTTACTAATTGTTAAAAAGAAGGTTGGGATTTACTTTCCACATGCACGCCCTAGACATGGTAGACCACTCACACTCTGCGCTTACGGCCTCTCGGCTGTGGAAGTCCTAACCCTGTGTTCTACAGCTTACAGTCCTAACCCTGATAAATCAAGCCAGCAGGATGGTCAGAGGCCATGTTCAAGAAGCGAGGATAAGTCGCTACCCGTGGGAAATGGGAAAATCAAAAAACAAGGTCTTGTCTCCGTAGTTACGACGCACTATCCAGACTCCGCGGACACTGCTTTTGTTTACTTACCCCCAGTGGGTACTGCTACTGATTTCTCAGGGGTAAAGCAACATCTGGCAGAGTCCTGACGCCACTTGATAACTACGAGATGAGACGCCTTCCCTTGATTTACCCAAGACGAGGACGTACCTTCGCTTCATGAATACCGCCCTAGAATGAGTTTTTCAGCCTCGAACCATCGACCTTCTCTGTCGAACACACCGCTAGGAGCTCCCTAACGTTGGGTAAAAACCTTAGATGACACAAACCTTGCTGAGAAACTGCTGGTAGTGCTCTCTGGTCCTGTCATGTCTACTCAGGTCAAGTCTACAGGCTTCTTGGCGAGACAGGAAGCTCTGCCACTTGCTCCTGCGGCTAACGCTGTAGACAGCGTGGACAGAGTCCTCGCCCAGCGCCTCCACCACCATGAACACCTTCATCGTCTCCATGTCGTAGCGCCGCGCCAGCTTCTCCAGCTTCTGTCGCAGTTCCCCTGGCGCGCGAGGTAGCGGAGGAGCTGACACCAGCGACATTGTGGCGGCACGCGCTTCTCCCTGCACGTGGTGGTATTTGGGGAGGGGCCGAAAGGAGTGGGAGGAAGAAACGGTATCTTCAAGTTCGGCGAACAAAGAGAAGGAGAAGAAGACTGCCTGACGCTTGATTACTTTTCCCCGAGTTTTGAGCCTGAAACTCACAAAAGCTGAGTCCTGATCAGCTTGGTGGACAGCCGTATCACTGTTCGTCTTCAAGAACGCACGTTCATTAATTACAGCTGTTCAACGTTTGCAGCCTGTTGCATACTTGGTCAGAACTTATCGAATTATATCTCTGTTATCCTTGGTCCATGCGACTTCTTGTCTATTTTAAGGAAAGCGGAGAGTCCACTGGTTAGTGCAACGACTTCTGAACCCGAGGGAGGCTGGAAACCCGTGTTGAACTTCTCTCTAGTTGACTCAGCTGTGGAACGGGTACCTGACTCCTTAGAGGGTTAGGTTAGGTAAGGAAGGAAGCGAGGGAGAGATGGACACCGCTCTCACAAAATTCTGGCCCTGAGAAAAATGTGGTGTCTAACACCCCACCTCACCAACCAAAAGGTCACGGGACTACCTTTATTTATCATCTTTAGTAAGGATTTCGTTTACTTTTGGTCTGTTTTCCTTGGTCTAGACTCCCCATTTCTTGTCTTTTATCCCTAGTAAAGTCTTTGCGTACTCTTTATCTTTTATTCCTCACACGGAAACTCGGTGGATACGGAATGGTGCCAGCGTTGATCTCACCAGTAAGGCCAAGCCATTTATCCTCTCAGGCGAGCAAACCGAAGGGCAGGTAACTCGTATCGGCGATTACTAGCCTTGCATGATAGAAGCAATAAAGCGGGTGTTCTGAAACAGTAAACAAACGCATGAGTAGCCAGACAACCTCATTCGCCTTTATTCTGCAGTGCCACCAAAGACCACGTATCATACCTTTAATGCTTTCCAATAACTCTTTCGTCGAACTCTTGTTCACTGTGACACATTATTCAAAGTCTTTTACAACTGTTTTAAACTATGATCTTCACGGTGAATTCCCATGCACTGATTATTAGTTGCCTGTCATTTTAACGAATATCTTACGGCCATCTACACGAAAATTTTAGTAATAGTATCCACTAACCAGAAATAAATATGGAATGAAGTTAAAAGTTGCTAGAAAGCTCACAAATGATAGACTTGCTACAAAAATGCGTGGTCAATTGTTTAAAAGAAAAGCACACGTGAACTGATATAAATTGTTCATATGGTGTCTGAAATTTGTATCAAATACATGGCATGTAAGGTTCATCAATCAGAGAGCTGTCATTTGTAACATCACCAAAAGGTGTGGTCTTCACTACCTTCCAAAACCCAGCAAACAGAGCATTTTTCTGACTTTGATGATTAGTATCTTTAATGCAAATGAATTTAATCCTCTCACTTGAAAATATTTTTTTTACTAACATAATTCCTATATTCCTTTACCACGACATGAAGTATCATACATTGCATTTTGAAAATATTTCCATTTTATATTCATTTCCAGAGATGCATAGAGACACCCCCTCCCAGTTCGTTTTCTTTTTCATTCGACTCCATTTTTCCTTTACACAGATTACTAATAATGCCCAGTCTCTAGCGGAAAAAAACACCAGCGTTGACCGTTGAGATCACTGTGAAAGAGTTGTCCCCTCACGCAGAAAAAGCAGCCTTCTTTTTAACATACTTTTACTATACAATTATATATATATACAACCCGTAAGATGTATATAAACTTAAGTAAAAAAATTATATAATATATAACAATATAACTATGAAATGTAGCTAAAACATAACTGGCATGCTATTGAACCAAACAGCCGTTAGACATGTATGAAGCTATAGCCATATAGCAAAAACAAAAATAGTACTACACGCATGCACTTACTTATCACTGTGCACGCCGTCTTAAAGCTGGCACAAACTGTATCAACATGCAATCCTACCTTTTTTAACAAAACTAACTTGAGATTATGCCCACCTGGCCACCCGCTAAATTCCCTGTCGCCTTAATCGTTTTGGAAGGAATACATTCCTGTAGGCGAAGGCTGATCCTATAGCAGACACAACCCCTTTTCTAACCACTGCAACCCTTCACCCGCACCGCTGACTGTCCCCCTAACCCCAAACCTGACTGATTGCCACACAATGAACCAGCATTCCACGGTTTCCACCATACCTGTGCACTTTCCTTCCACGCCGTCTGCCTTTGTAGCTGTCTGCCCGGGTATCTACCCGCTGACGTGTCAAAATAACTGATCGCTCATTCGTCTGCGGCAAAGGCTGGCATGACATTGCACCCTAATTCAACCGCTCTAACCACCCGATAAAAGCCTGCTCCAGGCTCATAACAGCCACCTTCAAACCTGGCAGCACTGCAGACGTTTCTGAGTAATTTACGACATTAACTGACTCACACTGAGTCAACTTCAAAGCAAGTGGTCGGCATACATTTAACCTATTGATTCCAGACACAAAAAAAAGAAAGATTTTACCCTCTTATCAAAGACATACCTTTGCCTCAAACAATAAATCGTGAACGAAACAGAGACAATTTTTCTGTCTCTAGCACACATTAAGAAGCGGGCTGAGACATTTAGGTCAAGATTAGATTGGTTTATTTTTGTGAAGTTACTGATGTTTACTCAAAGACTTCGATAAAGTCTGTGTGTGTTTACTCATCGCCTTTCGAGGCACTAGGTTTTATCGTCAGGCCACATTTCATGTTACACTCGAACAAGGGTCCACCACTATAGTCATGCAGCTTGATATAATGTGTGTGAGAGAATATTTCCGCGCTGGCGAACGCACTGGAAAATGATTTCTGTGAACGTTGATACCTTACACAGCAGTGTGGCATTACACAGGACACAGGACACAGTACACACTACACAGTACACAGCTACACCTGCTTGTCGATCTTAATGGCTGCATGTTTCGTGACAGCCAGGCCTGAATGCCGCAGTGTATTGCAAATCTGGCTATTGTTTACATGCAACAGTCTTCGGTTACCTTCTTATGGCTGTGTTTATTTTCGTGTCTGTATACGTGCATGTAGGCTCAAGGATACCACTCAATAATAACAATAATAATTGAACTTGAGAACACATAATTGATATAGAGTTGACAAGACGACGTTGCTATGCTACAACGACATCCTCACCTAACATGTAGCAAAAATATATTTTGTACACAGGCTGTAAAAGAAGCCAGTATCTCACCTTAATCGTGACTAGATTTTGTTGAATGTTGCCTGCCCCCTGCGTGCCCTGGTGACGCTGCAACAGACTGTTTGCCCTAAACACTTCAAGTGTGTTTGCGATGGTACAGGTGCTACAGCCAAGCCGCCTTCTTGTACAAATGCCCCTAAATATGTGACATTGAGCACGTTGGTCTGCGACTCTGGCCCACGTCACACACTATAGCTGTTTTTACGCTGGGCTGAGTTGATCTGGTTGAGTGAGCAGCCATAGACGTTCGACCAGTGAGGTCCCAAGATCGATAACTCCCGGTCTGTGTGTTTAAAAACTGCCCGTTAAACCTCTTACAGGGAGCGCGCCTTTGCCACCTAGTTAAGATATGCTAGATATCCCGCCTACCCGTTCATCCACTTCCTCAGTCACTTTATTTTTCTAGTCGCCGTGCTATTTATGCTTCCTCTTAGTCCTTTATACATTCGATATCTGTTCTTTTGATCTCAGAGTTCGCCTCCCACCAATTCGTACGACCACCTATCACCTCCCAAAACAAACATTTTCTCTGCCACTGGGAATTCGGTCACTATGAAATGAATAGAACATATTATCCTGGGCGTCATGCACACAGTACTTAGCTGACCCTCAACGGGGAGGGTGAAAATTATCCATGTCAGGGGAAGGGTGTTATTACTGATCTACCTAATTACGGAGAAATGTAACGAGGTGGTTTTCGGAAAATGTTGTAACGTCTGCACATTCTTGTTTTACTTCTACGGCTTCAGCTGATCCGTTGACTAACAGTCCTTCCTTCCACGACGTCATTTTCTTCTCAGTCCAGCTTCTTGTTTGTGCAGTCGACAGCGAAATGAAACATGTAATGTGGCTAAACGATTGGATGACTGGAGGCAGCAAAACTGTCTACAGCTTTTGTGACCTGAGGAGGTTTATCCTCAGAATTCTTCATCTGTTCTTTTTAATGACATCTCCGACAACTGCAGATCTAAACTCTAAATCTTCGCCGATGAAATTTGTCGCCAGGTCGATTAGACAAATCTGACTGATGATGAGTAAGGCCAATTTGTTTTTGAAGCCTTTTACCTGACTATTGTACTTCATATTTTTCTTGCTAAACAAAAAGCTGGTAAAGTTCCTAGATTCAAGAGTGACAAGAGGCTAAAGACAAACAAAAGTTATATCAGACAAATCAGTTACAAACCACTGTGCTTGTTCCAAACCTCAACTGTCTGATTCTCCAATAGCAAGTCAGCCTTATGACATCACCTCCCACCACTGGAAGAAAACAAGGTGAAAGTCACTCTCAACATCAATGATCATCATCATCAAAAGTGATCATCATGCAGTTTGACAGTATAGCCTGTGCCTATCAGCTTTATACTGTGACATGCAAAGGTCCCAAAGATACAAACACAGTGCATCGAGCTCAGCACTCTGCAGGTGGCTGTAAAACGGTTTGATCTAGAAAACTTAGATCACGAGTTCTCTATGTTCTCAGTTAATATTTATCCACACAGTTACTATTTCTTCACACAGTAAATATTTATCCACACAGTTACTATCAATTCTGACCTTTGTCCCAAATTCTTCTTTCTCCCCAGACTCTCACGTCTGCTTCTCTTCCAATTTCCAAACAACGCCCCCTATATCAACATTCAATTCAGGGGTGACAAACCCTAGTACCAAAATTACACAAGGGCGACAACCTCGTCACATCAATCAATCAGGGGTGGTAACACATGTTCATAACACACATGTCTTGCGGGATGTACTACATGTTCTGAACTACTTGCATAGCAGAGGTGACATACATAGGGGCGTGTCTCACTGGCCTCCACATTTCTCAGAAATTCTTGAACAGAATCTGGCTTTTATGGTGATTGTAAAACTAACCTGATGATCTGAGTCTCACTCTGCTATTAGCTCTATAGAAGCTTGTATCAGTGATGTCAAGGGCTGGATGGTAAAAAACAAGCTTAAACTAAATGATGATAAAACGGAAGCCCTCTTGTGCCATATAAGAAGACATCAACCTTCACTTGTCAGTCTGCCCAATCACATCAAGGTGGGCGACAGCAACATCACCTTCACGTCATCCGTTAGGAATCTGGGATTTATTGTCACTGATGACATGACACTCGATAGGCATGTAGCATCTGTCTGTCGATCTGCCTATTATGAGCTCCGTAAGATCAGTGCTATCCGTCACTTTCTCTCTACACGCGCTACCAACACTCTTGTCTGTGCGTTTGTTCTTTCTCGACTTGACTACTGCAACTCCTTGCTGGCAGGCTGCCCTGACTACCTCATTCAGAGACTCCAGAGAGTACAGAACTCCGCTGCGCGTCTGGTGTTTAGAGCAAGGAAACGGGACCATGTCACTCCTCTCCTTCGTTTTCTACACTGGCTACCCATCCGTTCTCGCATTCAGTACAAACTGTCTGTGTTGTGTTTTAATTTCTTTGCTGGCTCCTGTCCTGACTATTTCTCTGAACTTCTCATCCCTTACTCTCCGTCCAGACAACTACGCTCTTCGTCTGACGACCGTATCCTAACTGTTCCTGTCACCAGAACTACAACATATGGTCACAGGACTTTGGCTACTGTGCTGCAAAACAATGGAACTCTCTTCCTTTCCATATCCGCCACCTTCCTACAACTGAATCTTTCAAATCTGCACTGAAAACGCACCTCTTCCTTGAGCATTACTCCTAACACAGTCCACACAATGCTAGTCCTTCTTAACCCCACCCCCTTCCCTCTTGCTACTTTACCCATCTCTCGCAGAATCACTATATTTTTCTGTTCCTGTTACTTGATGCCATTTGTTTTCTGTTTCGTCAGTACTGTCGTTTTCTTTCGTCCCCTTTGTTCTGTGTCTACTTAGTCCACGTCTCTTCCTCGTTTTAAGCGCTAAGAGCATGCTCTCTATGAGTGTGAATATGCGCTATAAAAATCTTCACTATTATTATTATTATTTTACTACAAGAATTCTGCAATTTTTAAGTGATTCTAAAACTAACCCCATACAACTGCAAACACATCCATGTCATTGGTGTGTGGCCTCATAAGAAGCTAGTAGCGATGTTTTCAATGTGTAAGTTATCATGGTCAGACTAAAAAATAGAAAAACACTTGTCCTCATACGTCCTCGATTCCAGATTTGACGACTGTACGCCGCTAGCATTTATCTTGTATGTGTGTTCTTTGTGTATAGCACTTTGAGTTCATCTTTTTTTTAAATGGCCGCTCCTGGTTGTGCGACCTCTGGTGCTCTTACTGGAATTGACCTTTGGGGATAAATAAAGTTGTATTGTATCTTGTATTTCTTCTGTCACATGGGTTTGAGAGACTGTTTGAACAGCCTTAGCCTTCTCATCAGCAGTGTTTTGAGACAGCTGCACTTGCAAGGGTGCTTGTGGCTTAATCATGAATGTACTATGGCCATCATCGTTCGAGATGACAGTTGTCACTCACACACACACACATGCACGCAGGCGTATACAAACACACGTGTGTGAACACATATATGCATCAGACATTAGAGTTTTCCCCGACAGTGACATGGGTTTTTTTGTCTAGTCTCGGACTGCGGCAATCGTCCCGCTTCGTATATTAGACCCTCGTCATACAGATGATAGGCATCTGAAACTCCAAAGAAACAATTTCACAGCCATTTTATTTTGGAATGTCTACATATAAATTTAGAAATAACGCTTCACTAAACCTCGAAACAAACAAAGCAGATTACATAACCAAGACCCACGCTTAATAAATATAATAGTAATAACAAAACAAAAACTCGATTTATGACAGGCAATGAGGCACACAAGAAAATAGGAAAATATTACAGAACAATAAAATAGCCTAGCCGATGGGATATTAAATAAATATCACTGTTTTATTTGTCAGATTCCAGATTCTGAGCGTAAAAGATAAACCGAAACGGATGTGGTAAAAAGTGTCATCGCCGTGAGGGAATTTTCCACCACAAATAATTCAATTTTCACATCTGAACCCCCATGTAGGGCTGTCATTAAATGTCAGATTAATTAATAGAGGTGCAAAGACTTCCAGCTAGCTCGCGATTTTTGTATTCCTCTCACAGGAATAAACATATTTGCTGTTGTGTTGGCTGTTATGCGTGCACACGTCTCACTGGTACAATTGTTCACCCAGGCGTCCAGCGTGTACGCGTGGTCATATCGTTTGATGATGATGATGATGATGATGTCAATTTATAATGCGCAGGTATCCATTCAAAAGAATGCCCATTGCGCAGCAAAAACAGAAGAGAAGCGGGGGGGGGGGAATTGGTGTTTTACGCCGAGCCAGCAACTAAGGCTATATCACGGCAAGGTAGCCAGCCCTGTAAACAAATGTCACATGCAGAGAAAGAACAGCGTGCCCGAGATGAGAGCTGACCTTCACTGTATTGGTGACAGGCGCTAACCGTTGCGCCACTGGACCGTCCTAAAACACACACACACACACACAGAAGATAAGAAAAAAATAAAACAACAGGAAAGGAAAAAATAATAAAGACAGAAGTGGTGCTAGGTTGCTTAAGTCCGTCTTAACAAATGAGTCTTCAGTCTTTTCCGAAACGTGGTTGCTGAGGTGATTTACACACACGCACGCACGCACACGCACACACTGTACACGGATGCTTACTTTGTTGTCAAAGCCTCAACCAATGGGAGAATTGGGACCATGTTAACTGGGCGTTTCTGCGCATGGTGATGTTTGTAGCCGTGTATCTTGAGAACAGAACGGAAGCTATTCGCCCAGATTTGGCGAAATAGTGACTTGCATTGAGCTTCATCCTCCTATTAGAAAAAAAATTGCACCCCCCTAGATCTTTAAAGCTTTAAGGGAGCAACACGATCCCTTCCGGAAAATATATGTCATAACTGGGAATAGGGCCACAGCGTTGGTGTCGCACTTCTGCCTCCTACACGAGTCGAGCGAACGCGCGGTTAAACAGACACGCACAGAATGGGAGCGGGTAGCTGTTTAGCGGTCGCCTTCTGGCCAGCTGGAATGTCGCTGCCGCTATCTTCCGCTGACCGTTTGCGTCCGTTAATTGTAAAGCTGCGGTGTACCCAGCGTGGAACAATCACCATCGAGTTTTTTGCTACCAAGCCGGGTACAGGTAGTAAATAGAAAGCCCGACTTGGTGGCGCCTCTTTTCCTCCTGTTGCGTTACAGGTGGGAGAGGGTGCAGTGGTCAGTAATAAGTCAGAGTGACCACCTGTCCATCATGTCCTAGCTAGGTAGTGGTTGATTGTAGCTAGGTAATAAAATGGTTGCGATGAGTGTGTAGCATGCTTGACCAGTCGTGAAAGACGATGATCCCCGAGGATGAGGATTTAATATCATGATGGTCGAGAAACACCGGAGGGCGAGAGACATTTGCGTGTTAAGATACGAGAGTGGCGAGTGTGTCGTGTTGTGTGTGGTAATTAAGGTAACTAGACCGTGAGTCACGTTACTTGGATTAGAGATAAGGAATTGTGAACTGGAGCCCTAGAGTCTAAAACATACATTCCTTGAATTCGATTTCTCTATGATAGGGTGAAAGTCCTCCCTTCCTGCTCTCTAGCCTTTTCATCCGAATCATTATCATCATTTTTACTCACAGTTCACATAAAAAAATCGCCTTACTTTCGTCTTTACTTCTTTCGACAATATCTGCTGGCTCATGTGTCGTTAGAACCTTAAATTGTTTTTTCTCAAAGGCAACAAAAATATGAAAAAAACCAACACAAATTCAACTTGTAATTTCTAGGTTTGTATTTCCTTTCTTCTGCAATTTTTTTTAAACATGATCTTGTTGACTTATTGAGCGAAATAGAGATATAATGTACACGAATCTGTGTGTTCCAATACAAACATTTCTGAATACAAATTTGCTTTAAACATGATTTTGTTGATTTACTGAGCGAAACAGAGAGCTATAATGTACACGAACCTGTGCAATCCAACACAAACATTTCTGACTACAAAGAAGCAAAGTTCTTAATACGTTTATGTACATCACACCCTTATCAGCACACGTATATTGGGCCAGCGGCAACCTACGAGACTGGGCAAGGGATGGGCGGGGAGTAAGAGAGAATAATGACAAAGCAAAATCAAAGTCATAGCCATTTATACACTACCCATGTGGTTCATTCCATTGCATATTGTGCTAAATGCTCAACTTATCAACAAACCATACCATACCATACACATTTACAATAATAGAAAGAAAATCTACTTTGCAGACGAAGCGAGGTGAGATTCACAAAAGATGTCCAATATTGCTACAGTGTAAACTGTAATTCCAACTGCCTACAACAAGCATTACTTAAAAAGCTGTATGTACAAAAATATTTGAAAGTCGGTGTCATAACAGGCTACACTTTAAGCCTACTAAATGACAGCCAAAACCTCTTTCACGTGAACAAGCTCTTCCAACACTTCAAAAACATTGGTCAACCATCCACACCTAATTAAGAAATGAAGAATCGGAAAGTGCAGCCACACTGCCCATTTTTGTTAACTGACAAGATAAAAAAAACGAAAACAAAACAAAACAAAAATTACTTTCTTTATCTACACCATTGTCACCATCCTTGATGAGACGGTTTCTACCCTGCCACCGTTATCGACCTCGATTTCATCAGCCACCGCATCTATGTCTGTTTCCAGAAACACCCCATCCGTTGGTGAGCCTGCTTCGTAAGGGACACTAGTTGTGGTGACCTGTACGTCGCCCAAAGGGAGGTTCGCCCCTTGACACCTGCCACCCATTTTCTTGCCTTGGCAAGACGAACTATCAGAGATCGGCGTCCCGCTGCTTCTCTTCGTGTCTTCGTTGTTATCCTCGTCATCGCTGTCATCAAACTCGTCCGTGTGCAGGCGCCGCATGATTCTGATGAAGGTGGGTGACTGACGCGGATTGCCTCTGCTCTTGCCTTTGCTCGCAGCGCCGCCTGGTCCGCTGTTGGCATTGCCGACACTCTTCAGCCCAGCGGCCGCACCTGGACCACCGCGAGCTGAGCTGCTGCGTCTTTTTGCAGCGGCGGAAATTCCCGCAGTGCTGACCCTTCCACTACTTCGTTTCTTCACAGTCCGGAGTTGCGTCCCACCAATGGAGGTCGCTACGAGCGCTGCATCTTGCCACCCACTGCTTTGTCGCCGAGCCAAGGACCCTGATCTTCGGACATCCGGGGATCGGGCGAGGGTGCACGCATCAGTCGCACGTGCCCCGCTGCTGCGTCTCTTGGTTTGCGATGTCACACGCATGACGTCAGGTGAACCGCGGAACGAGCCCACCTTCGTCACTCCCTGTCTGCCGCTGCTTCGCCTCCTGGTCTCGGCTAGCCTGGTCCCCGGCGAGCAGTTGTAGACGACGAGTTCTTGAACCACGCAAGCGTTCTTCTCGCGCCTCTTAGCCTCGCTTCCCTCTTCAAGTTCTGCCCCAGCCTTCCCTTCTTCTGGCGTGGCAGCCGGCGTCTTCGCTGTTCGCCCACTGCTCCGTCGTCGTGCCGAAGATGAACCCTCTGCCAGCTTGCTGCTGCTACTATTGCTGCGTCGTCCCGGAACTGCCATTCTGCCGCTGCTGCGTCTCTTAGTCTGTCTTATTGAGACTGTTTGTCCAGACGCCAGCTGCTGGATTCTTTGCCACTGAACGTCACCCCGGGAAGACACACCTGAAGAATTCGCTCCTTCCTGCTCTACAAGCATTCCTACTTTCTGTTTATCTTTTTCCGTGTCTTCCCTCCTGTTCTGTTCCTGTGATTGCCATTTTTGTCCTCTGATGGGTGTAACGGGCTTACCACATCTGCCTCGTAAATGACCTTGTCCAGACACTGTCTGGAGAGTGGCTTTGAATGCGAAGTTTGACACCGATTGTGCCCCTAAAGGTTTTCTCGTCTGGTAACTAGCCAACGGTTTGGGGGGCTTTGGAGGAGGTGAGGGCTTAACGCGAGGACTGAACTGTAACGAACTACAAAAGATGGAGCCATTTTCTTGGCGTTTGCCAGTCCGGTGCGTCGTCTGTTCAACAGGCTGAGCTGCGTTGACTGTAGACGACAAAGCAGTGCTCTCTGTTTTCGGTGTCGTGGGCAGACCACTACACGGGTTTACATTTGTCCCGGAATTAAAGAAATTCCCAGCTCCGAATGTGTCGGGATTTGAAGAAACTGATTCCTTTTTGTCTTCCCAACAAGAGACCTGCTTGTTTCTAGGAGCCGAGGATCGACGAGTTGTAATAAACGGTGACCGTTGGACCGGAAGTGCCTCGCCATCACCTGTCTTTGTTTCTCGCACATGCTTTTTTCTATCATTACTTGGGGCTTCCTGGCTGTGCTCTGGCACCATTTGTTCTCTCCTACCATCAGTGGGGGTTTCCTGTCTGTGCCCTGACATTACTCGTTCTTTCTTGCTATCAGATGGTGTCTCTTGGTTGTGTTTTGAAACCATTTGTTCTTTACAACCGACAACTCTTTCTGAAGTGGATCTTATTTCATCCCTTTCTGGCACGTCCCCAACAGAAACTGAAACTGCATTCTGTTGTATTGAAGGTGACAGTGTCTTTCGAAAGCTAAATATGCCTCCTGAGGTCTCGGAAAGAAAAGGCAGGGAAAGACCAGAGGACACTTTGGATGGACTCCTACAGACGAAGTCGGAAAAGGGAGGTGTATTCTGCAAGGAAACAGGTCCCTCTTCTAATACATTGGGAGTCATTCCAGAAGAATCGTCTTTATGAAACGAAGGATGAGTCAGTAAAGGCGAGAATGGAACGAGCGGTGTTTTTGTTGGACTTTTCCAACCTTGTCCTGAAGATCCTGCCTGTCCTTGAGACTGTCCTGAAATATCAATGCTGCTGGCTAGCGAACTTTTCTGGTACGATGTTGGTGAAGAGAGCCCGAAAAACATTCTGTGCCAGCCACTACAACCACCTTCTGGTACTTGAGGCAATGGTGGTGCCATCGGTGCCAGGAACCCCATATTCCTTTCTGATGAATCAGGGTTTTCGTGCAAAGGTGTCATCCCCGGTGACATAGAAAGCTTAGAAAATAGCTGTGCTGGATTCATGAGTCCGTGATCTGGCGTTGGAGATTCTTGCTGCAAGGAAATAGTTCCTTGTTGATGTGAAATGGAAGTCTTTCCTGATGAATCAGATTTTGGCACTGATGAAGGCAAACGGTGACTGGATGACATTTTGGAAGGACTTTTGTAGCCTTTCATTTCCTTCTGGACCGAAGCAGACAGCTGTCCCGACAAAGCAGGTATCCCTCCTGTAGAGGCAACTTGCTGGCATGAAGTTGAGAAACACAAAGCAAGAGAAGTGGAAGGACCAAATAAGGTAGGTGGCGTTTCGTGTTTCACACGACTAGGTGAAGTTCTTAATGGAAAAGTGTGCACAGGTCTGTCCGTTCCGCACTCCAGTGAAGCTGATATGTGTTTGGGAGAGGAGCCTTCTGGTCCAGGATTTGTTACCAAGTCAGTAGGCCGCAACGCATGGTGTGAATCAGGTGGATCAGGATAAACTCCATGGAGAAACTTACCATTATGGAACACACCGGCCACCTTCTTGGAAGGTGAAAATGAGAAATTCATTTCAAGACAAGAGTTCTGGAATGAAGAAACGGTCGAGGTTGATGTGCTACCAGACTGATTTAAAGTCGGTGGCGTTTCCTTGGAAACAGCACTAGCTTCTTTTGATTTACTATCATTGTCTACAGGAGCCTTTAATGACAAGCTGGCGGAATTAGCTGATGAAAAAGCCACTTTAGAAAAGGAAGCCATTTCAGAGCAGGAACTCTGTCTGGTAAAAAATGGAGCTCTGGCTTGCTTTTCAACACCAACATGACTGTCGTGGGGATTTATGCAAAAAGACATCGTTTTCTGATCGTCAGCTGTAAACCTGCTTAAGACACCTGCAGGCACTTCCTGTGACAGAAAAGATGGCGCTGCTAATAAAGGTGAGGGCGAATGAAGAAGTCTGGGTTTGTTAGGTTTTACTTGAGTTTGGTTTTGTTTGATCCAGAAAGATTTCAGGCTGGAAAAACTTTGAACTGACTCCTGACATGTTTCATCTTGTGTATCCTGACACCCAGAAGTGGTTTTTATCTTAACTGCAGTCAAGTCTCCTACACTTCGTGACCTTCTCCTATTGCCCTGACGACATTTGCTTAGTGTTGATAACTGGATGGCGGAGTTGCTAACAGCAACAGCCGAGTTGCAAGTGGTGCTGGTGCCCTGTTCGCTGGAACTGAAAGAGCCTGGATACCAAACAGTTTTGAGTGTTGCCCCTGTTTCCTCCAGCATACCAATCTGCTTCTGTATGACAGATGGTCCTTCAATGTGATTGTCTTGATGTGATGGAGACTTCAGGAAATTTGTATCTGCTGAACAGAAGGCCTGGCAAAATGGTATACCGTCCTTGGCCTGTCTGATACCTTCAAGACTGGAGACTGTAGTTGCTTCACCAGAAGCTGTAATTTCTGTTTCGACAGCCCTGAAAGTTTTTGGGATCACAGTTGAAGTCCCCGCGGAAAAAGTCAGTTTCACTGGTGATAAATACATTGGTTGGCGAATGGCACTCATAAGCCGTTCTGGGTCACCCAGCTTGGTTCCTGTGGACAAGGTGGGTTCAGGGGTTCTCGGGTGGGTGAACACAGGATCAGGAAACCTTGCAAGCAGCATGTCAGGTCCGCTGTTTTTCAGTAAAGGTGAACTAGGAAGATTAACTTCTGAGGATGTAGGACTGGTAAGCGATAGCTGATTACACCTGCTGGTGATCACTAAAGCAGCATTATCTGTACTACCTCCGAGGCCTATAGAATCACTGGATGTAGTGTTTGTTAGTAATAGGTCACTAGACTTTGTAGTAGTAGCATTCTCCACTGGTTCTGTGTACCTGATATCAGTGTGCAGGGAAATATCCACAGGCCTGGCTTTTGCAGCCAATCCTGCTTTGACCTTCGTGGGACTTGCAAGTGTTGTAATGGTGAACTGAATGGGGTCAGAAGGCATATTGTTGTGTGGTCTAGCACAGCTCTGCAATGAGGATTCAGTTGGTATGGTCATGGGATGCAGGCTGGGGTCAGCAGGAATACTGCTGGTGTGGAGTCTAGTAATTCTGTTTAATGAGGGTTCAGCAGGTATGCCTGTTACATGCAAACTGGGGTTAGAAGGAATACTGCTGGAATTGGGTGTAGTGATGCAGTCCATTGTCTCAACAGCAGGTTTGTTGATGCGCAGAAATGGGCCAGCATGCCTGCTGCTACTCTGCACTGATTGAACAAGTCTTGCATTATGAGGCGTCACAAAGTCGCTGAATGTGCTAGCAGCATGATGTGTGACCACAGCACTTGTCTTATTGCAGGATACTGTGGGATCAGTATCTGTATCACTGGTGAGGGTTATAGGACTAGAAGGTACAATATTGTTTTGCAGTCTTTGTTGACTTTGTTTGGTGGCACCAACGTTCGCAGATCTAGAGTCAATGGACAATTTAGAACAAGTGGATCTGTTCTGGATGTGGTATGTAGGGCTTGATCCCATGTGTGAATGTGCCACCTGGTCTGCAGATTTTATGCTGGGATGCAGTGGTGAGCTACTGAGCTTTGTGACAGTGAGCAGCCTAAAGCCATCATTTGGGGCTTCTGTGATGGGATCCCAAGATACAGTGCTGTTCAAGGGTGGCAGTGGAGATATACTGACAGGGTTCAACGTTGGAGCAGCAGCTGAGGAACTCTCAGACAGCACATTTGGAGTAATGCTACTAGAAATCTCTGATGAAGAAACAGATGGTGGGTTATATTTGGACCAAGTGATGCATGTGGTTCTTGACTGAGTGGATGATATAGCTGCGGCTGTGAAAGTAACAGAGGCACTGGCAACGCTTTTCTCAGACATATTTTGCACTCTAGCTGGTGAACAATGCAAAAAATCTGGACATTTTTCTCCACCTTTAGGCATCTGCTCCTGTGATAAATCCAGCTGATGATGAGTTGAAGCACAAGTTACTTTTCTTTGAAATTGCTCCTCTTGGTGATGTAGGTGAGATTCATCTTGGTCCCTTTTTAATAATTTCTCTGACCTGTCGCTTTTATTGCTGTCTGCATTTTCCACATCTCGCTCACCTCTGTCATCAAATTCCCTCTCTACCTGTTTGGAACTGCACTTCACCATGCCAAGTCTTTTAGGTGAAGAGTCTAGCAGGGCCAGTGCCTTCAGAGTGCCTAACTCATTACTACTGGATTTTGTCTCTTGCAACTTCTGCATTATGTTGTCCTCACCTTGAGTAGGACTTACTGTGCCATCAGCCGTTTCCAGCATAGAAGCAACATGTGGTACAGTTCTCAACCTTTGTGACACATTTTGTTCTTCATGCAGTGATACATTAACTTTTCTTTGTGGCATCTGTTCTTTATCCTGCAAAGAGTTTGTTCTCTGTAACTTGTTTCCAAAAATGCCAGTAGTGTCTTTGTTCTCATCGCTACTCATCTGCCTTTGGGGTGGATACAAAAGTTTTTGATTTTTTCTCTGCTTTAGGTGTTGGGGAGCCCCACTCCATGCAAAATTAATATCTGTAGTTTCTTTCAAGGAACAGGAAATATTCTCCATACTTTTAGACCTACGTCGAGAGGATGACTTACAAAGACTTTTCACTGCAGAAACTTGAGGAACACTCATTTTATCTGGTGAAGCTCTTCTCCATGTGGTCTTTTCATCTAACTTTAACTGGTTTGAAGGACTGATCCAGTTCTGGGCTTTACTCAATGAGGAGCAAGCCTGTGAAACATTGTCCTCAAAACAACAATCAGATTTTATATTGGCCCTGATATGAGTGTTGCCCTTGCAAATGTTGCTTGTAAGCACTTGTTTAGTTCTGTCAGCTGCTTTAGCTTCATGACATGCTAGCACGTTACGACGTCCCAGAACTGGAGATTTTTCCATTTTTACTAGAGGAAATGATTCACAGTCTTGTTTCTGTTGATTGTCTGTAAGGACACAATCCTTCTCTGACTGCACTTTTAATCTGTGAGTCTTGTTTACATGCTCTGACTTTGTGGACCACAGGAATCGAAGAAACCGTTTTTTTGATGAACGTTTGGCAGTCAAAGGAGTATCTGCCAGGTTTATGTGATCTAAAGGTTTCAAGCTAAGGATGGTGTTTGATGCATCACTGTTCCAGTTGACTTCTTCTGTATTGTAGAGACGAGGTGGAAGAGGTGGGGGAGATATATGAAGGTTCTCCTCTGAAACTGTCCAATGAGGGCGTAACCCTTTATTCAGTCCATTTTTCAAGGGTGAAGCATAAACAGATGTTTCATCAAGACTGTGTGACCGGCGCCTGTTTGTTTTACCAGAATGTGTTTTCTGCTTGTCTGTAACCTTTAATTCCTTTGGTTTGATCCACTTTCCTCCCAAATCCTGTGCTGTTAATTCACTAGAATCAGGCACAGTCAGATATGGTTCAACATATATAGGGCTGGAATAAGCTGGGCTTACACTGTCCTTAACCTCTTGATAGTGACCTTGGCCAATGTTTACCAGGGCCTGCTGTGGTGAAGACCCTAGTAAAGCTTCATAATGACTGGCTTTGTGAACTTCAGGGACCGTCATCAGATCTGACTCTGATTTAGATTGATCCTGCTGAAGTGGCTTTGCTTCATGAGGACAAGACTGCAATGAGTGATCAAGGCATGATCCATGATGGTGAGCTAGTGTACTATTTGACTGAAAGGGATGTCTTTGGGTTGACTTAGGCTCTTGGTTAGCGGGAGCTATCTGAGGCTTGCATTCACCAATGGTGCCAGTATGCTCAAAAGCTCCAGACATATGATGCAAATTTCTAGTCTCCTGGAACCTCATTAGATGCTGTGTGTTGGTGTTTAGACTTGATGACCTGAATGAGCATGTACCAGTGTTCTTTCCAGTCAAAGATTGGACTGCAGGACACTGGGGACTGTTGACAGGAGTCAGCTGAGGCTTCTTCCTTGTCATCACTTCCTGTTGATTACTGCCCCTGTAAGGACTTGAAACACAAGAACAAATGCACATACATATATACACAGACATTCACACACCATGTACATTCATATACACAGACATTCACACATTGTGCACATGCACACATACAAACTATATATGCACAAAGAAAAAGCGCATGCTAGAATTAAATTACAGTAAAACCTCGTTTACGTTTCTCAAGGGACTACCAAAAATAAATGTTAAATCGAGGAAAACGTTATATCAAGGAAACACTTTTATTTGCTTCAGATTACATCTAAACATGTAGAAGGTATGATAGGCATCCCATATAACAGTCCTGTCTAAATATATTACGTTGTAAAAGCGGAACAGTTGAGCAGCAACGTTTTTATCGATTTTATATAGTGCTTTATTTCCCCGTAGGGATAAACTCATCCAAGGTAGCCTGTCTTGTGCATTGCCCCCATATTTGCAACATAACATTTTCCGCACGTTGCAAGTATCCGGACATTTCGCCGCCCAGGTGCGCTGAAGGCAAACTTCCGTAATGTTTCCAGCACTATGAGGGCTTCAGACACTGACAGTGGTGGAACTGTTGATTCAAAATAGTCGTCGTCATTGTCACTTCCAGCGTCGCCATTGACTCCATCACTGCCGTTCACAGCCCCAGCTTCTCTCATATTTCCCCGCTGTATGAAATTGGAGTGGCGATACATGTACAGTACATATACTGTAATAAAATGCAGGCATGAGCGGTGTTGGAGCCTTTTGTTTTTTGGAGGTACCAGGAAAAACGAATGTTAAACCAAGGAAATCGTTACATCAAGGAACGTATAATTAAGTTTGGGGGGGGGGGATGTAAAGAGAGGCTGCTTGGTACTCTATGCATGCCCTAAATGGAAGCCAGTGGTGTCTTGAACAGCTCAGTGCAGGAAGCACTTTGAGAGGGTTGGGGGGAACTGGTATTTTAGCCAGCAACTAAGGCTATACCACGTCAAAGCACCCAGCCCTTAAAACATATGCCATATGCAGTGAAGGAACAGCGTGCCCGAGATGAGATCTGAACCCAGGACAGCCAATCTTCACTGTATTGGCGACAGGTGCTAATTGCTGGGCCAACGGATCAACCAAGTAACATTTAATCGAGGATTCAAAAACATTGGGTATATGGGGCTTTCGCCGGGACTGCCAAAAAAACAAACATTATACCGAGAAAATCATTAAATCAAGGGTTGCAAAATCAAGGTTTTACTATAGTTGGCAATGGCAATAAAAAAAATCTATAAGCTCTGCCAGTGAAGACAAACTCTCTTCCTGGCCATCATAGCAACTGCCAGTTGTTAAAATAAACCCAGAATGGTGCTCCTTTCAATATCAATTAGTCTTCAATTTTTTTTCTTGTTCAACTTTTTAATTCTTTAAAATGTTAGCTTGCTGCCTCACCCATTACATTATCTATCATTTTGTCTGGCCAGTCAGCAAAGTCTGACAATCAGCCTTACCTGTACAATTGTGCATGGCAGAGTGCTTGCCAAGATCTTACCTGTTAATCAGAAGCTTATGTAAAGGACTGATAACTGCTGTTCGTGGCAGAGTTCTAGAAGCCTGACAACAAATAAAATGGACCTTAAATCAAGTCTTTAGCATCAGAGTATGGTGAATGCATGTTCTATAGATTTTACACTCACCAAAAAGATGTAAGGAGTTCACTTCCTAACCACTCTAAGTATAAAAATTGGTTTCTGATATAATCTTTAGGTCAAGATCACTAACATTTAAAAACTCTAGCTAAGATATGGTTGTGCTAACCATTGATCTAAAATAAAACTTGCAGGATAGGAAGAATACATTAGTTGTTTTTGGTGGGGTTTTTTTTGTCACCATCATAATTGTGTGTGCATTTGCTTACATGATAATCTTTCATATGGTTGTCCACATTTGGCTTATGTCATAAGTCACTGTCACTTACTGATTAAAGAACAGACTAGCTCATGGCAAGAACATTTACGTTTGAATGTTAAGTGTTTTTGACAAACACTGGATAATGACAGTGGGGGAAATGCCATACTAAACTTAAAAAAAATCATAGTTGGTATTTACTGCAGTCACATGATAAGAAAACTGAGTGCCAGCATTTTCTTTGTTGCTGCCACTGGTACAGGTTTTGGTTTCATTAGTGCTCTGAAAAAAATGCACAGAAAATGGAAAAGAGTGTAAGGAATCTATATTTACCATACCTCTTTCTAGAACTCAAGTTCATTACTGCTGTAATCTACACACCCTCCATTCCTACCTTATAAGAGATTAATAATGTGGTACTTATGTTCATTTGGACATCATTTGTATGTGTCATGGATCATTTATCAGGGCTGCTTCCTACTGACGTAGGTTTTATCACACTTAAATATATTGTCTATCAAAACTTGTCCCACTTCATAATTTAATTCTCAAAATTTGGCTAAAGAAATGTTACCCCATCTAAAAATCTGAAAAATGTTTTTACCTCTTTCACATCAGTGTCGATGTTTTCTTTCCTCTCCCTTGTGAGTGGACTTGCGAAAGATGGCTTGAAATTCAGTGATGTTACAGAAGACTTGCCAAATGTGGAAAAAGGTGACGATTTGCTGGCAGAAAAGCTGTCATCACTTAAGTCAACACAGTGTGGAAATATGGAAGGATCAAGTACAGGTGATGTGGGAAAGAGATTTAGATCCTGAGGTCTGAGCTGTAGGATACGCTCTTGGGGTTCACTGAATTCAGGCGAGGATGACGAATCTTCCACGTGCTTAGAAATCCGACATTCAAAGTATTTCTGTTGGTAAAAGGTAAAAAGAATGAAACAGCTACATCTAACCAAAATGACTGAACCAGCTTAGAAACACTAATCTCAATAATCTCAGTCACATTTGCTGAATTAAACATTAATAAACAATGTCGGAGGTTAAACATTGTCCGACATTAAGGGTACTGATCTATCTCTGGATGCAACTAATGACTATGTAGAAGATTTCTTGTTTCAATGGCAATGTAACAAAAACAAAACAAAAAAATATACACTGTCTGACAGAGTTTTTCTGCTTTCAAGAAAGACATTCATTAAATTACTTCATGTTGGCAGAATAGAGCAAAATGTCACCACGGACTTGTATACACGTCGGTGATGTCACTGCTTAATGTTCTGCATATTCTACTTACTGCAGGAAGGCTACGTTTGTTCCACATGCGCATAAACATCTTGAAGTAGGTACGCCTCTTGGGGGAAGACAAGTCAGCATACTGTTTCTTTTGCTGTTCAAAAAGGCAGTAGCAGTGATGGCTAATCGTACACTTTTATTATGTTTGCACAAAACCACAGATCTCTTAATTTTTATTGATTGTGTATCTGTCTGTGTGTTTGTGGGGAGGGGATGTGGGGATATGTAGGAGGGTGTGTAAAAATGAGGCAAAATGGCACGCTGTGATGAATGTTAAATACGTGGAAAAAGTTTTCTTTCCTAACCCACAGGATGCATTTCTCTAATGTCATCTAGAGAACACATTTTGAAATTCTCTCAAACATGCACATGCAGAAAGCCAAGCTGGAGACAGCTTTTTCAGCTGCCTATTAAGATAAGGAATTCAAAATAGTATGCTAATGCACAAAGACAGCATACATGTACATTTTGTTTGTGGAGAAACTGAGTTTATTTCAAATATAATCTTTGTGATTTATTTTGGTAAGCATCATGGCTACTGATAATAGATATACTTACATGCCCTCTTCCACTTATATTTATGAAAAGAAAACAAATTGCACGGATTATGGTTGTCTCTCATGGTGGATCTAAAACAATTGAAAACAGTGCACTTTTGTATCAAATGTGTAACACTATCATTCCAGTGTCCACACAAACTGCTAATTGTTTAGAATGTGTTAAAAACTTACAAAGTAACAGACATACCTCTTGCATAAGCCATGTTCGAAATTCTGGCTGTTTGCTAAAGTAGTCATCCATAGATATTTTGTCTGCAAAATAGTTAATAACAATCAAGGATAAGCACTTTTATCATTTCATACTGACACAAATCTTGTAAATATTGTCTTACATATATACACTCACAATGAGACTTTAAGTGATATTCTTGAAACTAACCAAGTAATTTTAAGAAAATGATTTGCAGAAACACATTACTTCTAACATTAATATTTCTCAATTAAAATGTAAGATTTACAAAAGTTTGAATAAAAATTTGAACGAGATAAATTTCAATGTAATGTCTGACAACATAATTTCAGGAAAGCATAAAAGCTTGATATGAATATCCTTGATAAACATGACATCAAAATTTGTGACTGCAAAATAAACTGTCTCTATCTTCTACAGTGTTTGAAATAGCTTAATATTTATTCAATTAATAAATAAATTAATCAGATAATGGCATCCTCTACACAAACATGGAACACAATATCATCTTATTCATGACATTTTAATATAAGAAATAAATTTCAAGCTATGTAACTTTATTGAGAATCTATTCCTAGTACATAGTTCTTGAGTACAAAAGTTTCAAAATAACTGCAAGTCTAGATGTTGGTCAGCAGCAAATGCCCAGACCCTACTGAAACTGACATGTCAGTGAATTAGTATCAAGTTAATTCTTTACAGTTTACAGTTTTATTATAAAAAAACTTTGTCAACTAGAAGGTTGGGCAAAAAACAAAGAGTTAAAAAGCATAATTACTCTGTTCCATATTTTGTTGGTGAGTAAGATGCTTTCGTCTATCACGTCTGACTGACTGTCTTGCCCAGTGCTGCTGTATTCCAGTAGCTATGGAAAAACCATTTAAAGAACTATAGCTAATAGTCAGAAAAAAATGTGAGCTGTGAATGCAAAAACGTATGTGCACATGCACATAGATATACACATATATAAATAAGTGCGCGCACACATACACACATGTGGCACATGACAAACAATTATATTAGACAAATTTTGAATTAAATAAAATCCCTAACCATGATACTATCTTTAAATCCCTTCTGAGGTAATGTACTACAAGAATCATAAGATACAGCTTTATTTATCCAAGAAGGTAATAAGTAGCAAAGGTTAAAACCACACAGCACAAAAACAATAGCAATCAGCAATACCAAAACACATTCATACCCAACCAGACAGACCCGCATACAATCAGGGCCAGTTCTACCTATTAGGCAAACTAGGCAGTCACCTAGGGGGCCGCAAAAATGGGCTGCTGTTTTTTTTTCTAAGATGAATAATGTTAGTGAAAAATATCATTTTTTTAGAATGACATTAGCAGGACACTTTTCCTCTGCTTATTGACTGACCAACACGCTAATTTCTCAGTACATGTATTAAAGGAAAACCCCATTATTCCGGGGCACATTTTCAGTGACTGGCTAACCATCGGAGGTGGGGGGAAATAGAGGGTGGATGGGGAAGGGCGGGGGTTTGGGGCGGTGTTAGAGGGTGGGGAAGGGGCTAGTGGCGCAAATATGGCATTCTGTTTCATTTGTTTTTAAGTGATGAAAAGAGTTAGGGAAAAATATCATTTTCATAGAATGACATGCAGGATACCTTTACTCTGCTTATAGGTTGACTTCACCATGCGAGTTTTTCAGTTCATGTATTACAGAAAAAAAACCATTATTCCAGGACGCATTTGCAGTGACCGGCTAACCATCGGAGGGCGGGGGGAATAGAGGGTGGATGGGGCGGGGAAGGGTGGGGGTTTGGGGCAGTGTTGGAGGGTGGGGAAGGGGCTAGTGGTGCAAATATGGCCTGCTGTTTCGTTTGTTATTAAGTGATGAAAAGAGAAGAATATCATTTTCACAGAATTACATGCACGACACCTTTACTCTGCTTATAGGTTGACTTCACCATGCGAGTTTCTCAGTCCATGTATTACAGAAAAACCCCATTATTAGAGGGCACACTTGAAGTGACCAGCTAACCAGCAAGGAAGATGAGGGCAGATGGGGAGGAGGAGGGACAGCAGAGGGGTGGAGGAGGGGCGCATTGGTGGGAGGGGATCTAGTCTGGGTGAACCCCTACATGGATGGGACCACATTCCACCAATGCAAGCCTCACCTTTCTCTCGTCTACTTTGGAAGAAGTTCCGCACTTATGTACTGAAAACACTGCCACTGAGATCAGGGACAACAACACTGTTTAGTTTCTTTTTGGTTATGACAACTGTTTTATGATCAATATTTTTTACACTTACGAACTTTGAACCCGAGGGAATTTAGCTAATGTCACGATCGCGTTCTTAGTTAATAAGACTATTAAAGTCTTTAGCAAACAAATACCAATGTAGAGTCACTTGAAGTTAAATAATATATCTACTTTTTACTGTCAAACTTCAGATCAATTTATTTAATTCACTGTCACAAACCTGTTTTCTCTTTAGGGCTGTGTACAGGGATGACACTACTGGGGATAGAGATTTGACGGCCTATAGTTTTATACTTACAGTTGTGACTCATGGTCATGAATATTTAACTTTCTTATTTAATTATTAAATTTATTATTACATTGGGTTCGATGGGTGTACTATGCTTAATTTACTTGTCAAATTGTAATGTTTATTGATTTATTTTTATTATCTAAAAGTGCATCTGTTTGAATGGATAGCTTGTTGTTATGCTCTATTGACATAATATTTGAAATTGGTTATTAAGCATATTAAGATCTTACGCTTCATACTTCTCTAGTTTTCAATAAACTCTATCAGGCCAGACACCGAGCGGTGCTGGTTATTAGAATGTTTTTGGGCAGCTACATTGACACCAGTGATTTACAACTTTGTATTGTTAGCATCTGGAAGACTCTCCCACGTACTGCTACAGTCACCTGTCAGGCAGAAGTCTCAAGATGGGGACATGCATAAAGGGCACTGCGATGAGGGTGGTCTAGATGCTAGAAGCTGTGATAGCATGAGTTTGAGACCAAACAGCAAAAAAAAAAAAGAGAGAAGAAGAAGAAGACCAGAGGAAGGTGCTACAGATTTCTTGTCTGCATCACTGTGCAATTGACGTGTCATCACTCCATAAAGCCTTTTACACGAGAGTTTGAAGTCCCCCTACTCATACGTGTAGGCCTGATTTGGTAGGCATGCAAGTATCCATGTGTGCATGATGCACGCCTGCAATTGAAAAATAGACATACTTTTTCTTGACAAAAAGTAATTCTTATTAATCAAAGACAGAGCGCAAATTCTCGGAAAAGGTTTAATTTTAATAAGCCATACTTTGACACTTCTGGGTTCTAACACCTCTGGTCGTAACGAGTTCTTGTAGAAAAACCCCTTTCTACTATTTTTAAGCAGCAAACATGTAGTCAGTGTGGTTTTACTTGTTGGTTCATCTGTAAGATGAGGAAGAGAGACGAGAATTATTGAAGGTATTTGCTGGTGTTAGGTGGAAAGGGTAGTGATAAATCTATCACAGTTAATGACCAGTCAGATCAGATTAGCAAAACTAGACAAAGAAGGTGTAGAAAACCAGTTTTCTGCTTTAACGCTGCAAAGACCTAGTCAGTGCGATGTTACTTGATAGTTGTCCGTAAGATGAGAAAGAGAGAGGAGAGAAAGATTGAAAGGACCTACGTGGGGTAGCTTTGTGGAGAAGGGTAGAGATAAATCTCTACCACTTAAAAGAAAGTCAGATCACATTAACAGGGCTGGACAAGCAAGATCAGGGAAAAGGTAGTTTTAACTTTAAACTTAAAACCCACAGGATGTTGTAAAAACCTCACTTTTCTGAGTGGGTTCAGACATCTCATGCTGCTGTTTGAATTTACTTTGTAATGGTCTGTTTGGGTGCTTGGAGCTATCATCCTTCCACAGCTGAATCAGTAAAGGTCTGTTAGAAGATCTGTGAACTGAACTGTTCTATAAGAATATATCTGTGAACAGGACTAAAACTAGATCTTTCTTCACCTGGGCGATCTTCAAAATCACTTGAGTCTGTGCTTTCAGGGTCACTGTCTTCTTCAGAGGAAGCCAGCCTAGGACTGTCCACTACTGGACATGATGTGCTGAGCCGACTCATATCATGCAAGTTGCTTCGACGGCGATTAAACCTGCTGTAATAATGAAAGCCCCATTATAGCATATTGCCAGTACTGGGTTGGGGCGTGAAACCAACTATTCGCAATATTTTTGTAAGCTATCATTATATCACTTAATTTTATCACGTCTAGCTGCGATTCTAAATGAAATCTGATGAACTCCAAAAAGTCAGCAAAAGAAAAGGCTTCCTAGCTTTTTTTTAATCTCTAAAAGATCGTTTCCTGCCACTACTAATGACTGACTCTAAACACGTACTTTGACTGACTCATGGTCTGGTCATCCCTGTAAGCAATAAAACCAATCGAGCGATCCTTATCCTTAAACGATCCTCGAAAACAAGGTGCTTCAACTTGACACTTACCCCGGCATCCTGTTGAACTCTCACAATCCAATGAACAAACCAAATCTCTTTCGTTTTGAATTTATGGTCCGCTGCAGCTACGTCCCAATAGCACTTTATCTCGTTAGAGCCGTTTAAAAGTAAGCGCTTCAAAACTACCCACAAAATATGATGACGTACTACACAAGTGTACACAAGACTGTGAAGCACTTGGCTTTGTTGAGCCATAAATAATTGACTTCCTTTTTAACTTTCAACTGTCTTCACCAGTGAATTAGATCCAACAATATGATGTGTTTTATATCAAAAACAGTTGTGCAAAAATCAAAATGTATTCACTTATGCTCTAAGTACCATGCAGCAGACGATCCGATCAAACGCTGATTTCGAGTTACTTCCCGTAGATCTTTCCATTTTTGTTTCGTGACTATCTCTAGAATTATATATAACGGCGTATAGAGCATATAGAGTATTTATATAATGTTTGTATTATTTAAAGTTTAAAAAGTTTTTGGACGCACTTCTCTGGACTTCACACCCATAGCAAAACTCACACTGTGTGACAAGAGATCACCAGGATTCGGCAAAGTGTGGAATTTCAGAGTTTACTAGTTTTATATAAATGAGTTATATAATAAACTATATGGGAAAAGGAGACTATGTGGTTATATATAACTTGTAAATGTACTGATCAATGATGTAGCCAGAGACTTAATTTAGCAGAGACAGCCAGAACAAAGTACAAAGTACCACTAGATGTGGGTCAGTACACTGCCAAATCTTCTGCTGACAAACGTGGCAAGTATGCCCACCGTTGTTGCACGAGGAATGGGAATGGCAAAGCTTTTGACAAATAAACATGGACTTGTCACAAAATCTTTGGCCAGTGTAATGTTCTTTCGTCGCTATCAGTCCATGTTAACAGTGGGCATCCAGCGAACTGTATTAGCATCTTTTTCTCACCAAAATAGTGGCCATCGAGCATCTATTACAGGTCGCATTACTGTAGACCGCAGTCTCAAGAATGCATCGCAGTATTGCACCGTTTCGCCAACTGAAAATGTTGTGACCAAAAGACCCAAAGTGGCGGAAATCTCAAACCAAAATGCTGCAAAGGTGCTAGCTAATTACGACACGATATTGCTAGACTGTGATGGTGTTTTATGGCAAACTGACCATGTGACACACATCCAGGGAATTCCAGCCGTGATTTCCATGCTGCGGGATCAAGGCAAGGAAGTTTTATTTGTGACAAATAACAGCATGCATGCAAGACATGATTATTTACAAAAGTTTCAGAGTCATGGCTTTGACGCAGCTCTAGAGGACATTTTCTGTGTCGCTTATGCTAGTGCCTTGTATCTTCAAAAAACTGTCGGTTTTCATGGAAGTGTTTACGTCATTGGCAATGAGGGAATGAGCCATGAGCTGGATTTAGCTCGCATCACCCATTTTGGGACTGGTGTTGACCCCGACCCAGTGTACAACAATATCCGTGACCTTCACGAGATTCATCTCCTTGACAATGTAGAAGCTGTCCTGGTAGGATACGATAAACACTTCAGCCTCAACAAGCTCTTCAAGGCCTGCAGCTATCTGACCAGTCACAGCTGTTCTTATATAGCTACAAACAGTATAGAAAAGTCAGTCCTGCTTGCTTCCAATCGCCGGCAACCTTTAACAGGGGCTATTGTGGATGCCGTGACTGCAGCAAGCAAGAGAACACCAACCGTGCTTGGTAAACCACACCCACTTCTTTTCTCTTGCATACGGGCAGCACGACCTCACGTAAACCCAGCACGTACTTTGATTATTGGCGACAGTGTACCATCAGACATGGGACTGGCAAAGGCAGCTGGCATTGATTCAGCATTGGTCCTCACCGGTGCCAGCACGCTCAGCACCGTGGGTAACTTTCCTGGTCTTGAACCAGAGTATTTCCTGCAGTCATTGACATCTTTGATCCACTGACTGTGATTGCATGTTTATCAGTATCTTTCACACTGAATACTAACTAGAACTTTCTTGCTGCTGAGCATGAAATGTGTAACCTTCATATCTTTCTCTTTATGCCTGGACCCATAAACAATATATATATATATTACTGCTTATCTGAAAAATATAAGCATGGGCTGAGGCACCTCTCAATCTATATTGGTTATGCCCACACGGCACAGAAGCCTTCTTTTTTCATCTCTTATGGTTATTATTCATCTGAATCCTTAATATTTCAGACTAATGCAGGTGCATAATTCAAATGTATGCTTTACACAAGAACTATGAATCACTCTCTTGCATATCTTTTGCGCTGTCTATTTTTTTATGCATTTTTCCATTTATTGATGGAATAACATACTAACAGTACTGTGCCAACCATGGCCAAAGTGTCGGCTAGCTGTTAGCAAAACAATTCCTTTTTAGGGGTTGCAGTAAATATTGGATAAGTACATACCTTTGTTACTCCAAACTAAATATTCTCAGTTTAGTATGAAATTTTGCATGGTTTTCAATATGTCATTGTTATAACCATGTAATTATTGTCATGTGTTAAATGCAATGTTGATGTCATTAGCCTTTTCAAGATGTAAATATGCTTATTCCAAAGTGTCCAGCAAAGTCCCCCCCCAAAATTTTTGTTTATAATGATCACATCTTTTCTTTCTTCATTGAGATAAATATAATGCTGCCCAATGTTTTCTCCTTTTGCATATATATAGAGTTTTTTTTTAATGGTGGAAAGGACAATAAGTGCACTTAATATTATTAGGTAAATTTTTTTAGGTGGTAAAAGCATGAGAGGGTTACTGTACTAAATAAAGGAGTGCTCGCTGAACACATCTATTTATGCACAGACTGCATAAAAATTAAACATACAAATGCACAAATAGAGATTTTTCTTTTATTTAAAGTTTGAGCACGAAGGATATAAAGGAAAAGGCAATGTACTACATATTGATAGGATGCATTTTAAGTTCATGTCTATTTAGTATGTAGGAAACAGATTTATAGACAGAGAACTGCAGAGTAGTCGACATGAAAGACGAGTGGCAGACAAGTGATAGGACAAAACCTACAAAGTTATTAAAAAACCTGCAAAAATCTTTTTGATTGAAAAAGACATTTCAAGAAACAGTGGCACAAAGACTTCACACAATACTTGAACTGCAAGACTGAAGTCACTCTATAACAAATGCCAAGAAAAAAATAAGTGGTTTAAAATGTCACATGGCCCTTTTCAACTCTACAATATTGCAAATGTAAATAATTTAAACAGGTAATTAATCGGCTCACAACATTGTACTGTACATTTTATATACATCAGCATAAACAGATCTAAACTATAAAAAGTGATCAATATTACTGCAGCAAACATACATGAATCTCACAAGAACTGTACATATAAATGCAAAACAATCAGAACACTGTTCTGAGCCCTTTCCCCAACCATCAGAACACAACACCCTTCCAAATATTTTGGATAAGAACCCATTACATACAGCATACGCACTGAGTATCTTTGGTTTTAATCTGCCTTGCAGCTGAAATCTAGAAGAACACAACTGTAAAAACTTGGCTGGTGGTAGCATATATCTTTCCTGCTGTTCTCTTGTTAAAAAAATCAGTTTGAAGCATAGTACTTGAACGTATGTGCTCTGAGCATTCTTTGATGGAAATTACAAATTTACATCCATGTTAACTGAAAACATGCAGCCTTCTAGCCACTTCTTAAGAAATTTATTAATGATATTTATCCGTCTTGTTTAACCATTTTCACAAACAGTATATTTAGAAACAAAGTGAAAAAGTATGCATGTGTTTCTTCTTTATACTGTGTGAGATGTCATGACTATATGAAGATCACATTCTACCTACCTCAAATCAAGCTGTCCAGTCCGTTTCCTGTCAAACAAACACAGAACAGTAGGGACACAATTCAGCTTACCCCCATCCCCACCTGCCATGTGAGTGAGTACTCCTCTCCAGTTTCATCTGGTTAGCCATGGGTGTTCCCCTCAGGGATCACATGTCTGAGTTTTCCTTATGCACAGATGCCAGCCGGTCAGGCTGGGGCGCACATCTGCTTCCTGGCTTCTGGAAATGTGATAGAAGCTGGCCAACAGGCCAGCTGAAGGCCGATTGGCCAGTTGGGCGGCCAGTTAGCGGTGATTGGCTCCCGGGTTGTTTTGGGTCCGGGAGGGCGGAGGGGAGCCACGAGAGAAGGACGGGGCGACACCCCTCAACCCCACCTTCCCCAGGTGGACACAGCAGCGCTGCCGTCCGATACGGCCGGGCACCCCTGCCACTTTAGCCCTCCCGGGGGATATAAAAGGGAAGGGAGAAGCTCGACGGGGAGAGACGAGAGAGAGAGAGAACACGTGAGAAGGACGCAAGCCAGCTGCCCGGCTGATAGAGTCCTTGATAATGTTACGGATACTCGAATACTGTGTAAAGTTCAGCTGACCAGCACGCGGTCGCAAGAATAAAAAGGTTTCATCAACCTACGGCACGCGTTGAGTGTGTTGTTGTGTGCAGTGTGGTAGGCGACCCTGTTACATTTTTGGCGCCCAATGTGGGACCTACCATAAGGTGATCGCGTGATTGACTGCAGCAACACAGAACAAAGGATGGAACCAGTCTCGGACAAAGAACGTCGACTGCTGGAGGCCTTCAGACAACTGAAAGCAGACGACACAGAAGATTCACAGCAATGGTTGAGCGGCTATGTAGCCGCACATCCAGAGGAAGTTGCTGCGCGGGAAAAGACTGAAGCTGCGCGGGACAAGACGGAACACAGAACTGGAGTGCCTGTGCCGAACCTTATTGTCCCGGCAAGAATGCCAAGAATTTCAGTGTTCAGTGGCGCACAGCAGCCAAAGGACAGTGAAGCTTCGTACGAACTGTGGAAGTTTGAGGTTGACTGTGTAAAGGCGGACGCAGCGTATGACCGCCATGCAGTGCTGGAGGCGGTACGCCGATCACTGCGTGGCGAGGCCGCTCGAGTGGCCATGCGGCTTGGTGTTAACGCCACGACTGACAGCATCGTCTCCAAATTCGACTCTCTGTATGGCACGGTGAGAGGTGGCGAGGACCTGCTGGCAGATTTTTACGCGGCAAAACAGCAGGGCGGAGAGGATGTTGCGACGTGGAGCTGTCGACTCGAAGACCTGTGGGCCAAAGCAGTGAATCAAGGCAAAATACCGCAGGGCGAAGCAGCGGAAGTGTTGCGGTGCCGATTCTGGAATGGACTTGTGCAGCCGCTACGGGACAGGAGCGGCCACAAATTCGACTCCATTAATGATTTCGACGAACTAAGGCGAACCATGCGGCAGTTCGAACGAACAGCGGACCACCAGCCGCAAACACCCACAGCGACGATGAAGGCGGCACAGTCGGTGGACGAAGTGACAGTCTTAAAGGCCCAGCTGTGTCAGCTACAACGAGAAATGGCGGCGATGAAAGGCAGGCGGCGAGAGGATGACCAAGCTAAGGGCCGAAAAGGAGCGCAGTGGCGGAGTAAGCAGCCCCACCCGCCCCAGTCGGCGCGCAGTGATACTGTCTGCTGGCGGTGCGGAGGGGTAGGGCATGTTAAAGCCAACTGCGCGTCCAAGCAACCTTTAAACTTCGACGGACCTGCGAACGAGGGCAGTTCGTAGGTCAGAGGGGGGGACCCCGCTCAACGCATCCCCCTCCAGGCCCAGCCAGCGAGCGACAGGGACCACGACAGGCACCAACTACCGCCTTAGTGGGGAACAGCAACGAAGTAGAGATCACACTGGAAGGGGTAAGGACAATCGCCTTGCTCGACACCGGGTCAACGGTTTCCACTGTGTGCGAACGCTTCTACAAGACGCGGTTATCCCACCTGCCGCTACAGCCACTGGAGTGTGTCCTTTCCATTGAGTGTGCTGATGGGGAGCTGCTCCCGTACACAGGCTTCATCACGGCCCGAATATCTGCATCGGGATCAGGTGCGGAGAACACAGCTGGTGTTGACTGTGTGTTACTAGTGGTGCCTGACAGTGGTTACAACGGGAAGGTACCCGTTCTGATCGGTACGAACGTGCTCACGTACTTTCTGCAGCTAACTAGAGAGACCCATGGAGCCCGCTTCCTGCAGGTGGCACCACTGAGCACACCGTGGCATCTGACTTACCGGTGCATCGTACGGCGGGAAAAGAACCTCTCTAGGAATAATAACTGCCTGGCAGTGGTACGTAACAGCGACGAAGACATCGTGCTACAGCCCAACACAGCAGTTGTAATACCTGGACATGTGGACAGGCCCCTCGAGTACCAGCCCACGTGTGCCATTATGCAGCCGGCACTAAAGGGGCGTGTCGGTCAGCTGGTGGACATAACGCCCTCCGTTTTCCACTACCAGCCGAAATACATGGGTCCTGTGGACGTTCATGTAGCCAATGTGACGACGCAAACAGTGCGTATTCCACCTCGTGCTGTGCTGTGTGAGGTGCAGCCTGTGACAATGATGGACAAACCAGTGCAGCGCGCAGCATCAGACTCAGTGCTAGATCAATTACAGATTAACACTGATCATTTGTCACCGGCTCAGACGGAGAAGCTGCAGCAGCTTCTTCGTAAGCATGAGCGCAACTTTTGCAGCAGCCCCATCGACGTGGGGCACACAACCAGGGTGAAACACGAAATCAAGTTAACGAACGAAACGCCCTTCAAAGAGCGTCATCGCCGCATCCCACCAGGCATGTATGACCAAGTCAAGGAACACTTGCAACAGTTGTTACACAGTGGCATTATTCGTCGTTCACATTCACCATGGTCCTCCAATGTGGTGTGGGTGAAAAAGAAAGATGGCACCCTGAGACAGTGCGTTGATTTCAGACAGCTAAATGCACGCACCGTTAAGGACTCATATGCCTTGCCAAGAGTGGAAGAACTACTTGACGCACTTGCGGGTGCGAAATACTTCACTGTGTTAGACCTGAAAAGCGGCTATCACCAGGTGGAGATAGCGGAAGAACATAAAGAACGCACGGCGTTCACAGTTTCTCCACTTGGTTTCTATGAGTATAACCGCATGGCTATGGGCTTAGCCAATGCACCAGCCACCTATCAGCGACTGATGGAGGAGTGTCTGGGGGACTTACACCTCCACATCTGCTTAGTATTCCTCGATGACATTATAGTTTTCTCTGACACCTTCGATGAACATCTGGAGAGGGTAGAGCGAGTACTACAGCGCTTGGAAGAAAATGGATTAAAGCTAAACCCCAAGAAGTGTTCATTTTGCCAGGACAAAGTGAGGTATGTCGGGCATGTTGTCTCTTCACAAGGGATTGAAGCTGACCCGGAAAAATGTGCCAAGGTGCGTGACTGGCCGACTCCTGCAAACCCAGAGGATGTTAGACGATTTCTAGGTTTTGCCGGTTACTACAGAAGGTTTGTGAAAGGCTTTTCCAAGATCGCGAAACCACTCGTTGATCTTATGCCAGTATCGCATAAGAAGAAAACAGGCAGAAAAAAATCCGACAAGAGCCAACCAGCCAAGTGGCAGTGGGGCCAGGAGGAGGAGGCAGCATTTCAGACGTTAAAGGACTTTTTAACGTCTCCACCGATCCTGGGGTACCCTGACTATAAGCTGCCCTTCGAGCTCCATGTCGATGCTAGCATGTCAGGATTAGGAGCAGTCCTATATCAGGAACAAGAAGGACAGCAGCGAGTGTTGTGCTATGCCAGCCGTGGACTGAACAAAGCCGAGAAAAACTACCCAGCACACAAGCTGGAGTTCTTGTCTCTGAAATGGGCAATAACAGAGAAATTTCATGATTATCTCTATGGCCATAAGTTTTCGGTGAAGACGGACAACAACCCGTTAACGTACGTGTTAACATCAGCTAGACTAGATGCAACGGGCCATCGGTGGCTAGCAGCGCTGGCGACTTACAACTTTGACATCACCTACAGGCCGGGCACCAGCAACGCAGACGCCGATGCACTGTCGAGGCTGACAGAACATCACATCGAGGCAGAATCAGTGCGAGCCATATGTAACGCAGTACAGCCCATCGCATATGTAGAATGTCTGTCATTCTCTATGAAGGTGGTGGACGACACCTTCACGCCCTCAGGTCTGAGTTTGGCGAGTCTGTCCACAACAGATTTGAAGGAAGCACAAAGACGTGACGCTGTTCTCTCACAGTGGATGGACTGCATAGAAAAGCGCCAGCCGCTCCCATCTGTTGAAGGAGCAGCGGGACCCGCCCATCGTGCGTTGCAACAAAACTTTGACCATCTAAAGCTGATAGATGGGGTCTTATATCGCGTGACAGTTATCAATGCGCAGCCACGCAAACAGCTAGTACTGCCATCCAGCTTTGTGCCCAGAGCGTTGCAAATGTTGCACAGTGATGTGGGCCACCCAGGTCGTGATCGAACGCTGCACCTTCTGCAAGACAGGTTTTATTGGGTAGGGATGGCCAGTGATGTTGACAATTATATCAAGAGGTGTCCGCGGTGCATTCGCAGGAAGGCGCCGGCCGACAGCCGTGCACCGCTAGTAAATGTCGTTACTACTCAACCACTGGAGCTAGTGTGCGTTGACTTCCTCACCCTAGAAGCAGCTAAAGGAGGCTTCCAGTACATCTTGGTTATTACAGATCACTTCACTCGGTATGCGCAAGCCATACCAACCAAGAACATGACAGCGAAAACAACGGCGGAAGCCCTGTTTACTAATTTCATTGTGCACTATGGGATGCCCCGCCGGCTGCATTCCGATCAAGGTGCCAATTTTGAAAGTCGGATTATCAAAGAACTGTGTCTGATAACGGGATGCCAGAAATCTCGGACTACCCCATACCACCCTATGGGCAACGGCATGTGCGAGCGGTTTAATCGCACATTACTGAGCATGCTGGGGACACTGGAGCCACATCAAAAGCCGGACTGGCGAAAATATGTGGCACCGCTTGTGCATGCATACAACTGCACCAGACATGAATCCACTGGGTTCTCACCCTATTCAGTAATGTTTGGGAGAGACCCATATCTACCAGTTGACATTGAATTTGGGCTTGGAGAAAGGGGTACATCTCAGCCCCTGACCAAATATATGGACTCTCTGAGGGAAAAGCTACGTGACTCATTCGCGCTCGCGACCAAAGTTGCGGAGGAAAGCCGAAGAAAACAAAAGAAGGCTTATGGCAGCAACACTCGTGGAGCCATCCTTGAAGTTGGCGACAGAGTGCTTGTTAAAAGGCTGGCGTTCGATGGGAAGCACAAGCTGGCAGACAAGTGGGAACAAGAGGTGTATGTGGTCCTAAGAAAACCCAACACAGACATACCCGTGTTCGTGGTGAGACATGAGGATGGCAGTGGTCGGGAGCGCACATTGCACAGAAATGTCCTCTTACCACTAGGCCATGCCCTCACGGATCAGGCAGGACAACCGCCCACAACACAGCGGGGCATGAAGCACCACCAGCGGAGATGCCACCACAGGAACGCAGCAGACAGCAGTGAGGCCAGTGGGTCTGAGGCCGACACAAGCGAGTCGGAAGATGAGCTGTTGAGCGTTCAAGTGGCAGCAAGTGACCTGGGCAGCAGCGATGAAGCACGGGGCAGCACCCGTGACGTGCAAGACGCTGATGTGGTTAGTGGGCGAGCCTCCCTGGATGTGGCTCTGCAGGAAGAGGTGCATGAAACATCCACTGCCGAAACAGAGGATGAGGAAGAGGAGCAGGATCAGCCACAGCTCCGTCCACTACCCAGGCGAGAAGCTGGGGTGAGGCCTCGAACTGCACCGGCATGGCAACGCTCTGGAGAGTATGTGCTGAACCAGCAGCAGACAATACTTTCACCTGCAGCCGCCAGTGCAGTGGACACAACCGTAGACAGACTGCAATGTGTGTTTACAGCAGTATTAGCTATGGATTATATGCCTGACTGGCTTGCAACAGCAGCCATCAAAGCCTGCATGGTATAGAGGAACTAACGTTTAGTCATTGGTGTTATGAACTTTTGTTATGTTGGTATAATTATAATGTTGTATTGATATGATAGGGTAGGAGGTGTATTGTATTTTGTATTTTTCTTTGTTAGCATATGGAAGGTAAATGTCGAGGACGACATTTCTTTGTTGGGGGGGTGTATGTGATAGAAGCTGGCCAACAGGCCAGCTGAAGGCCGATTGGCCAGTTGGGCGGCCAGTTAGCGGTGATTGGCTCCCGGGTTGTTTTGGGTCCGGGAGGGCGGAGGGGAGCCACGAGAGAAGGACGGGGCGACACCCCTCAACCCCACCTTCCCCAGGTGGACACAGCAGCGCTGCCGTCCGATACGGCCGGGCACCCCTGCCACTTTAGCCCTCCCGGGGGATATAAAAGGGAAGGGAGAAGCTCGACGGGGAGAGACGAGAGAGAGAGAGAACACGTGAGAAGGACGCAAGCCAGCTGCCCGGCTGATAGAGTCCTTGATAATGTTACGGATACTCGAATACTGTGTAAAGTTCAGCTGACCAGCACGCGGTCGCAAGAATAAAAAGGTTTCATCAACCTACGGCACGCGTTGAGTGTGTTGTTGTGTGCAGTGTGGTAGGCGACCCTGTTACAGAAACACCAGAGACTGGAACGGGACTGGACAGCTGGATTTGAGGTCGCTAGAGGGTGATCTCCATATATTCATGTCATCTGGTAAGTACTCAAAGAAAGAAATTCTACTGCCGAAAATGGTACTTTCTTCATAGTCTCACATAGAATTTGCCACTGGTGAAATAATTTTCACCCCTACCTCCTACAAAAAGTGCTATAAAGATAAAATTTACCAAGGGGTAACAACTTTTACTGCTATTCCATGCACATAAAAAGTTTATATTACTCTACAAAAGAGCTGCCTTGTAATCCCCTTCATTTTTCTGAGAAAGCATCTTTCCTGTCTAAAATCCTTGATACTACATCAGCTCATTCAAAATAGTGAATGCAACACTTCTGCTATTTCTTATTCTTCTGGCTTTCATCATATACAGATTTCTCAACACTAATCTTTCACTGGTGTCATTTTATACAATTTTAAATAATAAAAATTTCAATTTTAAATTGAGTGAAGAAGACTGATGCAAATGTTGCAACACTCCAAGAACTATATTAACAGTTATAAGCAAGCTAAAGAAAACAATCATCATGGTAAAAGAAAGACATCTCCCATGACTTGGAACCATATCAGCCAGTCTGTGAGATCAGGAAATGTGATGAGCAAAAGTAGCCAAAAACATCCAGAGAAAGCCTGCTTGCTTTACACTAATATTAGAAAGATTTATCACATTAAATAAAAAAAGTTCTGAGAATTACAGCTCGAGCTCTTCTGGAGAGGAAAGCAATACAAAACATTTGGAATATAAGCTGCTCCAAAGTTTCTTGATGGTTAACTCACTTTACCTGGGGTATCTGCAAAATACAGATGCTACAGAAAAGCAGGTACTGAGAGTACATATTTGTGATAGAATGAAGCAGGGTTGCAGAATGAGCAGGATAATAAAATTCAGGTTGTCTTCTCAAGACAAATGATACACAAAACATGGTATTCCAATACAGAATGAAAACATTAGATAACACTGAAGTCAGGGTTGTGAGCAGGGTTGTGCCAGGTCACGGTGCGCCCAGTACGGACACCTCCTGGAGAATGAGCAAACTGGCCACGAGCACCGTGGGAAGACATAAAATGGGGAGGGTGTGGCTGAGAAAAGTGGGATGCTCCTGTAGCATTGCTTCCAGCACCCTCTAGAAGAGGTGACCTGCGGTAAGGGGTCATGCTGTTGCCTTGAGTAAGAGCCTCTTGTTGCTTAATCCCCACAGCATTGGCAGCCCGCATCTGCTCCTCTCTCTGCTTCTGAAGTGTCTGTCGTAGGGTTCGACGTTTCTGGAAGTGAGAGAAATGAGATTCTAGTGTAAACTATTGATCTTTAATGTAATGATTCACGAAGACAAAAAATATGAAATATACAATTGCTTATTTTTAAAAGTTAATAGCATGTAATATAAAAATTATGTCGTATTGTACACTAAACCTCCATACCTCTTGCAGAGTAGATATTGAAAGATAATATGATGTACGCAGGAAAAAGGTCACAGCATCAAAATAGTTTATCAGTTATCCAATAAATGTGACTATTTTTCTGATAAATCCATCATGATCTTTTTATTGAACATTCTCATATTGGACATAAAATACTGTTAGATATGAAAAATAACAACATTTCCTTGAAATAGTTGTTAAGCCAAAAAAACTATTTTTCACACTATTTTGAATATAGTAGAGAAACTGAGAGCTAAGTACATGTAGCTACAAACTATGTCTTCACTTAAACATGCAGATGAGCTTCATGTTACTCAGGCACTAGGAATAGTTATTCCAAGCATAATCATAATAATAGCATAACACACTAATATGTTCGTTAGACACATGCTTGTACTAAATGCACATGCAAAGTACTTATACTCTCACAAAGTATTACTTTGTTAAATATTACAGGTGTGTGTATGCACATATATATATATATATATACAAAGAATATTAGGAATAATTCTATTAAGAAGTATGGCCCAGTGCCGTAAAAGCCAGGACAATTTTATGCACAAAATCACTACTGTGTCATCAGAATGTGATTAGTAAAGCCTGCTGCATGCCTGCACCAGTAGGCCAATGAAAAGCGCTTGTTTGGAGTAAATACCTCTTACAGAACTTTAAATAATAAATGAAATTAATATTTTCATCAGGATGATTGTCACACCTCTTCTGATGTTAATGTTTTAAATAATTTGAAGAATATTACTTTCTTCTCCACAACATTACTTTCCTCTCTCTCTCACACACACACACACACACATTGTTTCTCTTTCTCTAATTTTTCATTGCAATGTTGCCATTATCTAGCAAACACTAAAATGCTCAACATTTTAGATCAGAATAATAGCTGTTTATACAAAATGCAAATCGTGCACCATTAATAGTATAGAATCATGCTATAGTGTAAATAAATGGTCACTGCATCACATTTTTTGATAACGTGACATCAATAACTCCATCATGCAAATTTCCTGCAAAAGAATAAAAGCATTTCAACAAAAACCTAGTAACGACTAAGCCCTATGCAAGTCTATACAGTGACAATGGCTATGACAGAGTCAACAATAACATCACAACATGCCTTAAGGGCATTTGCTAAAGCTGTATGGACAAATGAAGAACACCTCATCTGAAATAAATTTTTATGCAAGAAATTATTTTATTTATGAAGCCTAAAAATGTCTACTTTTGTTTCTGTGCATCAGTCTGTTTTGATTTGAGTGCCTATTGTTGGGCCAGACTGTTTGCTTCAGGCCTATTAGGTTTCTCACTGACGACTTTCAACTTCCTGAACTGCCAGTTTTCTCCTGACTACCATCATAATGATCAAGTTTCTTTACTGTGAAAAAAATGGAGCAGGCGATGTTGCATCACTGCAAATTAACTTGCCAAAAGTTCATATACTAAACCAGTTATTCTCCTGCAAGAGCAGACTTGTCATTGTGTGGTCAAAACCAATGGGGGGTGGTCGAGGACTGCATCATCATGACCTTTGTCATTATACTTAAACAGCAGTGTAAAGTGTCCTCTTACTTCTAAAGAAGTTTAGTGTGATAGTGACAAGGAATGTTTGAGTTTGGGACATAAGTGTGTGTCATCAGTTGGACCAACAAGTAGCAGCTGCAGTTATGTGAGGGTATATGTGAGACGGTGTAAAGAAATTTATTTTAAATTAGCAAAAATTATTCTGTCATTCTTTCCAAAACAGAGGTTTAACAAATGCATCATTACACACTCTTCTAGCTCACTGGCATCACACTCATTATTTAAATTTACACATGTGTAAAAGAAATGGTGAGCATAATCATGTTAACTGCTTTGAAATGCTTTCGGTTCCACATCAGCAGTATAACAGCCTATTAAGCTGCCTCTCCATGTCAACGGCATGAAATAATATGCAAAAGTTGAAGCCTCTGATAAAAAAGTTGTAACGTTTTACTTATTATGGAAGTCCGTTTAAAATTTGTTGCCACAAATGCGGTGAGATAAAAGAGTAATGTAATGGGCTGGAGAACTGATGTGAGGTTAATTCAAAACCTTCATTTTCTTTTAAACTAGACTGGTATAAAAGCATTAGTAACAGACCCAATGAGATAGTACTCAGCTGATGACAGTTTTGTAAGCATGATTGTGTAAGCTGTCATAAGAATTCTGTGCAATACAATCAGACTGTAGTCAAGGGAAGCTGAATAACTTATGCTGAGAAACAAATTTTGCATACAGATTTTTAAGAATGTGATTTTTGACATTATTTTGCCATTATTTCCTACATAAACTTTGACATGTCAGTGAAATCATGCCCATTTCCAAAAGCAAATTTTACATTAATAGGCCCTGATTACCTATATGATGACAGTAACAACATAGTTGTAAAATCACAACATAATGAAATGCTTCTATGACTGCAATGTTCCAACCTTGATCACCAGCCATGTAACCATAATTTAGATACAAAAATAAAAATCATACTTCATTGTTAGGTTTTTAATACTTTTAATATGCAAAAGCCATATCCCTCCACTAAACCATAAGACAAAAAAACAGTTTGTTCAGTACAAATGCCAGTTAAAAATGCAATTTATTTCTGTTACCAATGTGAAACGTGGCAACTGGATGAAAATTTTTGGTACTATATACCTGGTGCACATCAGCAGCGCCTGAATTCTTTATGCTCACCACATTCGACTAAAAGATACCGCACTCTGAGTGTGTTGGGATTTTTATGACAGGAGTTGAGGAACGAAAGATGGAAAGTTATGAGACTGCTTCAATCCATGCTTATATCTGCCCTCTTCAGGTAAAACTACCTCATGCCATGCAACCCAGAAAAACAAGGCCAGTGATTACCGCTCACTGCCTGATGGCTACTTCTGGGGAATCAATCTCTCGCAGCGAGTGAAGATATTGCCATGTCTCCCGCAGCTTCTTTCGTTTCTGAAATCATTTTCATATTGACCACCCCACCAAAATCAGATACACAAATAAACACACAGAAACACAAACATGAACACTACGTGCCACAATACAAAACACATTTTACTGCCCAACATTGAAACAATGCCATAATACAAATCACAGCCACTGCTGGCATTCAATCTCAACATTAGACTGTGTACAAAGGCAAGAGTAAATACAAGTATCACAAACCAAAGGGATCAAACATATGAAGACATTCCATCCATTCGCAACAGACCTTAAAGCACTCTTCATGCACATAAGATTTGTAAAAGCAGAATCAATCATATCTGCAGTCGCCACAAGCCCGCTCACACACTCCATTGCCAATCTATCCCCATCCAATTGCTCTCCTCTTCCTCCTGTCTGGGATATATGTACACATTGACACAATACTTAAAATACAAAGGGGTCATGAAATGAAATATACCATATAAGCAAAGCAAATTACAACAAAACGTCCACCTCAAAGTGACGCGAGAAAGGAGGATAAAGCTGCATACTAACATAAGAAAAGTTTGAAGGAAATGGCCCACAAAAACTGTCATCATACCTCAATGTTACCACGCCAACGGTCTGCAGCATTGCGTGCCAGCTCTAATTCTTTTTCTTTCAGACCACGGTGGCGCTTGTAGGCAATTTCGATAAAAATGAGGAGTACACCTGCTACAATTCCTCCAGCAACCATCATGAACACACCTGCAAAACAGCAGCTGGTATGAACAAAATTTACATCACTATTATTAAACTCTAAATATAAAATCAACACCAACTACAGTCCTAGCATGCTGGGGGGTTTCTTTTAAGAAAAGTTTTAATTTATACTTTCATTTTACCATTTAGATCACATTTAGGTCAGGGAAAGGGTTTGAGGTCATAAAATGTTCACAGCGGACCTTTACAAAGTAACCATAAAGGTTAAAATCTGACACATAAACATTATCTTTGTGACAAGAAAAATCATTCTTTTGGCTTCAATTATGTGGCTGCGTAGGAGTGGATAGCAAGGTTTGAGGAAAAAAAAGATAAATGTCTGAGGCAAGCTTCATGTTTCACACAATGTTCACACTTTCATGGGTTTTTCTTCCCATGTTCAAATCACTTACTTCACTGTATATTCTTTCTGACAGATACCCATAACCTACCTGCCATGTTTGTCAGCCCAAGAGTTGCAGGGGCTGAGTTTCCCTCCGGGCACTGAGACTTGCTGTCAACCAAAATCCAGCGATTGTCTAGTTCCTCCATGAAGCCACCTGCAATTATTGGCAGTTGTATGCACACATGAACATTAAGATGTCACAGAATGAAGGAAAAAGCTGCAGGAATGCCCACATACATCCTTGCCAACCAGAGGTCATTATGTTGACTCTTGTCAGAAGCCAACACGTAAATGTCCCTCTTCGCTTTTTAGTTTGCAGTCTGAACATCTAAAGCACTTTGTGTTTGCATTTGTAATAATAATAATGAAATTTTTATAGCACTTTGTGTTATTATAATAATAATTAACATTTTTATAGTGCTCTTCCAATGATTTGCTCAAAGTGCTTTATAGGAGTGAAAGCCCTCGCCACATCAACAGAATCACTAACACTATGCAACAATATTTGCTCATTTCTCCATAACAGATCACACCTACTCATAAACAAGGTAAATACACACAACACGTTATGCATGCTCATAGTCAGGACAGGGTTGCAATGAAGTCTCTGTCCTGAAAAAATGCATCTTCAGTTTGGATTTAAAGGTGGCAAGAGAATCAGAGTGACGAAGGACAATTGTAAGGATTCTGCAGAATGATGCAACAAGTCCACCCAAACTGCCTTTCACAATAGTAACACTGACACTGCACTTATTCGTCTAGATCATTAGTTTCTAATCATTTGCCTTCTAGTGATATCAACTCACTCTCATGCAGCTCCAGCACAGCCAGGGAAACAGGGTGAGTCCAATGGCTGTTTTTACGCAAACCAATTCCAAGACCTGAGCGACCAAACAGGTCCCCAGCTGTTGTCAAATCACAATCATTTGCTGCCTCGTACTCCAGACGTGGTGAGTCCCAGATGAAAGCGTGCAATTCTCTACAGAAAAAGCATTTAAGAATATATTTTACCCATACAAAGATGTGTCTTCAATCCACACCTAACGTTCATAAAGTGCATAAACTATTATTTACTGTAAATACAGAGAAATATAAAATTCCTGGAAAATTCTTACTTTGTAGCCATACAGCTTGTACATGGGAATGATTATTTTTTTCATAAAGGATTTAAAGGTGCAGCACAAACTCTGACTTCTGGCTATTTTCTAGACTGGAAATTAAACCCACTACACCTTTTTTTCTCACTTTTCCTCCAAGTAAAACAATCTCTCCTTGTCCCATTCTCTCTCTCTCTCTTCCTTACCCTTTGCGTACAGCTTCAATGGCTTCCTCAGCAGTGTGGTAATTCTTATCTTCCATATTGCGGTACATGGTAGATAGTTCTACCTGGCGTTTGAAGTACATCTCCACAGCACTTCCTTTCACAGTTGCATAACGGAAATTCTCAGTTGGATTCCTCAGCTATAGCAAAGAGAATTCTCTGAGAAAGCACTTTCAATTATATTTTTAAAATAAACTGCAACCGTTATAACAGAAACAAGAAAACTTTAGGAAAGCTGTTCAATACATGTTTAAAGTTTCTGTAATATTAATATTATATATAGATAAATAAACAATTGTAGATTATATCCACATCAAGCAAAACTTCATTTTACATCACGTTATGAACTGACAAAATTAACTGGAAAACTTAACATAAAAATTGATCGACAAATGAGGCAAATCTCCTTCAGCTGGAACAAGCTTACATACGAAAATGCTTCCACTTTGTCATCAGATGTTGCTATAGCATAAATACTTACCCTAGGATCATCAATTCCAGAAATAAGAGCTTCTGGTCTGTCAAGCACCAGGAAAGCAGCAAGGTTGGCTGTGTAGGAAGCTACAATGATCATGGCAAAGCCTGCCCAAACCATGCCTAGTACACGAGCACTGAAGCTACGTGGTGTCCCTGGCAAATGTGAAAGTATAAAGAACAATGTAGGCAAGTGAATGATTCTAGCAGATGATGATGATGATAATGATAAGGGGATTAACTCATAGGAGTTGCTTCACAGACCATTGTTACGAATGCATGAGTGAGCGCTAAAATCGCTGCATAAGGCAGTGTTACAAAGGGTGCTACATTTTGTTTTTCATTTCTGTAGGTAGACTAAAGGATGCAATTGCAGACATCGCTTAAGGAATCATTTTTCTACACCAACCTTTCTTGACACTGTTTAGTCGGTTGTTTCCTGGCAGTAATTTAGAATTTTCTAGACCTTGTCACTGCCTTTCCAAAACGGCGAGATCAGAGGTTTCACATGGATTCTCAGCGCAAAAAAGCCCTTTATACATATACAGCACTTATCTGTGTGTTTAGATTCTCCATGGATCATTCCACACATATTTTTGACACATAAACTAAATTTTTGGCAAGATTTGTGGCAATACAGTTTTTTTGATAATGATATTCATGCATCCAAAGAGGGGCACAACTCTGATACATTCTTCACATTTCACTACAGAAGATTCTTGAATGAATCTTGAATGAGATTGCCAAGGCATGCAATAAAATCTTAATTATAATAATAATAATCATAAAAGTTCTTGAAAAAAAAACATGCTAAGTTCCTCTATACACATATCTTCCCACCTTCTCCTATACCACTGTTGAGCAACACTCCCCATGAAAACCACATAGCTGAGGACAAGTTGAGGGCATCTTCCTCTGTATCTTCAGACTTGGCCAGCTTGAAGCGTCCAAAGGGAGAAAAGCGGTCCAAAAGGTAAAGAACTAGTGCTACTACATGCACTGACAGTCCAACAAGAATCCACAAAGTGTCTTGAAAAGGCTGTAAGAATGATGCCAAGCTGGAATCTTTCTGAGTCTATAAGAAAACAAAGAAAATAAACTGCCTGAAGAATTTATTCTTGGCTTCAATCAGCCACTCTTGATGCATCATCAAGCCACACCACAGACTTATATTATCTCTTTGTTTTACAGCAAGTCTGATAAAGCTTAATCCATTTTTCACTACTGATCATCACCTCTCAATACCTATCAGCTTTGTTCTGATTATTGAGCATCTGTTAAATGCAACCATGAGTTTACATAAGTTATCCTGACCTTTAAAATGCTTTAGTTTTAATGGACATTAGATAATTAGAGAAGGTTGTTTTGATGGAATCCTTTGTACAATCCATTCGAGATTTTAAACAAATCTAGCGCAACTGGGAGAGTCTTTCCTTTCCAACTTGTTTAAATTTGGGCTCTTTCAAGCAAGTACCGAATGTTCAATGCCATCATCTAGATTCCTTGCATTCATGAAACAAATCTCTGGGGCGTATTATTTCCCACAGATAGTATGCTCAGCTTTTACAGGTTTCATCTTTTTCCTAAAAAGCTCTCAAATGGGGAATTTTTCTTGAAAATATCTTGAGCTATACTGTTTCCTGAAGTAGCACTAAAATATATCTTCTTTGTCATCTTCAAATTAACATCAGAATATCATGTCATCTAGCTTCATCAGAATGCCCACCTTTCTCACTAAAATGTTGAGCCCCTGGTATTTAAAGGGCTTGGTGAAATCAATGTATGCAGCACGCTCAGGGTTAATTGTCAGTGGAGCAACAATTAAGTCTGCCTTTCCATCAATGAGTTCCCCCATCATGCCATTCCACTGTTTGGACTCAGAACTATTGCGCTGAGAAAGACAACGAACCACACAATCTTTTTAGAATAAGACTTCAATACTAAAGGAACAAAGTAAACATGACATTTTATTTATCTGTGAAAATAACTCCTGCTCATTGTTTCAAGCGCTTCAAACCCCCAAAACAGAAGAAGAAAATGTAACTAAAGCTACATATTACAAAAGTTTTTTAGGTCTGCTTTTAGGAGTTGAAAAGGGTTGGTTATATTTGACGATGTTTTAGTGCAGATGCCATAGAACTATTCGTTAATTACTGCATTATTTCTAGACTTTCTATTATTGTTATTCACTCCATACCATAGAGGTATTTGACTTCCTACATTATTTCTAGACTCTATTATTGTGATTCATTTCATTCTGATTATCCTGATTCTGCTCTCTGGCAAGTTTAAAAATTCAAAATGCTACTGCATGCTTCATTTTCTCCACATCTCCAACTAACCACTCTACTAATAAAGCAGCTTCACTGACTTCCTGTCTCAGAAAACATAAACTAGAAAGTGGCGTGTCTGTGATAGAAAATGGTCAGCACCTGTCAACCTTTCTGAGCTTCTTTCAGTCTACACTACTCTCTGCTCTGTCTGCGATGAGGTTTGTTCAACACAATTCAAACATCACTCACATGGTTACTGTGACACTAATTGGCATTTTTTTCTTTTCCACATCAGGTATTCTCCATCTATCTTAGCTTTTAAATCTTCATTTAAGACACATTCTTTTTGTTGGTATTTTCATTAACCTCTTCCTTTTTCAAAGTTTTTATTCATTGGTTGTTCCTCATATGATTTGTTCTGTATGTGTGTGTATGCATCTGTGCATCTTGATTCTTAAAGGCCTTATAAATATTCTAAGGGACCTTATAAATTCTTCTGATTTGTTATTATCATAAGAAAATACAGTGGTACTTTGAGTTACGAGATGCTCCATATAGGAGCATTTCGAGTTATGAGCAGCGGCTCGAGCAAAATTTCTGCTCGAGTTACGAACATTGTTCTGAGTTACGAACAGCTGAGCTTTGGGATCCTACCCGAAAGTGAAAGTGCAATTGTCGTTTTGTTTAAACTGTAAGAAAGTGCTGTATCTACAGTTCATTCCATGCCAGTATGCCTTCCTTCCTCCCTCTCTCCTCAGCCGCTCTCCATTAGCCATGCTCATCTGTCGCCAAGGTAAGATTACAGTACCGTATTTTATACTTTTTTTTTTTTTTACTGTATTTTGTACATTTTCTTTTATTTTTTTGTGTGTGTAATTTGAAGTTTGATGTGTGTGTTTCTTAATTAAAAAAGTGTATTTTTGTCATAATTTAGACAATTTTGGGGACTTGTCAGAGGGCTGGAACGGATTAATCCGATTTCCATTATTTTAAATGGGAAAATTTGTTCAAGGTACGTGTATTTCTAGTTACGAGCACGGCTCTGGAGCGAATTTGTGACTCGAGGTACCACTGTAATAGTAAAAAAGTATGTTAAGATGAAATCAGCATCTTCCATCTGCATGCATACATGAACACATACAAAGGTACATATGGGAACATATGCATAAATCTGTTCCTTTACATTTCATTTCTACACAAAACACCATTCAAAGTGATCATTCTACTATTTATTTTACCTTCTTTAATACACACTAAAGCTTTCCATCTTATGGCTTACCCTCTCAAAGGAGCCATAGAGACCATCACTGCTGAGATGAATGGTGAAATTAAAGCTGACATTGGCTGCGATGTTCTCCAGCATGTCAATACAGTACCCAGAGCAGCAGTGAGTTGTGCCTTCAGCCATTTAAAAAATGCAACCCATTAATATTCTTCACTATCAGTTAAATCCTTCCACTGTACCATACCCACCTACTTTAGAGAAATGGTTGCTGGATGCTTAATGAAAAGCTGAAACCAGCATTTATAAAGTAAAACCGCATCTGCACGACAATGGATTAAGTTACTAACAACTGAAGAAATTAATATTTTTCTCAAATAAATCAAGAAATGTTTTTTTCCCTCAAAAACAGATTATATAGGGAGCTAGTCCAGGTCTGTGACAGAAAGTTAGATGCTGGAGGTAAAATCTAAGCCTGTGACTCTCAATCCTCATTGTGTTGGTGACAAGTGCTTTAGTGCTGCCCCACCACAGGGTCACACACACAGAAAGAGAATGAGACAGCAGCTCTGTTTGAAGAAAAAGGTGACAAAAAACTTACCACTGGTGAAGTTATAACATGGAAAAGAGTTGCTCTTTGCATTAAGGCGTTTGCATATTCCATCAGCAGGCATTTTTTCCACATTGACAAATGGAATTTCCCCTAGCGTAACCACCTGTACGCATAGATAGAAGTATCTAAGATATTTAACAAAAATATTAAGTAAAAGGGTTTATAACAAAGGTTAATCTAACTGAAACTCTGACCCTTCATCATCATAAACAGCCTCACTCAGGAGATTGAAAACTATTTACATTCTTTTCTTTTCGGGAGTAGTTAATATATGAAGCAGAGTATAGACTGCTGCATTCTTAAAAATTCTATCATTCTGATTCGCTGAAACAACAAAATATTTCTATTCTAAATACACCTGCACAGTACACAAACACAATGGTGCTAATTTTTCTTTCGTAAAAATAGCTTTACAGAATTATTTCCAAGGAAAAAAAATCACCATGCACAATAAAAACCCCCAAAAAACCAGTCTTTCAATCTCTTTCTCATACTTGTATTTTACCTTTATCACAAAAGTACTGACCGTGAGATTGCGTTTGATACGTAGACCTTTTGGTTTTACAGTTACACCTCCTGGCCAGGTGATATTCTTTGACATACGTAGAGGCTCCTGATCAGCTCCAACCACCTGTGGAGGCTACACACACATATACTCACTTATAAAGAGGCATGAACACTTATAACCTATTTTAAAATAAATTTCTAAAATTGTAAATGAACATCAGGGTCTGCACAAAATATACACGAGTGAAAAAAACAATTAAGCTGCTTAGATATCAAACAAATAAAATACTTGTGAACTCTGACCATAAGTAAATAATTGTAATTAATTTAGAAGAAAACAGGAAAATACAATAGTAAAAGTAGCAATCCATAAAGTATTTAGAATCGAACAAATAAATATTCAGTTTTGTTGTTCTTACACCTATTTATAACTATGCACTCACATGCTCATATAATCAAAGATGCAGTTAGATGCATGCACACCCAACCATGCATGCAGGCACAAAACACACATGCATACACACTCAAATGTACTGCAATCACGTATATTTGCATACACATATGTACCCACTCACCACCACTATCAACCAACCACCCACCCAAATCCTAAACACACATGCGCAAATTCATACAAATACACAGCCAAATGTGGGTGCATGTGAACACACAAACATCCACTCTCTCTAATACATACATTAAATGAAGCCCTCTTCCACTCCCAAGCTCCCCTTTTAGAGAATTATGTCATATGCTGAATAATAACAGTAATGCAACTGAACAGCTTATTAACCAATTACACCATTAACATGAGAGCAGTGATCTGTTACACCTGTCATGCAATTAACCTTGAACTCCCTTTAAAAAAAAACATTCAGATGGCCATTCTACTAAATCTGAGTTTTGAAAAAAAAAAACATGAAAATAAAATTAATGAGAATGTCCTCAAAGAACATAACAAAGTGAACATTAGAAACTAAAGTCAGGTATGTCAGGCAAAAGAGAAATTAAAAACGCTTCTAATACAACGCAGTCACAACTCACTGTTTCACCAACATCTGTCCAAAACAAATGTTGGGCGAGAGGTGGGGGTGGCAATGTAAAAAGTGTACATGATCTATAATGAGGGGATAACTCTGGAGAAAATCTGTTCTCACAAAAAGTGCAGTGAGAGGGGAGATAACAGGTGGGAAGAAAATGAGTTGCAACTGTATTTGGTTAAAGAACTGAATTAAAAACTATGTCTAAAAATTCCCTCAATTCTAAGTTTACTCTCTTTCCAAAAGAAACTTTTTTTATCTTATTTATCTGAAGCTGTTAACACAACATTATGGGATGAAGTTCCTTAAAAAGTTGTCTACCTATAGTGGTACACCCCTTGGTTTTGATATGTGTAAGGTTTGAGTGAGCTGTTCTGCTTCAAGATATACTTGATATACTTCAAGGTTTCTTCTTTGGCTGTAACAGGTGACAGGACCAGAGGAGTTAGAGGGTTACACCACCTCTTTAACCATCAAAAAGTTGTTACTCTGACTTAGTACACATGTGCCAGGTCTGCAAAGCTCTCCACAGGTCAGGTGAACAACTGCCCTCTAACTGCTAAAAGAGCAAAAGCACGGTCAATACAACAGTTTTTTATGGCTATTGTGTGGTTCACTAGCCTCTGCTCTTTGCTGGAAAACTGGCATATTTGCCAAGTTACACTTTTGTTCTTCACTTTGGTCATCTACCCACTGAACTTGTCTTGCTGAGAGACTTTTTGTTGGTGTCACCGGTGTTACAGTCTTTATGCTACAGCATATTTGACTGAATTCATGTGACAACGGAATTCTTTCCATGTGTGCTTTTGCAACTGAGTTAGTCATGTATTTTTCTTGTGGCTTTCTCTATGGCACAGCAGGCCACTTTTTGACTATCAAAAATAGGTTGGTGCCCTCCGCCTGATCTTTATTTTCCTACGGTCATGTCATCTAGTAGAGTGAAAGAAGAAAAAAATTTATGAGAGTAAATTCTCTTTCTTCCAGACTTACTGGATGACATGAAGTCAAGGCCCGCCAACCTCCCCGCTGATAGGGTCTTCTTCAAAAAAACTGCTGGACTGGCCTTGCTTTTGCCCTTTTAGAGCGCAGTTTCTCATCTGACCTGTGGAGTACTCTGCACCGCCTGGCACATGCGTACTCACGGCCAGAGTGACAATTCATCAGTTAAAGAGCTGGTGTAGCCCTTTAACTCCTATAGTCATGTCTGGTAAGTCTCAAAGAATGAGAACTTACTCTCAAAATTGTATATTTTTGTGGTTGACTCTCAGTACAATTTTTCCCACCTTACAACCCAAAATAAAACAAAAATAAGAAATAAAACCTGCTTTTTTTGCATCCATTTTCTTTAGATTCACATTAGCAATGCAGTTTGACCAAGTGACCATGCTTAAGGAAACTTATGACTGCCTTATTTGTCTGTGATGCAGAACTTTTGTAAAGCATTTACAGTAACACAGACCCAAAACTAAGCTTCATCTCTGACCTTTTCTGCTCTGAGGTGTCAAAGTACAATAGAGTGGTGCTTGATGCTTTAAAGCTTGTTCACTTTTTCTATATGATGTAAGCTAAAGTACAAATCAGAAAGATGTAAAACAAGTTCCAGCAAGTGTTTATACAAACTTTAGCTTAGATCTGATCTGCTTAGCAAGGATTAAAATCTGTTTATTAAAATTCTTTTCCATTCCTTGTGAAATTTTATGTAGCTCTGACTGCACATTAAATTGCAATCCTGTTGACCTGAAATAGAGGAAATATGAATGCTGAAAAAAACAACTTACTAACAAAATCCAAATACCCTCTTCTCTGCTACTTTAGGGTCACCCTGGAACTGTGGTCAGCCTCACTTGGCCTCACAGCATCCCTCACATGCAAACACCGTGACATGCTGAGAATCATATGCCATCCTGACCTTCACACTGCTAACCTGAATGCCACCATACAGTCCTACAGCAACCTGGCGCCTGCTTGTGTTCATGTTCATAATTTCATACATGGCATCCAAACGGTCCCCCAGTTCTGTAAAGCTGAGCTGCCCTGTCTGTCCTGACAGTTTGGTACTCTTCAATGCCCTGAGACAGCATAAAGACAAAAATGACACATGAAATTGTCTGAAGTTAGATATTTTGCAGCCCTCAGTAAATATTACAGAGATGGTAAGTTAGCTCAGGCTGATGGGTAAGTATAGTTCAGGGATTATATATGAAGCACATTTACCTAGTCTGATGCTGTTACCTAACCTGGGGTTGAAAAATGACTACCTGCATATAATGGTTAAAATCGTGCATTCATGGACTCATTCATGGATTCATATCCAAATAATTTTACCAGCCAATAATTTAATGTGTTTGTGTGGGTGTGAGAGATACTGTACAAGAATGTGTGTGAATATGTGTATATATATTTTATTTTTTTAATATCTCAATACCCCTTAGAGGGTGCATGGTAGATTAAGAATCACACCCTTTTTGGAAAATCCCAACATGCCAATCAGTTAGTTAACTTGACCTAGTTGGTGGCTCATAAATCAGGAGTTAGTTAACCTGTCAGGTTTACTTAACTAGCGAGTACTTGTCAATGGTACTTTTTCCGACTTAATCACAACGTGCACCGGCTCACCCCAAAGCTGTGTTTTATCCCCGCTTCTGTTTATTCTGTATACCAACAGCTGTCACAGTAACCATGAGGGTCAATACCTTGTCAAATTCTCTGATGACACGGCACTGCTCTCTCTCCTTAGCGGGCCAGCAGATACCCACGGTGTAGCTTTGGAAGAATTTATTGCCTGGTGCGATTTCAATTTCTTAGAACTTAATGTAAGACCAAATAGATGGTTTTTGATTTCCGTCGGAATTCTCCACCAAGTCCTGTAAGTGTCATCCACGACAAGGAGGTGGAAATTGTTCCTGTTTTTAAATACCTGGGCACCATCTTCGACAGGCAACTTTGCTGGGATGTCAATACCCAAGATGTCGTGAAGAAGGCTCAGCAGCGCCTCTTCCTTCTCCGGAAGCTGAAGTCTTTTTCTGTCTCCCACCAATTTCTTTTGCATTTTTATAGATCGCACATAGAGAGATTGCTGTCCTTCTCGTTTAACTGTTTCTACAACAGCTTATCGGTGAAGGACAAGAGAGTTTCTATATAACAGGCAGACATTTCTGAAAGTGTCTGCAATCCTTCGTGATGACATGCATGTCCTGTCGAGAGAGTTTGTCCAGCTCCCATCGGGCTGCCGATTTTGTATACCTGCATGCAGGATTACAGACTGCGGCTGTCATTCGTTGTTTCGGCCGTGTGTCTTTTGAATGGTGCTGTGCGAATGAATGGAACATGAACGTGGAAGTCTGTTTGGTGCATACAAATGTGTGTGTGTGTGTGTGTGGTGTGTGTTGTATGGTGTGTGTTGTGTGTATGTGTTTGTTTTGTGTGTGTGCTGTGTGTTTTGTGTGTGTGCTGTGTGTTTGTGATTTGTGCGTGTGTTTTTGTGTGTTCATGTGTTTTGTGTGTGTGTGTTTTGTAAGTGTGTATTTTGTGTGTGGGTGTGTTTTTTTATTTTTTTATTTTATCGAGCTGCCACCAAATTGCCCTCTGGGACAAATAAAGTATTATCTTATCTTATATATAGTTGCCTACCCAAGTTAAGCAATTTTACCCATTGGTTAACTGCCAATGGTCAAAATTAGACCCCAAAATATCTTTGAATTCCCACCAGATTTTCTGGAATGAAATTATACATAAAAGATCACCAACAAATATATTAATTCATAAATACCCAAAATGAGTCTACACAAGGCCACCGTCATACATCTGGTATCCTAAGTTCAAATGTGACAGCCAAGGACAAGACCCAGCCATGTTAATTTTGCACTGGCTTGCATTCTTATTCTCAAAAAGCCAGGTTTTGCTTTGCCAACAGCCACATGATTTGCCTTGTTGTACATCATGGTATTTTAGGGGGTTTTTTGGGGGGTGGGGGTGGGGGTGGGGGGAGGATTTTGCACATCATCACTGACCAGTTCGAACATGGAAACAAGCACTCCAGAACTGAACCAAAATTGTCTCCCATTGTGGTTTGGCTCTAAAGTTCTGAGCATTTTAAGACTGAAGATTACACTACTTAAAACCTTTGAAAAAAGTCTTTGTTAATTATTTCCGCAAGTTCTGGTCATGATTTCTGTTCAGTTTATTTACTAAATAGACGCTACTGTCTACATCCTTCCTTAACCAATTCGTAAGATTAAAATCTCACCTTAAGGGCACCCCATAGTGTGGTGGTTAAAACACTTGCCAGTCACCCTAAGAGGTCCTGGGTTCACTTAAAGTCATCCCTGCCATAAGAACTAAAAGGTCCTGGGTTCACATCTCATTTTGGGACACTCTATATGTGACACCTGTTCATAGAGCTGGTCATCAGGTTTTTTTTCTCTGGGTACTTTAGTTTGTGCAAAATAACTTTCCACCTCACCTCAACCGACTTTGTCCCTGTGTTTATGGACTTACGCTAGAATATCTTCCCCATTTTTCCAGTGGTCCAAATCAGAGCATTTGGAGGGTGGTAGTGAGTTCAGTGCAGAGGGAGACACGCGATTAAAGGCATCAAAGACGATGTCCACTGCATCACTGATGTGCTTCTCCTCATCTGTACCATTTACCAGATGCAAACCTAGCACACCTGCATGGAAAAATATCAAGAAGATTAAAAAAGACATCCAAAAACATTTTAAAAAGCACTCTTCACACCCCTTTCTTCCACTGAAAATGTTCACTTTTATGCAACTACTTGCATGCACGTCCTTCTCTCTCATGCACACACAAAATTACACAATACACTTTTAAAATGTTATATTAGCATAAACAAGAGGAGAAAAAAATTTGAAGGAAAATTTCCAACAAACTCAGCTGTGATAAACAAGAAGTGTCACAATGATGGAATTTACCGATAGGTGTAGTAGCAGCACTAAAAGCCCTTTCTGAAACAATCCAGGCAAAGTCTTCAGCCATTAAGCCACAGGATTCAGCATCAGAAAACAACACCTCAGCATCATCTGTGCTGCAGTACAAACACCATTAGTGATCAAGGAGCAAAAACTACAAAGTTGTACTTAGTGACAACCTGCTTTGCACACAACATGATGAACTGGTGAAAGGCACAGAACCTATTTTAAAGATACAAGCCTAAAATATCCCCATTCCCAGAAAGAACAAAACTATTATGTCATGAATATTCATGGGTACACCTAATGAATAAATGGGCCCAGTTCTCCCTTTGACTGTAGCTGTCGCAATTTAAGCATAGTAATAAACATTTGCATTGTCAGGAATTGTCTATTCTTTTTTTATGCATGGTAACCTTTGTAGGCCAATATCTTGAAAATGGAAGAGGACTTTTCACTTCGATTTTGCATAAAAGAGCATCCTGTACTGCTCTCAGCCCAGATACTTGAAGAATAAAAATAAAATTCAATCTGGTAGCTCAAAATTAAGGAATGGCTGCTGTCATCACCAGTCAAGTAACTTCTGTAGAATGCAGTGGAGTCATTAAATTCCAATCCAAAGCAAATACTGGAGCAGCTAGCACTGAAATTACCTCTTCCAACATAGCCCTGTAATCATTGTAACCCTTATTGTAATCAGTGTTGCACTTTAGTGTTGGCATATGAATATACACAGCTTGATCCCGTAAAGGGTGAGGGCTAGGTGCTTACTTCACCATCCTCATAAATAAAGAATTGTCACTGTCATTGCCTTATTACTGACAGCAGACACTCACGCGGAAGTCAGCAGAATGACTCGAGCCTCAAGATTGTGTATCTGCACCAGGTCTTCTGTGTAGTTAGTTTGTCCTGGCATATACTTTATGGTTCGGTCAATCTATGTATGTAACAAAAAAAGAAGTTTTAAGGTTTAGTGGTTAAAAAAGGATAAGATAACATAAAAAAAAACTATAATAGTAAATTTATCCCCCAAAACACACAAAGCACAAAAGGTGTTCTTGCCTGATATTCCTAATTTATTTAATTTTTAGTTATATAAAAAGTAAAAAAAAAAATGTTCTGCGCAATCATAAAAATATCCCAACATGAAACCATACTTAAAATGTAACGCATTGTGATTTAGCACATCACCATTAGCAACATCAGTTTTGAGTGATTACTGCTTTTACAAAAACAGTCAAATGATGCTTCATTTTCGTCACCACAATATTGCTTATGGAGATCTTCAAATTCTTCTTATAAGAAAACTAGAAATAACAAGATTTTCTTGCATTTTTTTCCTTTAACATAAAATAGCTAGATTTTAAGGTAGGTAACTCTGTAGAAAATTACTTCAAAGTCCAGAGAGAAGAGTACATAAGTTCTTTCTCTTATAGATTGAATATTATTACATAATGAAAAATTCAAACTCATCACAATCCCCCTCCCCCTGCTACCTTTCCCCACTCCCAGGAAACCTACTGCAAACAGTGTTGCACTTGACTTAAGCGTTGGCATATGAACATACACAACACCATCATAAATGACACTGATATTTACCAATAACTGCAGGTTAAGCACAGCCGCTTCTTTATATGTGACACCTGTTTGCAGGGCTGGCCACTGAGGGTTTTCTATGGGTACTCCCAGTTCCTCCCCCTTCCCTCATAATGCAAAATCACTTTGTTGCCAAACTGACAACCAACCAAGAGCACAGTAGTTCTGATCCACAATTCTATTACTATCTGAGGCATTTACGACCAAGTTGAACTCTCACTTTAATCTCCTTGGGTTCTGCCAGTGTCTGGAAACGGCTCAGAATTGCCCTTCCTTCTTCATCTGCACTGTAGACAAATATCACGCGGTACCAACCCAGTTGTTCCAGCATGGCCACCCAAACATCTGCCTGATGGGAGTATGGTGGTACCGTCCTCAGAAACATTTTGTGCACATTCTGTTGACATCCACCAAACAAAATTTCAGCAGTGGTCCTAAAGATTTTTGTAAACAATGTCACGATGTTGGTACTACAAATAAGACATATGGCAGTGTTTTTGGCATATATATATATATATATTTGTATAACTATCTACAAGATGTACACTACCAATTAATGCAGATATATATATATAGCATTCTGCAGAAGTTTGGTAATATATCTCCAGTAAAAAAATCAAAGAAATTAAGCTATCACATATAAAAGTAAAACTTTGTTAAATGTCCTGTGCGCACACATGCATGCACACACACACACACACATATTATTAAAGCTGTCTACCTACTAGGCATCCTCCTGATGTATGCAGATAATACTGCTTTTACTGCTAATTTACCTGATGATTTCTTTACATAAATTAATTTTCTAGAAGCATTTTGTAACAAATTGAGTCTCATTTCAAATTTTTAAAAAACTTTCCTTAATAGAAACTCTTAATATTTATATTAAAGATACAAGCTATATAACTTTATGGCTTAGAGATTTTGGGAGTGACACTGCATGAAGAAGTGAAGAAAGTGTATATAAAGCTTTGTAGACTAAATCTGAATCCTGGAAGAGATGTAAAGAAAGACATAGCTCTTGGTAAATGAGACACTTTTCCATTTTTAATGATTCAGTTATTCATGCTATCAAGCGTTGATCCATAAAATGCTAGGAATTTTCAGATGCTCAGTTAAAATTGTCAGGGTTTTGTAAGACACCTCCCCTCCACTCACGAACAGAAAAGCATATTAACATCTTCACATAATTGAGATATAATGATAACTCCAGACCACACCACCAACAGCACAACTGATTAAATAAAAGTAATAAATGCATGTAGTTCAGAAAAAAAATCACTCACTATGTCAGAAAATGCACTATCACGTGCTGAGATCCCAATGACTGGGATGTTGTAGTAGCCACAAGTATAGGAAACTGAAATTGGTGCTTGAAAGCTTGAGTTGGGATGAGACACCACCACAGTAAAAACTTGTTCTGCCAGTAATTTATCACATACATCCAGGGCTGAGCGAATAGGGTTCCCATCCATCAAAATCGATGTTGAATTAAACTGAAGATTGTTCTGCAATTGAGGCCGTTGATTCAATGCTTCAACGGCAAGTTTGAACTGGTGCTGATAGCGCTCAGAACTGAGTGAGGCACCAATTGTCACAACCTTTGGTTCAGCTGAAACTGACACCAGCAGCAACAGAGCCATTGCAAGCATACTCTCCAAAATATCTGTATATGTTTTGACAGCTGTGTGTTCTGTTCCCATCGTGAGCCAATGCTTCACCATACTGGCCACTTCTTCAAGCCCTAATGCAATGATGAAGAGGATGAGCTTAAAGGTAACTATGCATTGGTTGGTGTCTTCCTGTTGTCATCCCATACATTCAGAATTTAAACCTGTAACAAAATGACTATATGGATACATGTAAACATTTTCACAAGTACACATATATTACAGGCATGAACATGTGGATGTGCACACATACACATTCACACGAACAAACGCACACAAAAGCACAAACACATGTGAACACCAAAACATTTTGATGAATAAAAATGGCTCTTTAATATTATTTATGTATGGCAACAACAGCAACTACAACACCCATAGTTAAACGCCATCACATTATTTTCTTTCTTAAACAATAGGTGGTCTGGATGGCAGAAATGCACACGTTCTCTACTGTCAATTTTTAGACTGTTTGTGGTAACTGGTTTATCACTACATATTCATAAAATGAGGCTGTCACAACGGCCTACACAGCTGTTTACGCAACAAATTATTTAACTCAACCAAGTGTTTCTTTTCGATCAATAATCGGTAACTTCTGGTCACTATATATAATGTGTAATACAGCAGGTTCTTCTGTTCTGTATCAAAATGTGTACTTGTCGAAAATTTTACTGATCCTGAAAGCAACAGGTTAACCTCCACTGGCTCTTTAATTCGGAGCAATCGCGATGGGCATCATCATTTTCCAAACTGCAGCCAGTTTTATTTAGTCTTAATTCTGCAAGCTTCTACTTGTGAATCCCCCAGTGCATAATTATCCATCACATCCAAATAAGTATTCAGTTAATTCATCGAATAAAACTCCTTTTCGACTTATTCTGTTCAGTTCGATCCTTTTTTTTTTTTTAAGGGCGCCCCGTAAAGCGTCGGTGATGATGTCGACACTGTAATTTCTCTTCGACACCATGTGTACCTTATTAAAGATGTTAATCAACGTTCCAACAATACTAAATCCTATGTACAACATGTCCAACTCACCTCTCGCAGACTCAGCAGCAACATGGCAGCAGCGACTGTAGTTGCAGGCGCCTGTGGGCCGTGAGCTTCGTCTGCGCCAAGTGACGCAGCGCGTGTTGCGCGTGCCGATCGATAGACGTCAACTAATTGTCTCGGGGCTCTGCTGGGGATAGAGCCTACGCATCAGGATTTAGTTTCGCTTGCAGGTGTGAATTTGCGAGTGCAATAAACGTCCAGATTATAGAAAATTTTCTGTTTGGGTTTCCTTTGAGAACAGCATATTCTTCTTGGTTCCGATGTTTACGTTAGTGACGTGATTCTTCTCAAACTGGACCCGGCAAAGGGGGTTATTGACGATCTAGTTTGGCGCAACGGTTGACCAATACAGTGAGGGTTGGCTGTTCTGAGTTCAGCTCTCGTCTCGGGCACTCTTTTTGTCTCTCTCTCTCTACATGTGGCCATCTGTTTACAGGGCTGGTGCCTTGCCCTGATTATAGCCTTATATAGTTGCTGACGGCGTAAAACACCAATAACCCCTACCCCCCCCCCCCACACACAAAATCTTACAAACACTTTTATAGATATATATATATATTTGCCGTGGCAAAATACTGCCTATCTGGAGCCATTCCACTAAACGGAGCTTCCATTATATATAAAATGGCAGCATTATAGCCACTTCAGATGTGACTGTCTCCGACTGTATGGAAAGATCGTACATCCCAGATGCTATTCCTTAGCTTTCGATCCCTATACACTTTGTGCGGCTAGAATTTCTGTATATTCAGGTTCGCTAGAAAACAAGTTTTTTTTTTTTTACATGGTGCAAGATTTTAAGAGAAGCCTTGTAACAACAGAAGTGACGCATTATGTAAGAGTTCCAGAACAAAGGAGCTGCAAGATGAGGGCGGCAAAAAATGTTAAATGTCCAGACATGCATCGTCGGGCTTTTGTACACATAGTGTGGGGGAAAATCCCTCGGTTATGAGCTGGGAGTGGAGGTGAAAGTATGGAATAACCGGTCCACCCCCTGGTTTTATCATGATACGGCCTTTCCTGTATTTATCAATCCTATCCCTAAAATTCACACGAGAAAATGATAAGCTGGAGGTACAAGTTCAGAAACCTCCAGTGAGCAGACAAATTCATACACAAACATTCTCTCTCCTCAGAATAAAACACTTTGGTCAACACAAACAAGAAAACAACAGTTCTTTCCATTTTATTTATCAAACCTCTTCTCAAAATATCTTTTCTAGACAAAAAACTTGTCGTTCTGACTGCAAATAAAATGATATTTCATCCAGTCCCAGTGACCAACATCTCTTTACATCAAATCAATCAAGCAAACAGGCACAAAAAAACACAAAACTGATGTCAACAGCTGACACAAAAGCAATTGATATTGTTGCTGTTTCTAGCACACAAATCAATGGCCTCTTCACTTATCTTCAGTCACTTCATCGGTTAACTGCAACAAGGGAAATGAATTCCATGCTCCAGCAGCAGCAGATCCGCTACTGAACAGTAACTTGCACACTTTCACTCAGTTTCATGGCTCTATTCACAAAAAGATTTGTGTCATTGTTCCATAAAAAGGTCTGTATTTTGACATACCATGACACCTTCCTAGACTTTTTATCAACCTCAAAATATTCCTACAGGCATGCTGTCACATTCATCCGTTTCTGGGAAAATGGGGTAAAGTTTTGTAAAGATTCTTTTACAAAATTCATGAGACAATCGTGAGGACCGCCTTCTGTTTTTTCTTCTTCCTCTCTTTAAATTTTGATGTTGCATCAGCAAATACTTTCACACCCTTTTTCTCCTCTAGTTTCAGCTTTAACATCTGAAGGCCCATCAAGTTGAAACCTACTGTATCCTGAAAGAAAAACACAACAACACATAATATTTGTAACATAAATAAATCAGTTTTTTACAAATGCAAAACTTCCTAGTGCAAACAATATCAAAGATGGTTGAGTATTGCAATCTATAAAAACAATGTAAAGTGACACAACTCTGTAGGGTCATTAATGTACTCTTTTTCTGGTTGCTACCACTTTTGGAAATGTCTAGTAATAATTTTGATTCCCTCTATTGATGTCTATAAAGAATTATTTTGTAAATCTGCCTTATCTCCCTGTTTTGGGGTCTTCTTGATATACAATAAACTTTAAAGATACCACAGACTGGGGATGACTGTACTACAAGAAACTTCCCCTACTTTGAGTTGATCTGCACATTTTTTAGCAAGGGGTCGTAGTCTGTCTATAGTGGGCAGCAATACTTGTGTTGAGGTCACCTGACCATGGTGGATCCTGCAAACCCAAGAAAAACCTCAGTATAAGAAATAAATTTTAAGATGTATAGCGAGGATTTACACTTTCTTGAAAAGTAATGGTGGAAATTTTACACAAAGAATTCATGTTCTGTCCTTGACATGAACGCTATCTTTCTGCTCACAAAACTCAGGCCATATTTTAGCTTTTGACAGGCATGTAAATGTTTTCTTTAGTGCAGTGGCCTTGCTAAAACATAAGCCACAGACAACAGATATGAGCTATGTTGTAATTTTCACATACACACTGTCACAAAACAACAACTGTTCTTCACAGAGTCTACAGCTGCCTTATACACATGTAACAGTTGAGGTAAACTGAAAATTTCAAACATTTACCTGAGAAGAAATAGAAGACAGCGACAAGTGAGTTCTGTCTCCCAGCCATTGGATAGGAAGGTTTCAAGGATAGAAAGCAGATCAGTTGAAACAGCAAAGGGTAACACCAACAAAGACTCCTCCAGTTCACTGTTGTTGAAATAAAAAAATAAAAAATAAAAATAAACTAGAATAACTAGAATCTTGGAAAAAAGGATCACGTGCTATCTTAATAATAGTGAATGAAAATGGTGCACTGTTTATGGTGTGAAAATATTAGCATTTAAGCAAAAATCATTTAACAAAAAGAAAAAAAATTGCTATTTAAAGTGACAATACCTGGATTTGATCTTTCTGATAATCTGCAGAACAAGGTGCGAAGGAGAAGTGGCGTGATATGCAACCAACAGCGGATGAGGAGTTGGTGCTGGAAGCTACACAGATGCAGGCATCAGTAATGAACACACACCAAAACAAGCCCTAAATTTATGTAAGTTTTCTCGATGAATGCATTTTATATCAGTCAGAAGAACTGTTTCTATCCATAATCACAACATATGTGTTGATGACAATGACAACAGCATAAGTGATTTAACGGACATAAATATTTTGTGTTTAATGGTCTGTAAAGTTTGTACTGTAAACAACTGTGTAAGCCTGCATGTACTCACCTGCTTTCCAGCAGCCTTGCACTGTGCATTGTGCTGAGCTAACTTCTGCGTCTCTTCCTTGTAAACTTCAACTGCTTCAATAAGTTTTTCAGCCTGATAAAAAAATATATTAAGAGACTTAAATTTTCAAACAAGGTGTACAAGAAACAAATCAAAAAAGAAAATTTGTTTTACCTCTTAAAATTAGCAATCCTGTATATCTAAACTGATCAAAAGCAAACAAGTAACAACAAAAAGAAATGATAGAAAAAAACTGCATAACATAAGGGTTAGTTCACAAATAGGGAAAAGGTTCAATAATGAGTAATGTTGCTGAAATCATTGATTAAATGGTTGAATCTAACACAACTCTTGAAAAAATCATGGTTCTAGATAAAAACTAACCTTGAGCGACTTAAACTGGGAAAAATACAGAAGCAGGAGTTTCAGAAAACCATTGTATATGACTTACAGCTTTCACAGTCTCCAAGTTCTTTTTCCCTGGATGGGCTACTTCATTATTTGTCTCTCCTGGCACCTGCACATAAAAAATAATTATTGCAATAGTTTCATTAATCAATAAACAAAAACCAAATAAAAACTGCTTTTCAAACTATTACACATCTTTCAACCAAACTATTCTGAAATTTTAAGTCACGAAGAATGACTAAAATAATGCAGCTTTATAAATGCACTTCAGTAAATCTCTAAGAAATTATATCAGCGTTAAAATAAAAAGAAGAAAAAGAAAAAAAAGGAACACAAAAGAGAAGACAGAAGGCAGATTGTCAAATTATTTTTTTCATTGCATCAAGTGAGCAGCACTTACCACAGGCTCTCCATCTTGTGCAGCTGATTCTTCGTATTCCTTCTCACGTTCCTGAAGACACACAATCAATGGCACTAACAATCTTGTAACTGCACAGGAGTACCATGTTTCTTCATATGCACATTTCTTGTCATGTGTAAATAGGCGGCTATATTTAGTTTTCCAAAACACTATGTACCTTAGCCAAGAATGTAAACATATTTTTAGCAGCTCAGATACAGTCTCTGGAAAATGGATTATCAGCAGGAAAGTAACTGATCTTTATCCTCACCATTTCTCGCTCCTCCTCCAAAACAAGAAGTTCTTCAGTTTTTTCCCAGAGTCGCAGAGAATGGTCGTGACTTGAAGTGACGACAGATTTGCCATTGGGACTGACTGCAAGTGCCCATACCTCTCCATGATGGCCCTGTCCATACAAAAGTTAACTTAAGAAATAGGACAACAAATTTGCCTAAACCAAGTCTTGCTCTTCCATAAATTGCAAAAATATTTTGGGAAGACACAGTGAAAGATAAATGCAGTCCTACATATTCACAATCTCTTCATAATCACACGTACATGCATGCACACACACAATACACAACTAAAGAAATAACACAAAATCATGCTACCAATTTCTTACATGCAGAGTGGTAATGTTTTCAAAGTTGTCTGCATCCCATTGTTTCACTTTGTGATCTTTGCCGGCTGTGTAGAACATATGAGTACGTGGTACAAACTGGATACACAAGATGCTGCCAAACAAAGACAGAATTCTTAATTCACCAACACTACCACAGATAAGGCAAACATACATCTCTTACAACATCTTCTAACAACAGCAACAGCATAAAAGTAACACAGTTAGCACCACCAGGTATTTAATATAAGTTTACTCACATAAATACCACACAGACATTAAAATATAATATGAATGTAGCTCAGTTTCTTATGTTAGCAGGCAAAGAAACAGGTATCAAGCCACTGACCTATCATCATGAGCAAAGAGTGAACGGTGGCAATCGCCAAAGTCCAGCCCCCAGATCTTCACATTGCGGTCAGCAGAACCCGTAACAATGAGTGTAGAGTCTGATGAAATATCCATACACAGGACTGGCAGTTTGTGGCCATATAGAGACAAAAAGAACTGTTCCAACAGAAATAACAAAACTGCTAAGATAAAATCTAAAAATAAATTTAAAACTAAACTATAAACTATATGCATATTCGAGCATATACAATGAGCACAGAAATTGATTCACAAACAAATGCTTCTACATCTATTGACACGACAAATTATAAAAATGCAACCCTCAACAAACTAACAAATGCCTGTGCTTGCTCCCCCAAAACTATGCATTAACTAAAAAATCATTCTCAAGATGTTTCAGTTAAAATTCCATCCAATATCGGGACACAGATCAACAGCCACGTCAATATTTGAATCACGTTCTTTTTTTTCTTAATGATCATTACAATAGAATTGCTTCCTGACAAAGGGGACGATGACAAGGTATTAAAAAAAAAAATATTGAAATTCATTTCTAACCTTTAATGTATCAACGAAAAAGACCTTGACTGTATTGTCAAGCAGAGCTACAGCAAGCAGTCGGTGGTCAGGGCTGAAACACAGAACTTTCATAAAAACATCCTTCTTGCATAGTTTTAATTGTGATGTCTATGTAGCCCCTTGTTTGGGATTCTGACATGCCCTTCCATCTGAAATGTCAAGACTGCCACTATGTAGGTGTACAGAATGTATTCACATGATTACACATTTGTAACAATACATAATAAAATGCACATGATCCATTCTACAACAGCACAAAACAACCTAAACTGGAATAGATTCTTGAACTGATAGAAGTTTTTGATGAAGCCTGCAGTATGAGTGTTGAACTACATATTAACCGTCTTGGAATTCATGTAAAAATTGTTAACTCGAGTGGTATTCGGACTTAACACTGCAAGGTAAAGGTCATCCCCCAACCTTTTCAGGTGAGGTGTAAGACCACACCTTTCTCTGAGCCAAGTTTTTTGTGAAGGTGGTGCCCATCTCTCCCTTGCTGTCTTACCTTTCTCAACTATCTATGGAGTCAGGTACCCATTCCCAACAGGTGGTTCAACTGAGAGAAGTTCACCAGCAAGTGAGTTTGGACACAAGAGCTTGGCTATCTGCTTCCCCAAAGCATGTTCCCAAGTGAACTTGGATCAGATCATGTTACCCTGAGTGGTGCTTAGGTTTACCTGGGTTTTTTTTACGTCAAAGTCCGAGCCAGAATAGTGCCCAGGTTTAATGCAAAGGAGGTAAACAGGATTATACTTTAAAACCAGAAGAAGATGACGAAGAACAAGAAGAAAATGATGAAGAAGATGACTGATGGATGATGAGGATCATGATATTTGTCTTCAAAAGAAATATATTAAGCACAGACTACCAACTGCTGCCACCTGTTATACCCAGTCAAGTCTTACAGCAGAACATATGCTGCACCACTAAGATGCAAAACATGGCCAAGTTATTTACACTGTAGAAAAATTTAATTTGGAAACGTAATTTTAAAAAAATTACATTATCTTTCTTCAAGACTGAGCAGATGATATGACTATAGAATAAAAAAACCCTATTATACGTGGTCATGCCATTTGGTAAAGTCAAAGAAGAAACAAGTATGTCCTCATCCTCACCTGTACTTGATGCACAGAACATCATCATCCATTTGCAAAGTGCGAGTGTGTACGAGAGACAGCTGTTTCCTATAGACAAGAAAAGTTATCTCTGGTGTAAGGAAATAGAATCCACACATAAAATATATATCTAGACATTGTAACTAATTGAAAATAAGAAGACCTAAAAAGTAAGCAAGATTCTATATTTGCAAAATATTTATGTGCTTATAAATATGTGCTAATACAGACACACATGCACACATAAAGCAAAGAAAATAGAAACCCAGAAACTCATTGTTCTATTATCAATCCTCAAGATTTAAGTGAAAAATACCAGATATTCCTACATTTTCTCTGCATCTCCACTATGTCTACAGTTACAAATCATGCAAATCTGGAAGGACAAAATTCAATTATTTTATTATGTTTGTAATCTTACTCTTCTATTTCAAGCCATTACAACAAACACAGTTACAGGCAGCTACTTTAGACTACTTGCTGCGATAATCCAGACTGAATGCATGTTCAGAGCAGCTCAACTATCCTGAAGATGGGCTAGATTTCAAAGTGCCATACACATTTATCGACCAGGCTTCTGACATCGAAAATATATTTACCTTCCAGAACCATTTTCGGAAAAAGACACTAGCTCAAAGTTCCAAAACTTGACTGCGTGGTCTGCACTGCCTGTGACCAAACCTCTCTGGGAAAAAAAATCCGTTAAAAATGATAAACATTATTCACTCATAATAGTGTTCTCTCTCTCTCCCCCCCACTCACTCTGATCTCTGTCATCATATCTGAGGCATTTACAACCAAGTATGAGCAATAGAAACCAACAGCAAGTTTCAACATGAAACAAAGGTACAACATTTTAAAGAAAATCTATTCTACACATTTCTTGATTACAAAGAAACATGCCAAATGAAGAATAATAGTCAAAGTAAGTTAAATTTGTTTGGCTCATAAAGGAATTCTGTTCAATTCTCTCTCTTGTGCACATAAATGTAAACAAAATCTCGTACAATGCCAAAAATTACAGCTTGTTTAGCACATATTTTTACCATACAAAACTTACCTTATCAGGTGCTAAATTCAAAGACCAGATGGCGCCACTATGTGCATCAATATTCTCTATCAAAGTACCTTCATCCACATCAAAAACCTGAAGTTTTCCGCTCTGTTTTAAGATACAGTTTCAAACAATGTCAGTTGTATATGTTTATTTTTGGCAATTTTTCTATTTCCAATTCTGTTTTCTTACAAATACTAAGCATACTGCACTTTCATGTCAATTTCGTCCTTAGTTGCAACAAAGCACAATTCTTCTTCATTTATTCCAACTCGTTACTCCAAACTAACTGGTACATAGTAGCTCTTAATTCTGAGAATTTTTATATATGACCTAAACTAGGTTTTTCCTAATCCAGGTTTCACTCTTATGAACAAATCATCATTACCTCATAAATAAATGGTATTTATATAAATTATAATGTCACAGTTAAAAAACTACCTTAGTTCCAATGATGGCATAACGATCTCCAGGAGAAAAGACTGAACATAGAGCATAGTCGCATGCTAGTGTGCGAAAGCAGTGTAAGGTTGACCTGACATCAAAAATTAAAAAAAAGGAAAAATTACCTTCAAATAATAATAATTAAAAAAACTTCTTAAGACCTGAAAAAATGCTAAGAACATAGCTTTGCAATTCGAAAGAATTAAATGATAATGTAAAATAACACTTTAACAAACACAATGCTTATCCAAAAACCTATTTGACATAAAAGACATCAGATGGTTAAATGTGAGGCACAACCAAGAGTTTCTGAAGCAACTATTCCAGTTTCATTGGAAAATTTTTTTAGTGAAACATGTATGTGCACAAACAAGGCATGTGCACACACAGCCACACACACAGGGTTCAGGGTTTACCTAATCCAGAGCTTTGCCTGTTCTCCACTTGCAGATAAAATAGTACCGTTGTCTGAACTAAAAGCTAGAGTCCGCACATCACTTCGATGACCGCTGTTGTGGATGTTTGAAGTTTTCAAAACCTGCAGTGAGCTAACCTCTATCTGCAGGTCTACAACCTCAAGCTTGTTGTTGTTGAGAAGGCCAATCACCTAGGAAAAGAAAATAATAATAACCACACAACTATTATCAACTGCACCCTTTAAGTATTCAATTTTCCCTTCAATATGATGTAGACGTCTCCCCCTATTGACTCCTTACTTGTTGACCTCATTTTGATTATTTCTATATAATCAAATTCAGTTTTTCACAGTTATACATGGTTTTATTGCAATCATTCTTTTAATTTTCAGCAGCTTTTGGCAAACTGGAAAAGGCTTTCAGCAAGGAAGGAGTTCTACATAGATATAAAAATTCGTAATTATTTTGCTGCTTGCTTTTTAGACACATTTTGTTGTCAAGGACAATATGTCTTTCCCAAAGAATTACAACAGATCCAATGATCCAGGAACTAAAGGAAAATCAAAGAAAACCACTCAATTTACACCACCTGCAGGATAATATGATTTTCTATAAAAATTGTCCTAAATCTGACTTCAGTCAAGTGGACACTGCATTAATACATTCTAGATGCCCACTCACCTGTAGCTGCTCAGGAGATGTTAAAGACACATCCATCCATCGCATTTTGGATGACATTTTAAACTTGCTCACATGCCGCACTTGGTCCTGTAATGTTAAAGACGGTTCTAGAAGAGCTTCATCTTTTTGTCTGCAACAGTAAATTTATGTTAAATCTGCACCAGTCCTGTACGAGAGAGACAAAATATTGGGCCATTACTTCCTCAATCTAGAAAAATACCACATACAATTTCTAAATTAAAAAAAGAAATTAAGCATGACTTACTGCTGCAATCTAGCCTTCTTGCGCCGTTTTGCCAACTTCTTTTTCAGTTCTGCATCACTGGCTATCATAAACACTTCACAGTTGTTTCCAGGCCCCTAGAATAAAAATAATGATAATAATAAAAGAATGATCTTGCTGTCAGAAAATTCTGGGATATTCCTCTCCTCTCTGAGAAATTCCTCTTTTTGACAAAATTTAGGCATAGTAAGAATTCTCTTTAATTCATTGTTTTTTTAAAGGTATGGCCACCTAACCTAGGAAAATATACCAAATCATTATCAGAAAGAAAACCTGACTCACATGACAAACAAGGTAGCGATCTGTGGGGTCAGTAGTTAAACACACAACCCGATCCCTCCCTTGTCGCATTACAGATCCCACTGGATGACAATGCAGGATGTTCTGCAAAATCAGACAACATAATATCAAGACAATACAAATTTTATGACAATAACAGTTATCGTTTTATTTCTGGACTTGACAAGATAAAGCCTAGTAGACCTAAAATTTTATTCAAACTAATCTAACATTACTTTTTCACAAGTCACTAATCAAAAACTAGGAGGATCATGTTAAAAAAGCAGAATTATTCTGCACTTGGTTACCACTACTTTTACTTGACTATAAATTACTTTGCATCTATTATCACTAATACCACACATTTCTGTTCCTGCTCAAACTGTTATCCTGTATACTGGTCATATTTGTTGCCAACCAAGGAAATAAATGATGCCTCACATGCTTAACATGAAGCTAAGCATAATGCACAGAAAGAGAACTTTAAAGCCTAACCAGTTCATCCTCTTCATCTTCACTGTCATTGTCTGGTCGGTGACGTTTTGGTTTACTGGATTCCTCCTCATCATCATGCTGTCATTAAAAGCATTAAAGCACATCTTCCATGAATTTTGTTCTCACGCATCTTTTCTTTTGGCATGCTAGGATGCAGCATCAGAGAGTAAGTTTAGTTAATATTAAACTCATAAATTGGATTACATGTCCTAGGTTTCCTTTTATATTATTTTTGACAATAATGAAGCCAATTAATCTATTGCACAGCTTATGATACTGTTGGATTTCATCTGCATTAAATTTATCCTAATATACCGGAAGAACCCAAATGCCAGATACAGTGCCATTCCATGTGAAACATTCATCCCCTGAAAGATAGGCCAGAAGCCCAAGGCCTAAACCTCATAAAGTAATATTTCTCACCTCTCCAGTATAAGTGATATCCCATACACGCAGCTCACTGTCCGCTGACCCAGTGATAAGACGCTGTCCATTGTTTATAAGCACAAAGGCATAGACCTATTGCACAACAAAGTAACATAGAAAAGGTAGGCGAGAGTTAGGGAAGTGAAGACTGAAAATTCTGGTAACGACAACCTCTCCCAGATAAATTTATATGCATCCCTTCACTTCTTTAAAGCCATGGGTGTCTATATATATTTCATAAACAAAAAATCTTGACAGCTGTGTGTATGATGTACACCTACTCAGCGTGCTTGATGCAGCCACTGGTAAGGGCACCCAGAACATTTCATACAATAAATAATAACAATAAAAACCAACACTAATTTTCCCTCCATTTATCTGAACATTCTATAGGCCTTAATAATAGATATAAAATGCATATGTAGATTTAGACTTGTCCTTTATTCATCATCAGTATTGTTGTTTATCCATCCGTCATTCATATGTTATTTGCTTGTTCTACTGTTGTATGTTGCCCATGTCTCATTCTTGTGCTTAAGCGATAAAAGCATGCTCCTTAGGAGTGTGAGTATGCACTATATAAATTTTGCATTTATTATTATATAAACCACACTGAGAATATACAGAAAGCACTTACACATGCTTTATTCAAAATATCTGGTTATCTCTGTGAATAACAAGATTGTGGTTGTTAAATATTCATTTCTTTGAAAGAGAAATTCAGTGAACCTACATAACCGTGAAACTGTTTGTACCTCTGTGCGATGTCCTGTCAATGTACAGAAGCAGTGCTGTGTGTCGAGGTCCCAGAACTTCACAAATGTATCCTTGGAGCTACAACAATTTTTTTTAAAATAGAAAACTTCTAAAGAGTGTAGCTAGAATCTTTCAAGCCTATGATGTTTGTGATATTGTGCATGCTATTATAAAATACCATGCCTTTCATTCTAGTTGTTACAAATATTTGTCCTCTAGCCACTTAACCAATATGTGCTCTTTAGTTAATTGATTTGATTTTGTATGCCATCAAATGCCACACAAGAAATTTATATAAACACATTTATTAACAATGAATGCAAATTCAAACACCTTAACTCGGATGAGAAGGGATGCTTCTTCACAACTAAGAGGTACAACCTAACATCATGAATTTGTTAAGCAGTGCACTACTCCCTTTTCAAATGATAAAACTTTGTGTGAGTTTGCATGCACATTCACAAAGATGTAAAACTCTCTTATTTTCTATGTTTGTATTTGTATTTGAGCATTCAAAAAGCCTCTCTGTCTATATTGTGTGTTCAGCATGGTCTGAACTGGGTCTCACACCAAACAGGCGACATACCTTGTTAAAAGAACATTTCTTTCTATAAGAAATTCAACCTTCGTGACCTCTCCTTTGTGACCTTTCAGGCGAAAAAGTCCTGATTCACTTACTACATCCCAAACAATAACATCTGTATCCTGCAAAAAAAAAAAAAAAAAAAAACAAACAAATACAGTTCATCGTCATACATCATCTATGCTTGTGAACTATTTTTATAAGCCAAGTTACATAAATTAGTACGTGCGTTCGGGTGGTGGTGGTGTGGGATAGGGTAGAGAAAGAAAAGTTTGATGCAATGAGACCCTAAACAATAGAACAGTTAAAAAAAAAAAATGAAAAAAAATGAAACAATGAATAAAGAAAGCCTATACACAATCCTCCTGCAAGACTGATAAGTCTCAGATTATTTTAACTTGATTGTCAAAACCATGTTGTGCTGCTGTTCCATTTCCATCACACTGTAAAGCATTAAGCTTAGCACAAATGTTTCATAAAGCAAATTATATAGTACCTTAGCCCCGGACACCAATCGCAGCCCACTGTGATCATAGGCAAGAGCAGTTACAGCAGATCGATGACCTTGATAAGTGATTTTGACCTCTCCAGTCACCACCTCAAAGACATGTATGCTGCCATCCATGTAGCCCACAGCCAGATGTCTGTGGTCAGGTGTTCTTGCCACCCTACTGACTTCATGCTTATCTCCCTTCAGGGTCTGCACCTGAAATGTAATTTGAATTAAGAATGTCCTTTACATTATTACAGTATTCTCACCACTGATAAAACTAAAACTCTAATCTGTCTCTTTGTGCTGTCAAGGATGGACTCTTGTAATTCTCTTCAAAGGATCCAGAATAACGCTGCTCGCCTCATCTGCAAACCATCTAGATAAGAACATATATAACCTATCATAGGCTCTCTTCACTGGCTGCCAGTTGTGGACCATATAGCCTACACATTTTTCACCTCAACTTATTCTGCCGTTTCTGGTACTGGTCCTCAGTACCTCTCAGAGCTCGCTCCCATCTATACACTTGCACGACCTCTTCGCTCATCTTCTGACACCAAGCTTCTTTGAGTCCCACTAACTAAGACAAAGACGTATGGACAGAGGTCTTTCTCCTACCAAGCCCCATGAACTTGGAACAGATTCAACCCGTCAGCTTTCGTCACTTTGATACTCTTGCCTCCTTTAAGTCTAAACTTAAAACACATCTTTTCCGAACTACGACTTCACTACGACAGTTTCCTGACCATTAGTGTGTATGAGTCTGTAATTTACTTTGTGTAGTAGTAGTGTATGTTGTAGAAGTGAGCGTGTCCATTATATGTGAACATGGGTGCATTGTTGTTAATGATTTAGTCTATATGATTTATGTAAAGCGCTATGAGCAAATCATTGGAAAGGTGCTATATAAATCCTCATTATTATTATTGTCTTAGACCATAGCTCAGGTCTGCTTTGATAAATAAGACAAAAACAACAAAAAATTTAGTAAAATCAACCCGTTACATAAACGTAACAATTAAACAATTAATGATTGTGCATCAACTCACAAAGCAACATATGAGCAATTATTTGAAGGAAGAATGAGACCCTAAGTGGTGAGTATTGTCAGCCATTACATCTATCTGAATCCCTTCCTCAGTCCCACCCCTGCCCTCTTGATGACTGGTATCCTCGAGCACCATAACTGGTCGTCAGCTGGTATGTCAATAGATGAACAAAATAATAAATGAACATGAAACAGAAAAGATAAGTTTTTAGAAAGATGCATGGTTATCCACTTAATGCACAGATGTAACAAGTATTACCTTCTCCTTTGTAAGCAGGTCCCAGATGATAACATTTTCACACGCCCCAACTGCTGCCAGACGTACACTGCCTTTCATGTTTTTTAAGAGGACAATGTTTGAACGTGGACTAGCCACCAGCCCAAATACATCTTTAGCCTCCACTCGAAGGTACTGTTTAGTCACTCCCATGTTGTGTAGATAGATGGATTTAATAATATCCTGCTACTAAAATCTGTATTAAAAAAAGAAGAAAAAAATTAGAAAAATGCCATACTATACAGTAATGATGACCATCCACTTTAGTAATGTAGAATTGCATGAAACTATTTTATCCCGTACAACTCTCTATGTGCGAGTGGAGGGGAGAAGGGAATGATATGTTGTCTCTTAGGGTTTTACTGTATGTTTCTGATTATTATGCAAGTATGCGATGTATCTGGGTTTTTTTAATACTGTCTGATTGTATTTTGATTTAAAGAAGATGAATTTATGCTATTTTACAAAAAACAATGACTTGATCTTTCTAATAATATGAAAATCATAAAATCACTTGGACATTTAAGTCTATATACTGAGAAAAAATATTTCATTAAGAAATATTAATTTAAACAAAGCCATAATTTCTACACATCCACCACAATAAACAATGACTTAACTGTCATCCACACGCACCTACTTTGGTTCTGATTCACTCACGTTCACAAACTCGCCCACACCGCACACGCCATTGAACATACGTTATAATTTATATGCATCAAAGTAAAATTTAAAGAATCGCCAGTAAACCCCTCATCCTCTACCTCTAAGGCAGCGTTAATAAATCAATTATTTTAATGAATATATACTTTCCACTTCTGAGTCTAGCCTTACATACTATGCTATAATTTACGCTTTACACTACGGCACTCCACGTTTTCAGTTCAGCGCTTATTCAGGGATGCGGAATAATATATCACTATAACATACAACACATAGAGAAGCTTTAGTAGATTAAAATCGGATAAACATTTCAAAAATGTAATCAACATATACACGTACTAAGCAACATACAATTTTGATGATGTCGGGAAGCCTGTGTCGTTATAACATATTAGCAGCCATGTGTTCCGGTTTTTGAAGCCCGAGACATGCGCAGTACGACCTGTCGAGCAGACGACGGAAATAATTGCAGACAACTTTTGAACTAGCAACATTGTTTTTCACCAATGTTTTTTTTCAGCTTTCTCCTATTCTATGTTTCGACATTTCTGTGATATACACTTTACACTGTTAATTAAAAAGTAATCATAATTATATTTTCATTTAAAACGCAGTTAATTACGAAATCACGGTCAGTAACTCTTGTGACGTCCGCGCTTTAACGCTTTTCATGCCGCTGTGAGATTGTGAAGGTAAGGACTAGGTAACGTAACAGAGTATCGTGTTGTGCAGCCATGTGATAAATTGCAAACCCTTACACTAATTTTTCTCAAATTTAAGGGTTATAAGTTATTAAATATACAACCTGGCTTCTCTATTACCTACCCCCAAAAACTCAGCAGCATTCCCAACCGAAATGCACACTGAAATTTATTGAACCTATTAAAAGAAACTACAGATTGACTTTCTCCTTATAGTAAGTACATTTTCTGTCCCCCCCCCCCGCCTTTTTTGTAAATATGTTAGTTACATTTCTCTTATCAGCAGATTCCTTAGTTTGAATGCTAATGTAGTTTAGCGCCAAGTTAATTCCTTCTTTACTTTCCTCGAAGATCACTGGCAAGAATGTTGAAATGCAAGTAAGGCACCTTTGCATCTGTTGCCCAGATAAATATTGATCTCGGATTTTAGTGAAACATTTTGTTGCTATCAAAACTAACACTTTATCCTAGCCATCTGTTACCAGTGTGATTGTTGGTAACCTGAACAACAGTCTACTATATTTTTTAGGGAGACTAATGCTAGCAGAGTTTGTCAAACTATATACGCTTCTTGTCTGTGTCATAATAATCTTTCTTAAATTGTGTAAAAGTGTTTCCAAATTTTAAAGGTGTGCTTAAAATGTAAGTTGTTAATCTTGTTATCCTCTTTTACTAGAGTTTCAAACAACTTTGCTTTTATTTTTGCAGACTATACTTAGATAAAAGGGCACAAACATGGGTGACATCAGAAAACGACGTGGAAAAGCTGTCACAGTTTCCAAATCCACAGAACCAGCACCAGTACCAGTCAATAATTATGGCAGGAAAGCAGAAACAGGCAGATCATTATTCACCTGGATTAACATAATGGCTGGTCTGGTTGCCATGACAGCATGTGGATACATTCATGCCTGGTTCATGTATACGCTGCATGAAAACAACATGTGGTTTACAAATATCCAGGTGACTGAATGCATCATAAATTCCAAATTTCTTGATCGTTATGTCAAATCTAATGCTGTAATAGTAATTTTAGTTCATAATTCATATTCATATACTTCAAAGCTGCTTTAAAGATGCTACACCCATGCAGTTTGCACACTCATATCATCTTGAGCTCGATACTTAAGGTGCAGTATTTCTCACCATGGGTTCCATCCAGTTTTAGCTAGTTTGTTGTCTTTCTCAGTGGGACCTGCTTGCATTATTTTGGGGGAGCGGATAGCCAAATAGTTAGAGTGCTGGTGTCTGAACTGAGGGGTGCACTGGTTTGATACCTATGTAACACAACTCATCTCCCCAAGTGAACTCAGCTGTAAGGAATGGATACCTAACTCCAAAAAGGGTTGAGGAGGGTAAGGCAGTGAAGGTGAGGAGATGGGCACTGCTCTTATACCTAAAGCTGTCCCAGAGAAAAGTGAGGCCTCTAACACCTCACTACCTTACAATTAACTTACTTATAATTAAGAAGGACAACACAGACTTTGGCATGTTCGTTTTTTTTTTTAACTCAAATCATTTTTGTTGTAATAATAATGATCAGTGAGCTAATATAGTGTGGTACCCCAGCCAAAGCCAGTTGATATTTCTGCATAAAAACAGCAAAGTGTCCCTTGAAGCAACCAGCGAATAAACAAACTTATGGCTCATAAGGATAATGTCAACACACACATGGAAACAGACTGACATACAACATTGATACAAACATAAATAGATTTCTCTACATTGCCTCCCCTTTGTCATTATTTGTTTCTTACAGAGCTGAAAAGATGTCATCTTACTGATTGTTTATCAATAAAATTGTGATAATAAATAGGTTCAAACTTCAAAGCAAGCACAATATAATTATTTCTGATTTCAAAATCTACAACATTTGAACTAATGAAAGTGACTATTGTTCTCAACTATCTCATTTTTGTTTTATTCTGCAATAAACTGCAAGTTAAAGCGTCCTTTATTATCTGCATCTGTTAATTAGGAAGTGGAGCGGGAGATCTCATTCAGGACTGAGTCAGGGTTGTATTATTCTTACTACAAACAGCTGGTAAAGGCACCATCCTTATGGCAAGGTAAAGCTGCTTTGTGAGAAATTGTGATACATTTCTCATTTTCAGATAATCTAATCTTTCAGATAAATCTAACTGAGTGCTACTTGAATCATGGTTTTGGCTTGGATTTTGATAATCATATTCCACGCTTAACTTACTGTTTATAGAATAAGCAAGAACTTTTTTGATTTATTAGACAAACAGAATTTAGAATTACTATCAAGCCCATTTTACTTTTGTTCTTAATGGCTTTTGTCTGGCTGAAGAAAACCTAAGGGAAGAAAAATTTATTCTCTCCAACATACATTGTGTTTTTGGGTTTTATTGTAAAATGTGATTGAAAAAAAAGATTTAAAGTAATTTAGTTGTGAGACAGAAGATGTGAAGATGCATGCATGAACCACTAAAAGACAAGTTCGTCTGTTATGGCATACAGACTGTTTTACGACTTGCAGGAAGAGACAAGGGAAATGAAAAGTTAAGCTTAAATGATAGATACTAAAATTCAAAAATTTAGGTTGCAGGACAATTACTGACTTAGAATTGTATCTAAAACAGCTGTGGGGCAGCACAAAGATGCTGCCATATTTTATTGTTGCCTGGCATCACCCACTTCAGTTTCAGTCTCCTAAGTAGATTCATCAAAATGCTGCCATCATTGATTTGGGGATTGTGCCATACAGTTTTGAACATGAGTACAGCAAAGAAGAGCTGAGTGAAATTAAAAAGATGGTATGACAGGGAATTTCCTTTCTGGTTAAATGTTACCTTCTTTGTCGTGAATTAGGGGAGTTTTTATTCTTTCACAAAGAAATATTAAGTCTCTCTGAGCTGGCTCAGAGCTGTGCTTGTAAGTAAATGATTGTTTTGTAACCATCTGTCATATGACAGGAATCCAAGAGTTGACACAAGACCGCCTGACCGAGCACCCAGATGCCATTAATGTGTTGGCACGTATGAATATTTATCAAGAGGTAGTGCTGGCAGCTCTGTACAGAACTTTACCTATAAAGGTAATACAATTTTGTTTATTTATTTTTGATGAGGTTGGAGAAGTCTCTCTTATTCTTTCTTGTATCACATTTTTGGGAAAAGGTAAAAATTTTATTCACACATTTTATTCTAGTATTTTAAAGGATATATATGTGTGTGTGTATATATATTTTTTTATATATTAGCTACACTGCTAATAATGCATAATCTTATCTCTAATGCTGACAGGAGGATGCTATACTGTTCTACATTAAAGCCATCTTTGCACTGCATGGCATGCTGGTAGCTGCACTGTTTGCTATGACTTGGCTCATGTCTCACAGCTGGCTTGCTGGCGTTCTTACAGCTGCATTCTACAGCCTAAACAGGTTGGTGCTGTGTTGAACTTGCTCTACTGTCACACGATCCTTATCAACAAACAGAAAATCTAATCATCCACATCTCTGGGCAGTCCCCGTGTTACAAATGAGTTACATCTTGAAACCTTTGTCCATTTTGTATGTAAATCGGAACACTTAACATGTCATATATTGTGCATATGATGCACATACAAAATTTCAGAAACACTTCCAAATTCTGTAAAATATCTTTAAACACAATAATTATAATGTAACAAACTAGTCCCTGCATTCATTGCTACAAACTATTTCAACTTCTGAGTTAACAGGCTTTGTGGCAGCTAGTTTGTAAACGCAGATGTCTGTAACTTTGGATGTCTGTAAACACAGATTTTCATACAGTGTCAAGATTCATACTGAGTTTCGAAAGGCTGGAAAAGTGGTGGAAATTTGAAACTATTTTTTCAAGGGCTATGACATTTTGACAGTGTGCCCACGATGTCTGGAAAAATCTTGAAATTTGCAGGAGGGCAGCATAACCTGATACTAAATGTGAATATAATGACAAAATAGGGTCATTTAGTCGCATGACTAAAAAATATGATTATTGCCCTAACAAAGACATGTTACTCATTAACTGCACTCATTACTTGTACAGTTGAGATCTTGTTTGGTTGCCAGACAAGTGACACAACAGCACAAGCACTGTTGTCAAATCAGGGAGGGTTATAGTTCATGGGTTCAACTCTGGCACATTCTATAATTTTTCTCTGATACTGCCAGCTATTGGTAGGGTTGGACTGGCACACTGTAAAATGCCTTAGGTGCTAAATGCCAACAACCAACATAGTCCTTGATGAACAGATCTCTTTTGACCAGCTTTTATTGGATGTTACAGTAAAAGTGTCTTTTATGTAAGTATATATTGTTATTTAACTGCTGCAGAAATGTACTCGCTATGGCATCACAGAGCTATATTATAACACTGGCTATGCTTAAGAAATTTAGTTCATATTCCTTACACAAGGATCACTTTGAAGCAGCAAGTCTGCTAACTGGGTTTTGCATGCATTATGCACAAGCCAAGTTTGCACATCCTCATAAACCTGTAGGCAAACATACTTTGATCTGCACCTGTCTACTTTGACCTACAATTGTAATGCACCATTTCACATAAAGTACTTAGAGTATTCCAGTTTTCCACACAGCTGTGGTAAAAAAGATTATTGCATTTTCTGTTCTACATGATTTTTGGCCTGCTTGAAATGCATGCCAATTGATTTTATCAACTGTAATATAACAATATTTCTAATGTTGATGCTGTAAACTTCAGGCAAAATGCTGAAATAACTTTATATTCAAGACATTGGTACAGTAAGAGAAATCCTAATGTCTATCAGTATATCATCAAAGATTTTAAAAGTTGTTGCAAAACATATTTAAGCTAAAAACATATGTGGGACTTTAAAATTCTGGAGGTTTAAAATAAGCATTTCAAGGCACATGATACTGTTAATTTAATGTTTGTGAATTATTTGCACGTTGCCAGTGCATTAAAAAGAACTGCAACTGGAAATATATATATATATATATATATTTGCATAGGTAATCTTTGATTTGTTTGGTTTACAACAGTAGAGAAATTTAGAATTCCCTTTTCATCAAGTGTTCAATAAGACTAAAATTGCCAACATCACGGGGCATGGTGTAACTTTTCAGGTTGGACACAACACGTGTAAGCAGTGTCATTCCACTAAGAGAGAGTTTTGCTTTGCCTTTCTTGTGGGTTCAAGTCGCAGCTCTCACATATTACTTCAAATCACAGGCTTCAGGGTGGCCACTGGTGAGTCCAGGTTTACTCTTTATGTCATTATGTACTGATTTACAGTGCGGCCTTTGTAGTCAGTTCTTCAGTAGAAAGCAGTTTTGTTTGCGGATTGACTAATTATCATATTATTTTTGAAGAATGAAGGGCATACATCATCAGTTGGATGCCTTAAGGTTTTGGAGAAAAACTTTGAGGTAGTGCAAAGGCTTGTAATAGCAATATAGTCTAATTTTATAACTCCTCTATCCTCACTTTTGTATTTTGATTATAAAGTTGTTTTATTTGGTAATTAAGCTACTAATAAACTGTTCACAAAGTGTAAAGCCTGTTGTTTTATCTTTACTCTGTGACCTAAAGAAAAACAGATTTTATTTATTTTTACTTCATGAAATTTAAAGAGTTCTTAAACGTTTTCCTCTGCGATCTTTAAATTAATTTAAAGAATACAATAATACATATGACTTTTACTAAAACCAGATATTTTGAAAATTAGTTTCGTTGAAAACGTGCATGTTTTTTTGCTTTGTCGTCAGCGTATCAGCGTTGGGATAATTGGCGGTTCCACCTTCCTCTTTTGCCTGTGCTGGCAATTTAACCAGTTCATCCTCTTGCTGCAGGCACTGGCACTTGTGGCTGCTTTTCTGACTCATCTTCTGCCACAACATAAAGTGATGCATATATAGCAATAATAATAATATTGATAGTTTAGACATAAGACAGCATAGCTGATGTCCCTCTGAGACCTTACTGAAATCATGAGACATTCCAACTAGGAATTTGAAGGTGGAGTAAGGCAGAAGAAATAAATATTGTTTTGACAAGGACCTCATTAACTCATTCAAGACATCAGGTTGTGCATATTGATTGTTAATGTCTGCTTTGCAGTGGCAACCACTCTTCGTTGAGCTAACTCTGTACCATTTAACTTTTATTACTTAACTACCAAGTACATATGGTTGTAAACAATATTCTTGCATCCACAGGTAACGATGGTGCTAGGCATACAGATGGTATCTCTCCTGGCCGTATGTTTGCTTCAATTTGTCAACACCATGATCCTTGGCTCCCTGGCCCTGTCTTTCATTGTTGCTGCACTTATTATTATTTTGGGCAAGGTGAGTGGTCTGGACTGTCCACCATCCTGTGTTGCCTTCTCAACTTTGATTGTGATACTAATGAGTTTAATTATGAATAGCTTCCTTCCTTAAACATAACTTGCTAATGACAGACTTAATGTTTGAAGAGAGAGCAAAACTAACAAAGCAAAATTAATGGACTAAAAATTAATGTGCCAGTAAAGTGATCAGTAAGTGAAGGTAATTGCAACACCTTGAGATAACTGGTGTTGAGCAGGGACCAAAACAGTCCAGTAGGCACTGGCTATGGCAAGGAGCAGTCACTGTGATGTATGGAGTTTTGATACTTCTTCTCATGCTGCTCATCAATACAGCTGTAAAGGTTAGTTTCTTGTAACTTTTATTCGTTCAGAATTCGTCTTACCATTTGTTATGCTGTATGGTATATGATTTATGTGTCTGTTATTGATTTTGCAGTGTGTTGTTTGTGTGGCTTTCATTGTTTTTGCAATATTCTTCAAGTATTGGTCCTTTTTATAGTATATCAAATATTTATTGTTGTTTTACAGTATATGATTCAAGAGGAAGCTGATGAACACATCTTCAAGTTCCTGCAGAACAAGTTTGGTTTGGGGAATGCAAGGTGATTGTGCTTTTCAAACAAAAGTTGCAGCTTATCCAGCTTTTTGGCAAGAATTTAACTGAAGCAGGCAACATTTCTTTGATAAACTTTAAATTAGAACAAGTATATAATGAATGGTTACAGCTTTGAAACAGATCAGCAGACCAGATCTGTTAGCTGTTCAATAGACATTTCAGCATGTCAGCACAGAGAATAGTGAAGATAATACTAACAGCCTCTGCTAATCAGAATGAATAAATCTGAATGCTCTGTTTGCAAATGTTCATCAGCATCTTGCTTGAACTTTTAAAATAACAAATGGATTTTCAGACAGATGAGGTGAATAGATTACCTTTGAGCATCTTAATATTTCCTCTGAATCATTTGATTTCTGATATCATTCTAATAGTGGTCAGATTAACTGCTTGCTAGGTCCCACAGTCAACCCATTATTCTAAATCACTTCTAGGATTTTTGTTTCAGCTTAGGTTACATTGTTGTAAATTCAAACTTATAAATGTCTTTTGCTTTTGCTTTTTTGGTTATTTTATACCTTTTATTTTTGTGCTTAAAAATTATGGTAATTATTGTGCATTTTTGTTTTAATCTAAAGAAAGAGCATTTGATTTTAACAGAGATTTTGACTCTCGGCTGTATCTGTGTCTGGGCATTTTTGGTTTCTTGACACCTGATGTACTGGAAAGGCTCACTAAAGGGCTGGTACTGCCATTCTACCTGGTGGCACATGTTGGACTACTTCTGTTAACATTTGTTGCTGTACTTCAAAAGTGGAAGTGAGTTCCATGCATTAGTATTTTAATCATGATTGCTTATGTAAAGATGTTCAATTTATAAAGTAATACATACGAGTAATTGTAATGTGAATTTTTCTGTTTGATGTAGATGTAGAGTTTTAATGGAAAACAGGATGATTTTATCGTCTCTTTTAAAAGTAAACATAAGAATATGTTGATTGTGTGTTACAGTAACACAAAGTGTTAACTAGATGGTAGTACCTTTGCTGCCACATTATGTTATACGAGGGTTAACAAAATTGTGGAATAAAGGATTTTTTGTGAGATTGTTCTTAAAATTCATGTGTTTGAAAAAAATAAATACTTTGTTTAGACAAAAAAGACTAATTCTCTGTCTACCCTTATAAGAACCTTTTAAAACACTTTGGATAAGATCAGTTCAATTGATCTAGTGCAGTCTTCAGATGGAAATAAATCTGTGGACAGACTTTTGTAAGTAAACTTAAAGCAAATAAAGTTCTTCAATGCTATGCAGTCTGTAGGCAAAAGTAGAATCTTCTGGTGAGGCACAGGCATTAGACTGGAATGTCTCAGCCAGGAGATTTCATCTTAAACTATTATGGGGTGAATAGTGGCAGTGGTGCCTTATGGTGTCAATCCTTCTGCACTTTTAAATCATAGACACAGTGGCAGGAGAGTAGCCTTTAGTGCTGGAGATTCTGCCCCTACAGCAAATGCCAACAATGAGCCTAGAACCAGACCAACTACCCGTGTTTTAGAGAATAGACCTGAACTGGCATTTCATGCTGGTGAGTGTTGTTGAAATTATTTAATATGTGATGGTAGCTGTTAAATCACTTTTTTTTTTTTTTTGCAAAGCTGCCTTTATCTGTTGTGAATTACTTGAAATGTACACCAAGTCTTCTGATAGCTGTATGTCAGACATCATCACTTCAGCAACATTTTTGTCAGCTGGAAAATAATCTGCTTAGAAAACAGAAAGTGACTGAAGTGTAGAGTTTGAGTTGATGTCGTCTTTGTGACAACTGCTCATGTGTTCAGTGCAGTGCCTGCTGTTTGGAGGTTTGGCCGTCACCATGCTGCGAATGAAGTACTTGTGGACGCCTTATATGTGTGTGCTGGGGTCGCTTGTCGTGGCTGATTCTTCTCCTTGGATGGCCATCTTGAAATTGTTCAAGAAAGATAGCCATAGCCTGGTACTCATCAGTGGACAGAGCTGTGTGAATGCTAGGGAGGATGAGGGAGTGGAGTGGAGGAAAAGTAAGAGTGGTATAGATATATAAATGTATATCTGCTTGAATTATTAAGAGTCTGTGCATGTGTATACGCATTTATGCATATGTGTGTGTGCGTGGGCATAAGAGAAGAACTATGCAAGTGTCTGCATATGAACGTATTGTTCAGAGGTGAGGGTGTCCCAGTGATACACACAATAATAATCTTTCCGTCTTACAGGTGGAGGTTTTACGGCATGTTGCTGTGGTGGTAGTCCTGGCTGCTTTGTTAGCCATGGTGTGTCAAATTTCTTATTTCAAATCTGAATGCTGGTACAAGATTCTTTAGTTTTCATGATTGAAAAACGTCTTCTTGGTTGGGATGCACGCTTTTTTTTATTGGGAGTTAGCTCTAAAGTCTTTAATATGTGTATGTAGGAAAACTTTTCTGATGCAGTGTTGAAAGTCTGTGTTTCTAATATTTCAAGGCAGCAGTCATAGCCTCATGGATCTCTGGTCTTTTAATCTCTTTGTCATTTACCCAGAGCATTACTTGGACATTTTTGTGAAAACAGTTGTAGTATAAAATTCCAAGTTTGAGTAACACATGGAGTAGATCCTAAGGAGGTTAATGAGACAGTATCATCAGCACCTCTGTCATTTCTCTAGACATTAGGACCAGTGATGCGTGAATTGGAGGAGCTTAGAGAGTTTTGGGATCCAGACACTGTGGACTTGATGAAATGGATCAAGTGAGTGTCAGCAATAAAACTGACCCAGTTAATCAACAGTAAAGCTCTCTCTCTCTCATTCTCTTTCTCCATAAATCTAATTATATATATATATAAATAAATGTAATTGTAATGCACTGTCTTTTCTTTCTGTATATCTGGTGTATATACACACTTTCTCACACACACACACACACACAGGTAAAGGTAATCCCATGACCTTTAAAGTCACTGGAGAGTGAGGTATTAGAGACCCTTCTTTTTCTCGGGGCTAGCTTTATTGCCTGCTTTACCTTCCCTTAATCCTCTAAGAAGTAAGGGAACCATTCCACAGTTGAGTCAAGTGGGGGAAGTACACTGCATGATATGGGCATCAAACTGGCAAACATGCACGTCTTCAGGTTTAGATATCGTTGCTCTAACTACCAGGCTGTCTGCTTCCTCTAGGAACACATGCATGATTGTACACTTGCATATGTGTATGATATTGTGTACTTCTCCACATGCATGCACACACACACACACGTGTACATAACCACACATTCCAATGTGCAGTGTACGTGGTTAAGATTGGAATAATGTTCTCTTTATGAATGATGTGGTAGGAGCAGCACTCCACAAATGGCATCCTTCACAGGCTCAATGCAGTTGATGGCAGGTGTAAAACTCTGCACGGATCGCCCAATCACCAACCACCCACATTACGAGAACAAAGCTTTACGATACAAAACCAAACAGGTAGGCACTGATATTCAGCAAGGCATTCATCATCTTTACAATGATTACCATCATCCCCATTCTCATTTTGTTTTTCCATCATGGGTGCTACCACCTTTATCTTTATTGTTATCTTAATCTTTATTCTACAAGGGTGGTCCAGTTGTTCAACAATTAGCACCAATCACCAATACAGTGAGCATTTGCTGTCCTGGGTTTGGATCTTATTTCAAGCACACTATTCTTTTTATGCATGTGGTACCTGTTAAAAAAAACACCAGTTCCTCCTCCCCTCCTTCATTCTATAAAAATTCATTCTACATTTTCATAAGAAACTGAGGAAAAACATTATAGAGCATAAAAAGAGATGACTCTAAATTATAAAGAGCCTTTGGCCCAGTTTCCATTGGTAAAATCAGTCTTTCGGTTTCAACATCGGGTGCTAAATGTTTTTCTTTTGGCAACCGTACAGAGGAGGGTTCATGAAGTTCACAGAAAATTTGCTTCAAATGGGATTTTTTTCTCAGGTAACCCCTTCAGTAAAATATAGTATTAATGGTAGAGCAGCTTTGCAAAAACAGAATGCATTGCTATAGCTGTTGACATTGTTCTTTGGGACTGATGTAAGTCCTTTATAGTACATGTCATGGGAGCAGTAGCACAAGAATGACACCTTAACTAGCACACTGCTGTAGACTTGAAGACAATCCTCATTTCATGGCACATTATTAAAGGTTAACTGAGTGTAAAATTGTTTTCAAGCAAGTGAAGTTAGTTCATTAAAAGATACTATTTCCCAAAATCTGAGCCAAACAAAACTGTTTATGACATAAAACCATTAAACATTGCAGTTTTCACCTGGATTTCAAGATCTTATTTTTCCTTGAAGTCACAAATGCCACCTTGCTGATTAGGCAATGGACCATTAGCATATGCTCAAAACTCTCACATTGGCACAGCCTTCGGTGATGTTATAAATACAAATTTAGGTCAGTCCAGTCCTTATGTTCTTTTCTGAAAATCATGAAAAATTCACAGTACATTTTTATAACAAATGAACAACATCTATTTGTTTTGTTGAGCTGCCAGCAACTTTGAGCATAAGATCATGTTTGACTCGAGTTAGCTTTTAAGAAAGAGATGTTTCAGAAAAATAATTGAGCCATACAGAGGAAAAAAAACCTGAAGAAAATATTGTAACATACGGAAAGAGACCATCCTGTTATGCTTTTGTCTGATACATAATCTGTAGCCCAACCCTCCTGTTATCATGATATTTTGTGTAACAGCTGTATCAGATATATGGACGTCGAACTCCAGAAGACGTCCGCACCATCCTGAAGCATTTTAACAGCAGCTATATTATCCTAGAGGACTCCATTTGTCTTGCTCGGCCAAAGGACAACTGTCGTACGACCGACATTGTGGACCTGGACAATGGCATAGTAAGTGATGACATTTACTTATTCATTAAAGCAAAGCAAAAAGAGTTGATGACAACACAAAAAGGAAGATCAAACATCAAAATAAAATTATTCATAAAATCGGTTTGATGGCCACTATCTAAAAATTTTGGATATGTGGACACCTTGTTTTGACAGGTGCCCGATGACAGCAAGGAGGAAGAGGGCCTAGTCAGGAGTACAATCCCTCGCTTTTGTGACCAGGTGCGTCACCTAGATACTACATATGCCAGATATTTCAAACAAGTATTTATCAACAAGACTTTCCGTGTCTACCAAGTTCTTTAGCTTCCAGTGTGTATAACGTAGGTGAGTGAGGGGAGGGTTGGGGGCTGGGCTGGTGAGTGGGTTTTAGGTGAAAGCAGGTCATATATTCCTGTGTATCCATCCTTTTGTGCATGGAGCAAAAGCAAGCAGAACAGGCTGTCATCCTTTCATTCGATCATTTTTCATCACAGACCATGGTGCACTTCACATTCACCTTTATAAAGTTTAGAGAAGACCAAATGCTTTTTTCGTGGCAAATCCGTGGGCGGTTTAAGTTGTCAGTCTAGTTCTGCTGGCTTTTGAAAAGCAGTGTTTATGTGATGGGGTGCATGATATTCACTGACACATTTTGCAATGATCAACTCCTACATACTTACATTTGGGGGTTATTTCACAACCTTTATGGGTGTACTTTTTGATGTATGATGGATTTTTTTTAAAGCTTGGATATACATATAACACAAGCCTAGCAGACATGAAGTTGTGGTCTTTAAAACTGCCGATGTTCACTGACCATCCACTTGTCAAAGTGCATGGAGAAGGAATAGGACTATTTATGAACAAAATCTCAAGACTTGTCAACCCAGTTGCAAATCTTGGTGATGGAAGACATTAATTTTTACACTGAAGATCTGTTTGTGCAAATATATTTTATTGCTGAATCCCATAACAGGTCATGTGTGTTTTCACAAGATTTTGGGTAAATGCACCAACTGCAGGTTGTTCATAGCACCTCGCCATCAATATCCTTCCATGACTTTTCATTTTAGTTTTTGATCGGCGCAGGATATGTATCTGTTTAAGAGGTGGGCACCTCATCTTCCAACAATTTTTTCAAACTGCACATTTCAGCACATTTACATACTTTGTATTTTATATGTCTTTGGTGCTAGTTATATGATTATTAGCAAATCTGAAAGTGATTTTAAGAACATATCACCCAGAAAACATTTTTAATTTTCCCCACCCCCTTCTGCCAACACACAATATAATGTCTGTGTCTATTTGTGCTATTTCATTTTGTATTGTAATAAAAGAAGTGTATAATTATGTTGGATGCTTTGTGGTTATGCTGGCTTAGCTCAGAACTATTTTGCTACGATTCGTTGTGCTCTTGCAACATGCAGTAATTTTTAGAAAAAATTTGAATGACTTACTATTATGACATACTGTTTGATATGCTATGTTGATGTTTTGGTATTGCTGTGAAACTTAGTGTGTGGTACAGTGATGATGATGATGATGATGTCTTGTAATGCGCCAGTTTCCGCATCTCAGAGATACACTCAGTGCGCAGTAAAGACAAACAGTGAAAAATTGAAAAAGTAAAAGCCAGTTAGTTGGCAGTTCTCTGTCCACACCTTACAGTCCAATCTCTCCACACCTCACGATGTGGCTGAGGGACTTCTGAGTGGTATAACCTACTGTCATCATGTTCATTTCGTGCCTAACTGAAGCACTGATGTCTTCACTAAATCCTCCAAAGAATGCAAAGCCAGTCTCTGAGAACTGCATGTTTGTATCTCCTTTTATTGTTGTACACATCCATATTTTGCAGGTGGTAAATACTTTGTCATTTGTGCACATTTTGATCAGGCATGGTACTCATTGAACCTGATTTTAGAGGAATGTGAACTTTTAAAACTGCTGAGTGCATGAAGTAGACTGCTCTAAATGTTCTGCAAAATGATTTAGGCATCTTTTTACACAGTCTAAGAAGTGCAAATAATAACTGTAAACTGTAAGCAAGTCAAGTTATGCTTCTTTAACATCAGGAAGCATAATTTATTTGCAGTGTGCTGTAAGTGGACTGGCAGGGAATTCTAAACTGTCTAAATACTGAAACAGAGTGCTAACCAAAGGTGGAAAGGGACAACTTTGGAATTTTGAGCAGTAAAGAATGAGATCTCAGCATCCGTGATGATTTATACTGGTAAACAAGAATAGGTAAGAAAGCTACTGCAGTGCAAGCACTGAAAAGAAAGAGGCTACTTGGTACTCTATGGAAGCCAGTGGTGTCTTAAACAGAGCAGAAAGCAATTTTTTTTTGGGGGGGGGGGATTGATGTTTTAGGCAGCTATTCCTGTAAACAAATGTCACATGCAGAGAAAGAACAGTGAGCCAGAGAGGAGACCTGAACCCAGGACAGCCAGCTATCACTGTATTGGTGACAGGTGCTAACCACTGCGCCACCGGACCGCCCCAAGCACGATGAGACTGGTGCAGAGCAGGTACATGCCATGTATAGTTGCGCACCAAAAGGAGAGAAATCTGAGGGCAGATTAGAGCTTAAACCAATTTATGGTAGAGGCTGGCTTAGATGCCACTGTTTGGGGCACAGGTCCAGGAGCTATAGTATCTCCATGCTTCCATATGCAGCATCCCACTAAAAGAAACTCCAGCAACAAAAATATCACTGTTTTCTGATACAACCAAGCACCCATGGCTCTAGATTTATCCTGGTTGGTATAAATGTGGAGAGAGAAGTTCAGTGGGAGATAGAACCCTGATGTAGTTATGAAGCAAGAGTAAGTCTTTTTCCTAGGGCAAACTAGGAAACTCAACAAAAAAGCATTTCAATTTACACTAGACTGCATGATGCATAGGCCAGGACTCAGGTTCTAGCCTTGTAGAGTTTGCTTGGAGGTATGGCTGCACTAGTAGCTGCAGATGACAGGCAAGCAGTCGCCCCATATTAAAGATTTGACACCCAACAGTCTTATCTCCACTAAGTGTGCGCAGGCGTGTACCCCGTTAAGTTACCTGATTCAAAACATAAATTACACATGGTCCACAGTTTGTCTGTGGCGCGAGCTAATTTATATAAACCCCATGACCAAAGTCTTCTCCTTCTCCCACTCCATGCTCACAAACACACACATCCCTTGCTCACACACCAGTAATATGTTCTACAGACACCAAGGGTGACAGTAAAGTTGAAGTTTATTGTACAGTACAGTATAAAGCTGTAGAGTACAGTAAAGTGTTTAGATGTGTGGTGTTGTAGATTGTAAGGTGCTGGGACTGGGCACATGTGACCTGGGATGGGCTGGGAGGTAGCAAGGACATTCAGTGCAGCATACAGTAATCAGAGAGGGTGGGTGGGTGGGCTAAGATGGAATTAGAGGAGGGGAAAGGGGTGGCAGTACGTTTAGGATGATCAAATGGTGCAGCATGATGCATGCATACACCTGGTGTTCACAAACACCACCCAGAAGAACAAATCTTTGGAAAGGTCTCAAAAAATAGAAGGGGGGGGGGGCTGGTGATCTCTAAAGAAAAAAATCCAAGGAAGGCAGGGAATTATTAAACAACTTTTATAAAATCCTACTTCAGGATCATAGAACGTTGATCTGATTTTTTTCTCATGTCCTACCCCAAATTTTCACCCTCCTATAAATTTTTAAAGTGAGCACTGGGTGATGTGCACTCTGAAGATAAGTTCTGATGGCTGCAAGTCAACTTCTGGTCTACACTGCAACAATTTCTTTAGTGGTCAAGCAGTTCACATTGCAACCACAATAGCTGTTTTCTGCTGACAACAGAAAGCAAAGACATGCCACATATAGCAATGCTCCAGAAGGAGAGAGGGTCTGAGTGAATACATTCCCAGGGACCGAGAGCTGGGGTGAATCGCACTGCTAAATATTGAAAGCCAACAACTATTTCAGAGCATGAGGCAGCTAACTGGATCTCTGAGAACTTGAACACATACAGTGGTGTGCTAGCCATTTGAGCATGAGGCAGAAAGATGCAAAGCAAAACAAAATAATAATAAAATGTTAAGCATGCTTTGCTAAAGTCAAATGTAACTGCATGTTTATTGAAAATAAGACTAAATTTTTAAACTTCAACAGCATAGCTTTCAAACGAAGAATACTCAAATTTGAGAACTAATTTGTTTAGCATAAGAAAATCTAGCAATTCCATCAGAATCATGTATTCATTTTATGTATAAGAGGTACAGGCTTGTGATCGTGAGATGTATTGCACTTTTAGGCGCTTCCAAAAACTGAACTGTTTGAGACTTCTTTAAAAAGAAAAAATCTCATGCAGGTAGTAAATAGTTACTGCTGCAGACCTTTCTGCATCCCTTTATGCACTGGACACTGGCATTTTACTGCATAATTCTGACAGCTATTGGATTAACATGCAGTGACTAAAGGTCATGTGATGACTACAGTCACAGGCAGGGCCCAGTGTGTTAATGGGTTAAAAAAGTGGACAACTTTAAGAGTTTGTTACAAATTACAAACTCCTCAATTCTGAGCAGTCCTCTTCCATTCCGAACATACAAGCCTTCAAACACTGACATTCTCTGTGTCGAGAAAGGTCAAAACAGACATTATTGTAGTACATAGACTTGTTTCTCAAGGCACCAGATAATGGGAGGCTGAAAGCATCTGCTCATGACACTAATAAATGTCCTACAATGCCCATGGCCACCTTTTTATATGCCCAGGTAAAGAATGCAAGTGTTTGATGGCTTGTACCTTACGAGACAAAGACTATTTAAATTTTGGGAATTAGAATGTTGCAATCGATTAAACTGAGAAATGGGAAAGTACATGCAAGTGAGCAGAGATATCTGGTCTTGTTCTAGTGCTGGAGTAAACAAGAGCTCCCAGCCTTCTCTATATTTGCAACGCTTGCTGCAAATTAAAGCTGTGTAAAGGTAGCCAGTAACAAGAATCTGTCTCACATACCACCTCTTTGGAGTAAGTATGACAAAGACCCTAAAATGGGTCCAATCAAACCAAAGATCTTCATTCATGAGATGACTAATCTGAACATGCCTTTTCTTTAAACAGATGTCAGATTAGGCAATTTTTTTAATCCCTGAAATACATTAGTGATTGCAATTAAATCATTCAAACTTGTATGATGATAAATTTAAAATTAACAACTTACTTATATTGGTGAACTGTAAGAATTCTCATGTCATTAAATATAGGAACATTTTTCTACAATCCACTGTACTTTAAAAAGTAAAAGATCAGTGGGGAATGCTCTTTGAAAGATTAAACTTTTCTGAGATTTTTAAATAACCACGAATGTGTCTCAGGCTACAAGCATGGTTACATCAAAGCACACAGTTGACATTTGCCAAGGCTGGATTTCTCAAAATGTTACCACTTTCTGGCTAAGAGGATCAGATTTTGTCATGTATTTGCACTTACAAGTTGCAGGTAATACAAGAAAAGTATGTCTATCTAAATGCTGCAAAAATATTGAAATTTATTGGTCAAAAAAGATGGCAATGTTGAAAGGTAAGTTGACAATATGGGCTTTCTGCAGAAACTCGCATAACAAAATGAACAAAAAAAATTTGTTTAAACCAACTTGCCACAACCAATTAAAAAATGTCACCAAATGTTACTGTGACAGCAATGGAAGCTTTAGACTAAATAGCATTGTCCTGTATAAACCGTTTATAACAATGCTAGAAAAGTACTTGATAAGTACTTGAAAAGTATCTTGACCTGTGGCAATATTTGAAAATTCAACAGCATATGCAACACATGATAAACTAGCCTATAGCTCTATGATTCATTATGGTGGCACCAAGCTGTCCTTTCATGAGTTTTTAGATGTCTTTCCTGTTATTAGACATTTGTGGGAGGATAAAAATCAGCTACCACATTGATAGGCAATGTTTAAAACGGTCGTCTTCCAGTCTTTAAATCATTTCTCTGTTAAAGTCTAAAATATACCTTTTGCGTCTAAGCTGTGCACGGGATGACGTTCCCTGTATGCCCGGCTGATGAAGAGTGTAGGGTAAATGTTCCTGTTACGTGTATGTGTTGTGCATGGTGAGAAAAGGGTACATACAAAAGCATGCTGACCAAAAGTGTAGTCAACATCAGGGTAGGGAGTGTCCATATGATGTATGCAGTCACCAACAGGATGCACAGGGCTGGCCATTTACCAGGGAAGAGGGGTGGGGGGGAAAACAAAAATCACAGTAGGCACTTTCAAGAACCATTAAACAAAACTTCACGAGCACCCTTGCACAGCCGAGCAATGTTGCACACCAAAAGCTTCTAAATGTCATCTGTCCTATCATCATCAACATGAGATTCTTAAAAAAAAAAGGTCTCCAACAACAAAATCTAAACAACATAAATATAGCACTCCTCTATCCTGACTGTAGTGATTGACTTCTATTAAGGCTCTGGCTACAGTGAATTCTGTCTGCTACTCTTGGAACTGTAAGCCTACAAAAGTAGACCACCTGCTGTTTAACGACAACTTTGCTTGGAAAGGACTGATGGTCGGTGAACCAGACATACCCAGATCATCACAACTATTGTGTATGACACGATATCTAAATAAGTACAGGAAAAATATTGTGTTACGGTAAATTAAAAAAATGACATGGTTTTCAGTGGTGGCAAAGGGGAGATTAAAAGCCACTCCCATTCTGGCCAGAGGATTACAGTTCCATCAAAATTGCACCACTTGTATACACCTTCTTAAAAAAAAAAAAAAAAACAAGAATGATGTTGCAAATATTTTTCTAAAGAATGATCCCCTGTATGGATTTGCAAAAAAAAAAAAGCATCTTAAAGATTTTACCTGAAATTTGACATCTTTTATATCTGGCAGACTTCCCATGACAAAGTCTAGAAATAAGTTGGCATTTATAACTGCAAGACCTTAGCTTAAGCACTTTTGTCAACGTCTTTGAAAATGTTTAATAAAGTTAACTAAACATGCTCCCTGGCATGCACAAAGGAAGAACAAGAAAAAAGCCCTATAAGCTAGGATTTCAGTGTTACATTGTATGCCATGCAACGCAATATAAAAGTCATGTTCTGTTCAAGCACAAACGCAATACTGAAGGTCAAAAACTGAACAGTCAAGGGAGCAGCGAACATTTAAGGAGTAACATATGCAATAAAGCAAATGACTGAAAAACAACTGCTTGAATTGATTTTGTAAGAATCAGTAAAAGAATTGCACATAAATCCATGTAAAGCACATATACTCACATGGTGTACACAAACATGCAAACACATGCATGCAGGTATGTGCACCCATGCAAAAAACCCTGCAGGATAGAGCCCATGAGACAGAAATACAGTCACATCATATGTAGTACAACAGGCCACACCTGAAACAAAAGACACAATCACACTGGTGAAAGGTCATGGTACGTAAGGTCACATCAACGTGGTGCATATGCACACTGCAGGAAATCTGTGTTCTAGTATTACTTAGCAGTCCACAAGCACATGCAGCTTCACAAGGGCAACAGCATGTTGTTTCACATTTATGCACGTTTCACAGGTCGATGCTGGCAGTATGTTTAGCATAAGCAAGAGCCAGCAAATGGTAAAAAACAAAAACCAAATAAAAAAAAAGAATAAATAGAAGAACTGCAGATTTGCATATTACAGACTGGACACTGCTACCTTTTAAACATTCCAAGTTTGTAACATTAAACCATTTTACACAACTAAATATTCACCTCAAAGTGCACATAACATACCAAGCAAGGGGGTGAAGGGAACCACATGCACTGCTTTGCTCTACTTTCTAAACAATTCTGCTGACATTTTCTCAACAACCATAGTCAGCCAACAAAACCTGTATAGCGGCACACCATGATTTTTAAAAATAAAAAATCTAGGTTGGTGTACATTTTCACAGAATTTAAGTCCAACAACATACCACTTATAATTTGAAAAATGAAGCTTGAAAAAGAAATGGTGGTCAACATGCTAAACTCAAGTGTCAGCTTCAAAGTGATCTAAACATCTTACTAGTGCTCTTATCATGGCATGCTTTGCAACTTCACAATAAAGACAGTCACCATAACTAGAACATCAGACATTTGTGTATTAAAAGCCATCCAGAAAAAGTATGCATAACCCAAAATCTCTAACTGGGAATGCATTGTTAGGCAAGCCCCTCTTGCATCATCCCTCCCTCCTCCCTACTACGATGATACAACAGACATTCCAAAATATAAAAAAAACAAAAACAAGGTAGGTCAGGATTAACTTTTACAGTAAATGACTGTGCACCATACACATGCTAAGGCTCAGGAAATTCACGCAGGAAGCTCATTTTTCACCTCTGCATGTTAGATGGAGCCCTCTCTAGCTCCTGCAGGTTGCCACAGAATCTGCTTCTCAAGGTTGTTTGAGTTTCAAGCCATCTTGAGTTGTTCGGTTTTTCTTTTCTTTTTTTTTTAAAGATATATATGACCAGCCTGTAATCTGGATTGAGCTGCTTAGCTAAAAAAACAAAAAGCTATCAATCCATTTTCGCATTTGCAGGATTTGCAGATCTATAATGGAATAATGACATAATTAGATCTTCAGCGATCTTAAAGCTGTTCTTGCTTCACTTCAGGTGTACATTACAGTTGTGCAAACCTCTGCAGCACAAACATCACTAAAATTAATTGAATAAGGTGTTAATTCTACAGCCACTGGCAACTGACATATCAACAACTGTTTTCAACAAAGTACCACAGTCAACAACAAAGCTGTAGTTGTAATGTTGTAAAATAATTTCCAGCTTTGAAAGAACAGATCTGGACAATATAAAGGTAACAAAGCCATCCAGTAAAAACATCCTTAATTATAAAGGAAGATCCATCAATGAAGGTACTTGTCTTCTTTACCCTCACATGAAGATGTACATTTACAAAAACTTCTTGTTTTAAACTACTTTTATAATTCCCAAAACACATACACACACACATATGCACACGTGTGTATGAACAGCCTGTGGCTCCATCTACATGTTACTGATGCATGCAGAACATCACAAAATTCTGTGGGCCCGGATCAGTATACTCAACAGCTTTTCTCATTTACCCTTACACATCATCATAAGACACATTCTTTTGTTGTATGGTCATTTTCGTAGGACTGAAAATAAAAAGCTTCACAATATTTAACTACAGACACTGCTTAAGCCCTATGAAAGGTGACACAATTTTCCAGTTCACTTCCAGTTGCGAAAAAAAACTCACTTCCGAAAAAAAGCAAGCAATGACCACACAGAGAAGTGACTAGAAAGGCTTTCCATCTCAATGCCTGGAATTAGGTGTAATGTCTGTTCTGTTTGACTTTACCGATGCAGTCTTCTACAACTTAATTAACAGCCCCTTTACATTGGCTTGCTGTCGTATCACTAGAACAACTGAAGAAATTCTTCTTAAATGGTCATACAAATGCTTCGTAGTGTCCATAAGCTTAACTCAATTTAAAAAAAAGAAAACAAAAGGACTGATGGACTACATGAGTGCATAAAGGCATGTCACTCCAGTCCTTCATGGCCATTTAAAAACAAAAATCACAGGACTACATTCTAGCTTCATCTGTCCTTTTATCATCACTATATACATAGTCATACATACACCATCACAACTGGAAAAGATCCACTGGAAATATTTTGATACTTCTCATAAAACACTAATAATAAGAAGATTCATTTTAAAAAAAACTCAGTTTAAAAAAATCATTCTGAAGGGTCAGATATCTTTAGTGTGGTGTAATGAGAGGTCATATATCTGAAGTACATTCTAATCATGCAAACATTTACAGGACATAACAATAGGCAGTTTGATTTTACCGTATGATACTCTGTGTGCATTTGCAGTATATTTAAAACCTCCTAGTGAAATTTTACACCAGGTGGCTTGTGAAAGATGGTTCTAATCTGCCATACATACTTCAATGATGTGATTAGCTGAAACTGAAATGGAGAGCTGCATTCTGTAATTATAACTAAGACCAGAACACAGGCTCTACAATGTACCAGGTACACATCAAGACCTTCCATCCTTTTGTCTAACTTTAAAGGGTAGGGTTCATTTTTTGTAATTGCTGCTGCGTGGGTAAACATCCACAAAAAGCATTCTTATGTGCATGCAGGCATACATACATATTTATCTATGCACATATATCCATATACAACTGCACACTTACACACACACATAAATGCACATACAAACATGCACATAAGCATAAACATACTCAAACATAATTTATCTCATTGCCGCTCTGATAAAAAAAAAATTAAAACAACAGAAAGTGCTAAGAGTAGTGGTCGGCTGAAGTGCGAGGCTGCCCTGTTTCACAGCTCTCCTCATGCTCAACACTTCGGTCCTTCTGGTCTGTTGCCTCTCCAACATCAAACGCTGCTCTTTGGACAGCATCTCCTGCTTCCATCATATCAAGATGCATGTCTGGACATGCAACCTCCATCACCAGTGAAACAGCCTTATGTTCAAAAGTGTCTCCCTCCAACCCAGTTAGCCCTGCCTCTTGGGAAAAAGCTTTCACGTCTATGCCAACTGGGTTGTCCCCAAGACTCGAGCTTTCCACATCATGTTTGTCTGTACTGGAATTCATCCCAGAAAGGTCCCCACTAAACCTCCATGAGCTTACATCAAGCTCATGAAGTTCACCTTCGTCTGCCGCACAGAGGCATGTGTTTACATCATCCCCTGGACTTGGACTTGACCATGACCCAGGGATGTCACATGCCTCCGTGAGCTGTTGCTCTTCCACAAAACCTTTACTCTGCCACTCAGTGTCTGCCTCCAGTGAGGCCGAAGTTGTCTCTGCAGCGCAGATTTCTAACACTCCTGAGGTCTGCTTGCAGTTATGATGATGATGGTGGTGGTGGTGATGATGGTGGTGATGGTGGTGGTGATGGCGGTGATGGTGATGATGGCGGTGGTCATAAAAGTAATGAGACTGGACGTGAGGGAGTGCAATCTCTGCCAGGGTGTCGCTGTGGATAACCTCCCGGGACTCGCCTTTCAGCACATGGCTCCACACTGGCTCAGAAGCCGGGGACTCAGAGCGAGAACTGTTATCTGTGAACACCGAGTCTGCGTCAGAAAAAGCCTCCAAGACAGTGCCCTCAGACGAAGCTTTAGTCACAGAGTTCCCAGAGTTCTTTGCGCTTCCACAGCCATTGCTGCTTCCGCAGCCAGTGCCACTGCATCCTCCCCCATTTTTTGAGCTGCCATTGTTTTTGCCATTATGGTGGTGTGAGTGCTTGAAGGAGTGGCCCAGTATATTTGTGCCTGCCACACTGCAAGTGGAGATAACTGTAGGTGATAGAAACCAGTCTGATCTCTGTCGGAGGCGTTCCAGCTGCTTCCGCTTCACAGAGTTGAAGCGTGAAAGACTGCGAGACTGATAGTAAGAACGCATCTCATTCAAGTTGTCCTCCAGTGACTTGGGTCTCTGCAATACCACAAACATACTGAACAGATCTGATCCTCCTATATGACCAGAAGTCGCATTATTTCTTGCTAACCACATAAATTACACCTGATCTTTACAGGTGAAACCTGCCCCACAAGAATGCTATATTAAATGCCTTTATCAGTAAATTTTGTTCCTATTATCACCAATTTCAGTATAAATATGGTGCTTCAATATTTTAGCAGGACATATACAGTTCACGGAGACCTGCTTGTGCACAGAATACATTCACACCCTACCTTTGACACCTCTGGGGAAGGCATAAGTGAGACCTCAGGTGCTGAAAGTGTGGAGACATTGATGGTCAGCTGGGATATGTCTCCATCGTGTCCTGCATCTGATGATGGAAGCTGCCTCCTCAGGCCTGCCAGGGGAGATAGTTCTGGACTGTCTCCACCTACACCCATTTCATCGCTTTCAACCCCACCAGCCTCATGGTCACTGTCCCCTTCCAAATGAGACACTTCAATGAAGTCTGGGGACACCGCTGCACACACCATTTTAATTTCTAGTGATCTGGGCAATCTCATCAAGAAAACTTAATATCATCTTTGCATAACAAAGCACAAAGACAAGAAAGAATGGAGGATTGCAATGTTCAAAGGCTTTGTCTCATGAATAGAGTAGTATAACTCAGGTTTTAAGTATTAGTATTTTAGGATCATCTAAGCCGAGAAGAAAAAATGTCGCACTTAAACGCTCACTTTTAATGATACCCTGATTTATCAATACACTGATAGTAACTTGGTTCTGGATATTCTTTCAAGAAAGTGAGCAGGTGGATGGAGACAATAGTTTAGCAAGGATCTGACCAAAAAAAAAATTAAAACATTACTGTCACACAGGCATATAAGAGAAGGTAAAGACAAGAAACCTACGTGGCAAGGTTTCCTGAGATGAATACTGGTAGTGATAATGAAAGAGTTCCCGAACGTGGATCCCTGTGTGAGTAGTCTCTGCAAAGAACTGGATGTTCTCCTGACCAAACATGGCTGCCACACCAAAGTTGTCAATGAGGAGCTGCATGATACGTGAGGCTTTCTCCACTTTAGCTGGATCCTCTGCACATGTGTGGAACATTGACCCAGCCACCGAACGAGACAATGCTTCCACTGACATCAAGTTGATCTCCGAATAAGAGATGATGCGAAACCATGTCCCAAACAGCAAGGCCAGCAACTGCTGATGAGCTCTGCTCAATGATTCAATGAATCTGAAACCCAAATCACTTAAATTACTTCTCTTGTGCATGTGTATGTGTGTAGAAAGAAAATAAGCAAATAAAAATTGTTACATGCTTGCTTAAATGTTTATGCTGTCAAAAGAGAAAGGTTGCCTTGACAAATCTATCAAACCCTGCCAACATCAAAATATCTAAAAATAATTTTTTTTTTTGCTGCTTCTTCCCAGTTTTTCTGAAAAAAACTAAGTCGAGTGGATGGTTTGATGGGTCTAAAGTATAATTCCTTGGCAACATTGCTTGCAAGCATGAGAAAATCAATTCTAAAACAATATTAACATGCTATCTATAATGATTTCTCAACCCCATAATTCTCTTTAGCCTTCTCGTCATCTCAGTTTGAAAGCTAAAGCTACTCAAGATTTCTAATAGGAGAAAAATATTAGAAAGAGTAAATAAAGAGAAAAAAAATTAAGAAATTGCTGAAATTGGAAGCTGCAAATTACTTATGGCCACACATGCAGAAAGACTCTGCCAATACTTGCCCATGAACTGCCTGGCATTGCTCCAGCCGGTGGCCCAGTGTAAGCACCTGCAGCAAGATCTCCTCTCCATCAGCCGTCAACACACCACCTGGAATCTTGAGCAGGAATTTCTGAGCCACCCAAAAAGATACTGCATTAATAAGCATTAAAATCTCTCTCTACCTCCTCCCCGCTACCCATCCCATCAACTGTTATTCCAGTTCTACCAAATGGGGCATTTAATTAAAAAAAATTGAGCATCAAAATGCAGTCACAAGGTCTTATTCAAAACTATTTCAGCTTTACTGCCTCCTCTTCTAATGCGACTAAGGTTAAGTATTACTTTTTCTTAACATCTTCTAAGGATAGCCTACAAATGCCAGACTGTAGTCCCTTGAGTGGCTTAAAAATAGCAGAAAAACAAATATATTAACTTCATGACTATAAGATGCAAAGAAAAATCACCATCAAACTAAGAAGTCAGTGACAATGCAAAGCAGTCAGTGACAATGCAAAGAAAGAAAGCAATGTAATGTTACTTCATAAAATTCATCACTTACTTTGACAACCGAGGCTAGTGTGTAAAAGCTGTAGTTTGGATATATCACTTGCCGGCCCTCTGACAATCGCTTGACGATGCGACGGATGTCATTAGGGTTGCCTGGTCGTCGAAAGACATCTGCAGTTGCTACCCCCTCCTTGGCAATATACACTAGCATATCCTGCACAACGAGAAAGGTATGGTTAACTCTAATCTCTTTTCCTATTCTCATATCCGAAGGATAGTAAGCTAGACAGTATATAAAGTATCTTTAAGGGATACAGTGATGCCTCTGTGTAAGTCATATCACATCTGGAAAAGTTATTGTCATTGTATCAGACAACTGGTGAGAATTTAGAAGTTTTGAGGAAAAAAAATCTATTTGCATAACAATCAAAGAAAAAAAAACTTGAGTTAATGCTTTTTAAAGCTATATTTGGCTCCATGCATCTCAAATAATCTGCAAGCTTCATTTCGTTTGCTATGAAAAAGAAAGACAAAAACAGCCTTACCACCAGTGGGGATGGAAGGTTTCCATTCTTTAATGCAACATTGACTGGCACTCCAAACTTCAGCCTGGAACAGGACAATTTTAAAGGATGCCAGGTAAATGTTTGTTTTATAACATTTTATTATGTTTACAGAGTTCCAATACTAAAACTTGAAATGTAATACAGCTATTCAAAATTCTTTCAATAGACCTTGAGCTTTCTGCTTTCAAGATCATAACTCTTAGAGCATGCATGTGCTCAGTTGTTGTTCTCGATCTAGACACATATAGCTATAGCCTCACTTTATCACTTCTTCTAAGAACATGTGGCCAAGAATGCTTCTATTTGACTGCAATGTGAAATTTGCCATAGTCACACATCTGAATATCTACTTAAGAAGACTCCTTTTAGGAGAGAAGTTATTTCTTCACAGAGAAAGAGAGACACTTGTGACACTTGATACCTTTAATGTCATTGACATCATTATTTTGACATGAGGGAGATTCAAGCATAATATTCAAGCAAAGCAGATTATAGAAACCAACACATAAGATAAACATTTTCAGTCCATTCAGATCCAGGAAACATGTATGACCCTCAGGCATAAAAAACTGGTAGCACATTGTTCCGTCTCTTCAGAATGTAGACATATAATCACATATCCTGTGTAAAACTAGAATTGGTTAATCCATTTATTACTTATTTATAAGGCTACAATACACGAATTTAATGCACAACTTTGCACAATTAGTTACAACTTGTGTCCACTGTGATTGGTTTTCCCCTAAGTTAACTTGCTTCAGGTATGTATTTTGCTACAGAGATGACATGATTTTCATTCCTTACGGCACACGACAAACCAAAAGCAGCTTGGCAAACTGGGCTTTCGAAAGCAGCGGCTTGCTAAGTCCACTTGTGAGCTGCTTGACAAGCTGGCCTGGGGGACTGCTGGTCACAGCAAAACATTCAAGTACACTGTTTCGAAAACTTTGTGCACGACAATAGCTGATGACAGAGTTCATGAATGCTGATCTGCTCATGTTAGTTTGTGTGAATATTTGTTTTCAACACTTATAACTGACCTCCATAGTGTGGGTTTTGGATTTTTTTCTATGGTTGTATTTGAAGACTAGTTAGTGATTAATTTAGAGTCTAATTCTAGTACTCACCGCACTATTCTAGACATAAAACTATTGAAAGACAATGTAATACACGTCATTTCAGCAGTTATACTTATAATTAGAGTGTCAGTTGCACAAATTTTTAAAAAATATTTTTGGTTGCAAATTTACAGTCGAATCATGGTGACGATAGTTTTACTGAAGTTGAATTAGGCTGTTACAGAAAAAAAGCGCCAACCGAAATTTCAAACTTCTTGCATTGAGATCCCAGCCGGCGACTATACCATTTCACCACATAGGTATCAATCACCTCTGCGTTAAGTTACTCATACCGAGCTTTAATAATATCCTGCCAAGCGTTTCATTTTTCCTTTTTATGGTGCCAGGAAAGCAGATATTGCCTCGGACACAGAAAACATTTTATACCTACATACTGTAATTTAGATAAACAGTACATTCATTTAAAAAATCCACGATGAAGTTTTGAAGCGATGCTGGTCGCTTTCTTTAAATTGCCAAGGCAAGCGGCCAGAATACTGCCTGCCCAATGGATACAAAGCTTGTTTTTTTCTAAAAAGTCTTTTGAGAGAACATTTTTTTTCGCGGGACTCATAATTCGTGATCAATTCATAAACAATTCACTGAAGTAAATCATTTCATGTTCAGTCAAATGACGAGCGGCCATGGAAGCCATGTTGAAAACTGAAAACCAACGCGAAATTTTTAGGTTCTAAAGCGGCAAGCAGGCTGCAAGCAAGAGCCAAGCAGGTTTGCCAAGCCACTTCGGGAAAGTTTGCAGTGTAGGTCACACGAGAAACAGGAAAATCAGTGCTGTTTCAGAAAAATTTCGTGCTTTTTGCTTCTCGTGTACCCGCCGTTTCAGTTTCAGTAATTCCTCTACTCTCTTTGTGATGGATGTTTGGAGGAAACTACATTTTTCATGAATAGTTTTGTAAGCTTCATAAGTCAAAGAAAGTTAACTTCATCTTCAGTGACATCTGCAACATTGCAGAATGGGCAGCCTGTTTGCCTTATTGCATCAGGTCAAACCACCTTGTTTTGGCATGAAGACCTAAGGTTCTTGTTCTCAGCCTGACCAATGTACTTCAATGCCATTTGGATGTTACAATAGATAAATATTCCTCTGGCTGCATATTATCACTAAAAGAAGAAATGGATCATTGGTATTTTTGATTATTCTTTATTTCTGAATGTCTGATTTGGAAAAAGCTGCAGGTGAGACAATCTTTAAATTGCGATGCAAAGATTTAATCAACCTTACACTTTGCTAAAGCCAGACAATCCCAAAACCGTTCTCTGTTAAGACTACTTTTATGTCTGTAGCCCAGTTGTATTACCCGGACTCATACTGCTCTACAAGCATGTCATACACCTATCTGAAAAGTCCTGATACTAACTTCACTAGATGTGACCAATATTTAATACACATTACTTATATCTACATATATATACAAAGAATGTCTGACCACTTTGCAATACAGCATGTGAAGAATGAAAGGTTACGTCTACGAAACTTTTCATAGCAAAAGTGTGAATTTTCTTCTACTGGGTTTCTTTTGTCTAAGCCCCAAATTTCAGGCCTGTATGTCAGCACTGGGTTTACCTGTGAGTCAAAGAGTTTTCAAAAGATAGATATATTATCTGAATTAAGGTTTTTATGAGCTTTTACACTTTCTATCACTCCTTTCTTTTCTTTCATGTATAATTTACCCCATGTTACACTAAAACTCATCTTAGTTTAGAAATACATTTCTAGATATTTGTGGCTATTTATTATGACAGAGAGAGAGAGAGAGTGTATGTGTGAGTGCATGCACACATGTAAGTGACTGTGCATGCATGTAATTTCTCTCTATAAAATAGGCAAAACATAACTGTAAATAACAATCAGCCAAGATATCTTGCATTTTCATTTTACATGGCAAGATTCCTATACTATAAAACAGTGATAAATAAAGCCTATTTAATATTTGCTTTGAGCCGATGATTTCCCACACATGATTAGTTTTTGGTTGAAAGGCCTACCTTAAAGTTAAAGGATTTGTACATTGCTTTTAAAAATTATGTGAATCAAAATTTCTTATAGCTGTATAACTATCACTGTAAACTTCTTATTTATTCAATAACGGGTTTTAGAATTCATACCTGGATGTATTGAGCAAATTAGTGAATGCATGCATAGATGTTGTTTTGAATTTCATTTTTATCTATTTTCTCTTCCTTAAAATTTGGAGTAAATGTTTTATGATAGATTTACAACCTACAGATAGTTTACATATCCCTAAACAATCCTGCCGAATTTTGTTGCTGTATCTTAAGTAGTTTAAGAGATACAGGTGTTTCTAACAATAATATATGTCCATTCCACAAATTTTTTTTGCTTAACAAATTAGAGATTTGTCAAACTTTATGGCTATGGATATAAAAAATTTGGACAATAGTACACCCGGAAATAATAACTAAGTACAAAATATTTGCTAATGACTGTAGATTGTATCATTTTGGAGATGTAATACTGCATTACTCTTTGTTTCTGAAGCCCTCAAATATGCTCTTGAGGTGAAATCACCTAGGCAAAATGTCATTTTGGCTTATTTTGGATCATATGTTTAAGGTTAACTAATAATCCTGAGTTGTTGATTTTGTTTGTCTAAACTAGGTGCAATCTATAGTTGCAAAATGTGGTCATCTTTACCTTCACTTGTCATAAAAAATGGTAAGCTTGCAAAGATGGGAATAAATTCTCAAAATGTAATAAAAACACAACTTTGCACCTTTAAGGTAGTGTATTTCTGCTTCTAGCAATAACAGAACCTTAGTTTCTTTTGTTTTGTTTTTCTTGTATTTTCCTACACATCAAAGTAACACACATTACATTGTGATATGTCGGAAATAAAATTTTGACTGCTGCTATCTACCTGCAGATGTTTTTTTCCCACAGATGGGTTTTTTTTTTTTCACAGATGAGTAAAAAGGGAACAAGAAGCTAATCAATTTTGGCCATGTTTGACAATTTGTGCAGCTGGATACTCCATTTTATTGTTTTCCAGTTTCTTCTAGATTACAATTATCAAGGGTACAACTGATGGGAGAGCACAGAGTACTTATTAATCTTCAACGAAGGTGGAAGCATAAATTACATCTTACAACCCCCCAAAAAGTGTTCAATTTCTAATCTTTAAAATGACTGTATTAGAACTATAAATGATAAACATAAAGAAGTTAAATTGATTTCATAGTTTAAAAACTGAATTTTTCTACCTTGATGCAAACTGAATACCACACTTGTAATCACATTGAAAAAGAGATATCTGAAGTGACATTTTCAAAAGCATCGTCCAAACACTGCATCACACAAAATGTTTGTACTTTCATTCAAGTGTAAAATGCACTACTAAGTCACAGAGACGAATATTTTCAATAATCAAGAATAAAACATCTACATTGTGAAAAAAACATTTCATAATGATCAACCAGCAAAAAGTCCTAATCAATCAACCATCTTGAATGTAAACAGATGGGAAAGTGCACACTTTCTTATATAATCACCTTATCTGTGATCAAAAGGAAGTCAATCATAATGGCTAAATAGGGTTTTCTTACTGAAAGATACAAAGTTAATTCCCTTCTAATTTATTCTCAGAAAAATGTTCACAATATAAACCATATGGCAAATGGTCATCTCAGGAATGAAAAACTTCCTTGATCAAGACAGATAAATCTATCTAGCAGAGAACGACCATACATCCATCACATATTTGACCTCTTCTATGCACAGGTGAGAATGTCAGGTTTTGAGGGCGTATAGGTGCCTTATAGAAGGGTTATTTCCTCAAAATCTGGGAACAGGAATCTTGCAATGAACAAAACTCCATCATTTTGAAAACATTTTTTACTTTGTTAGCTCTTTAACAGAAATAGTGTTGAAATAAAGTGCATTAACTCCCATGACAATACCATGACCACTGTGAAAGGTTTTAAAGCTTTAACTAGGTGAAAAATACTATGAATGTTCTGGGATATTCTGGAATATATTTGGAAAAGACTTTACTGATTTGAGATTTCATGTTATGGCTGAAAAACATCTCAGTAAAATACAAAAAGCAATCTTAACTTTCAACAGCTTGCTGACACTTAAAATTAATGATTTATGTCCAGCATGCTGCTTCCAATTGAAACTGAAAGATCCAAGGGTGCGTTGCATAGGCGGTCTTGAGTTAAGACTGTAGTTAAACTAAGAAAATTGTCTTAGCCTAAGATGGCAAAAAAGCACGTTGCATGGGCCATCTATACTCCTAAAGCAAGCGAGTTCTTTCTTAAAAACACAGCCCAGCTCCTGAGTCAAAGCTCTTACATTCATAATTAATTTTCATTACTATTATCAAAAATGTTGATTACAAAAATTTTGGCACACAGATACTCACTTGGTGGAGCGAAAGGTCTCCGTCCGCGTGCTGCGATCTGATACGCATCCTCCAAAGACATTACGAAACATGGCCGCCTCACGGAAGTGACCACGCTTCACAGCTCCTCCCCCCACTGCAGCACCGCCCCTTCTTTCCAGTTCCACCGTCACGCTCAGCGTGCGTTTACCTTCTATTGGTCAGGCCAGCCAGACGTGCAGCCTGACCCACTTCACAGCATCACCAGGGGGAACAAACACACCAATATCATCATGGCTGCTGCTCCCAGAGTTCCAGGATATATCAGCTGCACAGGCACCACAGCACACCACTGTCTCAACGTCCATCTTGGCCATCGGCACTTCTAGCCTCAACCTCTTCAGACTTGTCAGTTATGCAAAGAAGCTTGTAGCCATTTCCAGTGATACTGCTGCCGCCAGACAAGATGGTGCAATTGCTTTACCCTGCCATTGGCTCTGGTAAACGTGCTCTTTACATCTATTCTAGGCATCCATTCACAGGGTCTCGCATGCTCAACAACCCACTGCAACAGAATTGTATTCCTTGTACAAATGTCAAACATATTTTCAGTTATTATTAAGCAAATATACTGTTGTACATTTAGTAAATTAAACTGCATCTCCAGAAATCTAGATGTTTTCTTTTCATTCACATATAAAGCCTATAAAGCATGAAAGCATTTCTTCTTCGTGGGCACAGTTAACAAAATAATAAACTAAAACAGGTTAAAAAAAAAAATTAGCAATCTTTGAGAACAAGGTCATTAACTCAACATCTGAAAAGGGAACTGAAGAAAATAAAGTATTTTAATAGTCAACCTTATCCTTCTTTAATGAAATAAGTCAAATAGAGCAAGAAATGTAGAAGCTGTTGTCTATGTTATGAACTTCTTCCTTTCTAAAGTAATCTCAGCTCTTAAACTTTTGCAGTTTTAACTTTCTTGGTTAGAAACCATTACTAATATCAGCACTACTACAGTCAGCATTTTTGCAAATCAAATTGAAATTACTCTGTTCAACATGAGACAAACGCCAATATTTAAAGTAATTGTTTTTAAGCCTATAAAAAACTCATTTCATTGAGGATGATAATGACCTTGATAAATTTTAGATAAATGTTATTTTGCTTTGTTAATTTCTTTGCGCCGAATAGCCAAAATAAAATGTGTTGGGGTTTTTTTTGTCATATGACATGGCTTAGATAAAATTCTAATGAACACATTTAGAGGTTTCTTAGTTACAAATTGAATATGATAACATTTTAAAAATATAACAGTTTTGATTTTAATAAAACCAGCAGGAGTCTCATACATTTCTTAATTGGTAGTAAAATCATTCCCAAAATAACAGCAACAATATTAATTTTTTTTAAACTGAAACCTGCACATACCATGCACTGTGTCATTTTTTATACTATTTTTCTGTTACTGATCTTTAATTGATTTGATGTTAATTTACTCTATGACTATTTTAACTAACATTTTCATTGTTAGCATTTTCAACATTTACAAATGGTTGCCTCATTGATTGTTGACAAGATTGAAATTCAAAAAAAATATTTCATTCTTTTTAGTTTAAATAAATCATCAACAACTGATGAACGAAATATTCCAAATAAGGAACAAATTTACTGGTGCTATGTCCCGCTGCTGCTCAATAACTCGTTCGGCCTGACGAAGTAAATCAGTGACATCAGCATTAGGACCACTCGTCACTGACTACAGAAATCAAGGTAGATAACTGGTGAATAAAAACAGTGGCCGTCTCCCGAAAAAACGAACTTAACACGCAAGTAACTAATTGTTCCTACATCGATGAACTAGTCATGCGAACAGACGACACACCGCCCTAATTCGTCTGGCCTGATGACTGATCGTTCTCTGCGAACCGCCATTGTTGCATTTTCGAAGTTCTCCGGCTAAATCAACACGATGCACTTTGACGGATGCAAGCTGTAATTAAAAACTGCATAAATTCGGAGGTATCTTTACTGTCACTGCTTGCATGTCGACCATGGTGCCAGTGAAAGGAAAATAACGAACGCACACTAGAGTTCTGCCTCACTAGCTCTGCGATGTGCGGTGCACGACATCTGCACACACCTTGACAGCAGCCTTGCCCGCCACCCAGCCAGCTTCCGTCGGAGCCGACAGCTCAACGGCCATGCATTCCTGTGCCTGCTACTTAGCACCAGTTGCATCCATGGGCAGATGCCGACGGGTTTATCTCGACATTGCACAGACGAAACGAAGGGGTCGGGAGGGGGAAAACATCACGGGAAGGAAAAAATGTGATGGTGACCCCGATCGAGGGCGGATTATCGACCCCCATTTCTCGATTGATAATTGATCGAATTTTGTCAAGACGATTCCCTGCTCAACCGCGATGCCAGGGATTCTAATAAAGCTATTTTATAACAATGTATGACGAAAAGTACTCACATCTACCTTGCCTGAAGCTCACTACGTCTACATTGTTAGTGAATTTGGGTAAAATGTCCAGCAAAATTGAGAGTAACGGTCAGAATGAAGCAGGATGACCCGGAAGTGCATTTCTTTAGTAGCGGGAGAAGTTATTGAACCTAGTTAAGAATTAAAAATAGGGCATCTCGATTTTAAAGCCTTTTGTTTCACACAGACATCATTTAATAGTTTTTTTCACATAACATATATATCAGAACACGAAAATACAATCAGAAGAAAAACAAAAACGAAAAGACCTCTATACACGTTTTATCAAGATGATTGATAAACTGCCAAAGAAAAATTTTAATTCCCACTCCTAAATGAGTAGTATGCAGTTAGCGCAAACCATGCTTTATTCCGATCCATCTGTTTATACTAATTTACAGAGAGTTCGTTGGTAAGATATTAAGAATTAAATCGTAAACGTATCAAGATCAACTTGATATAAAATAGCACACTTATATAAACACTCTCTTAAAACATGTCGATACACGAGTTCAGAAAATAATCACTCTAGAGCAAACGATGTTAACTTTGTACTTTATAACCAGGAACAAAACATCTCACATAGAGCCAGCAGACGCTCGTTGAAATGTAGGCCGTGATTATGCCCTGGGTCTGCACGCACTATCCTTTTGTTTCAGTTGGATGCACCATGCAATAACCTTCGCTGTAGAGATTAATGCACGTCTTGTAATGTCACATTATAAGTTTTTGCGTTTGCAGGATCGTTCATCTCAGCTCACTCTGATAAAGCTATAGTCCAACACGCCATGCAGGACGCCGAGTCCTATAGGTCGTGACCAGAAATAAGGGTACGTTTTAAACTGGGACAGCAGTCAATTTCCCATCGGACATTCTTCCATGTGCACCACTAAAATATTAATTCTGAAGGTCCATGGATCTGGCTCAAATGCTCAAGTCGTAGCAGTATAAAATGCAATGTATAGCTATACATTGCATTCTATAATTATATATTGCAATGTATAGCTAGAAATAGCAAATTTGAGAAAATTCCCCTCTTGGCGCCCCATAGTGCAGCTATAGCAGCGAACCGTGCAGTTAGACCAGTGAACCGTGCACGCGGACTCAGGCAAAAAGCATGGATCAGTGGTTCACTATATCACAAACGGAGAAGTGGTCGTTTTAGTTAATCTTTCATGGCGCGATGCACTGGCTAAAACACATGGCATGTCAGTAATTGTGATCGTGTGACGAAAGGCAGATATTATATAGTTCGATCTGTTCGCCAGTAAACTGCTAGAACGGCAGAGCTGGCATCTGTGACTGTAATAAGTAGAACTGTGTTGTGTAATGAGTTCAACAGTCACCCGAAAGAAGTTGTACTCGAGAAGGTCTTAAACAAAGACGATTGGAGCAGCTTGACGTAATCCTTGGCTTACCCGTGACGACGTCCAAAGGACTCGTGGGCGTTGCTGTCAAATGGCTCGACGGTATTTCCAATTTAGCACACGTGGTTATATGTGTCTGCCCACTTGAGTCGAAAGAAGATGAATGCTATCAAGTCACTTATACAGTACAAGCAAGTTTGGACTTTCAGTAAAACGAAGAAATCTTATTCCTACAACACTAGATGTTAAAACGAACTACGACTGCTGGTAGATCAAGCACCAGATATGCAACATTGACATGCAGTTTCTACACCGTCTGGTCTACAAGTAACATCGTGTGACAGTCACAAACACAACACCATCAGTCGTATATCTTTAACCAGCATAATGCTAACAACAACTGACAGTGTGAGAGCACCATTGATGTGCCTGCTCGAAACAGCTAAAAAAGGAAAAACAAAGAATTGAGGGTGATAAACATATTAAGTAAATAGAAAATTGTGCACGCAGCTAAATGAGGAAGAAATTAAGCGTTTACAGCGATAAACATGTTTCAAACTATCGTTATATTTTTAATTGTAAAAAAAATCCTTATCAGCAGTCAGTTGTAACTATAAAATAAAAATGCAATGCTTGAAACCATCAAATAAAAAAAATACAGGAGTTTCTCTTAGACAAACGCTTTTGAAACGTGTTTACATTTTATTAACAATAATACACTTGGGAAAATTTACTCAAATGCGCCCACTTAGTAAGAGACAATCAGTAATAATACAACGTAGACTGCAATGACCGTGATTGTTGCCCTTTAAATTTTGATCTGATTGACTTACCAGCCTGTGAATGAATTCAGTTTGGACCATTTAATAATTATTTTAACTTCATTTGAAGCTTCTAAATAAAGTTCCAATATGTAGGGCTGTATTCCAAATTCAGCTGTTTCATTTTTGGGGCAAAAAAATCGCTTCTTGAACACGACAACATGAGCGATGTTTCTTCATTTGACTTGAAGACACGCACACTCGCTGTTACAAATACTTGGGGCGCGAAAGAGAACTCTTCAGTATAGGAGAGCAATTGTTTCCCGCTTTCCTAGTTGCAGGTGAGAATGCCGATGTTTGAAGGCTTATATCTTTAAACTTAAGTATATAATTATGTACTCATATTTTGGGAATTATTATTTTAAAACGAACTTAACCCGATCATAAAGAAAAAATGTTGCGCTCTGTTTGTCCTTTAACCTCTCGGCTGCTTTCCCTGTTTACTAAATAACAGCTAATCAAAATTTCGTTAGCTGCAATTAATCTGCAATAAAATAAAATCTTCCCTTCCTTGGCGTCCCCCTCCCCTTAAACTCCTTTCTTTTCTTGGCACTAGAAAATCAAATCTCATTTATTACCATAATAATTTTTAAAGAAAATAGTACAGTTCCTAACTCAGCTGTTCTTAATGGATTCCGTTCTCTAATTCAAATTATTCGGGGTTAGTTTTCCTTGAAAGCGGGTAACTTTTTTTTTCTCTTTCTCTCTGTATCTTTTCTTATTACACACAGTGTTTTTTGAAACAATCAACGGAAGTGTAGCAGATCCTTTGCAGCTTTTTATTTTATCTTTTGTAAGAGCTTGGCAAGAATTAAGATTGACTAATGGTCCAGGTATGGGGTGGCCAAAGTGCGGCACGCAGACGTCCTTGAACCGGCCTATCTGCTAAAGTGTGAAGCGTACTTCTTTTTCCATTTTTTTTAATTTAATGAAAGACGATATATTATATAAAGTCTTTTTATTTAAACTAGGTTAATTTGATTGAAATTTAATGTATCAAATACGCGTCTGTAATACTCTAACACGAAGTACAAAAGTAAGAAAGAAAGCAGGCTTCAGCTACAAGCCGCGCAGCATGACTAATCGTTTTGTTTCAACTATCGTTTACTGGTGGTGTTAAAGCGCAGGGATTCATTTTTAATGAAACAGAGCAAAATCCAGCAAGCGGCAACAAAAGCGAGTTTTATTGTGGAATAAAAATTAATGAATGTATTGAAAAAGAGAACGGGGCGTTCGAGGACAGCGAGTTCCTCAAGAAATGCATGCTTGGGTGGTCAAAAGTGTGTTCAGAGAACAAAAAAAGTTTTAAAATATAATCTCATTCGGAAGAACAACGAAGCACTTAACAGAGGACATGGAACACAATTTGCTGGAACAGCTGATGCATAAGTGTTAGCAATCTCTGACTATATAGTATTCTCTTGCGCTCGACGATAGTACAGATGTAACTGATACTGCACAGCTACTTATTTTTTATCCATGGCGTTAGCGATGAGTTCGATATAACCCAGGAACTGATATCAATGGAATCAATGTTATAAAAGGTGAAGATTTGCTTTAAAAAAAGTGAAAGGATGCATCGAGGAGCACGAGCTTCCATGAGGAAAATTCATTACTGTCTCTACTGATGGATCTCCAAATTAAACCGGCAGGAATGTTGGTCTTCTGAACAGAATTCAGCAAATGTTCATAAACGATGAAACCATGAAGTCACCTTTCTTCATTGCATTATACATCGAGAAGCACTGTGCAAACATGCATTAGACACAAACCATGTTGTGAATGCATTGATGAAAATCATGAACTTTATGAGCACACACACACACACACACAATGATTTTATTGATGAATGTTGCAAAACATACATCCAAGCCCATACACCACATGCTAAGTGTAAAAGCAGGAGTAGGTGAAAGTTTGTCTTAACCAGTCCTGTTTAGCTCTTTATTGTTGGCTAACTATGAAAGGCTCATTTTAAAAAACCAGCATCAATGCATGAGCTACAGACTAACCCATTGCGAAGAATCGGTAGAACAAAAGCGCATTAACGTGCGCGTGCGAGCATGCGTAAGAGAGAGAGAGAGCGTTAGAGTATTAGTAGAGCTTGAGATTACGTAAAAGAAGGTATAACACCTTTGATCGTTTGGAAGTGAGGTGTTAGAATAGGCACTCTTCTCAGGGCCAATTCCTTTCCCTCCGAGATTATCTCTCCTCAAACCCTGTAAGGAGTCAGATATCCGTTTAACAGCTGGGGCGATAGAGGTTGACTTTAGCGTGCTGCTGCTCTAATCTCTCTGCTTTCCCCCTCTCCAGCCATCACCAGTTTTGTAGGTGGGTGTTTAAGTGAATAATTGAGTATCTGCTGAACATTATGCACAAGGACATGCATATATGCAGGTGTAAGAACGACACCGCGCTGAACCTCTGTCGAGGAAAATGAGTTGTAGTATGTGTGTGTGGAGTGGGTAAGGGGATAAGAGGAAAGATCGGTTAATTGTTATGTGCGAAGATTCCATACTGTTATCCGAAACTGGATAGCACTCTTCTCTATGCAGAGAGTTATTTGAAACTGTTGATTCAACTTTGGGCATTATAAAGCGGTGTTCAGACCCCGGAGATGTTGTTTTTACCCATTTAACCGTAGTTATAAAGCGGTGGCAGAGGTGCCTTGGGGTCAAGAAACATGAAGTAATTAGTAATGGCCAAGGGATCTCGACACTGCTTTATAACTTTGGAAACAAGATGCTTTTCCTTTATATTTCCCCCACTTGATTCCTGGTATGGTTCCTGGAATGACAGCAGACTGCTCGATTTCCACGTTGACCCATTTCAGTTACGACCTGATTTTTAAGGATAATGGCAAGTCAAAATGAGAGTTGTTTTCTTATAAGAACCAGAATACATACGAACTATTTCAGAATTTCAAAAGATTTACCCCCAAAATGGGTGTACAGGTTTATGGATTTTACTTTTTCTGGTGGATACATTTCACATTTTCGATCTACACTGGTTTCAGCATAACATTAATAAGATTGTGTTGTAGTATTATTCACGTGTGTCGACTTAGAAGAGGAAGATCGGGTAAATAATTGGCTCATCCGCTCATCACAAACTTTTAGACCTTACGATGAACAACGATATATTAAATGTTGTAGGTATATTATTACTAAAATTCTTTGTCCATCTCCCGCGGCGTGCACGTACAGGGCCGCCAAGAGCCAGCACCTGCCCCCAGGGCAGACGACCTCTACGGGCCCCAGGCCCCTTGTAATTGTAATCGTAAATTATTTTCCCAGTGTATAATAATATGCTTACAATTCGATTGCAATATATCAACTTTCATTCAGTATCGTAACATAGACTACAAACATTAGGAAAAGTGCACTAGGAATAGGATCTACATCACTACTTGAACATAGAGTTGTTAACACCTGCATGAGTGGTTAGTACATGAGGAAACATGACGTTAAAGGATCAAACTTAAAGACCAACCTGAATGGTTTGCGTTTTTTTGCAGATATCGGTAGATATAGAATATAAACCTAACCTGCAAATTGCACCCTCCCAAACCCATCCGTTAATTAATTATCCGCTAGCAAAGTACGCGATTCGCACATGCGATCAACGAGCGCCGTTAACAGTGTACTACATCACACTAGTGCACCATTCACAACATTGACAGCCGTCAACACCAAACAGAGAGAAAGAGAGTGAGCGACAGTTGGAATTATTCGGACGTTAAAGTCTGCTTTTCTCGTGCTAAAGTAGCAGGTTTTCAAAACCACGAGAAATACAGACTTTCAGCGTTCGAATAACCCGAGCTGTCACTCATTCTCTCTCTGTTTGGTGTTGACTGCTGTCAGTGTTGTGGATGGTGCACTAGTGTGACGTATACACTGTTAGCGACGCTTGTTGATCGTAAGTACGAATCGTAGCGGATAATTAATTAACGGATGGGTTTTGGAGGCTAACATTTACAGGTTAGGTTTATATCGCCTGTATCTACCGATTTATGAAAACTTCGAAAACCAGTCAGTGTTGGTCTTTAAAGAACCTCGCTCCATAGAAAACATCCACAGAGTGAAGAATGTTACAACCTTTGTTTTAATAAAGAAAACGACGAAAAGGTAAAGAAGAAGGAAAAAATCCGCCGTACCGGTTACACTGGACCCCCCTGTCCCCACCCCCACCGCTCGTCAGGCCTGTACACATACACGCAATCTTTCTGTGGCCTTTTGAACACTCGGGAACAGCTGATCACACGTCCGCACGATAAAGCATATTTTGTAAAGAGGACATCTCCGACACTACAGCCGTGACGGATGATCTGTGCATATGCTGATAAAAGTGCATGCAGACTTAAAAAAATGGATACGAGAAGAAAATGATGAGCTGATATAGAGTTTAGTGAAAAGGAGAGGTACGAGCAGCAATTAATGGGGAATACACAAACCAACACGTCCAAAGAAATCACGAAATGGTCAGATCGATTGACTTTTCATTAGTTCAGCCGCGCGCGCGCCTTCTGCCAGTTCAAGGTCAGGCGACTCGGCAAAACGGCACCAAAAATGTGCATGGTGTATTTTGGTGTGCCGCCCTCCCTCACTCATGCACACACGCACGCGCGGACTTTCACTGGCAGTTAATTTTAATGTGCAAAAAAAAAAAAAATCGAAAAATGAACAGAATTCGAAGCATGTCGCGTACATAAACTTTACTAAAGTGCTCATGCACTAGCACTTCGAAATTAGACCTGGATGCATGATTAGAAAACCCGAATTCCTGATAAGTATACTTTGTGTAATATCACGGTTAATCATAATTAGATCGCACAACTTTTCAATGTAGGGCAACACGAGTGCGATCACGTCGATCTGTGGTGTGATCGATCGACACTGACCACTGGTTGAGAAAATAATAAAAATACGTACATATATATTTGTCTGTCCACTTTACAAGACTTGTATACCGACAATTAATATTGTTCAAGCACATTTCTGTGGTGTCATGTTAGGGGGGGCCATTTGGATTCTGCTATCATCTTATGAAGGAAGTCTGCAAGTTGTATGTAGCGCTGTTATTATCACGGACTATAGTATCCGTGGTTAGTACACACCATTCCAAATATATGCAAGAGTCAAGGTGAAGGTTATTAATATGACCTTTTTACATAGCAAAACAAGTACGGCGCGGTACCGGCTAATTGGGCATGATAGAGACATAATAAGTATAATGGATAGATAAAAATCTTTCCGAGGAATAAACCAACAAAAGCATTTCAAGTTCTTACGTTTTCCGTATATTTTCAGACTGAATTTCTGAATCTTGGTTAAAAATGCAATGTGTGGGAACGTATACAAGAGCAGACGATGCATAATCACTGTCATGCGAACAGAAAAATAGTTTAAAACAGCTAAGTGAATAGTATACCCAGAATATTATAAGGAAAGAGTTGGCATCTACTATTACAATTATGTATCTGCCACTATAAATGTCTATTATCAAAAGAACTATTGTTTTATGTGCGTAAATGGTATCAATGAAAAGAAGAAACGGACTGATCCCATATCACGTGACTCTAAATATCCCACTTTCAGAGCCGCCATCTTGGCCCGTCGGACAGATAACCACCCCCTTTCCTGTCTTCGCATCTAGGTGTCTTTAGTAAGAGTCGACGAGTTTGGGTCGTCTCGAGGACCCGTATAACATCTCTCTGCAACTGAGTTTCGCAGACTGAATCAAAATGTCCGGCCAGAGTATAATGGACCGTGTGGCTGCGGCAAAACACAGCATTGCCGGCCAGGGCTTGGCTAAATCCGTCTGCAAAGCCACGACCGAGGAGATCATTGGCCCCAAGAAGAAGCATCTGGACTGTGAGTATTGTTGCAGCCCATTTACGCCCACCTTGAGAACTGAGATATTTTGCGGAGGACAAGCGAACGTTACTTTTTTTTCAACCGTGCACATTCTGAAATAATCGTTTGATTATTGTGTTTTCAGCAGTTCTTTACGGAAACAAAAATTACCTGTAGTTGTTGATTTGTTTCGGATTATTGGGGTGTTACCTTGGTTATAGGTAGAGTGGCAGAAATCCAGGAATGGTTAAGCTTGTACAGGAAAGAAATGTTTGAAATCTTTTGCACTGCATTTCTGAAGCTGTGTTCTTTAATGCCAAGGGGGACACAAACTGGCAACTGTTAAGCAAATTTATTTAATAAAAACCACTAATATCCTCACTAAAATATTAGATGTCAAACTGAAAATGGTGGATATTTGTATTCTGAGTAACAGTGTACACCCGGTCCTACAATTTTATTTCTGATTAATACCATTAGATATTTGCATATTATGTCCTCACCAGTTTTTGATTTACAACACTTAACAGAATAATTGTAAGATTCAATAACTACTTAAATGTTGTATATACTAACGTTAGATTTTGCAGTTACTTAGGGGTGGAAGTTATTGATCAGAGCAGTGGCGTAGGAAGATGTTCGGCTTTTGGGGGGTAAAACTCCCTGCTGACACGTGAACGGCGTTCGCACTCGCACATTACGTAAAAAAGGAGGAGGGTACGTGCATGCACGCACGTAAATGGTGGTAGTATCGCAACACGCTGCTTTAGTCTTAAGGCAAAGCAGCATTAAACAAGAAAAAACAAATTGAACTATGACTCCCCCGGCTAATGCATTCACAAGAAATGCAATAAATGTTATAATAATAACTGTTTAACATATCAGTCAAGGTTTGCAAGTCAGTGTGCCAAAAAAAACAACTGCATCTTCGGTGACTTCTATCGCCATCTACCAAAAGAGAGACACATATATACAGACCAAACAGTATAACACAGATAACTTATGTTGAGTATAATACAACAATTACATAATCTTAATAAGGAATACGAATAAGCTGCAACGTAAAATAAAACTGATAGGAGAGATATTATTCAACATACAAAGAGGGATAGTGTTGTGTGCAAATAATCTGGCCCGGATGGCTACAATAAATTGAGATTTTACTTAACTACATGACTCCGCCTTCACATGAAACACTTACAGATGTCTCCAGCTGTTCCCTGAATGGTCGAAGGGGAAGGTGAATTCACAGTAAGTCACCGATTACCGAATGTCCAAACGTTATGTGTACAATAAAATTCCCACATATATCCAATGTAATGTATGTTACCAGCGACAGTTGTTGATGATAAAAGAGTGCCCTTGTGTTGTTTTACTTATGAACTTTCCGCTGAGTCGTAGATAGCAATAATTCCAGTCTCTCTCTAAAGAAAAGTATGACGTGACCCTCTTGAAGATCTTCATTCAGATTTGAGCAACTCAAAAAATACCAATATAGGGACTCTGAGAGTCTCTGCTTTACTTAGTAAGATAGACAGACGTCCTCCCTCTGTCCTCCCTTGTGCTTTGCTAGCTTTTCACAAAGTGTAAGGCGTTCCCGTCTGGTTGATGTAGATGGATGTACCCATGTACTGTCCAGTTCATCCCCCTGGTCTTTCTTTGCTCAGGTATCAACACAGCCTGCAATTAGCATGGCAAACAATGCCAAGGGACTGTTTTCCCTGATCTGATCATGGGAGGTGAATGAGGTGTTAGAGCCTCCCGTTACCTCAGGGCCAGCTTTTGTGACAGTGGGTGATGACCGCCTCCTCTCTCTACATGAACCCCCTACCTTTTACTCTCCTACCTCTTAGGGTCACTGATACAGAAACAGGTAGCATGCACATCTTTGTGTTGGGATTAAGTTCTAGTAACCATTAAGCTATCTGCTCCCCCTTAATACTAAACACGTATCTTAATGATCTCAAAAGTATGTATTGTGCATAAATAGAAATAGAAAGAAGTATAAGGCCTAGATCTGCCTTAACTTTGATGAGGAGAAAAGTACCCACACCAGTGACAAAGGACAGGAATGACGTGATCACAAGTTACTTTTCTACCACTACATGTAATCTAGGATGTTTTCATATAAATGCAGACATTGTATATTATCACAGATTATGGTCACTGTTCTCATACACCCTTCTTACTCTAAGTCTACTAAAATGTGCAGTAAGCAGTCTGGAATGCTTTTTTTAAAAAAAAACTGAGGTTTCTATTTGAGACTCATATGACAAGTTTTACAGTATTGTAACCGAGTGGGACACAAGAGAAAACTTTCTGTACTTACTATAATGCTTGAAGCTTAGAATCTGTATAAGCATCTGTTTAACTAGATCCTATAATGTTACTCTTAAGTTTTTCTTCTCCTGTCATTGTTATTGAGTCAAAGTCATCCATTAGATCATGTATCACAAAATCCACAAATTTGCACTTGCCATTTGAACCGGTTCTCTGCAGTCATGGATTAAAAGAAGTGGCATTAATAGGAACTGAAAGGAAGACTGCTTGTTATAAGTTAAGATTATTAAACTGCAGTACCCAAAATAGCAGCAATAGGTTATTTGTATCCTTTATATATGCCTGACTTACAGCGTTCACATTATGGTTGATGTCAACATTTAACAGTTAATTTCATCATTAAAGCAGCTAACTTGTCTTTAACATTGTCTTCAGTTTTCTAGTTATTTTAAGCTCTCTCCATCTAAATTGGTGGGGATGGGTAAAATGTTAATGTAAAATTTAGGATCTCACTTACCAGCTTACAATATTTCTGCAAATAGTTTGAAGCTTGTAATAGCCACAGTCAGCATATAGCGGTTTTAGATTTGTGTCATTGTCAAGAGATGTGTCACTGTAGACCTTTTATTAAATGTGACTAGGAATGATTAGAAAGGTGGAAAGGTGTGACACTAGTGTCACATGTATTTCCTTACAAACAAGCATGGGAAAGCAGCACTATTTTAGGCACAGTCTGGGTACTTGGTGTCAAGGTCCAATGATAGCACTTAAATCTGTGTTAATCTCTGTTAATGATGGATGTAGTGATAGTGTGTCATCACTGTAGTGTTCTAAATTAAGGTCTGTGCAGAGGGGAAACATGTCAGCTGGTAACTGAACACCTACAAACTAACCCATATATAAAGTATTTTCAAATAAGTGGGTGTAGCTCAGCACAATGTGCTAATTCCCCAAAAATCTGAATCTGTGTTTCATCCACTAGATACAAGCCTTTAACTATCCCTGTTCTTACCTCCATTTTCAAAGGAGTTCATTACCTCCTTTCCCAGTTGTTTAGTGAAGTAAGGTCACTGTTGCGGCAATGCCTTATTAACAAAAAACTGGCATTTGCTGCAGCTTTGACAATGTCATAGGTTTCAGTTTAAATTGTCCATGTGCATGCTCCCACCTTCTATTCTTCAGGTCTCCCCCGCAAAAAAAAAAAATTCACAGTATTTCCAACAAACTGAAGCCCACTGAATGCTACGTTAAGCAGCCAGAACTATGTAAAAACTGTTCTCTATGAAAATATCTATGTATATATCTATCTATATATATGATGTAAGAAAGCATGGGAAAGATTTGAACTTTGCAATTTTAATGGATGCATTTCGAGTTGGTTGGAATGTGGTTTCCAGAATGTATCCACAAATATGATCATATATATTCATAGCTCTATAAACACACACACACACACACACACAATCTGTTCATAATAACAATGGCTGTAGTTAGTTGATGTTACAGAAACTGTGAAAAGGAATAATTTGGTCTGCAAACAAGCAATGGCAAGCACAAATCCAGCTTGGTGTTGACGCAAGAAACGTATTAAATACTTCTTTCATGCGCATTAACCCCCTATTTGTCTCCTGCCTTGTACTGAGCAGTCATGCAGTTTTGTGTATATTGTTACATGGAGGCATCATTTTTTTAATTCTTTATTTTCTCATTCCTGTCATTGCAGAAACAATGTAATATATTTGCAAGGGAAGAGTGGTCAGTTTAGAAATACTGAAACACAAGCCTTAAGTCATGCTATAGAATAGTTCATTAATAAGTAACCAGTTGAATACTTCTGAGAATTAATTAGAATGAATTCGAGCATATAAATAATGATTTGATTTAGTTTGCAGTTTCCATGTTATAATTGGGTGCAATTGGAAAGTAAAGGTATTTGGGGTATTTTCTTGGCAGAAAGGGGTAAATGAAAGAGAGGCAATTAATAGGTGTTCGTTGGCATGCAATCCATTGCCAGATGTAAATTTTTTTCAGTCTGCAGCATTGCAGTTAAGAGTCCTGGTAACTAGTGCTGTGACCCTTTGGGGCAGTCATTGTAAAAGCTCTGTATATCAATATGTCTCATGGACGAATTATGTAGCGATATTGTTGGAGAGAAAAGAAAGATGTTTTGAATGAGGTTCAGATAGACATTTTTGGGGAGAATTAAAAAGAGATTATTTGTATGCGTGACTGTATGCACAGTTAGTGTGGGCATGACGAACAGATCTGGCACATTCTCTAGGGGTGATTATTTTATATCTGAATATTTACAAGTCTTTGGGTATTCTTGTTTTCATGAAACCATATTTGAAAACCCCATATATGAATAAGTCTGTGAAGGATTAGTATCATTTTGTGCAATGTTCTAGCTCAGTTTTTTAAAGTGGTATCCTAATACAGATATATAATAGCAGTAATAGTCAGGGCACTTATATGCATGTTGTGTTCTTCAGTGTATGATGCTTATAAATATATGTCTGATTCTTATATATTTTTATTCAACTGTTTTCCAGTGTATGATGCTATATAAATATTATTGTTGTTACAAACTGCCAGATGATAATGGTGGATAATGTCTAAGCCTCTGGTCTGTGCAGATTTGTTACAGTGCACCAATGAGCCCAATGTGTCCATACCACAGCTAGCAGACTTGCTGATAGAGAGAACACAGCACAGCAGCTGGGTGGTGGTCTTTAAAGCTCTCATCACCACCCACAATCTCATGAACTATGGCAATGAGGTAAGCTTGTCTCACTTCCTTCAAGCGGGAAGTTAGTTTTATCTAGTTCAAGAGAATTCAGCACATGGCATACAACTGTTTGATTTGCTTTTGTTGAATGTTTCCATGTCATATGACATCCAGTTTGTTTGACTAAATGGTTTTGCTCCAAAACAGGATTTATGTTAGGAACTGATAGATTTTATGCCACCTCATGAGCATTTGGTATTTGGGAGATCTAGTGTAAATCATCATGTGCATTTTTATTTGGAGTTAGTTTACTCTGGAAAATTATGCTTGCAGTTGTGTTTCTCATAAGAAATGTCTGTTGAATAAGCTTTACCTAGTTTTTTTATGATAGTTCCTTGACAAGATCAAGATAATGGTTTGGTTAGCTTTGATTGAGTTAAGTCATACATGTGCTAGTAAACCAGGAGTGTTGACATTCAAAGAAAAACTTCACTAGTTTGGGGGTAATAAGTGTTAACTTTTGAACAAGACTAGACAGATTTATATTGCAGATGAAGTGAACGATTAATCAGAAAACTGTGATTTGAATCTCTGTAAATCAATTCCAGGGGGCATCATGCATACCTTATTTTAAGAGCAGAGCAGTTTTTTTTTCTTTTTCTTTCACTGCCCTATATCTAAATTAGAACTGCCTGAGCACTCTCTTCCCAGTGCTGCAATTAAGCATTCAATTTCTACTTGCAGCGTTTTACTCAGTATTTGGCTAGTAACAACTGTTCCTTCAACCTCAGTGGGTTTGTGGACAAGGGAGGGGTTCAAGGTAGGTTATGGCTTGGTACAGTGATAAGAACACTGAAAGAAATTTAGACTAAAAACTCTATGGAGAGCTTATTGTGTTTATTTTACATACTCCTGTTTCCATTTCATTCACATATATACAGTTATATAAACCCTTAGCAGCCTTATTTAGATGCAGTTGTTCTAGGACTTGCTGCAAAGAGGTGCATACATTATAGAGAGAATATTATTTTCATTTTCTCCTGTATCTCTGTAGGTGCCATGAGCCATTTTCCTCTTTGCAAAGCTTTTGTAATAAACATTCTCCAGTTTTTTTTTTCATTTGATCTTCATCGCACTGTTTTGTATAAAAATAATGATTGGTTCTCTTTATGCAGGGTATGATATGTCAACTTTTATTCGTCGCTATGCTAAATACCTCAATGAAAAGGCAGTGTCATACAGGCAGATGGCTTTTGACTTCTGCAAAGTGAAACGAGGGTCAGTGTGCATCAGAGAATACTAGCTTTTAAAACGGATATTTCTAAAGATCATGAGTTGCATTTGTGTCCAAGTATTTTGAAAGATTTTGTTTTTTTCTCCCTAGATGGCATAATTTCTCATCCTTTACATTGTTTCTAAGTGCATCCATTAACTTAAAAACAAATATCCCAAATAGTTATACATATATTTATACAAAGTGTCAATATACATGTGTTTTCACATTTACAGTACTCCTTAGTATGTAGCTTTAGATCCCATAAATAGAACATACAGATCATAGTAAACAGTTTTTGTCTTCTTTTCCTGTGTCACTGCTGTATAATAATAGTGATATTGATAGTAATAATATGAGAAGCTGAAAATTTGTTTTACAAGTGTGGGGGGGGGGGAGGCAGCCACTTTAGTGCATGCTTTTCTTTTCCTTTCAGGAAGGATGATGGTTTGCTGAGAACTATGAATGCAGAGAAGGTGAGGTTAAGAAACACGGCATTCTAATAAATTTAAAGCATTTTGTGAATTCTTATGAGAAGTGATAAGAAAAATAGAGTAGAGTTCTTGTTTTTTGCATTTGTTTTGTTTATGATGCTTATAATAAATTCCTCTTGCAGGTGGAATAATAATAAAATAACAACCATCATCATCTATATTACTTTACCCCATTCAAAGCCAAGCTTGAGTGCTTTATGATATAGGACACATTTATAAAAAGAAAGAGAAACATACCATAAAGCAGGCTTTAAATGCACACTTACACATAAGTTTAGTATACTCACTGACTCAAGACACATCAACATATATACAAGGGTGAGTCACTAAATATCTGCAAGACAGCTATAAAGTTTACATCAATAAAAATGGAAAACTCATGTAGAACATAAATTTTCAGCATAGTCCCCTTGCTTTTCGATGCATTTCTTTCATCATTGAACAAACTTCTTCATGCCTTGAGAAAAAAAATTGGGCTGAGATATGCTTCCTTCTGTTCTTGGTCTGAGGTAAATCAATCATCCCCTTAATGTCAAGTGACCAGACAGGTGGTGATCTGAAAGGGTGAGTTTGGAACTTTAAGGAGAGTGATGAAAGTCCTCAGTGGATTTCTGCTTCAGACATACTTTCACACCACAAAAAATGGATCACTGATAACTGCTCTTCTTTGGTGGAAAGTGGAGTGGCCATGGTTAATCAAAATCTCACAGCTGCAACAATAGAACTGACCTAGCTACTTCAAATCTGCAGATCATCGATAACATGTTAACCATGCCTACCGATGTGCACAAAAAGACAGTGCTGCCGACAGAAAAGCAAAGGCAACCATTTTGCAGATAAATATTGACTTACCCTCGTACATATATATATATATCTAGATTTTTTTACCTCTACATAATTATACACATACATGCATGTGCTATTTGTTGCTTTGCCAGTGACATAATTCTGTCCCAAATGCAAATGCAGATACACAATAAAATTATGCAGAAGTGTGTTGATGCTGAATGAATCCTAAGATGAATGTACAGGCTATCAATTCTAAGAAATGATCATTGTTTACTATATGTTGTCATCATGTTTTGCAGCTATTGAAGACACTTCCAATCCTGCAGCAGCAGCTGGATTCCTTGTTGGAATTTGACGTGAGCTTCTTGCATAATTCTCTTTTCTTTATGCTTTTCATCCCAACATGTTCAGGACGCAGGAGTAATTTCAAAATATAAATTGTATTCTAGTGAACACTTTTTTATGCAGCTATTTTTTTTTTCAAAATAAGCTATGAGCCAACATTTAGCACTATTCAGTAATTTTTTAATTTATTTAGTTTTTTGTTGTTGTTGAAAGCTGGTTCATATTTGGTATTGCAGTGAAATGATCCAAACTGGATAGTGTACCAAATAAGGAGACTGCCATTTAATGCTTTAAGTTAATGTCTTTTCACAGTGCACACCCAATGAGCTGACCAATGGTGTTATCAATGCCTGCTTCCTCCTTCTCTTTAAGGACCTCATTCGTCTCTTTGCCTGCTACAATGATGGCATCATTAATTTGCTAGGTACCTCAGTCTATACACTGTGATCAGTGCATTTATCAGACTGATTCTTCATTCGCTAAGTATAATGATGGTTTAAAAAGTTACAATGGCTTTGCTTTTTTGTGACAGTTAAATGTTACTTGGCTATTCTTCTTCCTCATGTTGAAAAATAGAAAATGCCTTGATGGTCTTGTACAGTCTGCTAGTGTGTATCACTTAAACCACATGCTAGCCCAAAAGCATTAGTTTCTTTTTTATTATTTATAGAAGAAATAGCCAGAGACAAAATTCTGACTTGACATGTTCAGTTTCAATATTTATGGCACAATACATTAAAGAGGGAAAATGAAACTCCATAATAATAATGGTGCTGTTAACTTAAAACTTATTTCTACTTCAGAGAAGTACTTTGACATGAACAAAAAACAGTGCAGAGAGGGACTGGAACTCTACAAGAAATTCTTAGTACGCATGGAGAAGGTCTCTGAATTTCTCAAAGTGGCAGAGGTATACTGGAGTTTTTTTGCAATTTTTGTTTTGCTTTTTTTCCTGCAGTATTGAGAAACAAATGAAAAGCTTACATCATTACATTTCCTTTTGGCCAAGAAAAGCACATCCATAACCAAACTTTCTCAGTTGTTTTCTTACTCACAGTACAGCACCCTATTATTTTAAAAAACTTGTTGAATATCAGCATTTAATAGACTTAACCTTATTTGTATGGCTCTGTGATTATTTGAAGGAATTGTATCCTTCATGTATAAGTTCTCAACCTTTATTTCCTTAAAAAAAAAAATTCACTGTTTCAGAATGTTGGCATTGATAAGGGAGACATTCCTGACTTGGCTAAGGTAAGTTATAAGTGTAGCTTGCATGCATTTTCCCTTTTAAAATTGAGGACAGGCAAACAGACCCCCAAAAAGCGGTAGGAAATGTCAAGTACAGAAAAGTCGATTAGACGGACTATGCCGTTTCTTTTGATAATAAAGCCTGGTGCTGAGGGCATACCCAGAGTATGACCATACAACAGGCTAGTATTATCAGCATTAAGAAGCAGTGAACGCTGCCACATTATAGGAAACTTTTGCCACCTCATCAAGCATATGAAACTCAAGCTTTTATTAATGGTCTTGGAATGGTCTCCATGCATGGTGGGAAACAGCAGGTTATATTGGCACTGCTTCTGTATCATTATGTAGTATGCACTTTGCCTGGCTGGGTCATGACAACCTGCATGCTTTGTTGTATCTGTGCCTTCATGTTGAATGGTCCCAAGCATTGCATCTCTGCTTCTGAGTTCCTTTGCTGTCTCTGTTCAGAGAATATAGTGCAGGGTCATAACTTCACTGGGGGATAGACAGTGTGCTGCCTTTGTTTATGGTGAAAATAGTTTAGCTCGAAACCAAGAAGCTGAGTTAATTACTTTATAATGTTAGTGGACATGCATTTTATAAGAAGAAATATGTCCACCAGTGGCTTTTTGATGGCATGAGGAATATTGCTTGATATAGGAGTTCCTTAGACACTGACTGGTTGACTTCTACATCACCTGCAGAAACATTTTTGAAGGAAAAGCATGCTTTGTTTTAGAAACCTGAAGAGTGACAGATTAACCTTCTTGCAGGAGAGTGTTGGAAGTAAACTGACCTGTTGAGATAAACACTGCATATAACTTTAGAAACTTTAAAGCAGTGGAAATTTCTAGGACCTGAACAAATCCTGTGCAGGATTATATTCAGAGCATATTCTGATCTCTGCAGGCGGAAAGAATCCAGGTAATGTTTTTGAAATTAAAGACCAACCTGAATGGTTTTCGAAGTTTTCATATATCAATAGATACAGGCGATATAAACCTAACCTGTAAATTTTAGCATCCAAAACCCATCCGTTAATTAATTATCCGCTACGATTCATACTTACGATCAACAAGCGTCGCACTATTCACAACACTGGTAGCAGTCAACACCAAACAGAGACAGAGAGAGAATGAGCAACAGCTCGGGTTATTCGGATGCTGAAAGTCTGTATTTCTCGTGGTTTTGAAAAACTGCTACTTTAGCACGAGAAAAGCAGACTTTAACGTCCGAATAATTCCAACTGTCGCTCACTCTCTTTGTTAGGTGTTGACAGCTGCCAATGTTGTGAATGGTGCACTAGTGTGAGAGTACAGTTAACAGCGCTCTTTGATTGCAGGTGCGAATCGCATACTTTGCTAGCGGATAATTAATTAATGGATAGGTTTGGGAGGGTGCAATTTACAGGTTAGGTTTATATCGCCTATATCTACCGATATCTGCAAAAAACGCAAACCATTCAGGTTGGTCTTTAACTATATTATTTTCCTGCGCTTTGCTCCCCTTCCCACTTTTATTATGATCCATCATTGCACACTTCCAAAGCACTTCTTGACCTAAAGATCCAGGATCTTTGTCTGCACATATTAACTGCATCTGGGGTTGCCAGAACATTAAAATCTGAATGAGAAAAATATACCTGTGTGATGACCCTGTCTTTTGTTTGTCCACCATGTCACTAGCTTTTCAGACTACCTCAGAAGTTAAGAACTTAAAGGCTAACTCCAGAGTTACTTTTCCAGTAAAGATCACATCTGTCATCAGGAAACTCAACTACTGTTTGTAGTAAAGATAGCATTCTGCAATCAGTACTTCTGAACCAAGTTCAGGCTAGCCTGTATGAACTAGAACCATAAACAATAAGCTATTTTTTTCTGTACATCTTACAGAAAACTTGTCTTTTCCCTTACAACTTTTAACCCCAGAAAATGCATTTGTGGAGGATTACACTGGATTTAAAAAAAAAACAATTCTTGAATCTGTTGCCCTTCAAAGCGCTTGCCACAGTTGTATGAGCTTTATGCAAGAGAGCTTTTTATTTTTTGTATTTTTGAAACTGGCTGGGGAAAGTTACGAAATTATGAAAACTGCTTCAGAGATAATATCCATTGTGTTCTTGATGTAGATAACAATGAAAGGCTTTTGATAGGTGGCATCTAGTAGAATTTATGTCTGTAAAGGCTCTGGGATAAATGGGCTTGAGTGTGGCACAAAGGTCACATGGTTAATTGCATCATGTCTTGATCACAAACACATTAAATTCTGGGCTTTTGAATGAACGATAGCTTGTTTCTGATGGATCTGACAAAAATGTCAGTGAATTGACTTTGAATGGTGTAGATTCACTGTTTTCTGAGAGTCACATACAACCCTCATTATTTTTTTAAATATTGTACACTTTTATCAAGATTTTAGTGGTGAGAATTACCAGTGGGGTTTTTTTTTTATTTGGCAGGTCAGTAAAAATTTTTTTTTGACATTAGCAAGAAGCTGCTGGCGTATAGCAAGACATTAGATGCTGTCAGGCTTTTCATTTTCCCCCTTGCTGAGATACAAGTGAGACTCTTATAGTTTCATTTTTGTTATGTAAAATGAGGAGCTTAGGGGTAGGCATCCAGTGAGTTTAGAAGTTTACAAGATGACACCCTGGTGCCATGATATTTGTCAGTAGCTTATAAGTGAGGAGACTGTAAATGGCTTTCTGTTGGAAAGAAAATATAATTTATGCACAACCTTAAGGTTGTAGAAAGCTTTTGATATGCATTACACATTGCAGGTTTGGATATAAATGTGTAATTGTGTCTTGCTGATTCATTAATAGGAATGTGTGCTACTCTACCTGCCTATTTTATTATAAACCTGGTGAAGATATAAAGTGAGCAATCACTTCTTCTGTACATCCCTTTCATATAATCCTCTTAGGCTGGTGCTTACTGTCTTGACATCTCCACCCTGCCAGATTAAATTTAGAGCCTGGATTGTTTGTTAGCCATTTTCAGTGATGTTGGAGGAGGAGGGAGACTTGATGGATTCACAGTTATTTATACTCTAATGGCATCCCAACACAACACATTTAGGAACAGCAATAAGTAACCTTTGCATTTGATATAATAACAGACAATTTTGAATCAAATTGCCAGCAAGAATGGTGTGCATAGTGTAGTTTTAGGATTCCTCTCAGTGTTGAGTAAGAAACCCAGTGATCCATGAAGCAATAACCAGAAGACTGGACCTTTTCCCAAGGAAGTTATAATGGGACTGCCAGTAATGGTGACAATGGGCAGACAATTGCAGTGGCTTAGATTATTATGTAGCACCTAAAAGGTGATGCAAATTTGCGATAACATATGGCTGTAATGATCTGAAAAGAAATGGTATTGTGTTCCTCAGAATGTTAGCTACAGGAGTGCATTAACTTAAGGGTTCACTGGCTTTGCTACCAGTGTCTTGACCTTCGCGAGCATGATTTTTAATTTATCCAGTTACATAAACATAGTACATATTAGTACAGAGTAGCAGAATGGGATGCACAGGTTCATCTTCATGACCTTGGGACAGGGTTTTTTTTAAATTTTGAAGTAATCATCCTTCAATACACTGGTTTATTTTTTTCCTCAGGGTATGAAAGACAATTCATCCGCAGTAAGTGTGCAGCTTGAACTTCTAAAAGTCTGGCTATTTCTGTTGAGTAATACCAGCATCAGCTAGGATATTAACAGCTTGTTTTGGATATATGCCTAGACTTTAACTTGACGAACCACTGCCTTGTTTTCTTTTGTATTTCTTGTTTATCCAGTCTTTTCCCTGGCATTTTCTTTAGCCCACCTCATCTTAATCTTTAACTTAAGTACTTTTTGTACATAAGTTTCTATAGCCAATATAACCATTTCTCTGCATTGATGCCTGTTAAACTGCGTGAGCTTAATATGTACCTAAGAATTTAAACGTGTAAACCAGAATAGCATATTTTCCCATATATTGATGCTTAGAGACCTAGGCGAAAACATTGCTCAGGGACCTGGTGCACAGTTGCCATGGCTGGATGTGAACACCTTGCAGTCAGCTAAAATACTTACTAAATACAGTGAAACCTCTTCAATAAGGCCTTCTGTATTGCAAGCCCACCTCCTTAGATGCAACCCAAAAAGTTTTTAGAAATATTTCGCTAAATAAATATAATCTCTATGATGACTTCCTCCCCATGCAACTTTTGACTGACAGTTTGTGCTCTGTCACAACTCTTTGCAGATATCACATGTTAAAAAGAAATACGTACATTAAAACAGATTGCTTCTGGTCAACCATTTGCCCTATATAATGACTTTCTGCATAAGTAACATAAAAAAATTAAGTACATTTTGAAAGAGTCTGCTTGTTCACAGTCACAAATGAACCCAGGCACGAAAGACAAATCAATCACTAATGACATAATTAGCTGTTAACATCTAATATTATCAGCAAAGTCATGCGTTATTTGAACATCTTCAGCCTACATCTTACGAGACAAAAATGGCTGCCAACACACATTCAGAGAATAAATCTCACATTCGCACATAAAGGCAATTTTCTCTTAGAACATTTTTTTTTAAAAACCTTTTGTCTTTAGTTTGGATTTTGGCAAGCTTTAATAGAAAGGTTTTACTTCATTAGCTGTGCAGCCTACAAGGTGTTAGCATCTAGCTAGCATGGTTGTGCACTTGGCCCCAAATATTTTATACAAAGCTATCTAAATGCTTAAAACACTCTGTAAGTATTGTATATTTAAGTATATAGTACTTAAAGTTTGTTGGTTGTTGGGGTCTATGAAGAAGAAAGTTCCTGATTTGTGTGACGTTTGTTGAGTATTGGTAAGCTAATTTTAAAAGTTCAGAGATCAGATAGAGGAATTTAGAGCTGTTTTATATTAGTGAAAAGATAGCTTAAATAATTTGAAGGCTAGGAGTGCTACAACTGTAGGTAGAACATTGGTAGGAAGATCTCTGTGAAGAACCAAAACATCGGCATGTCACATTTGTTTGATGGTTCTGTATGGTCTATTTGACTAAAAATATTGACATTCATTTGTTTGTTTACTGAGCTGAGAAGTTGGGTTTTTTTCTTCTTGACACAGTCAACTTGCAGTTTATACATGTTTAAGTTGTAGAATTTTGGACTATTTTGTTTTACAGTTCGCAAAAATGAAATTCAAGTTGTACCATGTGACGTAAAGATTGTTCCATAATATTTCAGTCTTTGGATGTTAATAAGTGCACTTATCTTGCAGGGAGAGGGGTGCTTTTTGTGAGGTTGCCAATTTTTTTCCCCCTACTGTAGTTCTTTCCCAGTATTCTAAGGGTCTAGATATCAAATGAACAGCTAAGGTGCCTGGGGAAAGTACACCAACAAACAGGAATTAATAATGTATGTACTTGTATGGCGCAGCATCATGATCAAGATAGGTCGCACTTTCTGTATTGTACCATCCACTGTATGGGCCTTGAATGCCAGAGCTCTGACCATCTGATTGTCCACTTCCCCACCAATTAGTGTGCATGGAGTTAAATGAGTCTTTAATTTTTTTTTCATTAATGTTAATTTTTTGTAGCCATTAAGAGTTATAGTGTATATGTAGATAACCATTATTTTTGTATGAAAGTGATTAAATTACACAATCCCTTTAGAGCACATCCATCTGTAAATCACTAGCTGATTGTATTTGATTTTGTATTGGATTAGTTCATGATATGTGAATAACAGTTCTACAAGATATGTGACAGAACAGGCATCAAAACTGTTTGCAGGAGAATATATAGGTCATAGTGCAGATCATGAGATGTTTAAAACATGCCCTGTGAATTCTTCATTAAGAGCACTTTTAACGTTCAACCATGACCATTAAAATGCTTCACTGTAACCTACATAATGAGGCTGCTGCTGCATGTTCCTGACTTAAACTGGCCTGTCATTTAGTGCACATATTAATTTTAAATAGGGCTTGGAAGCTGGGAGTTTTGCATCGATAAAAAAGTCATGCATTTTTAGTTATTTATTTTAGCTTTATTTATATAAACTCTTTTATATTGTGTGTTTAGCAGAATTGTCTTGAAAATGTGTCTATTTTACAGCTCAAATGTTCTAATATAGGAAGGGATGAGTTGATTAGAGTTAATTGCTATAACATCAGGGATAAAAAGGTTTCAAAAACTTTATTTTATTGAAAACTGCAGTGAAGCAGTCAGGGTGTAGCTGCACAACATGTTTGTAAAACTTAAAACTTTTTTAAAGAAACAAATTCAGAAATGTTTTCAGATGAACACTCCCATGCCATTTAGATGTGTTGCACAAGTGCATACAAAAAATGTGCTAGTGGGAACAAATGTCTAGCTTAAGCAGTTTTATCTTTTTTTTTTAAACGATTGTAGCTTAGAATGTTCTAAAACTGTGTTGTGCATTGTGTTTCTGTAAAACTGATTGTGTCAACAGATTTTAGGACTAAAAATGTTTAAAATCAGAAATGAGTTGTACAGCTGGCCACCAGTTTGCTGTACTTACCTGGATATAGGTAGAACATGCTTGTTTGCATATCTTACTTGTTCCATTCACAAGTATGCACATGTGTATAAAAGCACAAGCATGTATGCATGTGAATGCAGAATCAGGTTATCCACAGACCAGTGGTCAGCTGCACAATTTGCTGCAGGTTCCTAAGTTCTCTCCTCAGGATGATTCATGGCAATTCTTAATTGATTTGAATGTAGCTTATTTTATAAAGCCTTCAGTTACTTATTGTATAAGCCTGTTTCTTGATTAAAAAAATTAAATTGATATTACTGATATTTCCTTCTTAAAATGTCCTGAAACTACAAATACCTTACAATGCACCATTCTCTTCAGCGCTGCATCACTTTTAACATTTTTTCCAGTAGTATTTGTCTCTTCTGGTGCATTACTTTCTTTCTGAAGGCTGATTCTTGCTGGTCTCAGTATTTGTAAATGCTAGGTATAGATAATGCCAAGAAAGAGTGCTAGTAGGATGACTATGCTGTATGTTGCTTTGGGGTCTAGCATCAGCACACATTTTGTGAATAGTGAAACTGCATGCTGTGCAGGTCCTGACTGAAGATCGGCAGGTAGTACTCTAGGCAGATAATGTTGGATAAAATTGTCACCAGCATTTTGGTGATGTAGCCTGCACTCATAGGACAAAAACAAAATGAGGTCTTTGACAGCTTTATTTATTCAGTTTGGTTTTGTTGACAAATATTTATCATGATTACAATCTTACATCCCATCTAAACCAGCTGGTTTAATTGGGGTTACTTGTATCCCCCTACCTACATATACCTTTTCCCATGGTTGTAGACTAGTGTGGCATTTATTTTTTGTTTGGTATGTGTGCTTGGACTGAATGTATTGCCATTTGCAGAGGACGCTGTGTATTAGATCGGAGATAGGGCCAAGAAAAAGAGAACATGCAGGAAACAAAATTCAGCAGTTGCCTTAAATTAAAATATTAAAAAAATTGATGAGATCAAAAGCAAGATCATTAATTTTTGTTTCGACATTTGAAAGGCTGGACCTTTGGGCTACAGATAATCATTTGAAACCATTGCCTGATGTTTGTTTTGCATGAATTTAAACTGGACCCTTTGACCAAAATCAGAAAGCTCACTTTCTGCTTTGCAATGGGTTCTGACTGCATTTAATGCTTTGGCATGTAGTTTTGGATTCATCAAGTTCACTGCTACTGAATTAACCTTGTGGCAAACTTACTATTGCTGGAGTAGAAGTCTGTTATTATCATTATCAAGTGTTATATATTATACATAATTGTTTGTGCTGTGCTAGCAAGCAACGCAGAGGATTCATTTAAACCAGCATCACCACAAACGCCTGAGTAACACATTGTGCTACAAAGTCACTAAAAATAGGAATTTTTCAGCATTAGTTAGTCTTTTGGGACCATTGTTGTATATACAGTTCATCATCAACCAAAATGTCATTGTGCATTGTATGGCACACACACACACACACTGTGGTGCCACCTATAGTAATTTCTGCCTGCACTGAAATTTGTCTTCCTTACAGTGGATGAAATTATGATAGACACATAAATATAAATGCTACCTGTATATGCACAGGCACCAGCTAGTCTACTTGAAGCACTGGAACAACACTTAGCATCATTAGAGGGCAAGAAAGGAACTGGAGCTGCCCCAACTTCTGCAGCAAAGTGAGTATTGCTCATCTGTCATTTGGTGGTTATTAGTTACGATGGAATGTGTGCATGCATGCATGCAAGTATGCATTGTCTGAAAACACAATGCCAACAAATATTCTCTACTTATTTGTATCCAGGGAGAGACCATTTATGATTGTGTGCATGAAAGTTCCAATATTAACATAAAAAGGCAGGAGTTGTGTGCTTTTTCCTGGCTTAAACTTTGTGTGAGCACCATTTTAGACATGAACAAAACAAACAAAACAAAAATTTAAAAAAAATTTGCATGATGAGAAGAATATGGAGAGAACATTCAGGAAGTCCCCAGCAAGTGAGAAATCATTCCGCATACCTGCCTAAACTTCTTAGTTGCTTCAGGGAAGTATTGCAAGTTACCAGCAAGAATGTAAGCTGCATGCATTGCTCACAACCTATCTGTTGTGACAACTACTGCTTACTGTTACTTTTTTTTCCTACCACTTAAAGGCCTGCAGGATTCTCATCGGCACTAAGCACCATGTCAACCAACAGCACTGCTCTAGACATCAGTGAAACAGAGAAGAAGAAGATTCTTGAAGAGGAAAGCCAGCGTCTACAACAACTGAAAGTGAGTAGTCCCTTTGTTCTCTGCCGTAGACTTTTCTCATTTTACAACGTCACTAAAAATCACCATTAAAATATGATTGGTGGTGGTGGTGTGTGTTTTCTGCGTTTTGGAACACAACTTGCTTGACATTTCTTATTTTTTATTGCTCGCTTTTCACCACACTGGGTGGAATTGGAAAGATTTGTATATTCACAATACAGAACACAGTAGTTGATAGTTTTAAATCTCATTAAAAATTCTTTTCTTACATGACTTCATGTTTCTGAATCTGCAGCTTTTCCTTCAGACAAAGTATCGTATTTTTGGTTATTTTTTCACTTGTTTTTTTCCACACACCTTTCCCTATGGCTGATTTAGTCATTTGTGTGAACTTCCAGTAAATCATGACCCGTTATTAAGTGGTTTACAGTTTGCAGCTGTTTTTGTATTGTATGTGAATGGGCTCACTAGTAGGTGGGGGTGGTGGACAGGCAGCCTCTCATTGTCATATTGCAGTTACTATTTTTCTTGTGTGTATATTGCACCAAATTGTGTTTTTCATCTTGTCCACATCTGATCCATGTTTATAATTATTTAAGACTTGTTAGTGCTTGTTATTTATGCAGTTTTTTTTCAACCATACGTAAAGCACAATTTTGCAAATATTAATTATTAGGAAAGAAAGGTGAGAAAACAGGAATTGCTGAATGCAAGGTTGCATTGTTGGATGGAGGATCCTACACAGCCTTTTGACACTTCACTGTACCATTCAGTAGTAGTCAACAAGTTTATCATTCATTTGTTCTGTGGTCAGGATAGCTCTATGAATCTGTTACCTCAAATTTTGTAGTCTATGATGTGGAGTGCAAGGTTGGGAAATGCCCATACTGCATGTGCAAAGTGCTGTAACTTCTGGTTACTTGCCCTTGCATGCTCTAAGTTGCTTGCCTTCTGTCTGCCGCCACCTGGCTTTATATGGCAGGGGACAGAACTCTTGTGCCTGCAGATTGTACAGCTACCATTGTTCCACATCGAAGCACATGTATATGTGTGCACACACAAACACACACATATACATAGACATGCATGGATCCACACATACTCATTTGACATAATGATAAGCAAAAATGGTGCAAACATGCAGAACGAGAAAACAGGTGTGTGTGTGCATGTATGTTGAGACAGTCTCCATCAGTGTATGTTCTTGTAATCCTAGTGTTTAAGGAAGTGGGTGGGAGGAGAACATGTCTTCATAGTTCCCTTATATGGAAAGAAGCATTTGTTGCAGTTTTTCTAGACTATTTCAGTAACATTTACAAATTCATGGGTGTCGGGTTTTCTTTCTTTCAAAAGCATTTGAAACTTTTTCTGTTGACTCAAGTTATCGAAACTAATTTCTTTCATCAAAAAAAAAAAAAAAAAATTTTTTTTTGAAGTAGTATGACATGCTAATAGATAGATGTAGGAGGTTTAGATGTGGGGACTTGCAACAGTGTGTACATGAAAGGACCAAATAGTACAAAAATGAGCCACTCATGGATGTATTAGTGGTGACAGGTGAATTTGGACAGTGTAGTTAAATTATAAAATCTGATATTTCAGCCAGTGTGTTTTTTATATTTACAAGAAAATGGCATATTGGTTGAGTCGCCAACGTATTGCTTTGCTTGTAATGGTTTGCAGTTTTGCCCAAGAAATGATTGTCTTGAAGATGATGATGCTTGACACCATGACACTTGACAATAACACCACTTTCAATGATATCTGTTGGCTGAATGTGCTCATACCTGAAAAAACAAAACTCTAAAAAGCTCCTGTACTTTTTTTTAAAGAGAACTTTGCCTTTGGTTGTTGCATGATGAAAATGATAACAATAACTAGTACGGTAGCATTCTGTAAACCTTTTGTAAAAGAAAATGGTTGGCTATGTTCTACTTTTACCACTTGAAACTAAGAAGATAATAAAAATATCAAAAAATGAGTGACTCATCTTTGCACACAAGTTAGCATGGCTGTCACCAGAAGCATGACAAGCAGAAATACTTCACAGTATTGAAAGACTGGCTGTACCAAATAATACATGTAGATAACATTCCTGTTGTGCCAACCTGCGTACGGCTGCTAGGGACTGGACATGGAACCTGCCTCCACAGAGGCTGACCTGCTTGAGGCCACAGAGCTTGATGAGACTAACTTTGTGAGTAACCATGGTAACTGTGCACACCTGCACTCTTTCCCTTCAACCTTTGTCTACCATTGAGAAGCCATTTTCTCCTTTTCCCAGCACCCATCATTTCATAATGACCTTGCTAAGTTATGTAGCTAGTAGACAGCCAGTAGACAACCAATAGGTGGTAAATGAGAAGCAAGTAGTGGCAAAGTCTTTAACACATTTTGATTTTCTGTACCTTTGCTTGGGTTTCATTGCCCTACTTGTGCACTGTGCTTTGTCATATGGATTCATTTTTTTGATTTTTGTACATCCCTTTTTTTTATTACAATACCATTTGTTTTGTTTATCCCCCTACAATTGTACGCCCCCCCCCCCACCCAAGCACATTAAGCATGACTTGTAGCAGGAGATTCAGTGTAGAGTGTAGGTTCTTGGCAGCAGATCATCATATGATTTTGAGTGCAGCATCATGCTAGCCACTGCCTTGTCTCCTGGGTGTTGCTGAAATTCTAGGCAGCATTGGGACATCTGTAGGTTTTGCAATGTCCTGTATCCATCCTGAGTCTGGTGCATGTTGGTTATATAAACCTGCATGGGTTCCTCTGTTAAATTCCTGTAGGTGCACCATTCTCAGCCTTTTAGGAATGTTCTGGTGTGATTTGTGTTCTATCAGCATGAATGCATACTCAGCCCCACACCACATTCCCATATATATATATATATATGATAATAATCAGTAAATGCATGAATCTGCATGATCGGTAGAATGTCTTAGTGAAGCTACTTTGTAATGTTTAGTTCCTGTATATAAATAAGACTGTGCAAATATAGGTATGTACCCATGCTTATGTATATATATTAATATGTACACATTTGGCTCACATATACGAACACAAAGCTGTACCCATAAAGTATACAATGGGGCTTGAATTTCAGTAACCCTCTTGCACTTGAATGGAGAACACTCAGGTCATGGGAAACAACACCTGGGAGCAGCAACACTGTATAGTCTTACAATGACTCCATGCAGTGAGGTCACCTGGTAGTCTTTGTGTTGCAGTTAAGATAGATTTTGTGTACAGTTTTATGCTGAACATGTGCTGACTGAGCACAACAGTGAGCAGAATCACAACATAAAAGCAGACACGCCATAGTGAGTAAGAGAATCAATCTCTGGGCAGTCCAGAGAGCTTGACTTTTACCATCACAGGAAGCTTTACTTTCTGAAGTGGTGGTTGCTTAGTGCCCAGGCTGCTGACTAGCCTCTCAGCAGGATGGAGCTGGAAGTAGGGGAAGTGTAGCTTTGTTTGCCTCAACATGCAATTCTTGGTCAGGATAACATTATATCTGTGGTTATTACTGGCATGAATGATTTAAAATTGGTGGACACAGATCCTTCTTTGGTTTGGTTGAAAATACATTTAAGGAACATTATTAGTGGTCCCAGTTGTTGACATTCTTGCTAACAAGCCATTTTTGATATTGGCACACCTCAGTGTCTCCTTTTCATTTTAATATTCATTTTTCCATAGCAAACTTTTTAAAATTACAAGAATTAAAAAGGGGTTACTAAAATATCAACCGGTGAATCAGAAAGTGTTGTCTGTACTCCTTCTCCAAAGTCTGCAGCTCCAGGCCAAAGGCTTATTTGCATGAACTTTGCTTGGTCAAAGGTGTTTCGTTTTAAAACATCGACCATCTTGATTTTTATTGTCCAACTGTTAGAAATTTTTTCAGAAAGTACACATTCACCTTTTGGAGATTTCATGAACTTCATGTTTCGGTGCATGAAAAGAAACCAAGCAAAGTTTTTTAGATTGAAGCCCTGAAGACTTGAGGAGAGTCAGCATGTGTAAAGGCCAGAAGTCCTCATCATGACACTATTTGTTCACCATGTTAATGCGAGAGTAAACTTGAATGTTAGCAGCTCAGAAGACATTTTTTGAAGTAATAGTAAGCTTGTGCCAAGTGTGTTCATTCATTTATGACATTAATAATTTTCTTGAAAATTGCTCACAACAAAAAGATACATAAACCTGAATCTTTTTTGTTTGTACTGATGTTTATTTTATTTTGTTTTGTTTATATAAAATAAATACTGTGTTTCATGTAGCTACCATCTTGACACTTTTGCAGGAACAAAGGATAAAAGAGCTTTCCTCAAACCAACCCAGCTCTGCTCAGCCTTCTAGTGCTTTTCACAGTGTCAGCAATCCTTTTGCCACTGCTGCTGCAGCTCCACCCACACCAGCAGCAGCTACAGCATCTCCAGCAAAACCAAGCGATGACCTCCTGGGACTTGGCACCAATCCCTTCACGCAAAATATTCAGTCTGTCATGGCGTCTGCCTATACCTCTGCTCCAGTCTCCAGCAATCCCTTTGGAGCTTCACCATTTGAACAGACCAATGGGTTTGCTGCTAGTAAGTGCCTGTCTGATGAGCAGGTGAACTTCAGTGGCTGTCTGTTGGGCCAGTACACTAGAAAGAGTCTTGGCTTAGATTATGCTGTTCTGAGGGGTGGGGGTGATTAATTGTGAGGGGTTTTTTTTCCTGTGGAGAACATTGAGAGTGTAGAGAAAATTTTTGGTAGTTGCTAATAAAAAATGGTTATAATGGTTTGTGATACACATTTTTTTTCCTACATACAGCAGGAACTGGGAATTTTACTTCTGATGCTGACTTCGCTCGTGCATTCAGCTCTTCAACAACCGCATCAGGTAAACTGGGATGTTGCGTCTGTGTTTTTTTGGTCAGATTGTCTTGTTTTTCTTTTTTTTTCATTTTTGGCTGCTTGTTAAGAGCTTGAAATTACTGCATCTGATTTTTTAAACTGCTTCCTAATTTGAGAACATAAGACAGCTTAGGAGGATGACATTGAAGCATTTTGTAAATAATGTGGGAGCTGCTAGTTTTACATATTGTTCTTGTTACTTGTGCAGATTCTTTCTGCATTAAACACTTAATGCTCTTTTATTCCTAACCTGCTGGTACAAGAGCTTTATAAGTGTCTTGGGGTCTTGTGGCTGTCAGTTGATAACATGATATGATCAGTTACTTATTGAGGTGTTGTGGAACTTGGCAAAGGCTATCCCCGCCATATCAAGTGTTGTTTTTATGTTAGATATCTCTGCCATGAATAGCTTATCTAGGCTTTAGAGGGTTAAACATTGTTGGTCTGGTGTAAGAGAGAATGTGGGAGAGAGAGTGAGAACAAATGTTAGTGCATGTACACACACAAAAGCAAGCATATTGTTGTGTTCTTTAATGTTGCATGTTGTCTGCATGCTGTGTTTTTTTGCAGCTGGGTTGAATTTTGGCACAGCCACTGTTTCCTCCATTAGCAGCGCACCCCCAGGTACTCTTCTGTCTGTCAGTTTGATGACTTATTGATCATGGTTACCTCTAATACAGCAGTGTGATCTTGCACATTCAACCAATCATGCATTATAAGTAGTCTTGTGTCGTCAACCTTTAATGCCAAGTCTTTCTCTAGTCAAGATGTCCTCTCCAGAATATATTAATTTCTTGCTTTATTTTACACTGAGGCTTTATTTAGCTTTCTGTATACTCTTGTCCACCAGCTTCTCTGCAAAGTATTTTCAGCTTTTTTTCCAGCACATGTTTTTTGCCGACCATATAATTTGTTCATTGCACCTAGCAGTGTGTTTTGTGCATTTCCTGTAATACATTTTCCTCCATGATGTTTTAGCTTTCTATTTATTGTTCCCAAGCAATGCTTTCACATGACTCTCAAAGTATTTTTCTAAGTTTGTCAGTAATACATCCCCCACTCTTTTTTTTTTTTTTAAAACTCTAGGATGCTATAATTTTTCTTTTAGGTCTTCCATATTGCCTATAGTCATTTAGCTTCCCAGTAGTATGCATTTTGTTTCTGCAGAGCAAGTCCCTTTGGATGCCCTGTACTTTTGTCTTTCATCATGAAAATGTATTCATTAGCATGTTGCAATGTGTTCTCAAAGGTACTGTAAACAGAGTTGTAAAGAACATGGAATGGTCTAATATCAGGCAATGGCATTCCTCATATTGCCAAAAAATTTATTTAAAATAGTACGAAAATATAGACCACTTAAAATGATTTTTTTTTTAGGGGTGGGGTGCTGTTCTCAAATATCCTGTTGCCTCTTGTAATATGCAATAGCAGTAGTAATAAAGATTAAACAAGTATAGTCAAGTAGCATGCTTCATGACTAAATCATATAGTCTTTGCAAATATGGATAAAAAGGAGGGGATAGTAAAGTAACCAGTACTTATGTAGCATAATAGGCTGAAGCCATACAGTTCTCTTTGCTTTCACTTTTGATGATGACAGCTGTCTTACTTAAATATTTTTCATTCAGACTCCTTCTGGCACACTCAATATAATTTATTTGTTTTGTTCTTTTTGATAGCTAAACTTGCAAAGGGATAATTATAAAAGTATGCTAAATGCAACTTATTTTTAATAAAGATGTCAGTGTTACTGGACCTTTAAAAACACCTTCTGCCCACAGTGCTTGTTTAGCTTGATGTATTGTTTGTCATTGCTTTCACATGCTCACCAAAAGACAATAGCTACCCTTAAGTTGTTCTCTGCAGCTTAACTTCTCTACAGTTTATTCTAGATCTTGCCCTTCCACTAAGTTTCCTAAAGTTTCTGGATGGTGCCTCTAGCCTTGAATTATATCCACTTTCTTACCTCTTGATCAACAGTTATGCTGGTCTGCTGCTACTGGTTGTTTTGGGGGCTAGTTGGGAGACAACTGGGTGGACATGGCAGCTGTCAGGGCTCGCCACTTCGGCCAGTCCTGGGCAGTGGTAAGCAGGTCCTCCATGGATCAAACTGTCCACTCCTTCCTGTTTGCAAGCCAAGTGTTATTCCTCTTTTCACCTCAATGACGACCTCCCTCCATGGTACCCTGAAGGACAGGCCAAGTGTGGTATAGGTCACACGGCCGAACCAGATCATCTTATCCTGATGTCTTTTGAGTGTGGTTATTGTACTTTGTACAAAGTCATTGGTTTTGCAGTGCATATAAGAATAAGGCAACAACTTTGAATGATGCATAGTTGCCACTCTCGTAGGACACCAGGAACCTCAACTTGCAACAGGCAAGTGACATAAACTGCTCTTCTTTGGCCATGTGACTTGATATGACAACTGGTCGGAGACTATCTTTCAAGGTATTGGAGGGTAGATGACGCCATGGTGGCCAGAAGAAGACTGGCCATCCTGTGCATTGGCCAAAATAGGCGTGAGTGGCTGGCCTTGTCAGCTACCACATCTATCATGTCCCCCCCCCCCAACAACAGGTACAGGTCAAGAGACAACTGACTCAGGTACTTGTTCCTGTATTCTCATGTATAAGTCTGTGCTCTCCTCTCTGTAGTGGCAAGCAGAGTCCACAGCTCTCATCTGTACAACAGGATTGTAACTGTGAGGTACTTGTACAGTCTGTATTTGGTAGCAAACCTTGATTTTTGCTATGATTAATCATGTCCAGCCTGACAATTACCACTGCCGCAGACACTATCTTGATGCAGATGTCTGCTGTCTCTGGAAAGGGTGGCTCCCAAGTACTTAAAGCTGTTCACCTTTCATGTAGATCTTCCACATTGCTGTTGATCATAACCTTGCTGTCAGTGCTGGTCTCCATTCCATAAGCATTTGAACTATCTTTCAGTTTGTTGGTAAGGTTTGCAATTCTCTTTTGTTCCTGCCATTAGATCAAGTTTTATCTGCACAACATAGGATGCTTGTGGGCCTCCCACTGTTGGAAGTGGAGATGTTTGGTTATGGAGGGTTTCTCATGTGATGTTCTCCAAAAAGATGTTGACCATTATAGGCCAAAGGGGCATCTGATAAGATGCCCACTGTTGTGTGAAAGAAAGGTCCCATCTGATTATCCATTATTACTGTTCTAATTAAGTTCTTGCATAGCACTTTCATGATTTGAAAAAGGCCCTCTTGGATGTTGACTTTTTGCATCATGGACCACGTCTCTTCAGGACAGACTGTCAGAAGTCAATAAGTTGTGGAAGAGATCCCACTGGTGCTTTTATTAGGAAGTGGCACTTCAGCTTTGCTTATGCCTGTTCTGAAGCCAGTCTATTTATTCTTCTGCTAGCAGTTTTTCCACAGTGGTTTTGTTGTGATTCTACATTACTTTCAGACAATTTTTTAGCCATTCTTGGTGTTTCCAGATTCTTTGGCACAGAGCAGTAAGGGCCTTTGCTGTTACTTGCCACGTCAGTGTAATGTGCATGCGTCGATGTTGATGTGAAGCTGGTTGGGAGGCAGTAGCATATTTTTCACTGTCCGTACTCTCTGTATTCTTTGCTTTGGGCTTACACTTTTTGTGGCACCTATCTCCGTTCCAAGTGAGACCACAGCTGATACCTTTCATTTGAAGATTGGGCTCCAGTACCATATTTTTACCTCTCCCCCACCCTGGAGCGCATTTGTTGTTGATCTTAGCCAATCTGGCATCAAGTTTCTTTTGTGCTGTCTATCCGTCTTCCTTTTTTTTGGGTTCATACACCTGGTGGTGACCATCTCCTATCCAAATGAGACCAGAAGCTGATACATTTCAAAAGGTCACCCAGGCTGCAAATGTTGGTCCTTGGATGGTACTTTAATTGTAAAAGCCATTGCCCATTGATGCCTTGTTTGGAAACTTTCTCCATGCCAGATATGCTCTTTTAGTTGCATTTATTTGAGAACAGCTGTTAAACAGTTTCATTGTACAGTCTTTCAAACAGGTCTGTTCTATAGCCCTTCTCATATTATTGGAATTCCCTGTAGAAAAAAAATGCACTTAGAACCTTTCATTGTATATTATAGTAGTTCTTGCATTAACCATTAACATTCTGAAAGAGTATGAGTATGTATTCAGCGCTTGGCATCTAACCTATACATGAGAGTATTATTTTGTTTGTGAACTGTTTGTTTCAGCATATTAACATCAATAATTGTGTTTGTTCACCTGGTTTTGGGAAATAATTATTAACATTTTTATATGTGTTTGGCCTACAACTTAAATTTGTCATTTGCAAACTTGTTGCCCTTTGTTTGCTGAATGCTTCAGTTTATGATAGCCAGAAGTTTCAGTGGTGAGTTCTAACAGTAACAAGAATTTTGAAAATTGTGGAAATGCTCAAGTCATACTAAATATGTGATTTTAAAATCATTCTTAGAACAGAAAATGTATTGCTATCAAATTCTTTATGGTAATTCTTCAGGAATGAGTAATAACTTTGTTTAGAGCTACATCTTATTTACATCTTTGGTTTAGTTTTATTAAAATTTAAATTTGCTTACGGGTCACACTAGTCTACTAAATTCTGTGTCGATTAAATGTACAAATAATCTTAAGTTTGCAAAGCCAGCGAGACACTTTGACCACGCAGAGACAGAAATTTTAAGTGGAAATAGATTTAACCATTAGGCTAATATTAAAATTTGGTGGTTTTTGCATTTTCAGGCTTATTATTTGATTTATTATATTCTGTTTTTACATTAATAAACATTGTTGACTTAAAATTCAGTGATTTCCTAGAATACCTGTTGTTACATCTTAAATTATTTGGGTTTCTTTGCTCTTTTTTGTTATTTATTTTTTATTTGGGTGGGGGGAATTTATTTTAAATGCCCATTACATAATTTTGCTTGTCAGTGGTTGCTTACCAGTCTGCTCATTTGTATATTTCAGGTCGCGTATTATTACAACATGTGTACAGCATCAAAATGTGTTGATGCTACTGATCTTTCAGAATAAATTTTATTTTGTGCAGTGCACACCACTTTTGCATCATGGAAGATTTATTGTCTTTATTGCATCATTGCCAAAACCCAGATGGGGATTCACCCATTTCTTTCCCACTTACCCCTTTCAGCAGACACCGCCTTCTGTTGTGCCTTGCCAGTACTGATGCTGACCAGGTTTTGCTATGTCTGCTGCTATGTTTCACATTGTGTTTGCACTCCTCTTTGTCTGTCTTTACCGCTGCTTTGGCCCTGTGCCTTTGGTGATGGATTGACCACTCAGCGCTGGACCTTGGCTCTCCACTGGACCCCTTGGATCCGAACCTTCCTCCTACTGGCAGGGCTGGCCAGAGTGAGCTCCCAGGCCCTACCCCATTCTTGAACCAAGACCTTTTATTTGGGGCCACAGATCAGGGGTCTCCTGTTCTGTCACGTCCTTCTCCCTCCCCGACACATGCTATGCCCATCCCTGTAGCTTCAGGTGCATCCTTGGCTGGGTCCTTTTCTTCTCGCCCAATGGGTGGGTCCCTGTCATCAAGCCCTGTGACCAGACCCTTCTCTACTAGTCCTGTGGGTGGCCCTCTTTCTGCAAGCCCTATGGGCGCAGTGCTGTCATCTAGCCCTCAGACCAGTGGCTTTGATGTGGGGCCAGTGGATACATTTGTTCCACAGGCAGTGGGAATAGTAGGCCAGGGGTATGGCACTAGCATGTCTGGTGAGCAGATTTGTGGGGTGGGTCCTGGGGCACTGGGACTCAGTGCCAGCCCTCCTGCAGCAGGTAGTATGGGCAGGGGCAGGTGTAGTGTGGACTGGTTACTTGCAGAAGGCTGCAGCCAACTCTTTGGTGTTAATACCTTTGGCCTTTGTCCTCGTAGACTTCTTTCAAAGCACAGCAAAACAGATTAAAGACCAGAGCCTGTACTCATAAAACATGTTTCACTAGTCTCTTGGTTAAATCTGCTGTGTGCAGATGGTGACGAAACTCCCATATTTATGGACTCAGGATTGGCCTACCTAAATCATTTTAGCTGCTAGTAAGTTATCGGAGAAAACCCTTTCCAATAACTTTTTTCATGTAGGGTAGACATGGCAAAGAATGTGCGTGATTTAGTTCAGCAGAAGTTTTCAAGAGCTAACCAATGAATAATTGTACAAAACTGTTTAGTTCATAATTTTTATTGAATTCGTCATGTGAGAGTAGCCGATGCCATAAGAATAAAGCATTTGCAATCAGTATAGTGCTTTTTAGATTTTTCTGTTGGTTGGTTATTTTGTTTCCAAATAAAAATACATTAATAATTTTGTTGTCTAACGTGACAACTTGGTCAGAGTAAATTAATTTTCCGCAGCTTCTTGCTCATTTTTTTTTATTAATGTCTTGTTTTAATTGTAGGTTTCTTACTTCACCCGTGAGAACTCCCACTATTCTGGTGGGGTTAGATAATTGTTACTGTCTTGAATATCTAACGTAGAGAATGGGAAGTTTTTCATCCAGTCAGCTAATAAAGCCTTAAATGCCCAAAAGTTCATAGCAGTGCTGACTACTACAGAGTTAGATCTGGGGTTGCGAACACCAAAGATTTGGCTGTGTTTACTGCAAAAACTGTGTGACTCATTCTTCCCCGAAACTGCCTTAAATGTGCCATTTGTTAATTTGTGAAGCATGTTTTTCTACTGTGTGTGACCACCTGAACTCCCAGTTTTTGTCTTTGCCCCGCAGCCATTGCTTTTGTCCCCCACTTTTTCACAGGAGTTTTTTTTAAATAGCCTTTTAAAATAATTTGCTATTCATAAAAGGTCTGAAAGTAATGTGTACTGGATTAACATCAGCTTTTGTGCAAAGGGAGGCAATTGTCAGGTTTTTATTGTTTCCCCATGAACATGAAAATTGTGAATACATTCCTCTATGGTACACTTGTGTAACGTTTCTTTTGCTGCCTGTTTTGTAATAATGTGCACATTAGTAGACAGATTTTGCTGTAATATATTCCAGTTTATAGCTTAGTGTATTGATTGTGTAGATCATTAATAGGCTGCTTAATTCCACTCGTTTCTTTGTCAGTTAGGACAGTATGTAAACATGAAACATGTTGGTTGACTACAATACTTTAACTATGGACTACCTATAAAAACCATAAGCACCTACTCACCTTGTGCTCCCATCAGAGGGAGCCATTATGTGGCGCCGCCTATTAACCTTTAGTGTGTTGGTTTGGTGGAATATTGGGGTGGAAGAGATGCAGCAAACTTGTCCTGTCTTCATTTTTTAACATGATTTGTATCACTGATGAAAAGTAATTGCACGGCATAGCCATAACTAGCATGCGATTACCTATACCCTTTCCCTGATCTTTGATGCAAATTGCATGTTAACTTTATGGTGTGGACAGTGTTGTTAGAGTAGAATGCCTCCTGCCTCCCTCTTCCACACACACACACAAACACAACTTGTGTGAGGTTTGGGGAAGAGCAAAAAAGGCTGCCAAAGGCTGTTTAGTTTTATATGACTGAAACTCTGAAAAGCTGACGTAAAAGTTTTGAAAGTTCATGGGATGCGTGAATGTTTGTATTTTCTTTTCCACTAGTTGCCTAAAATATTACCATAAGAAAGTCGTAAGTAACAAAGATAAGGCACCTCTATGAGCAAAAGAAAAATGCTCAGCTTTAATTTGGCAAGTTTTATAGGGCATTAAATGGAGATAAAGGTCCTCTTATGAAAAACTTCTTGACAGAATTTAAGAGAATGCCATCTGTTTGAATTTTTCAGATAATGACTCCTCTTCCAATGTTACTTTAGTTTTTTGTAACTTTTAAAAAACAAATAATTGGAAGATTGCTGTTGTGGAGCTTAGCTAAACAAGATTATGTGCTTTATACAGTAATGCATTTGCTCTGAGAAAATGGTATGTTCACCTTTGATAGGATAGAAGAAGACATTAGAATTGGCTCTTTTAATTTCAGATGACTTAGTAAAATATTGTAGCTATTTGATTTTTTTTCAAACTAGAAGTAATAAACAGAAGTTTGAACTTCCTTCAAATTAAAAATAACACAATTTGATTTAATAAAAACAACTTTGAGGACCAGAAGAAAGGGGAAAGCATGCAGCACTGTGGGAGAGACAGAGTAATAGAATAGAATAGGCAGTGTTAGGAGAGAGTGATGGTACTAATACTAGATTGTTTTGCAGGCCTGTCTGACCTGCAGATACCAGGTAGTCCAGGTTAGTAATCACCTCCTGGGATTTTTTTTAAACATGCCCAAAAGACATAAAGACCATACATTCCATAAAGATTAATTCTTAATAGACAAATATCGCATTTATGGTTTCTGGTTGGCTGCTTGTTCTAGTCAAAATTGTTTTATGCTGCTGTTGCTGACTTACTTCTTTTAGTTAGTAGTCATTAGTGAACTAATATGCCAGACACATTTCTTTCCTATATAGCTTTCCTATATCCTGTTCCGTAAGTGCTTTGTCTAAGATTAGGTTTTGTGCTCTGCTTCATGAGCTGTATTTCTGCATAGAAGGGTTATCCACCTGACAGTCCTCAGGAGGCTAGTTTGCTGTTCTTGCTTCAGAATGGAGCTAGTTGTAAAATACATAGAACATGAATTTTTAGAAAAGTAGCAACAGCTGGATGCAGAAAAATGAGATGTGTATTGCTCTGGATTAATTGAAGGTCTCATGGCATGCAACATATTTTTTTCGGTACTATATGAGCAGGCTGAACTCTTTCACAAAATCTAAATCATTGCCTCTTCGTTTCAAGAAACAGTGCTGCAAACATCTCCATGCACATAAAGACTTTTGAAAAAAAAACCCAGTGTTTGGGGTTATGCATATTTCATCATGGGAGAGTTGAGACTACATTTTATTCTTCTCCAGGGACATTCATGGATTGGACCACTTTCTGTGTATGAAGATGTTTGTAGCCTGGCATCTTAAAAACAGGGGGAGGTTATTCTCTGAGATTTTGTGAAGTGGTATTTTATACCTAATTTCCTTCAGTAATTTGATAAAAGTTTTCAGTCGAGTAGACCTTTAATGCTAAGACTAAGAACCTCCTGGCACTGTGCTGTGGCTAGAAACCAAAGGTTTAGGTAGCTCTGGAGAAGCTGTGGACCAGAGGCAAAAGATGCAGTAAGGTTTGCTTGATGAGGCAATGTGTGGTTGAAGCTGCTTAGTAGTTGATCAGGAAAACAGTGTCTGAAGGATGTGCTCTGTGCGTGTGTGTGTGCTAGTATGCCAGTTGATGCTTCATGCTGGATGCTTCTCCCTCCACAGCCACTTCCCGCCTGTCTAGGAGCCCATCCCCCACCATGGCAGACACAGGTACATGCCCAACAAACACGCACCAAGCACTGCACCACTTCTCAGCATGCATGAGCACATGAGATTGGTTCTAGTGCTGAGCAGGTTCCCACTTCTTCTGTATACACAATCATGCGAGACATCTGACAACCATTTCCCTTGTGCATGCACAATGGTTCAGTGTAGTACTAGTGGTGTCCACCAGCTGTGGCATCAGTTTTTATTTTGAACAAAGAAAATGGTCCCTTGTTAATTAAAAATAAAAAGGGGACTAGCAATGCACAACAAAAACTATTCAAGCTTACAATAGTGAATTTAAAAATAAAATGAATGCAACTTGTCAGTGTGTTTGTAAATTTCTTTTGTGGTAGAACTTTGCATTTATCACAAGTTGTAAATTTATTTGAAAGGACTTGTGCAGTAAATGTATGAAAGAAAAAGTGCACCTAACCATGTAGGCTTTTACAAACACTTATAGCCGTGTGCATTTTCATGCATATGTCTGTTTGTGCTTATACATTCACTCACCTACACATGTACATGCACAAGTGCATTGCAACACACACACACACACATTCCTTAAAACACAGCGCACAAGGAAATGCCGCTACTGGAACCCAGTCGAAACTGATGAGCTGACTACAGGTTAAGCTGGGTTATGAAGCCGACTGACAGTATGGCTTGTGTTGTAGGGAGCTTTGGCCGAGGCAGTCCTAGCATTGCCATGATGGGTGAACCTTCTGCCTCAGCGGCTACTGCCACAGGTGACATGTTGGCACCAACAGTCCCCTCAAGCATCTCGTTGCTGTAGCTTTGGGTGTTCTGGGATGCCTTTCCTTTTTAAGAGCTTTGTTATTGATGTGTTGGGAAAACTATTTTGTACCTCTGCTTCTATTTTCTGCCATTGCGTTGTGTAGGCAAAACATTTTGATTTGACCATGGTTCTTCTGCATGAAGTTCTCTTATTTTGTCTGCTCGTTTTTTTTGTTTTTTTTTCATTTTGTTCTTTCTTTGTGTTACTTGCTTCTGGTTTCTTCTGCAGGTCTGGTGTTTTTACTGAATGTCATTGCTTTTTTGACATACATTTCAGACTTCCCTTGAGGATCTGTTAAAAACCTGGAAAGAATGACATCTTGTGGTTTCCTTTAGTGGTGAAATAGCTTATAATTAAGCTGCTTCCCTGATGCTTGATTTCTTCTACCAGCTCAGATTTTTTTCAGGTTTTATCAGATTTTTATTGCTCACCTTTCCTGAAAGTAAGGGGTTTTTTTTTGCTCGGTGAATGAAGAGAGCTTGCCAGTTGATGTTCAGTGTTTTCATATGTAGTTGGATCAATCTGAAAGAGCTAAATGAAGTATGAGGTGAATGATTTCTTCTGCATTTTTTTAAAGTGGTCTATTTTTTAACATCCCCATTTCTTCATTTGTTGTGAGTATTGTGTAAGGAAGTTTAGTGCTACTTGAGAAAGAGTATGTTTGCAATGGACTGGATATTATAAAGGTAATCTGTGTTGCTCCTGTTGTTTTATAATTGGGTAATTTATTTTTTTAATTAGTGTGTGCAAGATACAGTTGCACACTTTTTTATGTAGACTCTTTTCATCACTTATTTTGTGTGCGTGTGTGTATAACATGAGCTGTTAGTTTTACACTGTAGTTTGGTGCTAGTTATAGTGCACCGTGTATTGTCTTTCATAGAATCCTCAGATTAATTGTTTTTATTTCACCTTGCTGAAAGTTGTAGATTTTTAGTAATTTGATTGTTTGCAAATGTAATTTTATGTCTTATAATGTATGCCACTGTATAGATTAAAAGTTTGATAAAGATCAGAAACGTGGTACAAGAATAGACATAGCTTTTTTATTATCAGTGTGAACATAGAAGACATTAAGGTATAATCTACTAGTTTATACAGCGAATGGCATTAGAAGATTATTGTATATGGCTTTAGAGAAGACTTTAATTGAAACGGTCCACAGAAATGAATAACAGCATTTATTTCTAACATTATGTGCTAGACTGACAGAATACCAGAAGCTGTTTATCAATCTGGACAATAACCTGTTTAATTTTCAGTATAATTTATTTTATTTTATTGTATTTTAAAATGCTTAGTACTGATAATAAAAGTGAAGTATGTGTAAAAGATCTAAACGTGTGATTTATTCACTAAAAGATGATAGGAGGAGAATCTTTGGTTTTAAAATGGAAAACTCAAACAAATCTGAGCATTGCTTTTATTTGCTGTGCAGGTTTCGATGCTTTTGGTGATGTTCTACAGCCTACCAAGCAGGGTGGAATGATCCAGCCAACTGGAAGCAACAAAACAGCCACCGACGCCAAGCTTCTGGCCACAGACCTGGATACCTCCCTGGCCTCACTAGCATCAAACCTGAGTGTCAAGTCTTCATCAAACCAGATCAAGAAGTGGGTTATAGATCTTACATCAACACTAGTTTCATGCACACAGACTGTTGCTTGAAAGTTAATCAGAAATTTGGTCTTTCTTATCCTCTATTTTAACCTTCGTTTGTCCTGTAATCACACTACTTCTTGAAGGCAATTTAATTTGCTGACACCTATCGGTCTATATGCGTTTAAAGTAATACAGATATTTACATACATGCTGTGGATTTTAAGAGAATAGCAAAATAAGAGATTAATGACCTTGTGAATCAGATCAATCTGTTTTGACTTGGTATTTCATTTGCCATCCATTTAAACGGACACATATCTTGTGATTTAACAGTTAAAATGGTTTTTACTACAGAAATTGTATTCCTAATGTTCTTTTTAAATTGAGAGATACTCAGTTAATATTCTCTTACCACCTTTTAGTCTAAACTTAAGACACATCTTTTCTGAACTACAACTTCGCTGTGACTGTGTCCTGACCATTAGCGTGTATAACGTTTGTAATTTACTTTGTATATGAGTGAGTGTATGTTGTAGAAGTGAGCGTGTCCGTTATATGTGAATATGGGTGCATAGTTGTTGATGGTTTAATCTATTTGATTTATGTTAAGCGCTCTGAGCAAATGTTTGGAAAGGCGCTATATAAATCCTCACTATTATTATTATATCCGCTCATTTTGGCCCATACTTTTTACACATGGGTCACACTCTTTTTAATGCTTACTCACTTGGAGCTGTTGTTCACATGGCTATGAATACATGCAGAACTGACCACCAGTGGCAGCCAAAGGGTGAGAGCAAACTGACTGGAGGTGCTTCCTTCCAACAACGGCCCATGATTGCTAGCACAACTACCTGGACCACCCCACAATATCAGCCGCCAATGGTGAGGCTTGCTTTCCTCTGGACCACCACCTGCTTGTTACTGCTTTTTTTGCTGCCTTACGTGGTACTTTATAAGGTGCATTCAAAGACTTTTAGCGTGAAGATGGGCAAATCATTCTGGGTTTTATTTACAAAAGTAATGACATTAATTTGTCCCTTGTGCTTTGCTGCCTTGCTTGTCTTTATGACTGTATGTTTATCACAGACTTCACATATTTGCGAAATATTTCAAAAATTATACATCTTAGAGTGAAAGTAGCAGCAGAGACTAAAGTGATTTTAAGCAGGGATTTTGGATTTCGTGTAAGGCGTTTTATCAGATAAAATAGAAATAGTTCTGCTGGTGTTATTTACTGATCAGTGTTATTAGATCGTGTGAAATAGCATTTTTTTTTTTTTTAGATGCTATTTTATTTCTAATATTAGTCATTGTATGCACCAGTGGCTTGCTTGGTGTCTACACTGTTGGTTATTTGTGGGATGGACTTTCTCAGAGTTCATTTTTCCAGGCTTACTGGTGTTTGGAATAACGTCTGTTGAGCTTTGAGCTAGGCTTGCATTGTTATATTTCTGTCAAGGCTTATTGCTGGTTAGAATAGCCTCTGTTGAACTTTGAACTCACAGGCCTGCGTTTGTGATGTGACAGATGGGGATGACTGGTGTGGGCTTTAGCCAGCCTCAGATGATGCCAATGGGGACCCAGCCTATGATGGTACGTTGTAATTTGTTGGTAGGGTGATAGACTTGGGGACAGTGGAAGGAAACATGAACGAGGAGTGAAGGAAATCTTCATATGCATGCATATATCATATACATCATACATATGCATGTATGTATGAAAATGCACACATACCATCAGTCTGCCTGTAAGACTGTGCAGGCGTGAGATGCAGAAAAAGACTGTAAATGTTTCTGCTGATTGGTTTGTGTTAGTTAAAATTTTCTTAAATCTGTGTAGGGTGTGGGACAGCCAATGGCAGTGGCCCCTGGCATGGGAATGATGCCTGGCATGGGAATGCCACAGCCTTTGATGTATGGAGGAGCTCGCATGCCTGTTGCTGGCAGCTTCCCACAGACACAACCTCGGCCACAGAACCCCCCACAGAATGACCCATTCGGAGCATTGTGAGCTGGGTGGCATGGCTACAAGGTAATAAGAATACATCTTGCAGTACATAAGTCTTGTATGTTCTCAAGCCTTTTCATTCTTTGTATTTTGTTGAAACATTACAACTTAGACAGATCCTCTGGCAAATATTCCTGCTCATTGACTTTTTCATTTTAACACTTAGCATTCCAAGTTGCCTGTATCGCTGTTGAAATTTTGTAATTGAATGTTTACTTTAAAATGCCACTGATGCTATTTTAAGACAGCGATGCAGTTTGAACGCTGCAGAAGATTGTCACACATTGTGGCGTTATTGTACACTGATTAACCAGTCATTAACTCTGAGTATTTTTCTCATCTGGTAGGTATAAGTAGGTTTTTTGACATACATGGTTTAGTGAAATGTAAAAAGTTAATGACATCCTATTATGCATGTACTTTGAAGACTATCATTGTAAAGAAAGCACTCATCATCCAGTACATTTTCTTGTCATTTGTTTCAGGTCCTGCAGGCAGAAGCTCGGGTGGGGGGAGGCATTTTAGCCAAGCTGGGATCAAGACTTTTTGAACTGAGATGAAAAGACTTAACGTGTTTTAGTATGCTGTGCATCAGAAACGCTGATGATACAGTGGTGCACTTTCTCTGTCTGTGGGCAGTGTTGTGTGAAGTTTGCAGTGCAGACTTTGCACTGGAACATGAGGACACCCATCCCATCCAGCAGTCTTGCATGTGACAGGGACACGACATGCCATGTGAGATGGAATCCTAAAAAAAATCTGTGAAGAAAGGGTGTAATACTAGATCCTCAGTTATATAGAGAAAGTGGGCAACACTGAAAGGGCCTCTTGAATTTTGACTAATGTAATAGTTCTGTTCTTTGCTACTTTATGGTTTTAGTATTAGCCTTAAACTCCTGTTGTGGACTGCTTGAAGGTTTATAAGCGTAGTAGCACACATGTATGTATGTATGTGCATGTGTGCACTTGTTCGCATATGGGAACATATGCATGCATGAGGACTGTTTCTCCGAGAGCATAGAGGAGCTGAAGTTCATTTGATCCCGTTCCCCCAAACACTATACAGCACAAGAAGGCTTATGTAGGAGTGTGAGTAATCTGGGAGTGCAGGCTGATCAAATTGTGATTTGTGCTACATTTGTTTCATGCATTCTTGCTTTGGTGATTAGGAGACCGGCATCATGAGTCCACTCTCAGCAAACTGAGCACCATTTCGGTTGGCTAAATACTTTTGTTGTGGGTTTGAAAGTATTTATGAAATGCACTCATTAACCATGCATGTCTGTATTGGTACCAAGTGTAGTTTGGAATAGCTGTTGGTAGGAGTTGAAGCCATGCTTTGTACATACATAGGTGTAACCATAACTTATATGTGATAGTAGATTGTCGCCATAGTTCAAGTGGATTTTTTTTAATTCAGTGAAAATGTTGTGTGTGTGTGCATGCAAGACATGGGGCAGTGTTACTAGCACTGTATGAGGAAAGAGACAGACCCAGTCTGTCGCTTTCTTCACCACCTCTTTTTCTGTTCATAACATCTGCCCTGCCAAATACACCTAAAGTCTTGTAGGACTTTTCCATTGATATGCAAAGAACGCAGCCCATTTTGTTGAGGAAAATTTGCTACTTTTTATCGTGCCTGGAAGGTACATACATCCTGTGCTCTTGTCATCAGGCCTGCTTATAGTAGTCTTAGCATAGAGATGTACTGTGCTGTCAGTGCATGGGTAAATTGTTAAAATTGTATGTCCTGTACCTCTGTTACTTCTGCTCAAGGACCATTACTTAAGTCTTATATTGTGTCATCTCATTTTAATATTTTCCTAATATTCTTTTTTAAGTTAACCAAGTAACCATTACTAACAGGTTTGTTAACAAGAAAGCTAATGTTTTAACTGTTACATTGGAAGTTTATAATGCCTTTTTTTATTTTTAAGGCTAAGTGGCTGGTATGTTGGAGATGGAAAATAATATGCAGGCTATGGTTAGCATAGAGAAACCTAATTTATTGCTGGTCCTTAAATAATCTAAGCTTGCATAGCGCAACATCACACTTTGAGAACAGGTCAGTACAGTTTATCAGAGTAAGCAAAGTGTATAAATAGAAAACAAGTTTTGAAACAATAAGAATTTAGAAATAGCAGCAAATCCTGGTGGAATAAAAGCCAGGAAAATGAGCCATGTGTCAGTACCTAATAATAGTGTATATTTAATAGACATTACAGATAAAGGAAAAACGTTAAAGCAAAAAGGTGCTGTTCTGGGGGCTATAAAGAATAGATTTTAGTACAAGCCAAAAGACTTTCAGTACTCAAAGTTGTTTCTTTGTCTATAGTTGGATTTATGAGCTGAGATTAAACTTCAGTAGTTTGCATGGCATAAGAAAATTCTAAAAAGCAGTAGCGAAATAAATTTTAATGATGCAAGCTTCTGTTTTTTTAATCATGCACTATAGTACTTAACCAGAATTTCTTTTAGAGCAGGACTTTTGACTGGAGAAACAAAGTTTCTGTTGTATTTCTCATTCATTATAATTCACTTCTTTTAGTATTCACATCAGCATGGAGCATTTGAAAGAAGTTCGTTCTGATGAGACTAGCTGAACGTAACATAATTAGAAAGAAGCTTTTCAGAACGCTTGGCAGCAAACTTTTTGCATTAAAACAAAACAACCTGATGAAATTCCCTGCTCAAGTCAAAATGCATGAAGATGTTCCACACCAGCCACATACTGAATATTATTTAGTTAGCTGTAACTGGGGGACCATTGAATATTTTTGAGAAAATAATAATTGCTCCTGGATAAACCTTTCTGCAAATTTCAGGCAGTAACACATGAAAACCAGTGATCAAACATATTTAGAGAATTAGCACTTACAAGTTTTGAAGACTTAAGTATAAAATATTCATCAGAATCCTGATTTTTTTCCTGTTAAAAGTTCCGAAGTACATTTGATGTTACCCTTCTAGAATATTTTGAGCTTTGCATTTGCCTAGCTGCTTTCGATTCCATTTCATTAGTGACTGCAATCTCAGCCAAAAAAAGTAGACCCAAAAATATTTTGTTGACAGTCTTTTATATAGCTCTATAGTTCCATTCTTTGAAAAGTTGGCTTTAGGGTTAGTCTCATGTCAAGAAAAATGCATAGTTTTGGGTAGATGGTGACAAGTGTTATTAATGAAAGCCCTGGCCTTTGTAAGAAACATGAACTGAAATAAAGTTAGGTGTGGGGCACAGAGATTACATGGAAAATTAACAAACTGTTGGCCTGACATTGGAGAACTTTTGTAGTCTGCATGTTCTTACATTGCAGTAATTTGTGCCAAATGGTCAATATCATGTCCAATTCTTTTTTCTGGGCATACTGACATGGTCAGTGTCTGAACCAGAAGTTTAGATGCAGGAAATATGATAAGCATAAGAAAGCTGAAATTAATGTGTATATAAGGCATCCATAGACAGCTTCGGAGGTTTATAGCAGTGGAGTTGCAACTGTTTTGCAGCTTTGGTGTGCAAGAGTAGAGAATCAGATGAGTGCTATTGTATAATGACAGATTTTTTTTATGAAAAGTAAAAGAAAATACAAAATATAATGTAGCACTCATTGTAGAGTGTACTGACTGTTTGCGATAGATTACTAATTTTTCTCCCCATCACTCTTTTCTTTTTTCCCCTGCTGCACCATTTCATTATGAAAGATACATTTTGTTACTTCAGTTGCAGAAACATTCCATAACTACTGATGAAATTATGTTAAGCAGATGTTGTTAATTGTTAATACTATCACTGATTTTAGTCCAAATAACATACCTGGAGTGCAAATTCATAAAACTCTGGGATTCCTTGTGTGAATCTGTTTATGATCATCTGTCTGCATCCTTTGTTGTGATCCTTCATGTTATTTTGTGTAATATTTTTAGGAATCACTCCATTTGTTTAAAGCTAACGTTGCCTGGAAAGTATTGTGGCAACATTTAACTAACCAACATCTCATGCAACATTGTTTGTAGACATTTTGTTAATGTAAGAAGATATACTGCGACATGAAGTAACAGACTTTTTGTTAATGTGAGAAGACTGCAACGTGAAGTAACAGATTTCTTGTTCTCTTGCTTCACTGTCTTGGTTGTCGTCACTCATTACAAGAATTGCAAGTCATAGGACAATTATCTTTTTCTTTCCAGTCGAATGCTAAATGAAAGAGATGTACAGTGTTGAGATTTTTCTGTCTTACAATCTTTATATATCACCAGTAAATCCTGCTTGCAAGATGCATCTTCTTGAGCTGTTTTGAGTTGGCATAAACCGTCAGATCCATTCAAGTTTTACCATATTTGATGTGCAGAAAAAGCCCCCTTAATAAGATGTTTGTGGCATCATGATTCCCCAAGTTACACTGAGACTTTGCTACATGCCTGTAGAAAATGCATTATTATGGTTTTGTGTGCAAATCTTGAGCAAGAACCTTTAAAATCTTTAGGCCTTGAGATGCAAATGCAGCCCTTGAAATGTGTTCTGACAACCTGACTAATACTGCATAAACATTACCAGACCTGGGCCAGGTGCACAGGCCATGACTTGGGGCTAGCTGAAATTTGGTGGATGCAGGTAAAATGCTCAGTGTGTAAGTAGTTTGTTTCTTATTAACCATCCAGTTAATAGCTGGCATCAGTCTGTGCACCTTCTCCAGGTTGTAGCTTATTCTTGGTGATAAGATAAAAAGATCCGAAAAAGCATTTTTTTCCAAATTACATAAGCAATAAAAGGCATAAACAATATTGTTTAACATCTTAACATGGCATGCAGCACTCGTGTCCAATTGTGACATAAAGCTGGGGTCCATCTTTAAATACTAATTGATGTTTCCATGAGTTTTCTCTGGTTTTTTGTTTTCCTCCCTCTTACAAAGCTGCACTATGTTCTTTCTTTACTTGTGTGTGATAGGTGTTTCACTTTAAGGGATTGAATCATATACAGCTGATGTGAATAATTGTGTTGTGCATAAGACATTCTGAGATGGTTTCTGGTCATCTTCTTGGACAAGAGTATTGCTGCAGGCTGTGTGCTGTGCCACATAAGAGGCCTGCTTTGATTCCTATCCAAGCTGGGAACTGTTCTTAAGTCTGGGCCAAGAGGCCGTCATACAGTGTGAAAATGTGTGCAGTATTTGGTGTGGTTTGGGCCACATCACACCTCAAGTACTTCAAGTAGCTGGAGTGTATCTTATTATTGACAAAATGGCTGTTGGGTTTTTATTCCCTCTCCCCCACCATCCTGTTGCAAATCTTCTCTTGTTCATATCATCCATTAGCTGGTGTATAATCATTAACGACTAAACATTATTAAGTTGTTAGACTGTCAATTGTTCATCAGGTATTAACTGTGTTCACATCTCCAGGCTGCTGGTTGGGCCTGCTTTATTAAGGAATGTAGCAGTTATCACGCCCTCTACATGATCAACTCATTCAGTGTAGTGAGACCATCATAACATTCAAACTATGAAGAAAAAATTGATGTCACTCATTTTCCATACCCATCATGGTTTGTATCGAAGACTGTTACCTTACTCATAAGAACTAGGCAAGATAAAATTATCTACTTTCCATAAGATGTAGGTGTGCAAGTAGAAGTAAGGAATAATTAGTAGAAAAACTTTAGTATGGACATGTTATTGCAGAATTAGTATTAACAAAAGTTGCTTTTTTTTTTTTGGTCATGTGATAATGGACGATATATTTACCAGACAACTGTTGTCTTTAAGTGGTTCATGCAACAAGTCCTCAGCTGATATAGTTTTTTTTTCCATTGGTAGATAGATTACTCACCTCTAAGAAAATGGAGGAAGAAAATCATTTGTAATAGTGCGTTACAGTAGTGCGTGTATGAGAACAGTAGTCACTTGCCCCATGAAAAGAGGGGGTAGAGGAAGAAATTTCATGATCAGCAATAGATAATGAGATGCGTTAGGGTGTGTATGTGAACTGTAGTAATGTAATAAAGACACACCTAAATCTGACATTGCTAGACTTTGTGATGATGTTTGAAGAGCATGTATGTTCAGATGATGTCTTAAGCAACATCTTTGAAAGAAGTGGGTTTCTATGTGTTAATGATTTTTCTTTATTAAAATGTCCACAAAATGCAATCGGCTAACTGTTGGGAAACATACAGTATTTTTTTGTATAGGCAAAGGTCAGAGCAATAACTTTAGTGCTCTAGGATATGGTATCCTGCGGCCTTTTACAATCAGGTTCGGGAGTCTTTGTTTCAGCTGTGGCACTAACAAATGATGAAGGCGCGAGTGTATACTGCTTATAAAATGATTATCACACTTCAGCTGTAAGATTTATATAGGTTTAGCCAAAGCAATTAAAATAAGTGTGTTTTAAAATAAGCCCAGTGATGGGTGGTGGGCAGAGGAATTTTCATTCATGTGTGTATAGTGTAATTAACGAAAGATCAAGATGAATGTATTATGACTTTAGCAAAATATCACAGCAGGTATTAAACAAAAAGCGTCAACATCTTGCACAAAATAAACTGGCTGATGCTTAATGCAGATAATATGATATATTCACTGGACTATGTAGATGATTTCTAACTTGACAAATTAATCTAATAATAATAATAAATGAAGATTTACATAGCGCATACTCACACTCTTAAGGAGCATTCTCTTAGCACTTAAAACAGGATTGAGACATGGACAGCATACGAGGAACGGAAGAATAAAAAACAGTACTGATGACAAGTAAAAGACAGAGAAAATGCAGAGACACCAAGTAACAAGGACTGAGAATATTGTGATTCTGCAGAGAAAGACAGAAAAGTAGCGGAAAAGGTGGGAGGGTGAAAATGAACAAGCATCGTGTGGACTGTGTTAGGAGTAATGTTCAAGGAAGAGGTGCCTTTTCAGTGCACATAATTTTTAAGGATTAAGTTGTAGGTAGGTGGCGGATATGGAAAGGGAGAGAGTTCCATCAGTAACTAAAAATCCTGTGACCATAAAAAAATGTTCTGGTCACAGAAATAATTAGGAGACGGCCATCAAAAGAAGAGTGCAGTTGTCTGGCTGGGATGTAAGGGAATAGAAGTTCAAAGAAATAGGGCAGAAGCCTGCCAAAAAATTAAAAGACAGCACAGTCACAGAATTTAACAAGCCTTTGGATTATCACACATTAAGGTGATTACCCTTTATGTAAATTTTCCAACACTTCAAACATCATGAAGTGTAATGTACAAAAGAAGTGCATCATTATATACGTGAAAGTTTTTTTTATTTCGTAATATAGATAACAATAACGTGCATTTCTTATTCGGGATGATTCGGTTCATGAGTAACAGCAAAAATAATTTTCGCCCAATGTGGGGCTCGAACCCACGACCCTGGGATTAAGAGTCCCATGCTCTACCGACTGAGCTAACCGGGCAGTTAGTAATACCAGCACTTTAATTAAATAAATAGATTAAGATGATTTCAAATTGGCATAAAATGTCTCTTACATAGTGTAAATGCCAATATTTACAAATTTTAAGAGAATAATTAACACCATATTTCTCCCTACTCGAAAAAGCAAATAATTTCGAGAGTGAAAGGAAAAATAACGAAACACATGCATTAAAGGAAAAATCTGAACAATTTCCTTCACGTCTGCCTTTCCACCCCCCACAGTGAACGTACTACATGATTCTATAGTAATTGGCACGTTGTCAATCAGCCTCAGTCACTGGCACAGGGTGGGAACACGTCTCACCACAGATTTCTAAAACCTAAAAGAAGTCTGAGCCTTTTACTCAAACAGTTTACACAGTACCCATGTATTCTGCAAATTTGTTTATGAGTGTAATATGAAGTCAAGCTGTAAAACAGAATCGTTGAAACAGATTAATGTGTCCGATAAAAAAAAATTATTTATTTAGTTGAGGCATAACTTTGAACGTGCATTCACTCAAATTCTAGTTATAAGGAAAATATAGCTACTCATGTTATGTGAGCCCGGTTAGCTCAGTCGGTAGAGCATCAGACTTTTAATCTGAGGGTCGTGGGTTCAAGTCCCACATCGGGCGCGCAAGATTTTTTTTATTTCAATATTTGCTCCCGTTTTTTAATAGTTCTGTTTCTCTTTATGTGGATTATGCCAAATTGCAAATAAATTGCTGAGACCAGCAAATACAATTATATCTGAATAATTGTCTGTGAAGTATAACCATAAAGCATGGTATAGTATATTCTTATGTGAAGATCGAAAAATGTGTTCTCTTTCTGATGTAAAGTACATGCAGCTCGATCGTCCAACTAACATTAAAATATTAAAATCTTGCTTATATATATATATATATATCGTTTTACTTCAATAGAGTAGGCGTGAATCGTGTACAATTTTCATTAGGTTCTGCATGTTTTGTCAGAGCGACACAAGCAGAGAAACAATATTACATGTAATGCAGTTTATTATAAGTTTATTGCAAAACAGAGCTTTTTAAGCAGAATGCAGGAACTTTTTTTTTCTAGACCCTGTTCCAACTCAAATGTACCGTTCTTGTATTTTTATCTCACTAGTATTTTCCCAGCATGTGAGGGTAAGTTTCAAACTAAGGCGGATCGATGTATATATATATAATATATAGCTGTTGTAAATACTATATATAGGAGTCTCTCTCTCTCTCTCTCTCTCACACACACACACACACTTACTTTAAGTATTTGATACATGTGCTAGCGTGTGTTTTACTGGTAATTATAATACAAATATTATATCCTAGTTTACAAGCTTTAGAAAAAAACTATTTCGCAATTTACCACAAAAAAGCCTTTAAGAACTTCTGATTCTTCGCGCGAGCAAGTCCTCCTGTGTGCCCAGGCAAACGATTTCTGCAGACCTGGGGCCAGCGCGCACTACAGGTGGGTGTCTGGCTGCTATAACTGGAAAGTTGTAGACCACCTTTTACGGTTTAAGCAGCTTCGGGGCGCGACAAGAATTTGGCCCTGTTTCGCACTATGAGGGGAAAGGGAGGGGGGGAAGGAAGCCGGAGTACACGGGAGAAAAAAAAAACCCGACGACTTGCCCTGCGAACAGGTGTCACAACTCACATATACAGTGTTCCGAAACGAAATCTGAATACAGGGCCTCTCTGTCACCAGTGGTGACAAGCGAGTATTTTAACCATTATATCTTTTATAATGCCGTGTGCCCCGCTCGAGCTGATGTGCGATATCGGAAACCGCTTAATATACTCAGAATCACCAACAACTCAGCAGATCACATCACCTGCAAAGGTCTTATGTGAACGTGGTCGGAATGCCCGTGCGTGCTCACGTCGAATCTTGTCCGCCAGAGTTCAACCGTAAGCAATGATTATCTATAGAAACCCAGCCTTCACCATGTTCTGGGACATCTCGCAGAAGATTGATCGAAGATCAGTTTGTGAGGACGATGAACTGTAGTGAAGAGGATGTGTGTGTGTGTGTGCGCACTTGAAAGCGAGTGTGTGATTATAGAGAACGATTCTCTTTCTCTCTGTACCTATGACAGCCATTGTTTCTGTATCCATCACTCTCTTTTAACAATGTTTTGCTGTACTGTGCTTGTCTGCTGATGTATTTTTAGGCGAGCTCTCGTGCCCTCTTGTGCCTGTTTGTATCGGATTGTGCCCCAGCGAGCACGTCACGTGTCGTTAAGTACACACTCGGTCGTCTGCACAGTGGGTCGTGTGAAAATATTTCTTCTCGCACGAATCTGTACACACCTTTTCAAAAATGTACTAGAATCTAGCTAGTTATATGTAAACTTTCAGTATTTTGTCTAAAAATAACGTTCGCTCGTCTCGTCCGGAGAACTAAAGTTTCGCAAAATCGAGTTTTTCTCTCGCGATCTCTGTTTCAACGTGTGCATCAGTGCATGTGTATGGTACGTGTTTGTGTTGGTGGGGGTATAGATGGGTGAGAGAACATTGATGAAAAAAACCATTTGATCATATCTCAGAATTTTTCTCACTTTTAGCACGGGCGATCTATATATCGAACAGATCCACTAAGACGTGTCTAAGTTTTGGAGGAAACCGAGTCAGTCCTTAAATTCGATCGATCGTCTTAAAGAATTCGAAAATGGAGGATGGATGAGACTATTTTGTGTAACACATGAAAGTAAAACTGAAACTTTATTGTTTTGCTTTAGCTGACATTCTGTATCGATATTTTATAGCGTTAAACTCTAATGAACAGTATCACAAAAAATAAAGTAGATGATATCATGGCAAAATAATTGGCAAGCAGACAATTTAGCGTTGTTATGTTTTCAACCGCGGTCCTCGCGCCTATACTTTATTTGTCCGTTCCTCACCAAATTTAGCAGGAATACTCTTCATCACCAGGACAGCTGTAGTCTATGTTTGTTTGGTATATGTTGCGTGTATATTTTTATATTTATTTTCACAGTGCATTATAATTGTTAATGGTTCTATGTTTCAAATGCAGGAAAACAATCTACCTAGCAGAACAAACTTCAAGATACCTTTATGCAGGATAAGTGTTGACAACGTCGTCATTTAAGAAAGTACAGAGAGAGAGACGAAAGAGGGGGCCAGGGGTGTAAGGTGGAGTATGAGGCTTCTCTCTCTCTTCCTCCTTTTCTCCTTCCTGACACACTGTTTGATGTGGGTCGTCACTCAAGCACATCACCGCATTGTTTATCTCCCCTTGACCTGAAACGTCGGATCCCCTCCCTTTCCCCTCACCACTTTCCTCCAAACTGAGCTGTCAGCTTCAACAGGCTCAACTTGGGAAATGGATATCGAGAGTGCAGCGAGTGAGCGAGTAAAAAAAAGTACATGTTTCATCATTTCACGACTCTGAAGCTATGTTAATTACTCGTTAAGCTCGACACAAATGAAGTGGTTGATCGAACGTTGACCGTAAAAATCACATTTGGGAAGCGTTCGTGGGGGACATTTCTCGTACAATATAAAAACTGAACTTAAATTCGACATCGTCAACGGCAAGAAAAAATGTGACGTCAAAGCTGGAACTGAAGTGTAACCTTGGACATATTTCACGGCCAAAATAGAATCGAATTAAACTTTAATCGTCGTAGTAGTATCCATGCATTAACTGACAAAGAGATTAACGGTTCTCTCTAGAGTCATTGACCTAGGGCAGTGCTAATATCAGGCTGTGTACTTCTCTTGTACTGGGCCAAAGGTTAGCCTAGGATAGAGGGTCACATGTTTGTACACCCTTAGTATGTGCATTTGGGTCTTGAGCGACAGAGATAATCAGGCTCAGCATTTTTGTTTTCTAGTGAGAGCACTATATATAGTCTCTTTAGTGATAAACTAGCTGTTTCTGTCTCAGTTTTGACGGAGATATTGTCTTGTAAGTCATCCCTCGCTTTTGCACATTATAGACAGTGTCACCCTGTTGTATGTGCTTAATTTGCTTTAAATTTACAAAGCGGTCAAAAATAAAAATTACTGTTTGAAAGAAGTTTGGTCTCTACGTGGAACGAATCTCACAAAAAGACCATCAGCCCAAGTTAATTTTGGTTAGAAAAAGAAGGTTAAAATGTTTCGCTGCAAGTACACTTTCAAAGTTTAAAACTGAAGACCAGTATATCGAACAATTCAAAGGTTCGTTCATTTTACAAATTTCTTTTATAAATTTTTCAACAGCGTTTCTGTTAGGAAAAGCAGTGAGTTGTGGTTGGTACATGTTCTAGCGTAATGTTCAAGGCTCACCTGCAGTTTCTGACATGTCCATGATTAAAATACTTTAACGATTTCAAGCATTAAAGCTGTCGATGTAAAAAAGCTACCTCTGTCAGTATCAATTTTTATGTAACTTATGTTAAGTCTAGCGTAAGAGGTGAAATTAATTTAATTAATTACGAATGGGTGGTCCAGAGACAAGATACTTTATTCTTTCACTTTCTCTGGGATACTGAGCTATTTAAAAGTCAATTATTCGCATGACACACAGCGTAAAAACTATATATCATCAAGTATACAATATAATAAATAATATTAAAAGTGTGACTTATATAGCATAATCACGGTCACAAAGGAGCACGCACTCATCGCTTAACATTAACATAATACGAAAGAGGGAAGGAAAAACAACCAAGCAGAAAGTAATAAAAGAAAAACATAAAAGACACAAAGAAGAATCAGGTAATAAACAATAAGGATGGAGAATGTCATAAATCTGTCAATTGACTATAATCACAACTATTGTATGTTGATTGGTGTAATATATATATATATATATCTGTACAAACACACAGCAGCAGACGACGACAACGCATTAGGACAGTAAAAAAAAAAATGTTAAAGGCTAATTCGAGCGCAAAATTAAGTTTAAATGAGTGGGCTTAGTTCACTATGAGAAACCTATTCTCAACAGTTAAGTGAAAAGATATGTTCTGTTCACGAGGCACAAGCTTTTGAATTGCAGATCTCACCTGTTTCTTAAAGGTCAAGTTCATGACATCACGAGTAGACCTGCTGACTGGGCAACGCCTCATCTGCGCGAAGCTCTCATTGGCTGTAGCCTCTTCTGGTTCATTGAGACCTAATATTGTTTAATATCAGGATTACGGCGGTGTACGACCGTTTTGAAAAATGTAGTGTTTTTTTCAATTAACATGTTTGACTATGAGCTGTCTGCCCTTGATCTAACACCAACTGGAGGTCCCAACCTGACGTTTCATTTTCCGTTTTTGTTCTTTGTTAAAACATTTTGTGAATTTAAAACAGTGTAATGCTAAATATATTGTAACTAAATATTACAAGATAGTGTTATGCGTGAGAATAGTTACTATAATAGACGGTTATATCGCTTTTTCTCTCAAAGAAATGTTTAACCTAACTAAAGTCTTTCTCTGGATAACACACGTCGATTCGAGAACCTCGACCGTTTCGACAGTTTGGAGAGCCCCGTGTGGGGTGGGTCTCACTTCCACTCTATCGCTAGGGCATTGAGCCAAAGTTACCATGAGTTTACCGGCGGTCGGTCACCGCAGTGAGATAGAAAGCAGATGAGAGGTGCGAACTCGAGGTTTAATCTATGAGCAGCTGTTCCAATCAATCTACTAGAGTTTGATCGCCACATTGCGTCACCGTCTGTACTTATGTATGGTTGGCAGCAAAGTTTGCACGAGGCGGCGGTGGGTGGGTGGGGTTGGTAGTAACGTTTGTTGAGGGCTAGCGGAGGGAAATACCATGCGACTCATGTGTCAAAGATTAAAATAAAGTCACCCAGACTTGATGATAACGGGTGTGATGCCGTGACAACAAATGACAAGCGAGGAAATAGGAAAGCAGGCAGACTCAGATAACTCGATTCTTTCCGACCGGCGGGCTGAGCGAGGAACCGAGCTTCCCTTTAACTCCTTTCTCCCCCTCCCCCCCTCTCTCTCTCTTCTAAGTAAACGCAAGCAATTTGGATAAGTCGTGAGTGGCCGGGAGTCGAAAACGTTGAAAGTAAGTAAAGGGTAAAGGGTCCCGTAGTCTTAGGCAGTGAATGTAATTTATTGACCCTGTCCAGGGTATCTACTGGGTGTGCAGATGTGAGTTTCCCAGCCACAGACCCCAGCAGGCCTCAACCCAGCGACTTTTAATTTCACAGTCATGTGTGCTAACTTCCAGGGAGCTTCCTGTATGGGCTTTGTGGCAACGATAAGAAAAGGACTACTACTGCTGTACACACCAAACCATATCAAGAAATATCCCTTTATTTTACCATTTGAAAATCCTTGTCTTTAGCAGCGCAATTGTCTTATATATTATGTTGGAGATATGTTGTTTTTTTCTTTTGGTGGTGGGGGTCCTGCTTATTTTATTAATTTGTATTGATCTGTTTATTTATATAGCGACTTTTGCCTTCACTGAAGACGGACTCAAAACACATTAACACCCCGATAGCCAAAGCACACACTCTAAACAGGCCTTAAATCCACCTTATGATCATTCCCAACCACACACACACACACAAACAAACATATTTTTTGCATGCACAACATATTTTTATGGCCCGTTGAATACTGAAACCGCATGTAGATGGCTGTTTATCTGAGCCAACGCCTTCTATTATTACCACATTCACACACTTGATTATGTCAAAAGTATGTTTCTAAAACCCCAGCTGCTCAACCAGCTGTATCTCTTAGTTTGAAATCTGCTGCCAGAGGGGCTGTGATTCATGTACATTCTATAGTCGACCTTTCGACAAATAAATAATCTATTTAAAGAAAAAGGGGGAGGGGACGATAGAAAAGTGCATCTTTTGACGCCACATTTTAAAATGCCCAAAAATGTACCTTCAGCTGAAGGGAAAGGGTATAACACGGACTTGTATTACATCCGTGTGTATAGCGTTTTCCAGCTTTTGTTGTCCCCCCCTCCCCCTCTTTCCGTTGCGCAGTGGCACGTTACAATAATGTGTCTGTGATAGTAGGACCCCGTACACGGCCTCTATCGCTGGATTTGTTGACGCTGAGCGGTTGACCTTTGACAGAAAAGTAGTCGCTAAATGCTTATCTCAGAGGCAGTCAACGCTGTTGTTAGCTTCAAGTAGCTCGGAGAAGGCTGGGCAAAGATCTGATACAGGTGTGCTAACGGTCAACCGCGGTCTACCTCTGCCCTTCTGCCCCTTCACCTGATCAAGATCCCAAAACTCTTCCTCCCCTCAATACCCAAAGCTCTAGAAAGCCAAATGGGGACCTCTTGCTCATCAGCTGACGTAGGTTTTGTACTTTTTTCCAAGACGCCGCAACACTTCCGGTACATAGCTAATTCTGAGGTAACCTAACCGCTGCTTCAGGATTATGGCTGCTGACCTTAGAAGAACTAAGGGGGGTCGACACAGCCGCACGAAGCTTCCCAAACCTGGGATACATTGTCAAATATATGACTTTATGCTTGGTTGTTTTATACGTTACTGTCAAATAGAAATGTGCCCATGTGTGACAATTTGTTAGTCGGCCACAGCACCACACCAGTACATATCTCTACGCTGCTAATTGAACTAATTGTAATGTGACTTATTGTCACATTTTTCTTCAAAGAGCGGCTCACGGTTACTAATCGAACTTCAAATTTTACAAAAATGTCGACCATGACTTGGTTTTTTAGAGTCTTACCAATGAAAAGATTATTTTTTCTCTTTAAAATCTCCCATCACTCGCAAACGGATGCTCATTACTATTATTTAGAAGATCTTATAAACAGATCACCGCCATTCACTCTTAAATACAAAAACCACATTTTTAAGCATTAAATGTCAAACGAAGAGGATATATAATTATATATATGCTGTGTTACAGGGTTATCTGTGTCTGTTCCAGTAACGGCCTTAGCAGTAAGCGGAGCCCTGCGGGGCCTGGGCGAGTGTCATATGCGGGGCCCCCGGGGGTCGGGCGTAAGTGTAGGCTATATAATACCGTACCACACGAATCTTCGATCTATCCCGGGGCCGGGGGGGGGGGTTCATCTTTGCATCCACCCCCACGGCCCCACCCCCCACAATTCTTGTTAGTTCTTGAAAGTTATTGTTAACGAAATACTTTGAAATCCCCGTTCCTTCATCTGGCTCGTAAACTAATCACATATGCAAAGTTCGTTTATCTACAACACTGCAGCTATTGATAACCTAGTCACCACCTGCCAGACCAAAAATCTGATTGCTTTGCTTGCAGTCTGGGAGGAATGGGGAGGTTAAAATTGAAAATGGGAGGAAAGACCCCGCGGCGCCACGATGTCCTTGAAAACTGACCTTGGCAGTGGTAGGCGTGTGTGCCAGTGGTGCATGGGGACAGAGCTGTTGACAAAGGTTGAAACTTGGTACGGAGTATTTTGATAAGTGCGCCAGACAGCGGCATGACCTGCTGACAGTGTCGTCGCCTTTCATGCTGCAGGATCGAACAGGTGTTTACCCACAAAAGAAATCTTAACAGTTGTCATGAGCTGCCCCTTTCAAAAGAACTCAATGCCGGAGGATATATTTGCTGTTCTCCCTTGTCGATCACTTTCGAAAATTCAAATGCCTGATGGCTTGACGGTTTGCAGATTATTGTTAAAGCATATTTCTAAACTTCTTATTTGGTCGTTATGTAAACCATGTGTATTTGTATATTTTTATAGGTAAATATTCGAGGCGTGATTTATATTTTTAAATATGCTTCTTTAAAATCTCTATATGGAGTTTTGATTTAGCGCGTGCGTACGTTTTTAACTTTGAATTGATGTCTAAGAAAATCAAGGCATAATTATGTTGAGAAGTAAATTTTCAAGTACAGCAATTTATAAAAAAAAAAAAGAAATTATTCAAACTTTTGGACCACCGTTCCAGTTTGTGTGTGTGTCTGTGTGCGCGCGCGAGCAATTATTAATTCAGGGGTCTTCTGGCCACATCCAAGACGAAGCTACCCCCCAGCTTTTTACCCACCCTCTGTTTGGTTAGCCGCACATTTTACTCGTAGTAGAGATGAAGCCTTAATATGCATTAGTAGAATATTTTTTTTAGGAAACATTTCAAGGCCTTCCGATTTAACTAAACGACAGCTTTGTGTTACAAGGATTAAATTTCTCATGTCGGGTGAAGCTCGATTTGGCGTCTGTTGGTAACAATAATGGCTCAGATGGTGGCCAATATCGAACTGTAGTCTGGTAACAATTTCTCCACTGTTGGTCAGTTGCTTCTGATGGGGCGAATTTACGGGGCGTGCATTCATCGTGTAGAACGAAAATTGATCAAAATGAATCGACCGAAACAAAGTTGAATTACGGACAAAAGTAAAATCTATAGAGAGCTGGAAGATGCTTGTTGAGAAATTGGTATATTAAACAATACAGGGGTGATATTTCAACAACATACTATTTATCAAGAGCTATTTATGATAATAATACAGTAAATTTACAGAGCTCTTTACCCCACCATTAAAGGCTCTACAGTTCAAAGCAAATACATAACAAATATAAGCACAGATATAATAATAAATAATTATCTCAAACCAATGAGTTCTCTTCTTTAAAAGGTGAATGACATAACTTTAAGATACTTTATTTGTCCCAGAGGGCAATTTGGTGGCAGCTCGATTAAATTAAAAAAAAAAAGAAGACACACACACACCCCCACCCAAACAACACATACACAAAACACACACAGCACACAAACAAGACACATGCAAACTCACACACAAAAAACATATATATTCTTGACTTTTATTCAGTTGAAGCGTTCGGTTTTCACGTGTTATGTCTAAACAACGAGGACGTCAGCGAAAAATGGCTGGGAAAGAACCCTCAGTTGTGACAGAAGACCTAGTCGAAAGTCAGTGCGAGCCCGAAAGGGTCGCTATAGTGCTGAATACGAATAGAAATAACGCTACCTCGTTTCAATACCTTTTATATGTAAAAATAACTGCATTGGTTACCCTATACACATTTTCCGTGATGTTATGGTATCCTCTCTATATATTCTCTTTCCGATGTGTTTATGTCGTGCAAGCAGACGTTGAAGAAATATAGAACATGTATCCACAAATTCGTGATGTAGCAGCTTTGCACGACGCCATGTTGAAATAGAGTTGGCGGAGTTCTTACAACGCTGAAAAAATGTGCTTACTGGCCTATTGCCCGACTGTGCACACAAATGCAAGTTACACGAAAAAATTCCACGAATTATATTATATATTATGTTATACATCTTTTAATCGACACACACATGTACACGCAACAAATAGGTTTATCGTGGGAAAGCGCCCCCCCACCCCATCCAAAAAAAAACCCTACGCAGTAAGAGTAGCTGTGGTAGATTCAGCAACAATACAAATTAGACACCCAAACAGAATACTCACTACCTGTTAACCTACTCCCCACGCACATCCTCCCCTTTCACCATGCAAAGTCCTAATAATAATGTAGCTACACATGATCGTGAGAATAGTCGGTCTAAGCAACGGTTTTCCCGCTTGGACCAACAGCTTTGTTCGCACGTTTTCCCTTACGGGGCCCCATAGCGCACAGCCCTCGTACTTAAATTAATCTTACAATTTTTTTTTGTTTAAATTGGCATATAAGATTTTAAATATGGGCCTTACCACCAAAGAAATTTTTAATGTATTTTCTTTCTTACCAGGTATGGCCTAACAACCAAACCAAAGTTAAATATTTTTTCTTTGGGGGCTTATTTTGGGGAGTTGTGCGATAGCTTCATGCTTCGGGCTAATTTTCTGCAGTCCTTACATATTGTTACCTAACGTATTTTTTCTCAGTGATCTCACCTGAGGTTGCGTGTACAATCAAGTCTGAGTTACAGCCCGAAGTAAGACGTACATCATAATTAAAGTATCGTTTATACAAGGTCTTCTGCACAGCGGAATTTTGTTATTCAATCTATTCGCCTTCGTGCGTGATCTTTAAACTGTCACAACACTCCTGTAATGTAGGATACTCTAAAATGTCGCTGACCTCACATGTTTAACATTAGAATAAGCGGGTATGATATATTAGTAAACCACACACCAACTTGCGAGAGCGCCCCTTCTTGTAACACTACCCACAGTGGGCCTCTATGCAAATTAAATTTGGACCAATGGGAATCATTGTACGTAACCGAGTTTTTTTTTTTAAATTATGATTGTTAATAAAGGGTATAGCTTATTCACATGCAAGGTTTAAACAAAGTTGAAGAATAATAAGTTTCACATATAATCATGTTTCTTTGATGTTTTAAAATTTAACCTAATTGGATAAACATGCTTCGCACGTTACTCTTGCGCGCGGTGCATTGTGGGCTCGGTATAAAACGCGTGGGTTTTCCATTGCGGATACAGTTTATGGTGGACTGTCTACCAGCTACGTTCTCTTCAGAGTAAACTAGACTCGAACAGGTGCTATGATTGCGGTAGAGTCGGGGACGATTTTGCCCCTGGCTGACTCCACTACTAATCAACCAACACCGTCACTAGGAGAGGTAAGAGAATACATTATTTATTTTGCCTGTTTATCTTAATAAAGGTTTAGTTCACATCTCTAAAAACTTCATTTTAATGGAATTGCTGTAAGCTTTCCTTTCTTTCGGAAGACCTGAGCTTGTTTTCACGCAATGAGTAGATGTAGAAAATAGAACGGACGGGATTCGTCCTTTGTCAAAATTCTCCAAGAGCAATTCAATTGTAAAGAGAGCATGCGTCTTATCCGCCAGCGACGACGAAATCCAAATAATGGCGTGCGCTGGGTTTTATACGCAGTTAGAGAATGTTGACGTCACAGTCACGTTACCTTACCGGATAACCAATCGTGTTCTTGCCACGCACGATCACGTGCCTCACTTATGCTCCCGTCTGATGCCGTTCCTTGGCGCACGAGTGCCAGGCCAACACATCGCGTGATCAGTCAAAGGTCAAGGTCCCTTTCCCGACCAAGTTTGGCTGCGTGCCGTGCGCACATTTGTAGTTACGCGTACGCTGAACCTTCCATTGATATCTTTTTCCTTAAATTTTTAATAGCCGCCAATCAATTTTATGTCACACAGACCTTAAAATCACAATGATGGAAAAAATTTCAACTGTAGGAGATTTGTAAATGAAGTTATGTAATAATGCAACTTCGACAATTCTCTATGGAAATGAGGCCGTCTATGAATATAACACAAAAGATATAGTTTTTTATGTTTTCGTTTTTTATCGTCATCGTGAACGGGTTGCAGATATCTGAGCATCTTTGAGTGTAGGCTCTCGTTGGCTGGTTGCCTGGCAGTCTCGTGGCCGAACCACTAGACTGTTGCAAGACGTGTGCTGGTGGACCGGCCTGGCCCCATTTATTTTTGATCATTATCCCTTACAGTCTTTAATACTGTCCAGCATTCTTCCACACTGATTTTTTTTAAATTTCTTGGCATTGTGGTGAGGTAATTCCACTTGTGTGTACAGATGCCAGGTCGTGTATAGAAAAAAAACCCCATGTTGCAACCGGAAGCTTTGTAGTAAAACGACTCGTTCTATAACTTAAACAAGCAGTCCAGTAATACAAGACCGTGTTGGTACTAAACAGCCGTTTCTCCGTGCACAAGCGTCAAAGCTTGTTTCACTGTCTAAGGCAGTATTAATGTGTGTGCAGAGGTAGGGTTCCCAAGGTGTTCCTTGTTTACCTACCCCACCATTCAACTCTTGCTCAGTTTGTCTGCAAGGAGATTCTTCCCCTAAGTATGTGTCATTGTTAAGTGCATACATTTGAATGTAGTTGGCACTTAATGGCCTAATTTTGATGATTTGCTGTGATGTGGATTTAGTGGCTAGGAGGTTGTTTCGTTACAACTAGGTGTAGAATAAAGACCACCATGGGTTGTTCTTTGCTGCTGCCCTACTCCAAACCAGGTGATGATGTAACTGGAGTATATTTCCATAATACCTTTTCCTTCTGCAGTCTAAAATTCACATTATTGAGATCTATTGTTTCAGAAACAAAACATTTACTATCTGTGGCCTGTTGTCTCTGCTGAATCTGTAGTCTTCTGTGTTCTAATCTTTTCTCATATTTTTTTCTGTTTGTTGTTTCTCTGATATCTGAGTGAGATTGCCTTAGTTGCTGACATGATGTAAAACACCAACTAACTAAATTCCTCTGTTAGGCTATTCAGTCTCACCAGACCCCTGTTAGCCAACATTTATTCAGCAGACAGTTTTGATTTATATGTGTTTTATAAAAGATATTTTCTGATATTATCTAAGGCCTCAGGAACTTTTATTTTTGTCTTGTTTGGAAGATCTTGAAAGTCAAAGACTAAGACTGAGGGGCACTGTTTTGTTTCACCAACACTTAAAATAACACCATTGCCCATGTACAATAAGTACATGTCATATTTTGAACAATATATATTTAAATGTTACCTGCAGTATCGGTGAAAATGCAAATAAAGTCTAGTTAATGGCTAAATGCCGCTCTGCCTGTTCATCATCGATCAGTGTGGCCTTTACTGCAGTCCAAGGGAGATAATCTTGAGCAGCATGTAACATGCATATGTGAAGGACAAATTAACAGTATCATTCAGTACACATTTGTAAATCAGTAAGAGAGGCAGTGAAAGTGGCTTAAAGCTAACTATGGCCAAACTTGGTTAAATGTTAAAGTAAAGACGGCACTTCTTTACACACAAACATGCCCACTAAAACATAATGCCAGTAACTTGTGCGAGAGATGTTAAGAAATATATATATATATAGTTCTTGGATTTCTCGAGAGCATCCGGGTATTGCTATCAGTAAAGATGTTACACCTCACTGAACTTATGGGAATGGTCTGTTTACAACTACAGGAGATGTCTTATCTACTATTTTTACACTTTGATCTTAGCCAAAAGGCCGAGAAGCGATATGTTTTTGATATTTACCCCCCTTCTGATGACCTTTCAAAACATCTTGTAGTTGTAACTTCTCCCCTATAAAGATTTCCTGTGCAGGATTCATTGACCATTAAATACCAGTCTGATGAATTGCAGGAGGCTGACTTTGGTGGTGCATCATTATCAGATTCGTGGTTCAACACTGCTGCATATGGATCCATCAGCTTTGATGACCTTATGGCCTCTTTGTCAGGGGACATAATCTCATCAGAGAGTGATAACCTTCTTGATGCTGATGGCTCATTTGGTGAAACTGGAGCCACACCAGTTCCTTTTACTTCCCCAGAGTCTCCTGCCTCATCATCTTCAAGTGACAGTGGAAGTGATCGGCGCCAGAGTAACCCCATTCCCCGTCACAAGCGACCTTCACACAAACGTGCAGAGCTCAAACGCCGAGATAAGATCAAGGTGAACATTTTCAGCTTGTTACTTTGAAAGCAAATCTAATGAACCTAAGAAAATGATTGTATCATGTCTCTCCAATAACAATGTGACCTTTTCTTATTTTCCTTAAGAGAGAATAAAATTGGAAAAGCAATTTTCATTTATGATCTTCCCTATTATAATTATAAAGCATATGTTTTAAAACTTTTGGCAGACTCGACTGGAAGACTTGAAGGTACAAGTGCCATCATTGGCAGACAAGGGGAAGATGAGTGAATCAATCATTCTAACAAAAGGTGAGGATCGTTTCAATGCTTCCTCCTCTTTTTAAAACTAATATCATCTTTTCCTTTTCAGCAAAAAAAGGTAAGGACGTCTTGAGGTGTCTTCCTTGCATGCAGATACGGTTCTCTTCCCTGGTTGCCCCTCTTAGCCCTTTGGAAATTTGTAACATATTTATCAGAAATTAAAAGAAAAACAGAAATAGCTGATTAAGAGGGGCATCACTTGCTTTCCGCATTAGCAAGAAAGAGAACCTTGTGATGGACATGTCGGTACATGGCCAGATGCACTGTTTGCTGGCAGGGCAGAGATCGCAGGACTACATTGCTTTCTCCCATCGTGCTTTGGGGTTTTTCATGTCGGTGACACATGATGATTGTCGATGCTTTAGTTAGACGTGCCCATTAGCTATGACGGGCACCCTTACCAAAATTCTGACCTATCTCCGTATCTCTAGCGGCGGAATACTGTCGGCACCTTAAGGCCGATCGCGAGAGGTACACGACGGAAGCAGGAAGCCTCCGCCGGGAAATAGAGTCCCTGAGCAGAGAAATTCAGTAAGTTTTTGTCATCAGCTACACCTAATGCTGAAGCGCACTTCGGACGATGTGGTATGTTGCATATCTGTGCTTGTGTGATACTTCACACTTGATCAGTTTGCATCTCTAACCTTAACCACTTTTCTTTGCAGGTGATTAAATTTTTTTTTAATCCTTCCCCCATAACATTCCATGGGAAAAGTACCACTGCAGTCTTAAGTCCACCCCCCAAAAAAGTCTGAAAATTCCATATTTGTAAGATTTTTTTCCACTGGACCTTTTTTCATTTTTAAATTTTATCCCAAAATTTATATTTTTGGTTATAATTTTAATAATTCAAAATTTAAGTGACTCGGTAGTGATAAAGGTAGCCATTCAGGGTCAGTTTCAGATGAGGACACATTCAGGTTTTTTTTCATCTGAACTTAACAGCAGAAGAAAAGAGTGCTCACCTGAAACTGCATTCAGCACTTGTATGGGTTTACATTAAGAATTCTTTGTGGAGTGAAATTGAAGACAACAGAAGAAGAAAACAAGGCCTAGATTTTTTTGTACCCAGCTTGGCAGCCAGTTTCTATTTGTCCCTCTGTTTCTGCACCCTGTATGAGCTGCCTTATTTGAGCTATACATAACTTTTCTCCCTGTTCTTTCAGGTAATGGGTAAGTTCCTCTTCACTTTTTTTTGGGCCTAATTTTACCCCTCAGTCCCCCAATACAAACTCAGCCCTCATTCTAGCCACAAAGTATACCGAAATACAGGAGCAGATCTCTAATCTTTGCCGCCGTTGTTGCAGCTCATTTCAAGAACGATTGCCAGCTGCAGGGTTGAAAGTTGAAGAACCAGAACGTGTCTCTCTTGACCAAATGTACAATGACTATGTTGCCTCCCGCGTCAAGACAAACTGGAAGTTCTGGATCGTATCCTTCGCTTGTGTTTGTGTAGTTTTTGAATTTTTTTCTTTACCCCCATGACTACCAGCTGTACGTATTCTATCTATATCTGTTAGCTTGACTGGAAGTTGGAATGTATAATTAAAATCAGCCATGAAAGGGAGTTCAATAGCATAAGAATAAATAGTTTATCATCTGGGTAAGGATACAATGTTAAAATACTTCTGATATTTGAGATGGTGACTTGTAAAAAGAATATGGGTAGTATGTCTAAGATGTTTGTAAAATTTTTGAGGCAAATTTCTTGTTTAAGGAAATAAACTTTTGTTAATTACTTCACATTGAGGTTCCAGCTACTTAAAAATTAATCACATTTTAACTGGAAGAGAATGGCTTTGAATCTGCTGCAGCTTAGGGTTTTTTTGTGAGGGCCTTAACTTGCAATCAGTTCAGCTTTCTGGCTCGACCACTGTTTGATTCCTTCAAGACGCTGGTGTCCACAAATGATTCCAAATCATTCTTGGCCACTTTAGGAGACTGGACTATCAACAGAGCAAGTCTATCCAATCTTCGAAAGAGTGAGTACATCAAGATGGTTCTCCAATTTTATCCTTATGTTTCTTGGCAAAAATGTCTGAACGCTTCATTTATTGGTGAAGGTAAAATGTCCCATAGCCTAGTGTTCATTTGAGCAGAACACAATCCTCTCCCACCACTGTTTTTTATCTTCACTGATTGCCGTTATTTTACACATTCATGAATTACCTTTTATTCTTATAATGGCAACAATTTTTGTAAAATAAACTTAGCTAATGTAATGTTAAGCATGTTTCATTTTTCATTTTGAAGCTTAGCTGTTCCCATTTCATAGAAACATTATTCATGAAGCATTCCCATAGAAATGGAGAAACAGTGAAAATGGACAGAGAAAGGCAGTTTTTGTAGACCTTTTGAAGTACTGGGTAAAAGTGGATGAGACAAGCATGAAACAAACTTTTAGGATTTGATAAATTAAGTCTCTTAAATGACATTCATACATACTCTTCTGTGAAAACAATAAATTTAAGTTGTGGGTAAGTGAAGTATAAGAGAATGTATTTTTCTTGGAGCCAGCTTTTTAAAAAAAATTTGTGAATGATGCAAATTTCCTTTCCCTTGCTGTCTTACAAGCCTCTGAATGACTGGCAGTTTGGAAAGGAGAAATTTTTAAGCATTTAAAGAAGGGGCAGTGAAAACAGTTTTATAAAGCAAAACATTCTACAACCTTTTAATGCCGCGCATGAATTGTATTATTGATTTTTGCTTAAAAGTTTGCATAAAATCTATTATTGATTTTTACTGAAATCTTTGCAAGAAAGTCAGTACAGAGATGCATATCATGCTGACCTTTTACACAAATTATGTGTTTAAAAATGCACAATTCTGGCAAAGGATTTCTGTATTTTTAAGGCTAGTGATCGAGGAAGCAGGAAAATCTTTATGGCAGCCAAGTAGCAAATTGTTGCAGTGCATCTTCTTGCCAGGGCAAGGAGAGCGTAGTTATCTACTGACAGCAGTTTTGTAATCTTCAATCATGGATTGATATTTTTTAATTTTTGTGTTTCGTTGAAAAAGGGGGCAGTAGGTAGACTATTTTGTGTGTGTGGTGGTGGGGGGGGCATTTATGACAATGACCAACTTTATTTGTCCCAGTGGGCAATTTGAATATGGGAATGTGCTCTTGTTCAACAATGGAAAAAAAAAAGAAGTGGGCAAGTAGCATATATCATATACATATATAGAGATAAAAAAAAATTGTAGCCTGCTTGTATTTCTCTCAGAGCACTGCACATGAGGAAAGAGCTGTTAACATTTTCAACTGTATATTCACACAAGAGAGAGTAAGTCTCATTGTTTGTTGCAGTAATGCTGGAAAGCGTTCTGCGTATCAGCAAGGAGACAAGGATTATGACGGCACCAGAAGAACTTCCAATGGAAGCCATCGCCAGCTTGTCACAGCAGTCTACTCCTGCTTCATCCCCATCATGACATCATTTGTTTCTTCCATATCCCTTGTACATAGTTGACTTGTGCCCTGTAAAGTTAAGATCAGTGAGTCCCTGTTTCGCTTGCTGTACTGTACACCATTTACTATTGTTGTTGGCTGTAGATACTGATTTCTTGTTTTCCCTTCATTTTAGTATTAGCTGGGAGACTGCTAAAGAAATAGAAACATCGGGACATAAAGAAATCTGCAAGGGGGTTTTGTTATGGTTTAAAATGTGTTTAAAAGTCCTTCTAGATTATGAACAAGCAAACTCCAGTGTTCATCATTGTTATCTTCCATTTGGCCTAAGGACTTAAAAGTTCATCCAGGAAAATTGAAAATGTACATATGGTTAACAGTTAAAAGCCTTCAAAGAACACTTTGTGAAATTAAATGGTAAATGCATGTCTGTACAACTTGGACTCACTGGGAGGGCATTTTGTGGAACGTTTTTCCTGTTCCAACTCTTAAATATGGCAGATGCTCAAGTATGGTAAGACATAGTGTATAGATGTTAAATATGCTGTTGAGTGGTTGATTCTGTTTATATATTCATGCTGTACAGTACATGTTCTTTGTTCCCTTGCCATCATAGTCTATGCTCCACACACATCTGGCCTTCACAGTGACGTTCATCTGGCATAGATGACTATTCGTATATTGGGGATGTATCAGGCTGGTTTTCTGTAAGCATCTACAGTAGGAGAGAAAATGTCTCATCACTTCTGTGTCCCTGTGGTTCCTCTTTAATTTTTCCATTATTTTGTGTGTTTGTGTTTTTCTCTCCTGGGCGGTCCAGTTGCATAACAGTTAGCGCCTGTCACCAAAACAGTGAGGGTTGGCTGTCCTGGATTCAGCTCTAGTCTCGGGCGTGTTCTTCTTTCTGCACATGGCATGTTTACAGGGCTGGCTGCCTTGCCGTGATATAGCTTTAGTTGGTGGCTTGGCGTAAAACAACAATTTCCTTCTCCTTTTTTTCTCTCCTATGTAGTTGTGTAAATTCTTGCTTTGCTAATATGAAGTTGTCATTCAAGCAAATAGTCTGTTGCACTTTTTTTTCTTGTTGTTTGTCTGTTTAAAAGTTTGTATCTGCATCCTCAAGAGTACGAATAGGCATCTGGCAGATGAAATACCTGTAGAGGCAAGTGTTTGGAGTATGGTTGACCCTAGCCCCATCCCATAACCCTCCTCCTCCACAGGCACCAGACATTGTGTTCATGCATGCTGATTGTAATTATTGATAATTTTGCTATCAGAAAATGGACAGTAACTTTCTCCTATTAGCAGGGGTTTTTTTTTTTATTTTGCTTGCTTCCCAGTCCATTTTGCTCAGTCCATTAGGCAGCAATATATAAGCCATTTATCTAGTAAAGTTGGATCATTGTTTCAACACTAGTTGGCTTGGGACAGAGCTCATAAACAGTTTGGGTATCAATGTACGTGTTGGGGCGCAGGTCTTATCGAAGCATTCATTCTCACCCCTGTCTTTTGTAGCTTGGCCATACATAAATGAGCTGCATTCATAGCATTTTCATTTCATTCCCTGTTGACTGTGCTGGTGGTCTTATAAAAAAAATTTTTTTGTATTTTTCTAGGCATGCTGTTTTAAAAAAAAAGTTAGTTGGTTTTTATTTGGTAGTGAAGACCTATGTAGTCATATGACCATCTGAATTACAGGCTAACTCGTTAGTTTTTATTGTTTTTGTTTTTGTTTTTTATGAAATTGCGTTCTCAGATTTGGTTTTCTCCCCTGAGACATATACAAGCTTTCTTGCTTGCCTTTGAAAAGAAACCATAAAAGCTTTTAGAATAAGTCACATCACTTAAAGTACTTTTAAAGTTCATTAAATTTCTATTGAGATTTTAAAACGGGCATTTATTTTCTGCAGTCTCCCCCCCCCCATTATTAAACATCATGTTTAAATAGAATGATTGCTGGATTTATTTAAACGGTGATAATGCCTCAAGTCATGGTGTCTCCCTTATAAATCAGTATTTTGTGGTGTGACTCCTTGCTATGATCTCCATCTTTTAGTGTCAGACATGAATGGCCTTGATGGGGTTAATGAACTGCTTTGGGGTAGTATTTTGCTGATTTGTGATAATTGTTGTAGGTCTTGAAATATTTGTTGGTATTATCTAGAATTTGTAAGTTAAAAACTGGCCAAGATTCTCCAAGCGTGAGATCAAATGAATGTGCACTGGGCAAACTTGGTTGGTTCAAAAATTATAAGATTGGAAAGAAAGGTTTTTTCATACCCATGCTTTTTTTGGACTAATAGGCAGGGTTAGCCTAATGATTTATTAAATCACTTTTAACAAACTTTCTTTTGTGCGTGAAACAGCCTTTGTTTTCAGCAGTTTAAATAGCTTTATTTCTTAACAGATTTTATTATTTTGAGCAAACAAGCCATTATTTTATTTTAAGGGTATATTACATGTGGCAGATCTTGGTTTTAGATGAAACACTTTGTACTTTCAAAAAAGAATGTAGTTTGTGACCTCGGCCATGAAATTGCCACCACTTATCACCAGCTCATCCCCACCCTTCCTTCCTCAGCTGTGCTTATTAAATATTGCAGCTGAAACAAACTTGTGTTAATCTTTTATATACTGTGCCAAAAGTACGTATACAAAACCTGAATGTGGGTATTTGCCATGTTTGCACAAGGGTTGGTATGAAATGCTGTTGTGTACAACAAATGTATCTTAATTGAAGATATGTTGATACTTTTGATAGTACATTGTACTGTCATTTATCAAACAAACTAGTTTCTGATTGAACTAGTTGTTTTGGTGTGACCTTGACAAGAAAACCAAAGTATTGTATGAATAAAGGTCGCTAACAATTGTACAGGTTGTGCTGCTTTTCTTCATTTTGGTTGTCAAGGATCTTGCATTTTAGAGGTCTTTATTATACATGCCCACACACCTACACCAACTGCATTGTAAATGTTTGAAGACATCCGCTATACATGTGCATACAAGGGGAAAAACAGAGCTTGATGTTGACAGATGGTAGCAATGACCTGCATTGTTTAGCTTCATTTCAACTGCATCTGTTTCTATAAATTTGTTACCTTCCTCAAATTAACATTACTTTTCAACAATAACACTGAATTACTTTTGTATACAGTCTCGAGTGCCGTATGCAGCATATAAATGGTTAGGGAGGAGCCCAACAAGAAATTGACCCTGGAGGCAATTGAGTAAGAGCAACTGGTGTTGATGTGGGTGGCATTTGTGAAGTCCCAGAGACCGTAGGTGTACAGCGAGGGCAAAATCATCGTCTTGAGGCAACAGAAAAATCATGGATCTTGTCTCTATACTCTATAAGGCAGTGCCTAGACCCTACCGATGTTTATCCTAGTTTACCCCAGGTCATCCTTGCTACTGCTTTGTAACTACCACCCCAGAAATTAACTTGCCCTCAATTTTGCTATGCTGTCACAAGGCAAAGACTGATCTCCACTTTACAACTACGACTCATGAAGTCTACGTCCGGTCTTAGGTCATACCCTTTAAGCTCTCCCACCAAAAGCGCGAGGCTTAAAAATAATCCGAGAGTGCCTTACCTTTCAAGTCTGTCTCACTGTCTTTTCCTTGTCACACCCAACCATTGTCGTGTTTGTCTCTGCCTACCTGTATTTATCTCTTTATCCCCTGGGGTAGTAGTTATTAAACAAAGGTAACGAAAACCTGGGGGTTAGCTGTGAGCCAGGAAGGGTTGTGAAGTCCCTTTAACAAAAAACAGACACGAGCCAGCAGACAGAGGTCACCATCTTGTGTACTGTTCAAAGCCGTGGCTCAAAGATCCGTTAGTATCATTGTGTGGCTACAGAGGGTTTCCCTGGGTTCTAGGTACCTGTGGTTCATGATTACGACCCCCAGGTCACCGCGTGCGCATATTCCTCACCCCACTCCCCACCTTTTTCACCTCTCAAGTACAGTAGTACCTCTACATACGAGTTTAATCCGTTCCACAACCAAGGTAACATGTTAAAAAAAAAACTCGCATATTAAAACTACTTTTCCCATATAAATTAAAGGAAATAGGATTAATGCGTTCCGACCCTCCCACAACACATGTAGTAGTGTAATATAAATATAAATAATATAGATAACAAAATAATAAAGAATATTTTATATTTATCAGTATTACTTTGGAGGAGACGAAGACTGTCGATAATGGAAGTAGGCAGGTGGCGGGGGAGGAGGGAGGGAACCGGAGAGCAGACGGGTGCTGAATAAATCAGCTGATGAGACAACACTATTTTTTTATGTCTTTACGCTACGACATATAAATGACACGAGCTCGTATATCGAATTTCCGCTCGTAAGTAAGAACAAAATTTCCACGAATTTTTGGCTCGTATCTCGATTTACTCGTATATATTGGTTCACTCGTATGTGGAGGTCTTACTGTACTTGCCACTCCTCGTCAAGTAATCAAGTGACACTAACAGTAGCTATAGAAGTGCCACAGCGTGTCATCTCCACGTTTGTGCCCAAATGCTTTATTTCAGCCTGACTGCTACGAACACAATTTGCAGGTAGCTAAAGCTGACTGTAAGAGACATTCGAATCCTTCGAGTTCGTCTGGCAGAGACCTCCATCCATAGTTACAACGTCTCGTTGCTCATTGTCGTACTGAAGCTGCTTCCGTCAGTTGTCATCTCCACGAACATCTTTGTTGATGTAAGGAAGCGAGAAGAAGTCACAACTACAGGCATACAAAACTCAACTTAAGTTGCTTTAAGACCCTTTTATTGAGAAACATTTGACGAAAGTGGCAAAGTTTTCATATAACCGTCATGTAAAAACTTAACCAAACTTGGTCAGATGTTTGTCCGGTCTTGACGACCCTTTACACAGGCAGTCGTATCTAGAACGAGAGTACGCCGCGGCGTAAGTTAAGCCTCCCGCATGCAGCCGTCCCCAGCCCATTACACGAGTGAAGCTGGTTAGTGCCAATGGTGGGGTGCAGGAGTGACGCTTCTTCTGTTTCACGCTTCCCCCCTCTATCCCCGTCTATTCATACTGTTATTTTGCAGCTTTATTTCATGTGTTCTCTCTACGTCTATTCCTAGCAAAAGTCTGGTTGGTGGGAAGGTTCGGAAAAAGTGATGCGATAATGGCTGAGAAAATCAGCAGCAGAAGATGTAGTTTAAGCCAAGATCGTTCATCGCCATAACGCTACTTTCTACATCGACTGTTATTGTTGTTCCCTCTGCTCGTTGAACGTCTAATACAGTAGGTATGTATCGCCTGGGGAACACTATGAGAAAAACGTCTTATATTGTTTTGGACGAAATTGAAATGCCTTAATTAATGCATAGCTCCTTCTGTGTCCATTCGTCAATTTGAAGTTTGAAGATCTGCGTTATAGCATCGACCCCCATGCCTGCTTTCTACAGTGTTTCAGAATCACCCATGGAGTATTCAGTGGACCTGCTGGTCGTCTCGATGGTAAAGGGGAAAGAGGAGAGGACACTGCGTTCAGTTGGAGATGCGCCCATTTTCTCAGTGTGCAGCGCTGTTCCACCCAACGTGTCGGCAGCGTTGACGTCTAGAACCCTTCGCCGAAGAGGGGTTCTCGGCTTCCATCGTTGGCCGGGTACACTTTCAGGCGCCACAGGGGAAAAAATACCCGTTTCGAAGACGATGGCTTTGAAGCGCGAACCAGGAAGCGTCCGAGCCAGCACTGCAGCCATCCGCCGTGACATCACCCCCATCAGCGCCGCCACAGCGACTGACGCTACCAAGGTAAGATAAACGTCCTACAGCGATATTGATAAGTGTTATTCCTCTCTGTCATTTATTGCCATGTGTTGAGCGAAAAAATCACTAGGATGTACCTTTAAATATATAGTCTCTATACATGTATCAAGATAAATTGGAAACGGCTGGATGAACACAAGATCGACAAGCCAGCAGAAATCCCCAGATATTGTCGATAAAAAAACATGTAAGGATACATGGTATGCAAAATGTCTAGGACTGGGCATCAATTTTAGAGTAATAAAGACTTTAAAAAATAATATCAAGACCTGTGAAGAAATTCCCAAGGATTACTTAAAAAAATTAGTTGCTGATATGCAAGACGTGTATTGATGCATTCAAGAAAAATCAAGAGAAATGGTAAGCTGTCAAGATGTTACAAGGATAGGCATTTTCTTCGTGTGTCTGTACTTTTGTACAGGGCTGAAGGAATCCTTTTGTCTTGCCTTCTTGCAGATTATTGCTTAGACTATTAAAAACTGCAGCCATATTTGTTATGATTATTATATATTTACCATAGACTATGACGTCACGGTTGACCTCTTGTTTCATGATGATGTTAATAATCGCGATCTGAAAGGTTATTAGCACAGACTTTGGGAAATATAGATCCAGTTTTTTTTTTTTACCAAGGCCTTTGTTTTAAAAATCTTCATTTGAAAATGTGTTTTTGAAAGTTTTTCTAACGTTTATCGGTCATGTAGTGAAACTTTCGACGAAAATACGATAATTAACTACAAGCACGCACCCACCCACACACTTTCTCTCTCTCTCTAGGTTTCGTTTTCTACACAAACAATTTGTGTCCCTATTGTAAGTCATCAATTTTACACATTTTACAAAGATTCTTGTGCTATAGGACGGGTCAGCATTTTACAGTGATTTCTCTCCCGAGGGCTCCGTGAAAGATGAGTGCATGGCTAGGTCAGTTTTCAAGGGTGCGTCGATCCTTTCTTTATGGCCGGCTGTCATGGTCTGTCTGCTCATATACTCGTTCAACCATTGACCAGCAAGGTGAAGGACGCGGGGTCATACGGTCACTACTGTCCGTTCTGAGCCACTTGAGCTCAACTTTAAAAAAAAAAAAAAAAAAAAAAAATCGAGCTTGCGCCAAAACCGCTGGCTCTCCAGACGATGTGTAACCTCATCATAACGATATGGATAGATCAATCGACATGAACCCTTTATCAGTTGTAGTTATCACTGTGTCGTGTGTACTTTAACAAGGCCGTGAATATATATCTGAGTCCGACCTACATAATCAGCCCTCCTCCAACACCCCATGCCTCACCTCCACAACACTATCGAGAAATTTGATAATTTTAATTAAGGAAAAAAGATAAGCTTATGTTTATTATTATTATTGCGAACGCTGATGCAGGCTGTATTATTTGCTACAATAGCAATCATTTTGATCATGAATGTTGTACACATGCCGTGAAACTAGGTCACGCGCTGACCTAAATAACGTACTAGAGACTAAAATCCCTTTTGAGTAACACCATCGTGGAACAGGATCTTTCTCTTACTTTCTTGCACAGGGACGCATTTAAGTTTAAAAAGAAACCATGGCTACATATACATCATTCAAATAAGAGTGGCAGAGACTGGAGGGGTACGCAGACATATAAATACATGCAGTACCTTAATTAATTTGACCATTAAACTTAAAGCGATGCATTTATCATTCTCATTTTTGCGCTGAGTGTATACTGCTTCTTGAATGCAGATAATCACAGCTGAATTTTGTTTTCCGAAAGCACTTGTCTTGGCTAGGGGGAAATAAAATCCAAAAGCTATAGCATTTGAAGGATCACTTGCACTATGCATCCTTTTCGAAGCTTGCACGCGTGTATTACGTTTGGTTTAGTAGGTAATCAAATTCAGTGAAGGGTAGGGAATAAGGCCATTCACTGACGCGACAGCTTAATTCGTTTTGCTCGACCCAATTCCGAAAGGGTTATAATCGTGTCAGTAGGTCAACGTTTCGCAGCCGTGACACAGATTCACGTTGTGCTAAACAGGTTACAATTCAGGTTTGTTTTTGCAATTTTCTCAAAATTTAAATTATACATGGCTGCGTTTATGCTAGTGTTATTATATGTGCTTTAAGCATTTTAGATATCTGACTGGATAATTGACAGAGGGTGGAGAATGTTTAAGCAGATGATGTTATTGTTCGCCCTAGCTACGCTTGGATGCCAGCTGTCGAGGTGAAACTGGCAGTCATCTGTAGAGGGTCCACAGGTCCGTACAGCATCGGCGTCGTCTGTCCTCGGTTTTTAGAGGAAGCTACATTCCTGTAGGATATGTTTGCTCTGTATCCCCAGTTCCCCACAGGAGCACATTGGGGATATCATATGTCCCCTCCAGTATAGATGATGCTTTAGTTGGTTGTGCCTTGTCCTCATGAGGCGGAAAATTATCACCTAGTCTAATCTGGATTGATGATGATCACGAACCTGTGATACAAGTTGTCTGGGTTTCTGGGATCATCTGTGCCAGAGTGTAATTAAGCAGTTGGACTGGCACAAAGGACTGGTCCAACAGGAAAGGGCTTTGATGTGGGACAAAACTTTCTCGCATAAAAACCAAAGTAACTCTATAAATAATTCACACCTCATCCTTAAGCGATGATAAATATCGATGATATGTCGATGATAATCATGATGAAGATTATTTCTTTTTTTCTATTGTTGTTCAGTTGCTTTCTTTTTGGTGAAGCAAAACTGATCAGGCAAACGTATCTGTTTGGGAATATTTTTTACAGGGTGAGGCTGGTTTTGCGATTCTAACACGGATGGAACCAGGCATTTTTTCTGCAATACATCTATACTTCGAGATGATGGGGGGGGGGAGAGGTTTGTCAGTGTTGATGCCGGATTGACATACTTCCAGTAAGTGGCACAGATGTGAACATTACAGCGCCGATGAAGAGAAAGTGAACCTAATCGACAGCCAGTGGACACACACACACACACACACTCACGCAAAGCGAGAGAGAAGGCGAAATGCAACAAGAAACGGGGATCGAAGGAGGGACAAAAGAAAATGATTTTCGTCTGTATCCTGTTATTCAGGTATTCTAAGATGGCCTTGGGAATTAGTGTTATTGATCTGCGTCCAGCTCAATAACCAACGAGCAGAGAGCTATGATTTTAATCCCACCCTATCCATTAACTCTGACCCTTGGCATTTTCACCTCCCGCTGTTCAGGCTCATAAAATGGTACAGTACTTTGTTTCTTTTCAGACGAAGTCACTACTGCACGTGCGGTGTCGAGGAGCTGTGACCATGCCGTCCCAGGACGAAATGCTGCTTCTGCCTCGCGCTGTCTCACCAACCGGAAGAGGCGCTGGCGCACGCGCTGTGACGAAAGGCGGGAAACTCAGCAGGAGCAGACGTCCTATCAATCCAGTCCCAAGGCATAAGCGAGATTCACATATCAACGCCGAATACCGACGCCGAAACAAAATTCAGGTAAGAAAACAAGAACTATATTTGAAGCACAAAGAGAGAATTTTTGAAAAAATGTAATCATGATGCTAAAGCTATTGAAACACCAAGAGGAAATATTTAAATGATCCTTATGTGGTACCTATTGATGCTATTGATAGCTTATTGGCTATTTATCTATTCTGGAAACATTTATTTTCAACTGCGCACACAATTGAAAGAAAGAATTGGATCTTCCTGTTCAATTTTATCTAGTTTCGAGGAGGCCATCATTTTCAGTTTGGTCTCAGTTCTCTGCACTCAACACTCGGTTGTATTTTGGTATTTCGTACCCAATAGGAACTCTGATTTTGACGCCAATGTTGGCTTTAAAAAAAATCAAAAGAGCTTGATGCAAACATTAAATTTCTTTAAAGATTCGTTGCCCTGTTCTAAAACACGATATATCGATACTTTATCATTTAAAATGATGAGAAAGAGATGTTAAAGAGACACCCAGTTCCACATCAACCTAAAACAATTTTTAAGAAGTCAGTTTTTGAGTGTGATACAATTACAGTGCAAAATAACCACGAGGTAGAAGCGCGTTCCCAATCAAGCATCTCCAAATCGTTTTCCAATGAAGTGTGTATTATGAACAGAAATGTAATGTCTTCTCGGTAAGGGTTCAACACATTTCAGCACACCGGCATTGATGGGAATGGGATGTGTGTGTGTGTGTGTGTGTGTGTCGTGTGAGAGAGAGAGAGAAAAAAGAGAGAGAAAGAGATTACACCCTGCTTCGAATTTTCACAAGCTGGGTCGATTCCTTCTAAGCTGTTTAATTGTTCATTCCAAAACCAAACGCTCAAACAACGCAAACCCCTCCCTCATCTCCTCCCGTCTCGTTACAGGTTACTTTCAACATGACTCTGATTATATGTTTGCCTTCGTGACAAGCATTGCTAGCTATCAATTACATACATCTCCGGATACGGAGTTTTTTCCGCTTGACCAAATATTTAGCTAGAGAAAGAGAGAGTACTTCGGATGGGCTGATGATTTAGAAAGAGAGGAGGGAGAGAAAGTACGAGAGGAACAGGGAGAGAATGAAAAGATGAGTCTTTTACTTTTATAGGATGGAGAGAGAAGGAGGAGAAGGGAGGGAGAGGAAGAATGAGCGAAAGGCAGAGTGAGAAACGGAGATAAGTGTGGAAACGAGAGAGAGAGAGAGAGAGAGTGCGTGGGTATTTTTTTTCTTTACCACACAATATACAAAACATACATGTCTGTATACATGCATTCAAAAACAAATTTCACTCTTAAAACACATTCATTCAGTACACAGGGAGAAATAAGAGTATAGGTAGAGGGAGGAAATATCAAAAGTCGGGAGAGAGAATAAAGAGGAGATAGAAGTGTAGGTATTTTAGTTTTATTGGATGGTTTTGTGAATATTCTAAATTTCCGTGCACGCACACATTCCGTCTGTTTTCATGCTGTGCGCGTGTGCATTACTCTACTTATGCATTTTAGACCTACTTAGTCAGTCATCTCTTGACTGGTACCTGTCGTTGGGGGTTGGGGGAAGGCACATGGATAGATGCGGCACCTGACAAGGCCCGCCATTCAGACCTGCTTTGATGACTTGGACGAGGCATTCTTCGATGTTTAATTTTCGCATCACATACCGTAGCTCTTCGTGCCAGACTTTGTTGAAACCGTTTTTAAAGTCCATGAAGTTTTGATAGAGGTCCTGCTGATGCTGAAGATGCTTCTTTAACATTATGCAGCAGTTAAAGATCTGCTCAACTGTGCTCCTACCTGGCCTAAAACCAGCCTGTTCTTCTGCTAGAAGTTCCTCAGCGGTGGTGCTGATGCAGTTCTGTAGTGTATTACTTTCAGCTGGGGTGGCTGATAAGGTTTATGGTTCTTACTGGTACTGGCTACTGTGTCCTTTGTGTCATTGCAACCTGCCAACGGACCTGTTTGCTGGTTGGCGACATGTCATCGTTGGTGAGGTGTCTCGTGCTCTCTGCTTGGTTATCGGAAATCAACAAGAGCAAAGCATTCGCCCTTCGTACTGTGACCGGCTAACCGCCACTAACATCTGCGTCTCTCTGTTGTCAGAAGGGCTTTGAAGTCGTGCGCACCCTGGTACCTGTTTTACGCGAAGCAGATCCGGCCGCCAGAGAGAGCAAAGCATCTATGCTGAACAAATGTAAGTATGACAAGTGTCAGGGTATTTTTCACGATTAGGACCTCTACAAAAACATATTTATTGTAAAATTACAAAATGCCATACAATGCAGTTGCTATATGAAAGACAAACTAAGTAATTATGTTGACAATTAGGAAAGGAAGCGGCGGTGGCGGCAGTGGTATTTTCCCTAAAGTTTGGCTTAGAAGAGTAACAGCTTATTGCGATATAATATTTAAACTGCTGAAATCACAACACAGTTCTTTCCAATATTAATATTTTAGAGTCCAAGGAGAGTGTAAAATATAACGCAGAAACTTTGACTTTTTAATGCTTGCCTTTTTTTAATGCTATGGAAGGTGCTGATTTTATTCGAGAACTGACAGAGGACTGCAGACGTCAGGACGAGGAAGTTCGGTCCCTACGGCAGGAAGTTGACAACTTGCGCAAGGAATTGGAGTCAGTGCGTTTGTCTGTCTGCTTTCCTGCCTGTCTGTCTAGTTACAGCTTAACGAAAATTAATTATTTACTGTATATCTAATTTATGTAGGCCTGTTAGTCAAAAATTGTTTTTAAAAAACTTCGGCCCCCTCTGCTCATAGTGAAAATATTAGCTCCCAAGGTGTCGTGTAAATAGAATGAAAGAAATGTATATAATCCACATGCACGTACACACACAAGATAGAGTCAGTGTGTCTATATTAAATCTCTCACAATGTTTTTAGAAGAGAAAAGATGAAAATATCAATATCAATAAAAAGTAAATATCCATTCCTGACCGATTTCTATTTCCATCTGTCCATTAACCTGACAGCAATGAGTATCTGTATTACGTTTTTATATCTGTCTCCGATGACATTCATCGTCAATTAATCATTTTAAAATATGAAAACAAATTGAAGATTCATATTTAATCTGAAAGCTCTTTCATCTGATCTCTGTGTGGACGACAAAGAAAAAAAAAAGCAAAATGAAGGTTTATCTCGTCTTCATTTCGTCCGCTTATTTAACATCAACAGACGTTAAAGGAACGTGAATGTGAATACTTCTTCTTTATTTCCCCTATTTCTGTCAGTAGCAAAGGTCCGTGAACGAAACATTATAGCATTCCCATAATTCGGTGTGACTTTCAGTCGTGTGGAACCGTCTGCAGGTTGTATCAGCAGCAGCTGCCAGTGGCCGGGGTTAGCACCTTGGAGAGACCTTCTTGGCAGGCGCACCGCATGCTTGATGACTACTTCCGGGAGGCGATCTTGAAGGACTGGCGCTTTTGGATCGTATCCTTCCAGGACTTCACTGCTACTAGCTGTTAGCCACAATGCTTGTTATGAGATTTGTAACGATTACTATAAGGTAGTTTCCTTGCTACTTTATTCTCATTTGCACTTACATGAAACTTCGTCTTGATTGATTATTGTCTGATTAGTTAATCTGCAAACGGTATCCTGAAACTGAATAGCCTCTAACCAGTTTCGAGGTCTTTGTCACAGTTTGCATGCACTCCAAATCGGTCGTACTTTGCATGCGCACTTTTTTTTTTACATCCGGAAAAAAAGAGTCAATCAAAATGGGCTGAAAAATTACCTGCTGATGTTTTTCTCGACCATTTTAATCAAAGCCTGCATAGTGCTAATAAAAAGAAAGCAAGAACCACACATTTTTAAAACAAAATCATGTACAGCGATACTGGTCTTTTATTTCCAATAAAGAGGTAGAGAAAGAATGTTGATTTTGAGTTCGGCGACCAAACTCTCTGTCACTACCACAAAATTAATTTCTTTTTCCGTTTCAAATTTTAAGAAGTGCACAACAATTATATCTTGTAACAAAGTGCAGTTGCTGCATACTTGTCTTTGAGATGTTAAACGCAAGCACCGTGTAACCTAGGGAACAGGAGTCCCATACCCTCCCTTCCAAACTCCTCGTCATTGTGGCCTTGACAGGCGTTGAGTTCAGTCACGTGGTGCAGCCTCTCTTCAGCTCCTACACCCAGCACGTGACTTTGGGTACTGCCGATGAGTTCACGCGCTGTGTTAAGGAGTGGTCGGACCGCTACCTCAATCTCGTCAATCTCAGACCTAGTGAGTCCCTTTGATGGTTTCTGTCTTCGCTTCCTAACAGAGAGTAAATTCGCTCAAGCGTAAAAGAACCCTTTCCCAGCCTTCTACCAAGAACGCCTGCTGACAACTTCCAGCCTTTACATTTTAGAGGTCTTTAAGACTGTTTGAAAGTCATTACATTCTTCTCTGCGAGATGCAACATTTGATCGAGTGCATTACCTCCTCCCCCTTTCATGCTAGGATGCAAGCTTTCACTTACGCAGAGGACAAACTGTGATATGACCATAGATCTGTAGGGATCCCATCCCTACAGATCTCTGGATGTGACGAAGATACCCGGATGTGCCTGATTAACATAGTCTTAACTCTTTGATTGGCTGTAGCCTTGGCAGCGTAAGCATATCCATGTATACTCCTGAAGTCAATGTTTGACCGCTTTCTGTGCATGGTGCAGAGCAACCATAAAATTATGGCTTACAAACCTCATCATTTTATTAGGAAAATTGCCCTACACCCAGCCAGATGTTTTGTTTGTTTGGTGTTTTTTTTCTTCTTCTTTGTAGTCGTCTTGTCCACGCTTCGCGGAATCAGCACCAGCACAGCGATCATGAGCCACCCTGAAGGCCTGGAGTGCGAGGTACTGGACAAGGTGAAGGATGTCAAACCGCTGCTGCCAGTCTCGCGGTAGCCATAGTGGTCTTCCCGCGACCTTCCCTCCCCGTCCTCGAATGAAGCAGCGTGTCCTCAGAATCTTCGGGTGAACCCTACAGCTGGCCGACACCTTTGCACCACTGTCCTGATGATCCACTTCATTTGTGATCGATGTTCGATCCATGTTTTTGAAAGCAGCAGACCAGACATAATTCACTGATGCCTGTTGAGATTTCTGTTCCCAGAGGTCTATGCTGCCATTTTCATTAGGCAGCAGACAACTTTCGTCTTTATCTCAATTCAAAAAACTGTTCATTCTTTCTTGGTTTAAAAATAACATTACTCAAAGCATGTGCGCCCAAAGAGGAGTGATCGATCAACAGGATTAGTGTCGAATGTAAAGGCTGAATAGTAAACATTAATAAAATAATAATAATAATAATAGACAAGCCACGAATAATAAATACAGTCCTTAGACAGACGATGTTGTTTAGCTAGTTCTCTACGATATTAAAACAAGTATCAAAGTACATAAGTTGGTTTTCTTGAGGAAGAGCTCTAATAAACTCGGTATTTTGGATACCTCGCCTTCTAGTAGCCACGTCTGCCAGTTTCAGGCTATTTTGATGGTCAGCTTGATATGGGAATGTAATTAGCCAACTGTGTCTTGGAGTGTAATGGGCCATTAGTGTCTGGGGGTATAATCAGCTGTGTCCGGGAATGTATGTTAGGCTAACTTGGCACAGGAGAGGAACAGTGCAGACGATGCTTGCTTACTCTAGCATTGCTTGTCCTCGTTATATATATATATATACTTGAAGAGTATGCGCATTTATGTGTTGAGTGTTTTACTACAGGCTGTCGTTGTAAAACCGAAAACAATTATTAACCGGCATGCGAGCATTTGTTTCAACAGTTTTCGATTATGCTGGTCAAAACTAAATGTGTGGTGGTTATTTCCTATAGAGCTTGAGGTATTTTCTTCAGTATTTTGAATTTTGTGCTTGTGTCTGCTTGTATTTTCGTTAATTTTGTGTGTATTTTTCGCCATTTTACCACTATTTTGCATAATGTAATTAGTAATTAGTTTAAATCCAAGTAATCTTTCTTAAAAATTGAGAAAAGAGAGTGTACACGTGTTACCATTTCAAGTGATGGACATTGAGTAATACGGGTTATTATAACTAATATCAGCCCACAGAAACTATGCATCGAAGCAGCTGATAACTAATGCATTTGTAATGGGTCCTTCATTATATATTTAAATAAACTTGTTTTACACGTAAGTAGGATTTCGCCTTAATGAGTACTGGAATGTGGTATTATACTAGTTCTCTCATTGCTACTTCTGTCTTAAAAATAATTACATATATCATCACATTTGGCATATGGCCACACTCGCGATCATGTTCAGGGTAGACTATTACTGTAGTATACAACACGCTGTGGGGTCTTCCTGATGCACTGATAGACTTCAAGAGATTCAAAGCACAGTAGACGGGGTCGTTACTCGTAGAAAGATCTCTGAATACATCTTTCTTGCTCTTTTTCCTTATGGCCATTGGCTGCCAAGGACCAGGTGCACAGACGCGTTAGCTAGTATAAAGGGACGCCCCCCACCCCCGGACCGGGGGGATTAGTTCCCAAAATATCCACCACTCAAAAGTAAACATATGGGGATCGCTTCAGCTGTCGCTTCGGGAGATGCGCCTCCATTACAGAATAAGAATAGAAGAGAATAAGCAAGGAGTGTAGCTGGGCACCACGCTGCCAGACTGTCCCCCTTATTCGATATCATATACTGGGACCCACGTGCATTTGTGACATAAGAGAGAGGGAGAGCGGATAGTTAAGGGCGAGAAGACAGCAGCGAATATAAGACAAGACAGCAATTTCGCAACCCCAAACTGTTCCTATAACAATACTTTATTAATTCTACTACAAACAAACACAATTAAATGTCCGTTCCCTAACCTTAACCTAAATACCTGCATGTACAATCTAAATATCTTATTTTAAGAAGCTGACATCCTCCCTATAGCTCACCTCTCGGCTCTCTTCAACGTGTGACTCTCCCGAAGTGAAAGGGTACAAATAATAACAATTATAAAAAGTGATCCAGATGAAGTCGATCTGGCTATGGATCGAATCATCTGGAAAGTGCCAGGTCACCAGCCTCGACCTTTTGCATGGGGCGTGGGGTGGTGTTAACAAAGGTTTACCTGTGGATTTGAGTGTCACCAAGACTGAAACGGCCGACCGAACCTGCTCATTAACGGTAGGTGTTTAGATTGACCTTCGAAGTCCAATCCCTGATCATGGCAAAGATGTCTTTTATGAGGCCACTCATACGACTCGATCTAGCTCTTCATAAAACTCCTCCACTTCGTGATCTTCATGCATGGAGGTTGGGGCATGTACTTGAATAATGGGGTCTGGCAGATATGCAAGTAGAGCCTGCCAGATAAGAGGAAGCAGCTGATGACTGTTCCGACCCCTTCTTTACATACGAGGAATCCTACACCATATTTAAGTTTGCTTAGTTTCCTTACCGCTGTACCAAAGCTTGTGGGCTTCGTCCGTGACTGTCTCTCCAAAGCCCGTCCATCTGATGTCCGCCAGTCGTACGACATTGTACTCTCAACGTGTGAGCTCGCAGGTGAGCTTATGCAACTTTCCGCATTGATGGAGCGTGCTAACATTCCACGTACCAATCGATGTTTCTTCCAGGAGAGCTCTTGATCCCTCTTTGAAGAGCGTCACAGGCACAGACTTAAATCATAGAAGTCTGTGGTCACAGGGGTGCGCAGTCGTAATAATTAGCCTGGGCCGCGACCGGTGTACACGCACGTGGTATTCGTGCTTCTGCTTCTCATTATCCTGCCTTTAGGCTTATAAACTTGGCGGCACCCATGCATGCACCTCGCCAAGTAACACCACAGCCGATACCCGTCCACTCATATGTCACCTTGGTCGCGAACATATAGGGCTTATAGGCATACCCTTAGAAAAACTGCTCCACAGAGCATGATCGATGAAGTATATATATATATAGCTTCCAATTAAGATGGTCCTTTTGCGACCTCGCAGTCTTCCTGTGCCAGGGAACACTCACAAAAATATTTTTGGGGCCTACAGGGAATTTTAATATATTCAGCTCCTGCGATGTGGAACCTTCTGCGGTGTTCTGCCTCCAACTACATATATCTATATATAAGTAGACTCTAGAGACTGCTGTTTGTCAGCTGAACTGTCGCGTTAACAGCCTACACATCATCATCAACCCACCACAAACTGGCAAACAAGTTTGTTTTTTTTTGAATTAATGCTTTCCCACGCACAGCGGGCAATTAGGATACCGCTAGCAAAGACAAATCATGAAGTAAAATCGAGATCTGTCATCACTTTATACTTTTTCTCCACGTCGATCTTTTGTTGTGCGAAGGACAACAATCAAACGCATATATAATTGCCAGACATTTAGACACCGCAGTGTGGGAATTAACTAATTTCTCCAGCACTCGTTATCACACCGCAATCGAGAAAGAGATAAGTTAAACATAAACAAACTTGTTTAGCCGTGCAAACGGCGTACGTGGACCTGACTGCAGGTCTGTAAAGACGATATTTTGAAAAGTGCCGTGAATATTGTAGAATTAAATAATTTATTTAAAGGCGCCGCTTTTACACCGACATCAACTGAAAAGATTGATCTGGCTTAGGATGTGATGCTGAACTTTTACCTTTCTGAATCTGTAATATATTCATGCAAAGGTTTAGTTTTCTTTGGGAAATGTGAGTTCTGTTTCACCATTAATTTATGGACGACGGGAGGTCATTGGGGTCGTCCAATGAGTTGTTTCCCTTGAAAGTAAAAAAAGTATGGCCGATTGAAAACAAGGCTCGGGTCAAGAATGACCGTTCCAAAAACTATTCCGTTGCACCTTAATCGCAGCCTGTTTCTGCCTAACACATAAAATGTTTTCGCTCATCCAAAGACGAGAGTATGGGCTGCACTCGCCATCCGTCGTTTTTGATGCTGCTAAAGGTAACATTACGATATTTATGACGATTTTTTTGGTTTTGTTATTATTATAATACTTTTTTCTCGTGTTAAAGAAAACATAAACAACCCCACAAAAAGTAAAACGCATTAGTTGATTATGATTTTGAACAAACAGTACGAAATTTGGTTTATAAATGAGCAGGATACCTAATATGCAGTTTTTCAAGTGTCGATGTTTGACATAGTAATATGACAATAAAGCCAAGCAACAAGTATAGCTCAGTTTTTTTTCTGTTTGCAGTTTGAGGTTGCGTATTTAGACTGTTTACACAACTGTTGACATTGTAGTAAGAAAACGTCTTGACTTTAACGATTAAAGAAAAGGCGGTAAAACAAACTGTATAGCATTTTCTTTCTGTTTCAAATCAGCAAGTAAATTTATGGTTCAGCGTCTGAAACTTTCTCGTCGGCTGGATGTCCATCGTGGCTGTGTAAGTCAGTATTTGAATTGAGTTAGAAAGGTAGCACCTTTACGAAAGATTGTATCTACAGAACTCATTATATTTCATAACTAATTATAAATACTTGTCCAGATACTATAGTTGTAATATCACTGGGACTGCATACTTTAGAAAGACTTTCAAACAGGCAATTCCTTTAGAAGGACACTTTTAGATCATCCATTCATTGACGTGTTAGCTTACACATAATTAAAAGTGAGTTAAAATGAGTATTTAACAATACTTTTAAATCTAATAGAAGAATAACGAACGAGAGAGCAAACTAGAGAACAGGAAAGCTGACAGTGTTTTAACATCAATATTTATTTTTCCTTTACAGGTGAATACAATTTGTTGGAATGAAAGTGGTCACACCATCTTGTCAGGCTCAGATGACCAACACTTAGTGATTGTAAACCCTTTCACTGGCAAGGTCAGAAGCAACTCGTCATCTTTATTGAGCTAACTGGCATCATCACCACAACCACCACCACCAGTACCTTATCACTTCTGTTTAATGTCAACATAAATGTACCCATAAACAGAACTGCATGCACCTTAAAATTAAGTTCTGTTACCAGTCTGCAGGGACTTGCTTTATCAGATATTCTGATCATGGCTGAGGTTCTGTTATTATTTCTCTACTGCACACAAGTTAGTGCAGCATGCATGGATGCATGGGTATGTGGAGTTGTGCATTATGCAAAAAGAAAGAGATTAGTTTATTCAGTCAAGTAATATATTGTTTCCATTTCCCATATTTTGTATGAAGAAATATACTTTTGCAAAAAAAGTTTTCATTTATTCTAAGTATGAAAAAACAATTTTTTAAATAATGTTTACATCCGCAGACACTTGCTCATATACGGTCTGGACATCACTCCAACATTTTTAGTGCGAAATTCCTGCCAAACTCTCAGGATCGGGAGGTGAGTTAAGTATCTTGTGCTATCCACTGATTTTATGCAGTCTTTCTGTCTCCATACTACAGCTGTTATATCTGCTCTTAATGTAAGTAGGGTTGTGTGTACATGAATTAGTGTTAGATACATGCAGGTACATGGATTGCTATGAAGTAAATGCATGGAAATGTGTGCATTTTGTGAGAGGTCTGTGTGTGTGTGTAAATACACCTTGCAATGTCATTTAAGTGGACATACTTTTGCTTGTGTGCTAGTGTTACCTGTTTATTTTGTAAAACAGACTGACCTACTTAGAGTGGGGAAAGATACATTTTAACAATGATGATGATTTGTATAGTGCCTTTCCAAAGATTTGCTCAGAGTGCTTTACATAAATCATACATCTGTTCACAGATCGTCTCTTGCTCAGGAGCAGGCAGCATCTTCTACACAGATGTTGAACGTGAAGACACCTATGGGAAATGTTGCTTTGACTGTCACTTGGGAACTGCCTATGAGGTGGGCACCAAAGGGCATATTCTGTAGGTTACTTATGGGAAGATGTGGGCACCAAATGGCGTATCCTGCAGGCTACTTATGGGAAGATGTAACATACATCTGTAGGATCTTTGGTTGTCTTGAAATCGCAACTGTTTCATTACATGAATAAAAAATAGTATGTAATTTATATGGTTTATTTAAAATTTCCCACATTTAAGCTGCAATAAGTAATTAAATGATTGAGAGGTTTTATTTTGACTTTTTAGAAAGTCAGTAGGTGATGCCTATAAGTATATTTACCCCATATACTATTTCCTTTTGACAGATTGTTGTTGTACCAAATGAAGCAGCCACATTTTTGTCTTGTGGAGAGGATGGCACTGTACGATGGTTTGATATGCGCACAAAGACCAGCTGCACCAAAACCAGATGCAAAGATGTGAGTGAACTTTCCTATATGAAATGATGTAAATGGACTTTGTGAAAATGATGTGAGCTAACCGTGTGATATGCATGGACTTTTCTGTATGAAAATAACATGAGCGACTTTTCTGAATGCAAAGATTTTAATGGACTTTATAATCTGCTGCATTTATACCAGTGTAAGTTTTTGTGTCCTGGATCCCAGTTTCCCATATCATCATAATATAATTAAAATGCACTTTACAAACCAGCAATTTTATGACATAAAATAAATTTAGAGGGATTTGGAATGCAGACTGCTAACAAGTTGCAAAAAAAATTATAACGATGAAGCAGTCTACAACTGGGTGTCCAATATTTCTAGGATGTACTGATCAACTGTCGTCATGCAGTCACATCTCTTGCCGTGGATCCCATCTTGCCTTATCAGCTTGCCACAGCATGTGCTGATGGCTCTGTGCGGGTCTTTGATCGTCGTATGTTGGGCACAAGGTCTTCTGGTAACAAAATTTTTGTCATGTTTGTCACAAAAAATTTTGAAGAGTTTCTTTGTTTCATACGTCACCAAATTTCATATAGTTAAAGTAGGGTGGCTTCTGAGGACCTGCTACTTTGTGATTTTGTTTGGTATTATTTCCAGAGCAAAGTTTTAATAGAAACTCATGCTGCAGGCACCTATACCAGCCGAGCTGCCAAGGGGATGTTGTGCCGCTTTCTGGCTCCACTGGAACACAAAGCCTATCGCATTACTTCCCTTAACTACAGCCCTCATGGTCATGACGTATTGGTCAGCTATTCTGCTGAAAACGTTTATTTATTCAACACTCAGGTAACTGATGATTTATTGACATTTTTGATGGTTTTTGTTTTTCCTCTTCATGTAGTGGCAAGTGGTGGTGTGTTATAGTCTTGTGACAATGTTTGAAAAGCTGCTCTTTGCTTCTTACATGCAATAGCCTAGGTCAACAGCATCAGAAGGCAGCCAGTCTTAAAGGCCAAGATCTTCTTTCCTTACCAGGAAAATGGTTTCGCCCGTGCGAGGGGAGGTAGGAGTTCACGCTCTGGTGACTGGGACAGGCGGTCAGTAGTCTACAGTCACTACCCCGACAATAGGCAGGGTAGAGATCACAGGCATTGCTGACCAGCCCAGCAATAAAACGTCTTTCTCACCCGTACTTGCTGTAGGGTCTGAGACGTGAGGCGAGACGGCTTCTGTCTGAACATACTGTCATGGTTAGGACTGAATGTAGTCTCCATAAAAAATAGAGAATATAAAGAAAAGAAGGATGAACAGTGCAAATAACACAAACATAAAGACAACTTAATTTTTAAACTTTATTTTTTAATCCTTTTTAATCTTTCTCTATATCTCTTTTCTTCATAAGCGGGGATATCAATATTCAACATTTTCAGTTCATTCCCACGGTGACTGTCAATTGAGAACAAAGCTGGGCGGGGAGAAGGTTATGAAGAAACGGCTTGTAGTCCATGATTACATTTACGGTCAAAAGGGATAGGACTTCAGTTTTGCACCCGTGGTTTTGTTTTTTGTAATATATATATATATTTATGTGTGCATTCCACCTAAGTTTTGAGTGCAAAGTACATGTGCGTCGGTGTACGCTAGTGTGCACGCTATGGAATTATTATTTTATTTTCCAGTTGTTATGTATACTTAGGTTTCTTACACCTTGAATCTGGTAAATGACAGTTTGTGTTTTCTGAATTCGATGTCCTTTCTACTAGACCCTTTCATTTTCAGTATCTTCAATTCTATGGCAGCTGTGCATCATGCACTTCTAGGAAGTAATCTGCAAATGCACAATAAAATCCGAGGCTGGAAGCAGGAGGGCAAAGCTTGCATATACACCGCAGTTAGTCTGGCTCTGGTGTGGTTTGTTTTGTTTTGGACAACCAAACGAAAACGAGTAAGAAGGGAAAAAAGAGCATCGATGACCTCCATCCGGCAATAATTGTCAGGTTAGATAATCGAAAAAAGGACCGTGGGGCCGCTTTTGCAGATGGGCACTGCGTTACAGGCACGAATTGTTGCCTATTTGTAAAAGTACGAACACTGAAATGTTAAATATTGTTATCCCTGCTTATGAGTAAAGAAAGATTTAGAGATGTAGAGAAAGATCTAGAGATGTAGATAAAAATAAAGAGACGAAAGCAATAAACATCAATTGTTTTTAAATCCAATTGTCTTTATGTTCGTTCGCTGTTCATCCTTCTCATCTTTATTTTTCTTTCTCTTTATTTATTTATGGAGAATACATTCAATTGGCAGTCCTAACCATGAGAGTATGTTCAGATAGAAGCCGTTTCGCCTCACCCTTCTCAGACCCTACAGCAAGTACTAGGCGGCTGAGAAAGACGTTTTATTGCTGGGGCAGTCAGCAGTGTTTGTGTACCTTTTCCCCGCCAACCTGTCGATCCAGTAATTGGGGCAACTGACCACTAGTTGTCAGCACCACGTGTACTCTTACCTACCTTTCCTTCCACGGGCGAAACCATTTTAAAAACTGCCCACTAGAACCTCGGCCTTTAAGTCTTTCAATATGGGTATATCATGCAATTGAGCTATGGAATAGCTCACTCAATGTGGGTGTATCGGCACAATTGAGCTATGGAATAGCTCATTCAATACGGGAGGTATTGACACAATTGAGGGTAACATATCCCAAGTCCAGTCTTAGACAGCTTGACATAGCTGATGAAATATGTGTGCATGAACTAATGCAGACTCAAAGTTCTTATAATTCCCACTTATTTAGTAGATCAAATATTTATAAAGAGAGTTCCAAAAGTTTGAAGAATTTCTACTTTGAAATCTTTTGTGGACTTATTTTTGTGAGTGAGTAAAGGTGAATCCCAACTCTTTTTCAACTGACTTTGTCACAGTCTGAAAAGTCTTTCCTCAAAGTGGATGCTTGATTGTGGAAAAACCAAAAGGCCACAACTATCCAGGATGTGAGAAATAAGTCAGAGCCTCAGTTGTGTTGATATCGGAAGTCTCCAGAAACCAGAAACCTTTATTTTGTTAGCCACTCCCAAAACAAACTCTTTCCCATCTTCATTTCTGTTCTGAAGTATGAAATACAGGAAATTTCCTAGTTAGATATCAAGGTTCAACACAAATTACAAGTTCACATAAAATTTTGAAGTAGATATTCTCCAGACTTGTGGATTTTCCTTCATGTATTTGTCATGTGTTTATCAAGTATTTGTGCTCAGTTTATTTGATTACAACTGTCTATTCTTGCAGATGGAAAAGGGGAAGACTTTTCATAAATCTGAAGCTGATGCATGGGTATGTTTTTGAAGAAATTTTTTCTGAAAGTACAGGTTTGTCAAGGTTAAGTTTCCTCAGACAGATTGGGTAATTAACTTTGTGGTGACAGTTTCAATGTTTCACAATTTTAATAAAAATATGAGTTGAGGAGACTTTATATCCTGGGGGTTATTGTGCTTTGTTGTGGGGCACAAAATTGCTTAGGCCTGTGGCTGGAAAAACCCTTGCCAACCCAGCAGATTCCCAGAAGAAATGGATACCTGATTTATCCGGGAAAGTAAAGGCACTAGAAAGATTTGTTTTTTTTCACCTTCCCTCATCATTGTGAACCACTGTGATTACTGCTTTTTACCATTTACCATAAATCTTAAGAGCCATATTCTTTCAGATTATGTCTGTTCTGGATTTCCTTTTGAATAAGTTTTTTCCTTCTCTCCCATCTGTCAGCTCTCTCTTTGGGCCTTTGAGTATGTATCTCTGTCACGTGTTATTGTTAGCACTGCAGTGCAGCTGGTTATTTTGTATGTGAGTGAGCATGTGCAAACGTTTCTATATGGTTCTTCAGGTGGTGTGACTTATGTTGCCTCTCTTCACTTAATCTTATTTTTTGGACATACGATAAACAAGAGCTTGTAGGAATGTAATGTGGCCATCCCCATGTTTATGCCCGCCATATTATGATGGCAGGCAACCAAACCTACAGCTGGATCAGAAACAACCGCAGAAAGAGCTTCAGACTTGACTCCCCAGCCGCCCACTAAACGCTTGCGTTTGCGGGGTGATTGGTCGGACACAGGGCCAAATGCACGCCCAGAGCGTGAACGAACAGAAGACACTGGTGAGTTCAAGATTTAATATCTAGGGATCATGGCTGTAAAAATTTTTTTTAACACAATAAGTCCAAACCTTGACTTTTGATTGTGATACGCAGGTACGCTCGAAGTTTTAAGCTCAGAGAAAGAAGCTGTTTCTACCTTATTCCATTATTTGTCCAGCCTGGTCTCGTGAGTTAACCACTAAAGCAAAAAGCACAGATCTGGAGAAGACAGATATTCTGAAATAAAAGAAAGAAGACAAAGGGATCTTTTCCAGAATACAGCAGCATTTTCACAATTTCATGTAGTCTCATCACATTATCTCATCATTCCTGCTTATTATTGACCTTGTAGCAGAGCAGACTTTCCCCTAAAGCCTGTCATATTCCAGCTTTATGTTCCCATTCTCACTTCTTGCCCAGGATGTGTGTTGGATGGTTGGTGGTGAAATGAGATTTATAAATACTGTTCAGTTCACTGGTGTCTTTTTCTGGCATGTTACATCAATGTCATTCTTTTTTTTTTCCTTTGCCCCAGGAGATGTGCTTTTATGTAGTGTTTATTATATGTTTAACCCACATCCATGATTTTGTGATTGATAGATTTCCATTTCTTTCACTTAAATGTGAATTCAGTATCTTGTGTGGGTATAACTTTCATCCTCACTGATGGCAAGTGACTGCATTATGTTCTTATCACCCGGTCTGGTTGTCCTTTTATGTTGGAATGCTAACTGACCCTAGTTGACAAACAAGCATTTTTTTAAACTTTCTGATATCTGTATTACAGGCCAGCCTCAGATGAATCTCATGCAGAGAATGTCGGATATGTTGACCCGCTGGCTAGATGGCAGCCTGCGACGCCGAGATGATGACCAGCACGAAGACGCTTCTCTGCCTGTTGAGGGAAGCAACTCTGGAAGCAGTGACATAGGGACAGATGACCCTCGTTTAGAAGACACAGAAACCTCCCCTGCTGTTGCTGCTGCTACAGCTACAGTTGGCAGATCTGATAGAGAAAATTCCTTGGGCTCAGGATGTTTGCAGAGCCAGAATGTCCTACCGGAGCCAACACATGATGGAGAAAATGCTGGGCAGGGTAGCTGTGTCCCTGCCAACAAATACTGTGGCCTTCAAGATGAGATGGGAGCAACGACCACGTCAAGTGTTCATGACTCTGACAACCAACTGAACAGTTGTTCAGAAGGGCTTCTACAGGATGGTTCTATACAAAGCTGCAACCCAGTGTTGTCTGATGGTGCTAACAGAGACCTTAAAGATGAAAGCATTGGTAATAATGTGCATAAAAATGATGACTTGTGGAGAGATACAAGCAGAGGAGGATGCTGTACGTCTTATCATTCTCATCCGAAAGAATTTAGTGGGGAGAAAACAACTTGTCCATCTTCGTTTCCTGGGATGCCTTGTGTCAGAGCAAATGACCTCCCATTCTTCTCACATGGTAGGCAGGGTGAAATCCAGAAAACTGAAGGTTTGTGTGAAAAGACAGCTCAAACTCAAGCCTTTTCTGGTCAAGCATCAATGGTAGATACCAAAGGTGCCAATTCCTGCTTGAGATCTGATAATTTAGAGGGTGATACTTCTCCTGCTTCAGACTTTATGCTTAGAAACCCAAGGAGTGAGTGTGGCGAGAACAAACAAGAGATGAATGAGCGCATGGAGACTGTAGCAGTGAACAGCAAAGATGTCAGTGGAAGAAGTGATGGTGGTTCTTCTACCCATCCACCACAACAACAGCAACAGTCTGTTCATAGTAGTTGTATTGGTGTTGGTGTCAGTCATAGCAATACACTAAGTCCTGATGGAAGCTTGTTTGGTGTCACCCCCGGCCAGGGAAGCATGGCAGCAGGTACTCGCTTGGAGCCTGTCATAAGTCTGCATTACTCCCACGAAGGAACAACAGCTAGCACCATCAGGGTCGGCTATGCAAGTTTTGATGTCAGCAATCCACCCAACAATCTACCCCTAGCAACCTTGTCAGGAACACATGTTTGCAGTCCACCATCTTCAATCATAGGAGCAAAGGCTTCCAGAGATGGGGTCCAACATCTGGCAAAAGCAGGGACTGAACAACCTGGCCCCAGTCACCAAAACGAGGTTGGGATGCTGGCTGAGATGCAAGTTCCAGATAGTTCTATGCATTGTACTTCAGAACTTGTCAACAGGGATTGTCCAGAGAACAGAGACATTGCAGGTCTTTCGCCATCTTCCAGACCAGCAGCTTTGACAGGTGTTCAAGTAGAAGAGGTTATGTTAGCTGATACAGAAAGAAGGGGTGAAGAAGAAAGCTGGGACAGAGAGAATTCTATTTCCCAACCTGGCCTCAGTCACAGCTTGCCAGCAATGCCTGAAACAGAGGTGCAGCCTACTTCATTTGTACCACAGTGTCACATCACAATCCACTCTCCAGTCTCTGAGCCAGAGACTGATATGGTGAGAGAAGAGAGCACCAGGGAAGGCACGGAAGACAGTGAATGCACTGCAAGGGGTGTCAGTCAGGTGGCAGAGAACACTGTTACTGATACCATGCCTGGTCAGTTGAAGGATTTTGCGTCTTGATTTTTATAAACGTTTTTTGTATCTACTTATGTATGTGTGTGAGCTGAAACAACAACAGTAACACATTTGCAGAAGTGTTGTCCCAAATCAAAGACCAGGAGTTTTTTTTATAACCATTTCTCATTTAGGTGATGCAAGATTTATGTTTTTGAGTTTCATAATTGCAGTAGCTGCAGCCTAGTTTAGTGGTTAGTGCACTGGACTGTGAAGCAGAAAGTCTCCAGTTCGAGGTCTGTTTAGACCTGTGGCTAGAAAACTTCCCCTGTCCAAGCAGCAGTTTATGTTGACGTGGGTAGCAGGAGTTCAAACCTAACTATCCCCAGGGCTAGTGTCCGAGTTTGGGTTTAAAACCAGGAATACTGCAACAGTCAGGTTAAGAAATTATACTAGAAGCCCTTAAAGATTTATACAAAAGAGTGAGAGATGAAAACCTAGCTTCTTCCATTTCTGCATAATCTCAAAATAAATGGTTTATTCTGTCATCGCTCAGAGATAGAGTTTAGTTGAAGCTACATTTTAAAGGTAATTTGTTTTGTTTCAAATTTTTTTTCCAGGATCAGTTGCTTGCTTTGCTTGTCACAGCTATTCTTGTGACAAGCATGATGCAGGCAGTGCTATCAGGGAGCAGTCTATTCCAACTTCTGACTTGCAAGCACATCCACATACGAGCCATCCTCAGGCTCCAGGGATCAGTGGACTTGGAGTCAGCACCTCCAGACATAGACGAGCAGGGCATAGTGGACCCCCTACCGGCAACTTTCAGCTGTCACTTTCGGATGAAGAAATAGAAGAAGACAGCAATGATGAAGAAGAGGGCAGCAGACCAAGAGACCCGTCACATCAATTTGCTGGCTGGAGCTCTGGGTGTGTGAGGGATTACACTACATTGAGTATTTTAGACAAGGCTGCCTTTGGTTAGGAGATACAGAGATTGAGTCCTGATAGGGTGGTGATGCAAAGCAGTCTTCGTAAAAGGTTTCTATAGTCTAGGGGCAGTGAGATGTAGGTGGTTTGCCATGTCAAAGGCATGGCAAAACTGCCATTTGCTGCCTTATATCCTCCAGGAAAAAAAGCTGCTCGTGTGGGGAGCGAATTTTATATTCTCAGGCCCAGATGACCTGCTGCAAAGTGCACTAATGACAAGCTACATAGCCTCCTCAGTCACCTGAAGAGCTAATTGTAACTGACTGCATTGCCAGTTTATTTTCCTGAAGCATTATAAATGAAATTTTATTAGCTTTTTAACCACATGGTTCATGTAAACCTAGCTCTCCTATCAAAATTGTGCATCTGGTTCCTGAAAGCCATAATGTTTAGTATATGTTCAAGAATCCATTTCAGAGGTTTAGCTGACTGCTTTTCATAAGCCATTCAGCTATCCCCTAGCAAAATTGTGCACCTTATTCCTATATATTTAGCATGTTCATGTTCGTCTTCATCTGCAGATTAGAGATTCATATCATTCAGCTCTTTATCTTCCTTCCCAGCCCCTGCCCTTGGCGACTCCTTTGTACAGGGTAATGTGCTTATGAAGGAATTCAGTAGTTTTTAATGGGGAGACACAAAAGGGCTAGCATATGCTGTGTCATATGGAGAGAAAAGGCAGATGTGTTGGATTTTTATTTTGTTCACAGAGGTAGAGCTGGAAACGTAAACAGAGGTAAAGTAGAAAACATGTATGGATGTAATCCTTTCTAGAGGTGAAGCAGAGTAATGGCAGCATTATGTCTTGTCTTATGCTTTAATTATGCTAACAACAGTTGATTTAATTTTTAGTTAAAATGTTTGTTGGCTTTCAGAGCTGCAACAGAGGATGAGAGGCATCTAGCAGCAATGCGGATGCAGAATGCCTATAGGAAACAGCGAGAGATGCGAGAAGAAAGAGATATGGCAGCAGTCTTTCAGCCTTTTGCCACACGCATGTACAAAGGTCATCGTAATGGGCGAACAATGGTAAGATTATAGCTACAGGTTTATCTACAGTGTGCATCCTTATTAGGCAATGTGAACTGGACATCAAGTTCATAAGAACAAAGAATATGACTGGATATAGGGATTAGTGTTTCCTGTCATGTCATATAAAAATACATATAAATTATGTAAGAATGCATAAATAATGTAAGAGTGCACCAAGTCACATAAACGAAATGTGTCTAGGGCATCTGAAAATGTAAACAATGTGGCATGGGGCTCAGAAGACAGAAGGGTTTAGGAGGGAGTTCCCTATGCATAAGACATTGTGTAATAAATAGGACATGAAAGGTGGTATATTGTTATTACTTTTTATCAAACAACATTACCATTTTAAAATTACATAAAAAGATCACATCAGGGATCCAAGTCATGATCACATAAATCGCTGTACACTTGACAAATTTTGTGTGTTATTGAAAAAAATTCAACATATTCATCTGGGGTTGTGGTGGGGGCTAAAGTTCCCAACAATTTTTTGCTGGGGTTCTGAAAACCACTTGCATTTTATGGGTGGTAAACCCATGTAGAGATTGTGAAAGAAGATCCTGATGTCGATAGCTGCCATTAGTGTGTACAAAATGATAATGAAGGACATGTATAAGTGTTCTATCATGGTGCGATACAAATGTCACAGCAGATTGTGTTTTCTTACTTTAGATTAAAGAGGCCAATTTCTGGGGTAGCTCTGTGGTAATGAGTGGATCTGATTGTGGGCGCATCTTCTTCTGGGACATGGACTCTACAGAACTTCTCATGCTACTAGAAGCTGATCGGCATGTTGTGAACTGTCTTCAGCCTCATCCGTTTGATCCCGGTATGTGACATGCACAAATGATCCTGCTATGTGGAATGTATAGATGTATATCTGTATTCAGCACACTTGTCCAGGTGTAGATGCAGAGGCTAATGTGTATTTTTAATTGCTTTGTCTTCCACTAATGTTAGGAAAGATTAAAGTGTCTGAACACAAGAAGTTAAGCTGTAGAAATCTTACTTCATAAAGTTAAAATGTTGGATGATTTAGAGCCTGGTGTTGTTTTTGTAGGTTTTGATAAGAGTTCTTCAAGTATTACAATGAACTACATTGTCAAATTATAATTGGTAGAATATTGACTTTGTTGTCATATTTATGGTACACGTAAATTGCTTTGATCTCTGTACAGTTTTGGCATCCAGTGGCATTGACTATGATGTGAAGATCTGGTCGCCACTAGAGGAACAACCTTCCTTTGACATGGAAATAGCAGAAGAGGTTAATTATTTACAAGTTACCATGCTCCAATCTTTTGTATCTAAATATTTAAGAAAGTATGGATGCCTGTTATCTGTAGATATAACTTTAATCATGAGCATGAATTATTTACCTGTTTGTGAATGGGTACACATGCACTCACACATAATGCTTCAAATACATGCACATCTGCCTTTACTCTGGATTATCCTCCACACGCATGCAGTTTTTCCACCCCTCGGAATTCATGTTTGCAAACAGCTTGCAGCAGAAACAGAAGACGCAGTAGTTCACTCTTGATAATGCCTACTTTCAGGTGATGCGACGTAACCAGATTATGCTGGAAGAAACCAGGGACACCATCACTGTGCCTGCAGCTTTTATGCTTCGAGTCTTGGCCTCTCTAAATCAGATCCGAGCAGGTGAGCATTCCCCCTGCAGGGAGCAAATAGACCAATGAGCATTGTATGCAATGTCGAAGATATAAGCACCAGCAGAATAAACACACACACTCACACAAAAGTTTAAAAAAATTAATTACTGGATGCCCTGGTTGTTCATGGGCATCTGCCAGGATCTTCATCTTCATCTGTAAGTTTTTAGCAACTAGGTTAAGTTTTGTTTGCATATGTTTCCATTTTAATACTAAAAGTCTGAACATAAAGTCAACAAAGAAATTGTATCATTTTTGGTTCCATCAATTTTTGCTATCTGTTCGGTTGGTGAGGATAAGGTGACCTTGTCTGGAGTCTCTTATTTGCTGGTTCACTTTGTCCAGCAGGTCGTGCTGGAGCAGGACGGCAAGGGGTACTGCAGGAGGACAGCGAATGAGGAAACTTAAACTTTTGCACTAATCACCATCTGCCTTGATGTAGGATTTGTTTTGTTGTTGCCGTTATTATTGGTCTTTTATTATGAGTTGACAAGAGTCTTACCTGTCAAGAACCACTGGGATTTTTGTGGGTTCTTGTGTTCAGGCCAGCTTAGCTTGCTCTCACACCTGTGGATTACTGGACATCTGTTTGCATGCTTTTCTTGTGCAAGTCAGATATGCTATCTACGCCATGACTTTAGTTGAATAACCATGAGCTACCTTGTACTGAATGTTTGTTTTGACTGTATCTTTGTTTTAATAATGAAAATATGTAACCAAAATCTTCAGTCAGTCGTCTGGGAGGAGCACATGGATAGATGCAGAAGCTGACAAAACCCACCACTCATGCCTATCTTGGGCGATAGTGATCAGGATGACCAGTCCACTCCTTCACATTTGTAAGCCAGTTCTTTTTCTGGCTACTGTGGGGTTGACCACTCTCCTAGGTACCTTGAAGGACATTTGACAAGGTGTCATGCTGGGTCACATGGCCAAAACAGACCAGCTTACATTGCTTGATTGTTGCAAGTAAGGGTTCCTGGTATCTGAATTTGGCGACTATAATTTGTAGTCATTGGTTTTATGTTCTCTGTACAAGATCTGGAGAAACCTCTGCAGGCACTTATTCTTGAATGCCTGGATTCTCTTTTCTTTATCTGCAAGCAGAATCTACATTTCACATCCATAAAGCAGGATTGGTACAACGACAGACTTGTACAGATTGTACTTCGTAGTAAACCGTTTATAGTTGTGCCAGACCCTGTCCAGCTTATCCATTTTGGCTGTTGCTGTCACTAAAATCTTAAAAGATCATTGAAGTAGGGTTACAAATGTAGGAATATGGAACTGCCAGTTGTATTTGTTGTAATAAAAGTTATTGTATTTTTATAATTGTATATACATTTTTTGAAGTTGGTATTTGCATATACAGCCTGTGTTGAATATCATTACTGTACACATTTCATTCTGGTGAACCATTGCATATTCCTGTGCCCGTGGGTAAACTGCATTACTTGAATTATCTGATAAAAAGACGCTTATTTGTCAGTAAATTTATTTTTATTTATTATCTTTGCATCTTTTTTACATGCCTTGTTGATTGGTGCTGCACTTCTTGTGCAAAAGGTTTGTTTCAAATAAATTGTTGTTGCAGGATCTGATGGACAGCACCCATCTTTTGTCTAGTTTGTCATTTTGACAATCTGAAAAAAATCTGGTAAAGACTCAGGCCTGGTACTGTTACTGTTTAAGACGGATTCAGCAAAACACCAGCAGCAATGTATGAATAAATTGTGCTGTGTTCCCATTTGTTTAATGAGTTGCTGACGGCATAACACACTGTTAGAAGTGTGTCAGTAGTTGGCAAGTGTTTGCAAGGAATACAATGCCATAAGCTAAAACCTGCCTGCACCTGGCAGGGAAAAGCCATCCAGCATGCAGACAGATGTCCAGTAATGTTCCTTGTGCATATTTGTGACTGTGTTGATGTTGACCTCCATTGTGTATTTGGATATTGAAAAACTGCCATTGCATTTCTGTGCATAGAAAATAGATTAATATTTTGAGGGCATTTTTGCCAGTTTAGAGTCCTGTGGGATGAAAAGGTGACAGTTGTATGTAACTGGTTTAATACTAGTCACAAACATGGGTGATGTTTTACAAATCACATCAAGTATATTGAAGCAAACGAGTAAAGAAGGAAAATGAGAGAGTGAAAGAAAAATGCTGTCAGTATTTGAAGAGAAATTTGTTTTATTAATTATTGTTTGATGTGACCTTGATGTGTTTAAATATAAGGATAAGTTAGCCAGTCATGTTTTGTTGTAGATGGGATAAGTAAACAAATCACAGTATTTGTTGTTTTAGATAGATAAATGATTTCACAGTGCAGCAGCATGGAGGGCTTTGATAGGATTTGGAGGGCAGTCATAACATTTTCTGTGTTCATATGCAGAAGTTAGTACATTAGACACTTTGTTCATTTGTTGTGAGCAGACTCAAGCATCCCAAGTTAAGGGCTAAACACAGTGCCAGATTGCAATGTGGACAATACTATACCAAATTTTTATTACAGAAGCGCAAGCAGATCTGTGTGAGATTTGACCTTTGAAGGTTGTGATGGTTGCCTTAGTTGATACTTTGCCATTGACTGCTATGAACATGAAAGACATGAAGTATTTTCTGCAGCATCCCTATCTTATTACCTGTGGGTCTTGTGCTCTTTGGAAAGTAAATATTACCTTTTCTCTTTAAGACTTGGTATGATGACATTCATTTAAAGAAGTGCTTGCTCATTTTGTCCTTTCGCCAAACTTGTGGTTTGAAATATGGGAAACACTTTAAAATAAATGATTTCTGGATATTGGTGCTTGGACCTATGCATGAGAAAAATCAGAATCATGGCTAAACTATAAATGTGTTGAATTAAGCATTCTTTAGTACAGACAGTTGAGTCTATCAATGGAATTGAACTATAACAATGCAGATTTAGACTAAGAGATGATGATGCATCTTGACAGAAATGTAGCTACTTGTTCACCAGTTTTTTGGTCAAAGGCATTTCTCATTTAAGACAAGAAGCCTAATGAATAATATTTAATAAAAAAAATGGTTGAACTCTACTTCACAAAAGTTGTATTCTATAGATTTCATGTGACTGTCAGTCTTGAGGTTTTTTTTGAGTTTATGACTGTCTCAGAGCTTTAGCTTTGCAAACATCATCTTTGTTTTATGCACAACCCTAGTGGTTGTCATTATGACATCATTTGACCACCTGTGTTCATTACACTTGACTCACTATGCCCCAGTGAACTAAATGATCCCGATGCATTCTGTTCTGAAATATGAAACAGATGTTAGTCAATATTTCAAAGAGCAAAGGAGCCCTAATTTCCTGTATAGTCAGGCCTTGCCATCGTTAACTGATGAAAGTAGTTTAATCATCCCATGGTGCTTGCAAGTGTTGTTTGCACCACATCATTCAAACTTTGTACAAAGCATCATGAACAATGCAAGGATGTGGCATGGTCAGCTTAAAAGACACGTAATTATTCTGTGCCTTTGTTACATTTTGTATTTAGAGACATTTGCTGTGACAAGAAAGGCATTTTTTTGGTAGTAGTAGTAGTGAAGTTTTTTTTTCTGTGAAGACTACATTTGAAGACATTACAGGTAAAAACAACGCTGCGTGTGATGAAAGGTGTGTCATGATCTGTTTTTATCTGTGGATAAAGAATTAATGGTTAGATTGTGTTACCAGTGATGTGTACTCTAAAACTGAATAATAATTTTCACCTTAGTAAGCATACTTTTTGTGAACAGTATTTATGTTTGATAGTTAATTTGGTGTACCTTTAGGGGCACAATGGTTTGGAGTTTTATGACTGATGTCCATGCTGTTACTTAGCTTCTAGACAGAATGTGGAACATGTACTTCATCCTCCATGTTATTAAAGTTCTGTTTTTCCTATAGAATGTGGATGGACACAGATGGCATTGACAATGGACTTGAAGCTTTTTTTGAGGGGGGAGGGAGGAAGAAACAAATTTTTATAAAACATCTTACTTTTGAAGCCTGATTTTCAGTATGCACATTATGTTGCATCTGTATGCACATCAATAGTCCTGTATTGACTAGACAGGTACTTACAGTCAGTTAGAAACTGAGGTTCCTTGTTTTGCTTTAGAGTTTCTAAGGCATTTTTTTTCTTAGAACTTAGAAATGTTTTATGTTACAGTCCACTTCTTTAATCAGAATTCTTTTCAATCATTTTTTTGAAATCCAATTTAAAGAGAATGGCTAACTTCTTTTTCTGACTTGACGGATGATCATCAGCAAGATTTTGGCTTGTTAAAGACTGTTCCTTAGGAGATTCTTGTCATTGTAAATATATTGCTTCCCTGGCTGTTCTCCTATTTATAATTATTTTTCACCTCTCAGTCTTTCCAGTAGTTAGTCTATTTAAGTGGCGTTTGTGAAACGTGGTTGAAATAAAGTTTTTAACTGATGTTTTGCAGCATTGTGATCTCGCCCCGTCTTCAAAGCTGATGCAAGCAATAAATTCTTGAGCTAACAGTTCATAGGATGAATATAAGTTTGTATGATGATTACAAGGAACTGAGTGGTAGGGAGGATGCATTAATTGTTGGATACACAAAAATACAAACTGACATCTGATGCAGTTCTTTAGTTTTGTATCTTCTTTATTCTTTTGTCGTGTACAACACATTCTTTACCAACACATTTTTCTTCTAGTAAATGGCAGATATGCACACAAAAGTGGGCAACAAATCTGGCATTTAAAAATGCTGGTCACCATTGCCTTTCTTAGTCTTTGTAAAAGAACAACAACAAAAAATTGTAAAAACCCACCGCACAAGTGCACAGACATATACTCACACTAATACAGGCATGTACACACATGCATGATCACACATCTTCTCGGGTACAACCTTAAGGTAAAACACTAGCTTTGCAAAAATGGTTCACAATCGTCTGCATCCACTTCAAGCTACAAGCATTCTACGATACACAGCTCACAGGATCAGACTGTTTTCATCTAAACCACACAGGCACACTTAGTTTATCCCAGTACTTCTGTTCCTTCTCCAAATCTGCTCGGTTCTGCTGTTTGACATCGGCTACCTGCCTTTCTGAAGGGCTCTTTACATCTTTGAAGATTTCTGGAAACTCAAACATCATGCCATCTCCCTAGGAAAGTAAACATAAAAATAAAAAAATATAAGAAAATCAAAACAGATTTTTTTTTAAACAAGTGGGTTTATACTACATTTATCAACATGGGTTGGGAGAAACAGGCAGGAAGAATAGTTTTAAAATCCTTTTTTTAAACCAAAGGGTTAATTTTGGCAAGAAACGAAGTCATTTTTAAATTAACCCCTATATGCCACGTGGTCGTAAAGAAAAGATGCTGCAGACTGTAGCAGCTACTGTTGTGCCAGAGGTAGGTCACTTGCCAAGCCTGTTGCCTTTCCCCTCAAATCTGCATCAACCTGTAATATTTTGCCATCTGTCAACCACAGGTAGACACAGGAAGTAAGAATAGCATAAGCCTGGTGAAGTGCAATTTTCAAAAACCGGCCTTTCAAAGATAGCATATAACCTAGTGGTTAGAGCCATGGCATCTGGACCTGAAGTTATGCACTAGCTGGATTGATACTATTGGAGTGCATACTCCCCCAGTTGACAGCTGTGAAGCGGATACCATGCTCTGTAGAGGGCTGAGGAGAGGTAAGGCAGCAAGGGAGGGGGGATAGGCACAATAGCTGGCCCTGAGACAAATGACAGTTCTAACACCTCACTTCCCCAAGACCATAAAGTTATAGGACCAGATACAGATGAATGCAAGAAGCATGTACTATGTGTCAGACATCATTTTTGTACAGTTTTTTTAAGTCCTAATTTTCCCAAGTCTGAAATGCTAAATTTTGCACCAGATGCAAATGCTGTCAAGAAAACGAAGATGTGGGGCACACATAAACGTGACCACTACAAAACTGTTGTCCACATCCCTCTTACATTCTTTAAAAAGCAAGAAATCTGCAATCCTGAGAAGGAAATATTTAAGTCAGATATGTGCAGTGCCAAATTTGTCTAAAGTTAAAAAAAATTATTTTTGAATTGTAATAACTACATGGGAAGAAACTCCTTTTTAGAAAAAATACATCATTTCTCTGCAAATTTTCAAGATTTTGCATCTTTTTTTTTGATATATGTAATTCAAAACAAGTAAAACAAGTCCACTTGAGTTAATGCTCTACGTTTCCCAAAAATGTTTTTAGCAAAGTTGTCAGAATTATTATGCATCTTGTGATTTACCCCCTTATTATTGATAACCTTTCAATTTTGAATTTCAGTTTATGGAGGGAACATGCGCTATACATGTCATCTGCGTTATTATTATTATTATCAGTCCTGTTGTAGATGAATGCTTGGAAATCAAATGTATCGTCATCAGTGAAGAGCATCCCTCTAGCATATTGTCATCATTGAGAAAAGAGATTGAAAAAAAGTTACTCAGGTACCACCCGCAGACAAATGAGTTCTCATCATTTTCTTCAGATGGTAAGTTAGGCTAGAAGGATAGACACTGATGTTCTGAATCTTGTCTGGTCAAAATTTTGGGTTGCAAAATGATTGCTTACAATCATGTCTAAAACCCAGCTTAGGCTGACTCATAAAGGCTGTCATGTTTGCATCTATGTAAGCAGATCTACTGGACAAGAAAAATGTCAAGCAATGCTTGCATTTTGATGACTCAAGAGACTGGCAGTCGGCTCTCTTGTGCAACAATTAAAAGACATAATTCTAAAACACAACATGGCAGCCTACTTGGACAACATCAGACACATGTTTTCGACAGGATTTTAAGTGAACAAACATTTTGCAACCGTAAATTTTGATCACTCATGACTAAGTGTCTATCATTTAAGCCCAACTTACCATCTGATTTGCTTATCCCATTAAAAGTACTCAACTGACCAGCTGGACGAAAGCCACTTTATAATCATCTTCTTTCGCCATGACATGTCCACGAGTGGGATGTTTAATATCACCACCTACAACAAAAATATATGCTTACATTTCCTGTCAAATTTTTCTCTTCCACAAGTGAAAATGAGCATGCTTTTTAATAGAACCACTTCAATATTGTAAGTTGCCCCCCTCCCCACCGACCTTAAAAAAGAGGTGAGGTGAGCTTTTTTAATACATCATTTACCTTTTATTATTTTGTTTGACAATGACATAAACTCTGGTTGCCATTAATCTCACTCATTAGAAGAAGCCCAGCTTGATAACTCTCTATTCTTCTTACTTATGGTGACTTTTTAAACTTGCTGAAAATTTAATGTCTATGACAAGCGTATGTCCACCTTTTTCAAACATTTCTCATAAAATCTGAAATTTCCTAACATTCAGTTACATCTAAAACAAGCAGTGTTAATTTTCTATAACTTTTTCTTTTCATATTCAATCCATTAAGAATCAAATTCTATACTTAAAACATCTGGTACATTTCATTTGACTGCCCCTTGTAAATACACCTATGATATAAGCCAGTACGTCAATATCATGTATGAACTGAAATATATAAATAAGTTTCAACTCTTTCTTCAGCAGAAACACACATACTTCTAGCAACAGTAATATGAAGAGAACTGCATGCAATACATGCGTTTGAAAAAGATTAAACTAAGGATTTAAATACAAATTTTTAAGACATTTGCATCTAACCTGCCATGACTTGGGTCCTAACAGTCAGCACTGGTACTTTGTAGATCTTCTCCAGGTAATTCTTTACATCAACCCTACTCATCCTGAAAAGAAGATCGTCCCCATGTCCATGCATGTCAAATTCCCCCATCTGTACAAGCACAGGTGTCTACGTGTTTTAATGCTTCCAGTTTAACGTTAATACTTTTTTCTAATGATTACTATCAGTTTTGAGCTGGGGGAGGGGGATTTATTGTTAATGGGTGTTACCCACTCGCTCAATCTAAAATGAACTCTGAGTCTTGTCATGCTTGACACCTTTTATGAAGTCTTTTATATAGCTAGGCTTGTCTTGAGTTAAACATTTCATCCACCCAATGACCTACAATCTCTAACATTCAGCTTTATGGTTATTTAAAACTATTTTGCTTGAAAAAGCATATATCTTTCTGTTTCCTTTATGGTTTTCTGCACATTATATGTAGCAATTGATAAGATTGTGATTGCTTACTGCGGATGCACAATAAAACGAGCTTGGTCACTAGGAATATCTCTGGATGGCTTTACTAGCTTCATCCAGAAGTGTGGTAAAACCACCTGCAGCTGTGGATCGCCATGCCAGTACACCGGATATCGTGGAATACGACGTCTCCACAATGGACTATCAACATAAAAATATAAAGCATATATATATATATATAAACAAATAGTGACAGTCGGTATGTGATACAACTGAAGGTCAGCCTTCCTCGCATGCGATACAAACGTAAACGATTAGGCCTATATTAAATAGCAACGGTATCTTCTACAATGACGTGAAGTGAATGAAACGTTTCAAAATTTCCTTTTTTTCCCCTTCCATGTTAACTCTTTAGTCTTTCACCATTATGTGCTCGCTCTAAACAGCCAACAATTTTGTTTCGCCGAGATTGCCGCTTCAAATGCCACAATAGTAGTATTATTAAAATTTAATAAACATTGAAGATCACTGATACCATCAACACTATATGCCCTACGGATATTGAAATGTCCAAGTCATGATCCAAACTGAAACTGTGTGAAAAAGATAGAAGAAACTATCGCAGAATGCCGGGTATCAACTCACAGTAACTCCACACCTCTCAAACGGAACCCCATCGCACTCAAACGGGTCGCCATGTTTTTCCGATTACGAGCTCTCTATTCTTGTGAAAATAGTATTGGTTCTTTTATGTCAAATGTTACTAAGGGTCAAGGTTTCACTTCCGTGGCCCGTTTTCTCACAAATGGAAAAGCGAAAGTCCAGCCGGTAAGCACACACGACTGGCGATCCCTTTAGTGTAGTCAGTCGGGTTATCGCTGTTTACTCAGTAAACAGCATGTTTATAATATTTTTCAAAAAATCGAATTTATTGCCTTTAACAGACTAAAAATACTAAAAAATGTGCTAATGACTGTTCTTAGATGATGGTCAACCGGCAGGGCATGTATTTTGAATTTTTATTAATAATATCACTTTTCAGTTTTGAATGGAAGCTACACGCTGAAGAATAATGGTTATATATATGTGCAGTTTTAGGAAGACATTTCTGTGTACAGTAGTATGAAAGTAGTCATTCATTGATTTGAATATACTCTGCTAGGTATGAATCACAATGTTTTGCCCAAAGAATCGATCATTATAAGTCGATAGTGTTCATATTTGCTAGTTCATGACATTTAGAATTTTATAATAAGCTGATTGGTCACGTGAAGGAGAATGTACAAATGTTATCTATAAAACCATGATGGCAATGTAAGGCCATAAACGGACTTAAACAACCAAGCAACACTTCTGTCTTTATTTTTTTACTTTCCTGGTGTTTATCTATTTATTTACTTTATTTTTTTCTTATTTTTTATTTATTTTGTTTTTGCTGCGCAATGAGCATTCTTCCGAATGGATACCTGCGCATTACAAGTGGACATCATCATCATCATCAAGGCCAATAACAGCAGCATAGCATCGTTGTGACGTTTCTTGCTAGCATATAACATCAGGCATCACATTCAAAAATCATCATTTACAACAATATTAATATCAAGAACACAACATTTTAATTTATATGCAGTGAAATTTTACAGTTTTATGCTTTTACTAAGTTGTTTTTCTACATTTTTTATATTTTGTATTTAGTAGCCCATTTGTGTAAATGTTTATTCATGCACATGTACTCCTAACTATATGCATAGGCATTCAAGCTTTGTTGCAATTTTAGGTTCATCTCAAATTTCTAATTTTTTGGTATGTGCATATGTGTTTGTAGCCTCTACACACAGAAAATGTCAGAGATTGTGCACCATGTCAAGATGGGGGATCCCTCAAAAGAAAAAGGCTTGGATGATTTTACAAAAATTCTTGGGGAATTTCTCACCCAGTGTGAAAGGTCATCTATTAAATCCCAGCATCAAAATGACTCTAGCCTGGCACATGAACCACATGGCAAGTCTAAATCTGCACCAGTGAAGTTTGAAACTTTAAAGCTGGAGCAAACAAGTTTAGGCACACGGGGTGGAAAAACCAAGCAAATGCATCGGCCATTAGATGCTCCTTCAGCTTCATGTTCAGACACAGAGAGAAAGCATCAGAAGAAAAGTTTTTTCCGCAAAGCCAGAGACAGGTTACTGAGTACTTTTCATCGTCAAAGTACATCAAGAAAAGCAACATCTAAGCAGAGCAGCAAAGCGACCAACACGAAGTCACCAAATAAAAGAATAGTTCAAGATAAAACTTTTGATCCGAATGATAGATATGATAGAAAGCTGTGTGCAGGTCAGGAAATTTGTAAGGAGACTTCACTCAGTCTAGCAACTAATGAAGAACTCAATTTGCATCAGATTATGAGTAAATCTAACAGAAATCCAGAACTTGGTGCTGGTGAACAGACTGAGACTCGGCATGACAGATATAACAGGTATATTCTGTTGGTGTATGTTTCAAACTTAATAAGAAGTAATAACTTTCTCCAAGAAGCAGACTTTACTTTCTCATCATTTTTTAGAATCTTTATAAAGATTAATATTAAGAGGAATATCAAGAGACTGCTTATTGTGAACTAGGATGCATTTCCTTACTTTTGATCTGTATGGGGCACTCTGCCTACAAGCAGTCCACTTTCCCACATGCTACTTATCTGGTCCCTTTCTGAACAGTTAGAGACACCAGCCTTCAGATGTGATAAGCTTCATCTATTACATATTTTGGTCCTAAGACCTTGCTTATTAGTGGAATATATTGTATTACCAATGTTTAGTGGTGAATAAAACTTTCCAGTTATAATTATGAAGCAATGCATGTATAGAAATGGTTTTGATCTATTTTCATGAAGAAGTTCTTCTGCATGGGAGCCAGAAAACCATTTTTAAATTCTTAGCCCAACTAGAGAACCTTGTCTTGTAATTGGGGAAAAAACAAAAACAAACCAAAACACACCCCACTGGGATGGCTGCTTATACTAAAGTGTCAAGTGTCAATACTAAGTGAAATAGGATGTTGTTTAATATAGCAAAATATTGCTTCTTATAAGTAGATGGAGGAAGGAGTTTAAAAATTAAAAAAACATGTATAATGATAGAAACAGAGCATACACTATATGAGACCTGATTACACTATGTCAGAACAACTTTTGCCTTATTTTTTTCGCATAAACAGCATGGATCTTACTTTTATTGATGTTATTGTTTACTCAAAAAACATCAGATGCATTATGGCTCATGATTATATTCAAACTTTTATCTTATTTTGAATGTTAGGACCAATAGTAATCATCTCACTTGTATTACGTGTGTTATGAAATAAAATTATTATTATTATTATCATTATGGTAAAATTTTCTTTTTTCTGTTAAGGGGACCAACACAGTTTTCTTCTGGTGAAAGAAATGAAGTATGCATAAACCATGACCAGATCCCATCAGGTCTGCATGGAGTAGTTTGTAGCAATCAGCAAGGAGGCCAGACACTGGGTTTGAGCTCAGCCGAGCCAAAGGTCCATGTCACAATGAAAACAGTGCTTGATGAGCCGAGTGAGGATATAAAGTTCATCGATGAGGATGATGATGATGATGAGGATGACAAAAATGTTGGCAAAAAAAATAATTATGGTGATCAGTCTTCTGTACAGCACAGAATCGCCCCAAGACCGCATCTTCTATCTGTTGGATCCAGACCACTTGCAATCACTGCAAATGTTGAACATTCTAGTGAAAATGTCGGGCCACAGTCTCTTCCACAAGAGGAGAGAGAGTTAGCATTAAGAGCAGGATCTGGGACCAGATTATCATCACATCATAATGACAGGTTTTTACATCAGCTCCAGAAACAGTTTTCCCTTGAAACAGATGGTATTTATATTCAGTTATTTTCTAAATTATATGCATGACATATGATGTGACAAAAATAGTAAAAAAACTGTACAGTATGCAGCAATCAAAGTTTATATGATTACAGTATGGTAAAATGTGGTCAGCTGCCATAAACATTAATTTATGGAGTTTTTACATTACAGTATATACAGAATCCACTGCCCAAACAACAGATTTAATGCACAGTCTGATACAGAGTGATAAATAGTTTAATGCAATTGATGCTTTCTGGCTTGCTAAAACCAGTAACATGTAAGACTGCAGCCGGCACACTGTGCAAATTTGTCAAGCATTCAGATTTTTTTAATTTCACAAACATTAACTGCTAAAAGACAAGTAAATACTGCAGTTGAAAGTGGAATCATTTCTCTGTAAGTTACTTCTTTCGTTTAAAGTTACTTGAGAGGATATCTGGTCATTTACGACCAGAATTTTTTTCTGGTGTATGGTGGGGTGGGTGGGTGGGGATAAGCAAAAGATGGTCATTCAAGTTGATGCCCCATGTGTACCCAACATTTTAATATTTTGTGCTGCAGATCTTGTGATCTTCTCTCATTTCCATTCACTTTTGGATAATTTTAGTGCACTGAAGTGGCTTTATGACTATCCTGTTTAAAATAAAATAAATATGAATTCACAGTCATGCTACTTCAGAAATACTTTTTGGAAAAGCAGAATAGTGTATGCTGCTACATATCGATTAAAAAAAAAATATAATGGATTGGACTAAAGGTGGGGTAAGTTACTTCTTCTTACTTTGATTGTTAAACAGCAAGTGGTCAAAACATAAGAGGTCAGAGAGGCTGGAGGTTGTTGCCAGGGCAATTTAATTGAGTTAAAAATCTAAGGTGTAGGGCAGAAGACAATGGGAATTCTAATGGATAGCATTTTTGCATGAAGCCTGACCCAGATGGACATCAGGGAAGGTGTTAATTTGAAAATAATTTGACTCTTGACACTGTTTAAGCATGATCATTAGATGTGACTAATTTTTTGTTATAGGCGATGATATGATTGATGGAAAGGAAGCTACTTCTGAAGGAGAAGCTACTCCTCCCCCTAATTGTACAGAAAAAAACAAAGATGAAGAGGTCAGCAAAATTGCAGAGAAAATCATCATTATGGCAGATGAATATGTTGAAAGCACTAGGGCCGCACAAAAAGAAGGTAAGATGTGCACATGATTTAATTTGAAAAAGCAGGTGGCAATTATAAGTTCCTTAGTGATTTTCATTGAAAATGATTCCTTGGTTTCTGTGATCTAGGCAAATTTAGAATAAAACTGCCAGTTGGCAATATATGTAGAACTTTCAGAAGATTGCAAAATTTGCCAGGCAATAGGTAGTTTAGGACAACCTATGTTTTCTATGTAAAAGATAAAAATTTAGGTTCATCAGTATACCTCCAGGAAAGAAGAAAAAGGCATCAGATTTTAACTTATGTTTTAAGATCTTCACATTCATCTTTTTATCATAATTTTATTATACTACACTTAACGCGATCCACTAAGGACAAAATATAAAACTACTAAAAACAGGAAAATGCATGCAAATATCAATAAGCTGATATATTCAGACAGTTGACAAGCCAAATTAGAAAGGCAGTATTTCAAGAGTGGTTTTCTTCAAGAGTGGTGTTAGTGTCATAAATAATGTTGTCAACAACAACATGGCTTTCTTTTAAGCAGATTTTCTGGAAGATCTAGAGAGGCAACTGGTTGAATGGGTGAGAACTACAGGGGACAGTTATGCCACAATGGTAATGCTTTGCTTTTGTTCCTGATGCATCACAAATTGTAAGTCTGCGATTACTGTGCATGCCAGACCTAGTAAATTTTATCTTGATGGTCGCCTTTTTTTTAACTCAATGTCCAGAAAACCCAAAGAATTGTGGAGATTTAGATACATGACAAATCCATCGTGAGACCAGTCAAGATCAAAACTGAGGTAGTTGAAAAGATTTTGAGTTTTAACACTGGTGTTACTTTCGACAAGGACTTTGATGGAGTGTAATGGTGGTTCTTTATCGTCTTGATTTTATTTGATGAGTGGAATCTATGTTGTTCCTTATGTTCATTGCTTTTTAAAAATATCTGTTTGACTGGAACATGTGGCTGCCTCTTCAAATTTCGTTTTTGTCAGAAACCAGAAAACTCCCACTGTTCATCCAAAAGTGAAGGGGACCTGATTTCTTAGGGAAGTAAAAGGGCAGCAGAGGGCTTAATCATCCAAGTACTGTTTGTTGTAGTCACCTATGATTTACTGCATCTAAACAATGTGCATTTGCCATATAAGTACTGTAGAGAAGTGATGTTGTTTACTGTTGTAGAGGAGAGCCGAGGTATTTTTTTTTATTTATTTCATATCCTTTCATTGTATTGTATTTACCAGATGGATTGTCAAGCAGAGCCATTCATACAGCAGCTTACAGAAAAACCTTATGAAGATTTCAAAAAGATAATTCGTAATTCATTGGGTGAAGAAGTAACTTGGAATCATCTTGTCATCCTCTTCTACACTGTGAAGGGTACACTGTCACTGGTTGGGCGAAGCACCACATTTGTCTCTAGGCTCATGCAGTTTGCTTCACGTTACTATATGGATGAGATTCATGGTTGGCTTACGCAACGTGGTGGCTTTGTAAGTGATTCTCATATAAAAACATAAGAATAAAATGTATACTTCTGACCAATAAGGTGCATGCTACATTCCTACTGACCAGTAGGAACTAGTCCTCCAAATAGTATTTAAACACAACCGTTTTCTTCAATACAGTATGAACCAAAGTAGCTAGAATGAGGTAAATAGAGAAATCATACTATGTACAGATATCCTCTTACATCCCTTGCACAGGAATAGCATTAAATATTTCAAAAATAGCATGGATTACTAATTTTTCATGCAGAAAATTAGCTTGAAGGTTGCCTACAAACATTAAAAGCTGACATGTTTAACAATCTTTTTCAGCAATCTCTTTTGGATCAGACAGAGTCATTGGTGGATTGATAGAAGACTGAATGGCCTTGCAACTACTGGTGATCAATTTCTAAATTTGAATTAAAAAGCATAATCTGGATGAAACCAGAAAGTCTCATATGGCATTAACTATAGAACTGTTACACTAAGGTATGAAAGAATGAGTGTGGGAGATGCAGTTTGGCAGCTTGGTGCTCAGGGTTGTGACTAATATTTAGATAGGACAAAAACTTAAATTTTTAAGATTCCACACATTGCTCACAATTTCAGCTTATGCAATTTGCTGAAAGGCAGCAATAAACAAAATCACTGTAATCTCAGACATTTTTATAAAATATGTATTTCTGAGATGTATATTTATTACAATATGTATTTTTATATGTGATGTGAAAGCAAATTTCTAAGATCCTTACACAATTTTTAGGAATTATATAATCTCTTTCACAATGATTTATTTGTGGAAAGTTGTGGTCTTATAGATATTACATTTCTAATCAGTCAATTCTCGGAATCTCTTATAACTCAAAATAAATATATTTTGATCCAGTTGATTGTGGTTTGTTTGTTGGTATAAATCTTTAATCAATTAAATTATGGGTGTTTTTAAAATACATTGGTTTCTAGTGTAAGATGTTAAAATTTTTTATATTCTGCTTGCTGTTCATGTTGTAGCTAATGGTGATGAGAATGTTCTTGAAATTTGTTAAAGTTAACAAGTGACTAAAAATTGAACTATTTTCTGGAATTTCCTGAAAATGGATGAGCAAAGCAAGCACTTTGGAAATTATGGTGACTTTCCCTGAACTGTACCATTCCTTTGATTTTTGCCATGCTGCATATCTCACTGTCACAGAGGCTATTGTTGTTTCTGTTTTTGTTATTGTAATCTTTGATGATATTTTTATGGGGCAGTTGGTGGTACAGTGGCTTGAGGTTGAAGAAAATGTGACTAGTTTTTTATGAAGTTTATTTTGATAATAAAGAAGAAATCTTTATTATTAATAAAAAAAAAGTAATCTGCAGTTTGAGAGGTTGTAGTTATCTTCAGACTTGTTTATGAAAGACACAAAAGAGAAGCATGCTGATCACTGTGATTGTTAATTAATATAGGCAGAGAGAAAACACTTAAAGCATGCCTTTGTGACCTAAACTCCATGTATGTCAGTTATTTTCAACAGCTGCCATGACTAAATAAAAGAAGTCTGTTTACAAGCACTGAACATTTTTGTGTCGAAAACTCAGGCGCATGTTCTCTTAACAAGACAATGCTTTGTGTGCCACCCCTCGTCTTTTAGCTCTCTTCTTCACCTATTCTTATTTCACCTCTCACCCTCGCCTTTAGCAAACTGTTGTCATCCTAGCTACTCACCTAGCCCTTTACGGTGCGTTTACAGCCACTTCCACCCCAGCTTAAAAAAAATAACTGTGCAAAAGTAACCAGAAGACACTATGCAGAAATGTGCAAATGTTACACCTAAAGCATATTAGAGTTCACAGAGTGCATGGCATTTCTTGCTACCACCTGATTCTCGTTTCATCAATTAAAAATCAGACAGAAGGCAGGTTAATTAGTCCTACGACATACGTGACTGAAGTGTAATTAGTTCGAATATCATTCCTCAAAAAGAAAAGAAAAACTCAAAAAGAAGGGCGGCCTGAATGGACACCATGTGATATCAGACTGCCCTCGATGTGACGTGAGCAGCCTCGACCATCAAGTACGTGTGACATCTCAGTACTTTTGATGACTATAGGAGTTCCGGGTTTCAGGCCTGAAAACTGACCCACTCAAAGAGTGCCCTTCGTGACACACACAACCTCGAGAGAACATCACTGCCTCAGGGCCTGTTTCAGCAGCAAAGCAACACTCTTGTTAACAATTGGCGAATATTGTGGATCACGACCGACACTCAATGATCACGTAGGTAAGATAAACATGTTCTGCCCCCTTTCCCCCGCCCTGCGGCAGGGTGGGCAAAGAAGACTAATAGAGCGACAGATAATGAAGACACGGTGGAAAACCATGAACAAAATGACATGGGTAGTTCTAAAAATACCCCATGCAAACGCACTCATTCCCCCCGAGTCTCTCCCTAAATCTTTCTCTTGTATACTCGGGACTTAAAAGTTCACTTATTAGAACGAAGATATTGCGAAGGTGGAGATGACAACCCACGCTGCAGCACGCAAACAATGTCAACTCTCATATACCTCGTGACTCTTCTTCATCCCCAACATGATCTCTTGTATCCAGGACTTTGAGACGGCTGACGACTGATTCATTGAAATAGAGTACGTGTCATTCACAACAGGAAGCAAGATAAAAGATCAGCCCCCTATCACCCCCCCCCCTCTCCTCAACGGACATATCTACATGCTCGGCATGTTCACGAGTTTAAAATGACACGCGTAAAAAAAAAAAAATAAATAACTGCGCAGAAATATCGTGCAAGCACTGGAATTCTAAACCAGTTTCCAGTACACAGCCGACTAACATGAAAGTCTACGCATGTTTATTCCTCACCCTTGGAACTGGAGGCTGAGGTTTTAAAACAAGAAAAATGTAAAGAAAAAGCAAGATAAAGAGTAACGAGAGAGATTTTTAAAAATGGTTTTAATGAGCAATAACAATTTTTAAAACACAAAGACGGTAAAAGCAACAAATGGTCTTCCTTTCACGACTATCAAAATTTACAGTAGTGGTAAACAAACAAACAAACAAACAAACGAGCCCTAAAATACACAGAATGGCTTTAAAATTGTTGTTACCAAATAGTAGCCAAATTATCATAAATAATACTTGTGAGCTGTAGATAGCTTCTCGAACATTGAATTTGGGTGGGTTTCCCCAGTAGAGCTAAATATTATCACCTGTTTCTGTCTAGCAAAACCCACAACCCTTGGGTAAACTGGCTCGTGCCTGGGAATTCCTTGACGTTATTTTTCCCTTCGTTTTCCTGGGATACGGGGTACGGGTGACAGTTCTGCGCATATACGGGTATGGTGATATGCTGACGACAGCTAAGGATTGATAGGCAGAAGATCAAGTCTATTTGCTTTTTTTCTGACTCAGCTTAAAAAATAAACTAAGAAGAACATAAACTTCTTAATATGGTATATGGCGTTCTTTGGTCCATGCCAGAAACAGAACAATCTTTGATTCTAGCATCATATAAAAATGAAGCAACTGATCTGGTATTTAATCAAGTGTATTTAACGAACCAAACTTTGCAGTCTTGCTCTCTCTCTCTCTCTCTCGTATCATAATTTCTCTCTATAATTTATTTCTTTTGAATTAATGTTGTTTTTTTTTAAATATTTGTTCTACTTAGACCGAGGGCTAGATGTAAAAAAGCATAACTTTTGCTTATTCTGTTACCCTCGTAAATAAAGATTTGTCATTTGTCTGTGTCCCTGTGCATCCTCACGCCCACAGTAAACGACGATCGATTGTCTTTGTTTAATTTGTTGGTTTGTGCACTTGATTCGATTTATGAACCCAATAGTCTAGAGGATGAATTAATTTGTAATATTGTTAACACCAGGCGTTGTAGACTGCAACGATCGACTGTTCAACGGGACCATCGGAAATTTGCATTTCTAGAGAAAGCTGTGATTAAATTCTGCTGGTACATGAAAGGTTAGAGCTACACTGTGATGACTAATGGATGTGATGACCTGTATAAAGTTTATAGTCGACGCGTGTGTGTGTGTGTGTGTGTGAGAGAGAAAGAGAGAGAAAGATTGTATATGCATGTGCATACGGCGTTTTAGATAACACTTTATTTATTTATCCCAGAGGGCAATTAGGCAATTAGATCTTCTTGGTTTGTTTTTCAATACAATTTTATAAATGAATAATAATTTTAAAAATTAATAAAAATATTAAGTCGGAATTTTGATAGAGCTATTATTGTAGACATGTACCTGTGGAGAATGCTTTGACGACGTAGCCTGGATGCGGCCAAATGCTTGTTGCGGTATGGTATCATGTTCACACACATACAAACCACTAAAGTTATTATTAATTAATCTCACATTAACGAATATTTATTCACCCTTGTGTAACAATGAATAAAAAAGCGAAATAATCTACTTCAACTGATTATAATGAAAGATAACCGTTTCCGTTTTTTCGTCCGTGGGCCGCGTACAAACGACTGATCTTGGTTCATCCGACTGTACTCGGCAAGTGATAGAAAGTGGGAGGGACCGAGGGACGGTGCGCTAAATTTAGCACAACTCCTTTCCGATGAGATAAAGGAATGACTACTTTCACCTTCGCCAAATGCACCGGGGATTTATGTCGCCGAGGGCGTAAAGTGCGTTGTTGACACACACACACACAACGGGTAAAACTGCATTCTCTGTCGAATTCCTGTCACCACGGGACTGGATAAAACGCGTATCTTCAAAAATATCCAAATGATCAATCAGCAGATTTTCGCCAATAGCAATATTTCATGTTTCCGATTTTAAAATTAAGCATAATTATTTACTCATATTTTGCGAATTATTATTTTAAAATTAACTTAACTCGATCATAAAGAAAAAATGTTGCACTCAGCTGAGAGGCATTCAGCATAAGCTTGGATACATGGTGATATCATTGATTAGGTTTCTACATGGGAGTTACGGCCTAGATATAAGCGATACTTGTCAGCATTTCAGTCGCCAGACTGAATATGTTTATTGTTACTTAGTGGTGAATCTTAACAACCTGGCAAATGAGGCCGAAGAAGCAGCAAGAAAAGGAGAACAAGGAAAGCAGTACAAGATCACCAAAGTGATTAGCGGCAAGCTCCACAGCACCAACGATGCCCCAGTCAAGGACAAGGAAGGGAAGCTACTAACGACAGAGAGAGAACAAGAAGCACGCTGGGCCGAACACTTCAAAGAGGTTCTGAACAGACCACCACCTTCCGAAGAAGCCGACATACAAGAAGCCACTGAGGACCTAGACGTCGACATCGCCCCACCAGAGAAGCAGGAAATCATCACTGCAATGAACTCCTTGAAGAACAGAAAGGCACCAGGCCAAGACAATCTGAACGCTGAACTATTCAAAACAGACCCAGAACTGGCAGCCAATATCCTGCAACCCCTATTTACCGCAGTATGGGAAGGGAAACAAGTCCCAAGTGACTGGACCAGAGGAAAGATCGTCAAAATTCCAAAGAAAGGACCCCTTAGCGACTGCAACAACTGGCGAGGAATAACTCTCCTGTCCGTCCCGAGCAAGATCATGACAAAGATCATCATTCGACGAATCTCAGAGGCAACGGACGCACAACTTAGAGAAGAACAGGCTGGTTTTCGTAGAGGAAGAGGATGCACCGATCAGATATTTGCACTACGCAACATCATTGAACAGTGTACAGAGTGGCAGAGACAGCTCTACATTAACTTCGTGGATTTCCAGAAGGCATTTGACAGCATCCACAGAGAAAGCCTTTGGCGCATCCTGAGAGCGTACGGAATACCAATGGAAATTGTGCTGGTGATCAAAAGCTTCTATACGAACTTTTCATGCTGCGTTGGTAACAGTGACATCTGCTTTGAGGTCGGGACTGGAGTGAGACAAGGCTGCGTGATGTCTTCCCTACTCTTTAACCTTGTCATTGACTGGGTAATGCGCCACACAACGGAAGATGAACCAAGGGGCATAAGATGGACACTCTCCAAGAACTTAGAAGACCTAGACTTTGCCGACGACCTGGCCTTGCTGTCACACACCCATCGACATATGCAGGAGAAGACGACTCGCCTGAACACTTTGCGAAGCAGGTCGGACTGCACATCAGCCGGACAAAGACAGAAGTGATGACCCTCAACACCACCAATACAACACAGATCAACATAGTTCGACATGGATCGTTGTTCTGCTAGATTACATCCTTTATGTAGATCAACAGCAAAACAAAGCAAAAAAAACAAACAAACAAACAAAAAACAAACAAACAACGAAACACAAAAACAAACAAACAAACAAGCAAAAATAAAAACAACCCAACAATATACTGCCATGTCATCAACCAGATCACATCTTTGCATCTTAGTATCATTCCTTCCTGATCTCTGCGCTCTTGATGTGATTCTCCAACTGTCTCTTATGTTGGCCCTGTAGTCTGGAACAATTAACCATCTTTTTTTTGTCCTACATTCAGATAATGCAGACCGCTTCGCGCTGTCTTTAAAGTCTTGAAAACCCTAGTTTTCTTCCCATCTGTTTACTTATCTCACAAGAATTTATATCAGTAGTGTTTTCGTTTTAATGTGTGAGCTGTTTGGGGTCGGTTGGTCGGCTGGACAGAAGTGTTTGGGTGTAATCTCTCTCTCTCTTTGTGGCACTCAATAAAGGGCTTTTTTTTTTTTTTGGTGCCATGAGCAGGTTCACCTCCAAAAATAATCAACAAGCCATAAAATATCCCATACAATAATTGAATAAAATCATTGGCGAAACAAGCCGGTAATTAACAGGGAAGAAGTATACGTACAGAGCAAGCTTAATTTTTGCTTTAATTAAATTGTCTACCCTCATCCACCGTTTTCGCTCTCTCCTTTCCCAAAAATGAGAAAACCAGATAAAATTAACCTTTTTGATCATTCTGGCCCAGATAAAAATAAATATAGTAAGTCTGCTGTTTGGGTTAAGTTCGAATTAGCATTATTCTTGACGAGTTGGATGATATATTAAGCATATATTGTATCAGAGGTAATTCTAGGATTTCAAAAAGAGGGGCCCTGGGGCCCTCTCAATGGAAAAAAAGGGGCCCTTCAAATGAAACAAGGGGTCCCTTGGAACAAACACATTTTCACTGCTTTTTCCGATAAATATTTGGTATACAACAAAATACTTTATTAATCACAAGAAATTGAAGATTAATCATATAGATATCTTTTTCTTCTATATCGATAAATTATCTTTCATCATCATTAGTTTATCATACCATCCTAAAATTGCAAACCAATTAGTCTTTGTGTCCATTTCATTGGGCTATGAGCTAATGTTTAGACACTTTTCATATGTCTCATTAGTGCAAGGGTTTAAATGTTTCTCCTCAAGGCAACTTTTACGAGAAGACTTTATTAGGTTTTGATGACCGAAGCCCCCTCTCACAGTCTGCATTGTGGTATAGCATAAGGAGGTACAGCTTTCCAAGAACCAGCAAATTGGAAAATGAATCCCTGTGAAAGTCAAATAACAGCTTGTGGAATCTCTCCGATATGCATTCTGCATTACAGTTTCTTTGACCACAATCCATTCCTCTAAACATGCTGCTTTGTCAAGCAAGATTTTACTGAATTTGGTGCCCACGTGCTGGTTTTCTAAAGAAATCTGTTAAGATATTTAATTCTTTGTCTCCATAGGGTGTTCTGTCTTCTGTAGACAGGAAAAAGATGGGGCGCATGGAAAGAACTCAAAAATCCAGAGGCAACATAAACTGCATCTTTTGGGAACCTGTCATTAATGTTCTTGCACAGATTGTCGCAAAAGCAACCCTGATAGCTTCTATGTCCTGTTATGTTTTATCAAGTTCGCAACACGTTATTTTTAAGTGTTATATAAAACCGCCGGCATAAGTTCCGGAAAGGTTATGAGGACAGAAATAAATTAGAATTGAAAATAGTTTGAAAATTGAAATCTTTCTGAAGGATAGCAGCCTCCAAAGAGTGCCTGTGGTCGGAAGTCTGAATGTCTGCAGCGTCCTCGTTCGGTACTTAACACACTCGGGGTTGTAAACGCGTTCTGATTGTTTTATGCACACTTTACATCTCATGCCTTCCTCCTTGTTCATTAGCCAAGGCCATTTCTTCAGCTATTCACACTGACAGGTTCTCTGGATACGTGGCTTTTACGTGAAGTCTCTGTCTATTTCGTTGTCTACATTTTCAGTTCCAACAATTTGTGCGGCACACTCTGACGGGTTTCTGTTTCTTTCTGTCCTTGTCGATTTCTACTTTACGGGGCATCTTCTGCTGTTCTTGTCATGAACGAAAAGTCAAACAGAGTTGACAGTCGCGTTCACTTCGCTTTCAACTCGCTTGCTTCCGATACCCTTTGATCTCTCCCGTCCCAAATGTTTTCGCTGTGGGCGCGTCAAAAGGTTGCAGATGGATAACAACTCGTCAGTTTGATTCTAGTGGGTCGGGTTCAAACAGCAAGCAGAATGACAACAATTATTTTTGAAGTGCCGCGTCGGGTGTTCAAAAGTGCGCCAGCCACGGGGTTTTTGCGGGCGCATGGTCGCACTGACTTTCAGACTATGCGCCCCTCAGCGAAATTTTGCGGGAATCCCGCAAGGCCGCAGCCTAGAATTACCTCTGTTGTATTACATTTGAGTTCAGGTGATAAGACTCTAAGCAGTGTTTCCCATCACGTAGAAATGAGCGTATATCACGTGCAAGAAGTCAAAATCACGTGAAGAAAATTTCCCGAGGGTTAGAGTGTATCGTGCTGCGTGCTATCAGCCGACCAACACAAGACACTGTGGATTTTGATGAATACTGTATTTAGTTGTAACAAAAGCAATGAGCTAACTCGCCATCTTGGACATCACTGAAATGTACATTAAGCCCCGGATGTCCCTACCGGGATAACTCTTATCACTACATAGAGGGAATGGGGTCTGAAAACATAAATGATTTGGCGTCGGGAGTCTGAAAACGTATATATACTTCCTATATAGGAATTTAGATTGGAGGTCTCATCACATAAGGTATTTTAAGGCACTACAATTTCACATTTGTAAAATCATCAATTTTCAAAATTACGATAATATTAACACTGATGTGTTAATCGCTGATGACAGTTATATATCATGTGCATCTTTTTGTGTTAATGGTGGATACCCCCCCCCCCCACCAACACACAAGAATTTTAACTTGAGAGGTTGCGGGTAAGCGGTTTGAAGCCCCTTGAATTTTATCGTAGGAAGCACGTACCACAATGAAATCTTATGACATACGATTATGATGCACTTTTAGGATGATATATAGACTTACAAATAGTGCAACAGCACCTTCTCACTTTCAAGCATTACCTCCCTCTAGCGGGGGGGGGGGGTAGTCTCACGTCACGTGGCTGACGGTGTGTGTGACATGGACCTCAACATTTGCCCCAATACGTGTGTCCCACTGCGCTAGAACCGTTGCTTGTTTTGCTCATAATTGTTCAGTTTTACAAATTCTCGTAATATGAGTACTGACTTCACACGAAGCTGTTGATATTTTACTAACATTTCGAGCCGGTCTACAAAATGCCGAGTTGTTTACCTTCGTCAAACCAGTTGAAGACACTGCATGAACAAGCTCAAACATATTTTGGTCGAAGGAAAGCCAACCTGTCGCCGTTGTTCATCCGCGATGTGTGCAACCTGTAAATGGTAGGCGGCTACAGTTAGAAGCAGGGAATTCCCAGAAATGGATGACGTCAGTGTTGCTGAGGTAAGGACATGTGTATAGAGTAGTGTTACAATCGCTACCTACACTTGTGGCACGTTTTTTTTTTTCTAGACTAGGAAATCACAGCCACTCCTAGAAACGCAGTAGATAAGAGATTTTACATTCTGAGCACGTTTATAACAATTTTTTGTGTTGTACAAGGGATTCCGGAAGTTCAGTACAGTAATTATAAGTCAGGATGCACATGTTTAGCACATAACCATGATGTCACCAGTTGTTTGCCATATATATGTACTTACCTGATCTGCGAAGCCGTTTCATAAAGGAAACTGAGTTGGTAGCAATACCTGTACCTACGCAGTCTACCATCGTTGTGTGGCAAATTAAAAACCGCGACCAAGCACGCGTTTAATTTTAATAAGGCAAAGCATTCAGTATAAAACAAGTAACTGCAAACAGCAATGCCGCTTCGAGTAAGCAGTGACTGGTCTCAAGATGTAAGTACATGTGTTCAGAGAATGTTCTATAGTTTTGAAGTGGAACGCAATCAGGGTGAAAATAAACATCCCCATTTAAAATGTTTCTGATCATATAACATTTTATCTTTTTTTTTTTTTTTAGTTGGAAAGACTAAGAACTATACAAAGAAATGTTTGTAAATGATAAGATGTTTAGTATCACGCATTGAAAGCGTTTTTTTAGTAATAGCAAAATGAAGATCTTTTGAGATGGATATTTAATAAATGTTTAAGTAAAATTGTCCATTATTTTAATTCAGTGACAATAAATGATTTATAAAGCAAATCTTTCACTTGATAAGTAAATGTGCTGTGCAGTTCACACACAAACAGACTTTAATTTTGGCCTATAGTAGTAGAGTGTAAGAGGGTGAGAGTCAATTGTCACCACTCTTTTCTCCCCAGTCATATTGCCCCCACAACCTGAGTCAAATCGTCCCAGCTATGTCCATTTCATCTCAGGTAATACCATTTCATTCCAAGACCAAAAAGTCAAATCGACCCAGGCCTGATCAGCAACATCTCTGCATGTAATAGTAATAATAGGCAAGCAAAGTCAATGTCTATATTGTCCAAACAAAATGGGTCTTTTGGCAATATTTGATGTTAATAGCTACTTCTGTCGTCTGTGATCTTTTGGGCCTGAGACGATTTGACTTTTTGGTGTTGGGACAAAATGGACATAGCTGGACAATTTGACTCAGGCTGTGGGGCGATATGACTGGCCCCTTGTCAATTTGTGGAGCAGCACTTAACAATAGATGGAATGAATAGCTATAATGTATGGGATATGCATAACTTTGCTACAATTATCCAGGAGTCAAAATAACTGAAAATAGAAAAATAGGGTTTGTTTTATTAAATGTGCACTTTCGCTGAGAACAAACTCCTCAAAATGGACATGACTATGTAATTTGCATCCTTCAAGAATCGTAGAATCATCAGACAAATGGCACATTTGTCCTTTGTTTAATTTGTATTTCTTGTGTGTTTCAGCTGATGGATGTGAAAAGAAATGCACAGCATGTCAAGATAAAAAAACCTTCGCGTCCTGAACTCTATCAAGATGCTACCAGAATTCTTGAAGAACTTTTAACAAAGCGGCTGGAGGATCAACTTCCTCATCATCCTCACCATCGGCGCCGAACAGCTCCTTTGCCCAGCCAAGTTGGGCAAGCACCGGTTCATATTATTTGTGAACGAGATACCTCAGAAGTCAGAAGAGCACATACTTTGCCATCAGATTCGAGGCAACTAATCAATCAAGGTTTGAAACAAAAAGATGTGAACACGCTTGGAAGGAGAACTAGTGATGCGCAGCATTCTGGTGATGCTGGTTCCATTTCATCAGCAGATACTGAAGGAGACAGCTCTTCTGTGACTGATAAACGCAGAAAAAAAACATTGTTCCGCAAAGCTAAAGACAGATTGCTCCATGCTTTTCATCGGCAGGCAAGAGAAAGAGATGCGGATCTTAAAGATGAAGACAGGGGTGATAAAAGTCGTGCAAAGGGAATATCTTTAAAGACAGCTTCTCCGAAGCATAAAGGAAACGAAAAGAAGAGTCTGGTGGAGAGTGTTGTCAGGAGACTTTCAACAAAGAAAGACAACAGTGATGGTAGCCAGAGTGTCAAAAGTGAAGAGAAAAATGGTAGTCAGTTGCCTCAGACTGAGATCAACAGACCTAAAAATTCTGCTGGAAAAGGTTTTATGAAATCTATCCGAAGGTCCCTGAAGGTGTCAGATAAGAAGGAGAAAGTTTGTCCTCCAGGTAGGTGTTCAGTTTCAAAATTTGTTTTTCCAAGGAAGAGATGGATAGTCTGAAAAGTTGAATATGCCTAATTTCTTTCTTAAAATACTTACTGGAAGCTGATGAAGAGGTTAAAAAGTGAAAATAAAAATGATTAAATAAACAAAAGAATTCCCTTGGGCTTCATTCTAAATAATACATTAATTAAAGAGTTGTGATTTTATAGTAATGCTAGTACTATTAATATAAAATGTTTTTAATCATGTGTTTTGCCATCTTTTTATGACACAAATAACTTGGTCTGGGCTCTTTGCATATTGACAGAGGGATCTTCAGTTGATGGTTCAAGTAAGACGGCAACCTCGCAAGGCTCTCCAGACAGTCTTCCACCGTATTCACCTCAATCTGTTGCACAATCTAACAGCACTGCAGCACATGGACAAAGAGCAGGTGGTCTTGCTGTCAGACATGATCAAGGGCTCTCGGTATCACCAGGCCGCAACTCACCATCCCCATTCCCCCAAAGTACAAGCACAGACTCTTATCATGACAGTGGCAACAAATCCAGCAGCCTGCATTCCTTTGCGTCAGCCCACGGGGACTCTTCCACCAGTGCCAAGAATGTCTTGGATGATCCAGGAGAGGATATTCAGTTTATGGATGATGATGGCAGAATAAGAAGCAGGCATACTTCTGGAAATGACAAGAGATTAAGCACTATATTTTTTCAGATCCCTCCACCTATAGTGACAGTGGATTCAGGATATTCAAACAATGGAACCACCTCACCTATTCATCCTCCACCACCTCCACCTCCACCTCCACCTCCAACAGGGGGAAGTGCTGAATTGCAAAGATGTGTTTCTTTGCAAGAAGATGGTATGTATATTAGATAAAAACTATGAAGGATTCTTTTGAATACATAGCAGCATGGCATTTTTGATTATGTAGTGTACATCAACCGGTACAATTGCACCAGGTAGTTTAACATGAGAGCAGTTAAGTTATATTTCAATAATGTTTGTTTAATTTTGAAATAGTATTTTATTTTCAGTAAATGTGCCGATCATTGATTATAATGCATTTGGACTTATCTAATACCCCTATCCCTCCTGCATCTTATGTCTCACCTACAGAGACAGGTCAAGAAACTGACTGAACATGTTACATTTATTGTATGCATTTTATTATGATTTATTTCACCCTTAGTGGGCATTATTTCATTTATAAAGATTATACTCATACATATGTGGTTAAAAATATGAAAATCAGTATGAGCAAAGTGGTTAACTTTGACCATTCACCTCCATATCGTCACAGTTAAAACAAAACAAATACAGCATGCACATGGAGACAGTCTTGCTAATGTTTGTTTTCTTCATTTCTCAGGTGATACCAGTGATGGAGCTGGATTGCACGCATGGATGGATGGTGCAAGTGGGGATGTTCCTTTCCACAAAAAATCTCCTGAAGAGAAAGAAAAGTTATATGCCAAGATTGCCCAAAAGCTGATCACCATAGCAGATGCATTCAGTGCTGACACTGCCCTTTCAGATTCAGAGGCCCGTCACAAGACAGGACATCAAGAAGGTAGGTCTTGTGACTGTATCCATGTAATAGCTATTGCTAGTTTTTATAGTCCATTTCCTCGCTTTAAATTAGGCACAATGCACTTTATATAAACAAAGTGAAATACACAAATATGCAAATACAGGCTGAAAATGAACAAATTCCACAATATATATATATACAGAGACACAGCAACATATTATAGTGTAGGAGCAAGATCTCGCAACATGGCAACATGGAGAAAGGCAACATGGAGAAAGTTTGAATGCTTAGTTTGAAGCTGAAGCCTTAGTGAGGATGCAAGTAGTAGTACATTCATGTTAAACTGTCTAATTAGATTTTCTAGTGCTCTTCTTTGTAATTTCCCTTCATTTGGTAGTCTAGTTGGCTCTGTTTCATTGATTTTTTTTAAAAACATAAACCTGTGAATAATTCAGGTGTCAGTTCCTTTCAACTGGGTTCCTTTTTTGTGCAGTTTTTGTTAGTTGTAGTTATCTTACTGTTATTGAATTGTGTTCTGTTACAGACCTTTGATTCTCAAGACAGTGCATTCTAAACATGTAACTCTACATAACCTTTCATTCAGTTATTTATGATCATGATAGACGGGTACTTTATTGCAAAGAACTTGAGTACTAAATAAAATTTTCTTGACAAAAGGAGAAAGTGTGGGTATAGATTCCACTAATTGCTTGAACACCAATGTCCTTGACTCCTTAATCCAAGTTTAATTTGGAAGAAGCTAGATAAATTGGGATTCTCTTCTGCAAAAGCATTAGAATATAATGTGCTGTGATTTTTTTCAGCTGCTGTTGGCCCAGCTGACCTCGAAAGCCTAGAAATGGAACTTATTGAATGCCTAAGAGGCAAAGGAGATGAACTTTCACATAAAGTATGTACATTAACAGTCTTTCTGCATGTACTGTAACAAGATATGTAGTGAATTTAGCTTTTGATGTCAATTGCTTTTGTCTTTGGACATTGCTTTGAGTTTGACCATCCCAGTGTGTTACCCCTTATCTGCTGTGGAAGAGTTGAATGCAGTCTTGTCAGACAAGTCTTGTGACAATGTGGTCAGAAGATAAAAGCAAAGATGACATTTATTTTTCTATATCAAATTAGATGATTCCATTTTTTTTTAGTAGATAATTGTCAAAGTTGAGTTTTGTTAATAGATGATGATGAATAAATATAGATCACTAGTTGATATGATGAAACAGCACATGAGCATGCATTTAAGCAGAAATAAAATTTCTCTGTAGCATTAAACAAATTTTATTATGGACTTTTAACAGTCATCACTAAATTTTTTTCCTACTGTTAATGTAGCACATTTCTCAGAGACTAATTGGTATTATAAATCCAAAAATCTGTTTTGTAAATGGTAATTTACTTGATATTAATTCACCAACCATTTCTCATATTGATTTCAGATTGATGGTCCGGCAGAAAAGTTAGTTGAGCAGACCAAAGCAAAAACATATGAACGATTTGAAAAGACTATTCAGCATTCTCTGGGTAATGAAGTAAGCTGGAACCACCTTGCATTTTTGTTCTACACAACAAGAGGGGTTGTGAAAGCTGTTGGGGTTGGCTCCGACGTTGCGACTGAAGTAACAGAAATGACTTTAAGGTACTTCAGTGACAAATTGGCAAGCTGGATTATCGACCAGGGTGGATTTGTAAGTCTTGCTCTTCCTGTGCAAAAATGTTTTAATTCAATTGCATCCATTATTTACACATCCTGTTGTTAATCAGGAAGACTGTACCTATGATATAATTAATGAAGATACTTTTGTGTTGTGTTATTGAATCTAAAGGTAAATGTAAAAAAAAAAATCAAGATTAGTGGAAGATCCATTTATCTGGAAATGCATAATAATGCAAAATAAAAAAAGGCCTGTAGCAGTGTTTAAAGTTAGAAGAGATTTTTATTATTTATTAAACAAGTAAATTAATTTATTATTTTTTGTAATATGTTCTTATGATGATAGTAAATTATTATGAATTAAATTGTGTTATATTTTATTATATTTTATATATTCTTTTTTAGGAGACATTGGCAGAATCAGACTCGGAACTAGATTAACAAAACTCAACATGACAGAAGTGCTGGGAACAACTATTGTCCTGACAATTGCAAAATAAAGGAAAGAAGAAATTTTACTAAAACTTTCAGTATGTATATATATGTTAATATTGGGCTTTGCAGCAGTTGAATGTAACCACCAAAAGAGACCATGCAGATGGCTCAAGTTTGGGCTTGCTTTTGCCATCTCTGTTCACATAGAAGGTATGGAAATAATACTGACTTTGTTTCCTACTACTTGTGTTATTAGGCAGCTCAGCATTAGTGCAATAGACCTGTTGTCGCAGTGGATGTTTTATAGATGCTAAAACACTCCAGTGCAATAGCTTGCATGGACACAATAAAGAAAAATGCTGTAAGAAATATCAGTTTTTTTTAAAAGTAGGATAAAATGTACAATTATATTAATAACTTATAAACAAGAATTTAACCAATGATGTACAGAAATCACATGGCCAGCTTGCATAACTTCCTGTGGCATTACAGCTGTAACCTTTACTACTGACCTTACACAAGTCCAGCTTGGACAAGTGGCATATATAATCCTGTGTGATATGGTCATTGGAGACCAGTGACTGTCCAGTAGCAACACATAAATTTGAAAGGGCTGTGTCCCTAAGTTGACATTAAAATGGCCCTTTCTGAGCCCTACTTTATCTAGTTCTGAACTTCTGACTCTAAATTAACTCTGAGAAACTTATTGCTACCCTCCCAAGAACACTACACACTGGCGCGTCTGCTGACCTTTTCATCCTGTGGTTGATCCTATAACTCAACACTGCACTGAAATGGATGTGGACTGATAGCAGTAATGTCCAAATCGAGGTAGCCACACCCGCCCATGGCTGGTCAAGTGTTTTCTGTTCTCAGGTAGCAAACTGGTTTTCTTCATCTAAGTTGTAAAGCCCTAGAGACCTCACCTCATTTGTGTACATTCCTACTTCAGTAGGCTTGTCAGTCTTCTGGTTCTTTTTTTAAACAGGTTCCAAAACTGAAAAGTTTCTTATATGCATGATGTCTACTGTTTACCTGCTGGAACAGACCAAACATATTAGATCACGAATAAATGCTTTGGACTTTTTCTTTTTAGCTTTTGTTAGAGATTTTGTTAACATTTTTTTTTAAGTTGATGGAGGTCAAGACTAAGACATTTTGCATCAGGGAACATACAGGCACAAAAAAATCTATCAGCATATTTCTGTGCTATCATTTCAAGTTATTAAAAATGTTTACAATTCACATTTTTGCAAAAAAAAAAGAACTGCTCACATTGTTCACAAACTGTCATTAGGTTTCTTTTCTTTTATATGTTCCTTATTGCTTGTGATTTCTGTTGTGTACTGTGTTTTTTGGCTTTGTTTTTGTGTAACTGCATTTGCAATGCACATATATAATAATGGTGTAAGCTTTTATAGTGAGGTAGCCCAGCCACAGCCAGGCTCTCCGTGCATTACAAACACAAAAATGCAACACAGAGAAAATTACTGTCGCTTTCTCTGTGAAGTTATTGGAATTGCTAGGTCATTCTTCAGCCAGATGGCATTCATAGACCAAGATGTCGGTGAGACAGATCTGCAGATCAAAAAGTCCTGTGACTAGAGCAGAATAGATCAAGAATCAGAAATGTAGATCAAATTGTCCGGAGAATTTCCACATGATCACAAAGCAGAAATTGCAGTAAAATTTTGAAGCACATGACTGTTTGGCACTGATGGAAAGTCTTTCGCAGGAACGACTTGTGAAAAGGTAGAAACTGTGGTGGTGGTAGCCAGAAAAGACTAACGGGGGTGAGAATTAATATCAGAAGAAAAACAAAAAGGCACTGGCAAGTAAACAGTCCAGCACAGTGCCGATGATGTCATTAAAAGTACAGGTACAATAAGCACTAAAATTCTGAGAGTGCTGTTTTAGAGTTTTGTTACTGATGGGCTAAACAAGGTGATGCATATCATTTACTGATAATGGAGGTACAGATTGCATGGGGTTTAATAAATCTGTGCAAGATACTTGATACAGTTAATAAGATTATGCATGATTCATCATACTAACACAGTAATAGACTTAAGTCACTTTTTTCCCAGAGAGTACATGATAGTGTGGGAGCCTTATATTGAGCCAGAGTAGACCCCTCTGCATTGTTCCTAGCAAACATGTTAAAAGATAAAAATATCTTCTGTCTTGATGTAAATTAAAATTGTTTCTCGTCAAATGGTTGTGTGAACTTCTGAAAATGGTAGGAGAGAATTTGGAGGTGGGATGGGGTTTTGTTGTATGCAGCTAAGGCTATTTCACAGCCAGGCAGCTAGGTTTGTACACAAGTACAACATTCAAAGAAGGAAAAGCATGCCTGAGACTAGATCTGAACTCATCAGTGATCATATGGAGAGAGAAAAGACAAGTATTTGTCATAGATTATTATTATAATCTTCAGATCCTACCAAGTTTTAGAAGTTTTTTTGTGCAAGTATCCTTGAGGCCGAAGCATGTTCTTCTAAGAGCTAGAATGTTTTTTCCTAAATAATAATTTGTAGATATTTTATCATGGATGTCTATTTTAAAAATTGCTATGAAATGTGTAAGAACGACTTTGATTGTGATTCTAGTTTATTAATGTCCAAGTCTAGTTTAATTATACAAAAACAACATTCCTTGGTAATTTTTTTATGTGAGTCTTGCAGTAAAAAGGTTTGAATGAAATGTTAAAACTTAACCATTTCATTTTATTTACCAGATACTTTAAGGGCATTTTAATTTATTATTTTTGGTGTGCTAAACTATTTAGAGAATGTCTGTGTTTGAGAAAGAGAGAGTTTACCATACTTCAAGTGTCATTCCAGTATTGTGCACAAAGATATTTTATTGGAATTTTAAAATGATACTTTGTTTGATAGTGCTACCAGTGTTTTCAGATTTTTGGAGTATGTTGCAAATTTTACATTGCCAACAAATCATATAAAGTGTAGTGATTCAGAAAGTGTTTATCATTATATCTTGGTTCAAAATATGTCATAACTTAGGCTAGATCATCTCTTTAAACACGTTTTTGTTGGCGACTGTCTCTCATACAGTTTATGTATATAGACCTATTTTGTGAAACTGTTGTGGTATGGTTCATTCTGTATTTCTTGTGCAGCCTTGTATGTGTGCAAGTGTGTGTGAGAAAAATGATCACTGCTGTTAAGTTTGTTCTTTTTTATCTTTAGTAAAACAATTTATAGACCCTTGCATGTGAATGCATCTGATATTTTTTTAATTCATGATGTTAAGATGTTCACATAAAGCAGAAAAGAGCATGACAGTTTTATATTTTAAAAACTGGTTATACAAGTGAAGTCTTTCTAATTTGTGAAAAATTCCAGATTTGTGCTCATTTTGATATATATCTTGTTGTGTAAGGATATATATTGTGATCTCCATTTTACAGGGTTTTTTTTCACTGGTTAAGGAAATAAAACAAAGTTTTCAAGTTTCTTTTAACAAATGTGTTTAAAGTGCTGAATTTATGTAAGGTTATTCGGTGATTGAGAAAAGTGCACAGATCTATTTTATTTTTTCTTAATTGCCATCCTTCATATAACATGATCATTATTTTCAAAGCAGAGAATGCAAGATCAAGACACAGCAGTACTGCAGTAGTGATCAATCATTGAGCAGCTGTGAATCAGGCCAAGCTGTCCCAATACGTCCTTTTACACTTAACAACGCGCGCGATCACCGATCAGTTTGACCACTTACTGATTCTTTCATTTGACCATACAGATAATGAACTTTGATGTAGTCTCATTAAGACATAAAAACATTTAAAAGATGCTGCAGTGGCCGTATCGTCTTCGGATGTGTTGGAATGGAATTGCTGAATGGTCAACTCGAGCACCCTCCCACTAAACATTCCTCACAATCTCGTGGAATAAACGGAAGATGGTGCCTTTTTATGTGTGGAAAGGAGACACGACGAATGTTACAACAAACCTACCTCAGATTCCTTTTTATTCGTGTAAAATCGGGCGCATATAGCTTCAGCCATAAGCCGTGTCCACGTAAACCAAAAGAGGTGCCATTGTAAGCAACTGTGGCGACAGCCGAGCTGTCATACGCACCAGACGTGAGGACTAAACTGTTTTTGGACATCCAGAATTTATAGTTTTAATGTTTAAACTGGGAACCATCCCAGATGGTTATTCTGAATGACTGATCGTTAACAGACGTCTGCGATTTTAAGGGGAAATTAATCGACTGATTAGCAGACGACGCACAGTTTTATCAACATTGTCTCCCCTAACCAAAAAGCGAGCACTTGCAGCAGCCTTGCTACTGGATAGATGTCTGTGGTGTCATCGCTGATAATGAACTGATTTATTAGCTTCTGACGGGCTAGAAGAAAAATGTGTGAACCAATCTTTGAATATCAGTTCCGACTTATTTTAATTGGTGACAGTACCGTGGGAAAGTCGTCAATTCTACGTTATTTCACTGATGGCAAGTTCGAAGATGCATGTGATCCCACAGTCGGTGTGGACTTCTACGCACGTTTAATGGAAGTAAAGCCAGGAGTTCGGGTGAAACTACAGATTTGGGACACAGCTGGTCAAGAACGATTTCGGTAACTGAACATTCTGTCGTACTGATTTTACTAGCAAGGCTGTGTTTAGTGGATAACGGTAGGTGTGTCTGTGTGTGAGTGTAATTTATTCAAAATGGCCTCATGACACTAACAGCAAAACATAAGCACTTAGCAGTGATTAGTATTGTCTTTTTGTTTTTATTTGTTAACGTACGAGCTGCCCGGCAACTCTCGGATGAGAGCTGACAGCAGGCAATGGTAGGAGGCAGAAGCAGAAATTAAGGTGTTGCTGAGAGACCTGTGTTTAGTGACGATCAAACTTAACCACAAAAGCCATTTAACACTCCCCCCAAACTCTTAATTAAATAGGAACATTATCATCAAACGGTTACTTAGTTGCAACTATGTATTGTTGGCAACTGTTATACAGCTGATGATCAGTAGATATTCAGCATCAGAATTTGCAGATAAGGGATAAAACGTGTAGGGCGCAATTACGAAATGTTTTAATGGAAGCATTTGTTTTTTTAAAAATTCCTTTGACATCTCTCAGATGCTGCTTTGCAATTTATATCCTCCTGTAGGGCCAATGTGTGGTAAGTGGTCCTTGTTTGAGGAAAGATGCTTATCATACTGTCTGCACTATGAGACTGAAAGAAACATGATAAAAACTAATGCTCCGTTAGCAGGTCAGCGGTTGTTATTCCACATTTGCTGTTGCAGGTCTATCACTCGCTCGTATTATCGTAATTCAGTGGGCGTGATGATTGTCTATGACATCACCAAGCGCAGCACCTTCGAAAATCTGAGAGAGTGGTATGAGGAGGCCAGGAACCACATAGAACCCCATAAAGCCATTTTCTTGGTCCTTGGACACAAAGCCGATAAGGAAGATGCTCGTCAAGTCACTGCCAGAGAGGGTCGCCGGTTTGCTGAAATGCATGGACTGAAGTTTTTTGAAACCTCGGCAAAATCAGGCCAGAATATAGAGGACGCCTTCTCCCAGATTGCAAAAGACACTTATCAGCACCTGCAGGATGGCCATATAAGAATGGAGGATGGCTGGGATGGTGTGAAACCTGGATTTGCACGTCCCCGGGAAACAGTTCACCTTGCTGAGGGAGAAGCTGAAGGAGGGGGATGTTGTTAATGTTATCTTTTAATTATAGTTTTACAGGGAAAACTGTTAAGCATTTTCATACCATTTACCTTAGTGACCTTGTTTTTGATTTAAAACATTCATTGTATACTCATTTAAAAAGGTTTGTGGAGAAAAATAGGCTTGACTGATAGTTACCCCTGAATGAAGAAAATTCTTCAGATCTGATTGCTCTGGCTAGTAATTGTAACAGACATGGTGCTTCATTTTCTTGAGAATGATTATTTCATGAAATCCACCTATCCTTTTGCACATCCAGTGTTTAGTTAGGCCAGCATACAGTGTCTCTGTGCGTTTGTAGTTCAGGTCAGGTTTTTCATTTTTCTGGAGCAGGCTTCTCCTTACAGCGACATGTTAAATGCTTGCTTATTGTGTAACTCAGCATTTCAGTAAACAGTGTGCAGAGCAATCTGACACAGAAATCAGTAATATGCTGCATCTCTGTCATCCACAGAGGTTATCATTTACCTGTCTTCTTACTTGCCATAACCTTGCTTTATCTCTTTTTGAATCATTATGACTGCTGCTTAGAACTAAAAATTTATGGTTTGGAAAGAAATCTCGAGTATTTTTGTCAGTTCTTGCCTCTAGCTTCTAGAAGTTTTAACTTAAAAAAAAAGAGAAAAAAATGTAGTAACATTTTGTTCACGTATAGAACAGCTTTTTGAATGACACAGTGATTGTTTTGCTTCTAACATCATTTGCAAATTTTAGTATATTTCACATGTTTTAAGCACTATTTTGTGAATTAAGTATGCTGATTTTGTTTTGTAAACATAGCATTTTGCACATAACTCCAGGAGATTTTTAGATCGTTTCTTATTTGTGCTCTGTGTATTAGCGGATGTGCATGCCATTTTTGTAATATCTTGACTATGAGATCTCTGAATTTATTCTTCTTTGTCCCTAAGCTTATATCCAAGGGGACATCATAATCAAAATCTAACAAAACTTTCAACTTCAGGTTCATTCACCACTTCCATCAGCCTTGAGGATTAAGAGATTATAATATTATCTCTGCTGTCCAAAAAGAACGTGGCTTTATGTGGCCCAAGATATTGTGCATTATTAAATAAATGGAATTATCTCATGATTTTAGATGTTGCATAATAAAATAATTTAATCCTGAAACTAGTTATATATTTGTCATTGAAAAAAATGCTCACATTTTTTCGCAGATGACATTTTAAAAATAAATAAATGTCTCAAGAAGATATTTCAGCGGAACTACTAAGACCCCTGTCCCCAAAGACATGACCCTTTGAGGGCTCATCAAAGTCCAGTATTTCTACCATTTTTCATAACCTAAAGAGTATGGCTCATTAGTAAAGTTGAAACATTGAAAATGGGTTATCTGGTTAATGTGAACTTATTTTTTCAGTTGTTTGGTGGCCAGGTTAGTAGAATTGTTGCATTTGTCTTACCTAAATATGGAACACCATCTTGGCTTTACCACCAGCTCTTACGCAGCCCAATTTAGATGGGAAAAAGCTGCTTCATTGGCAGTAGTAAGCTTTAGGGTTTCTGCAGCCTTCACATCTTCAGACAGCTAAAATTTATATTTTTTTGGAGGAAATTAGTGCTGATGGACTATTTGTACAAAGCAATAACAGTTTCAAATGTTTCTGTGTTGATAATATTATGATTTATACATGAGTTTATTTATTTAAAATATTTATTTCTTATTCATATTTTATCATTTTACTGCAGACTTTACCTAGAATTAACATACTTGAGCATTAAATGCCTTGTTATGACCTCTCATTTTTCTAAATGGCTTGTTATATAAGACACATTCCATCTTAAGCTTTGTTCCATGTCAGCTGGCTTGACATTGGAGATTATAAAACTAAACTTAAGAGAAATAAAGACAACAAAAGTGAAAAAGGTTGTTTATGCTAGGTTTTTTCTCACATGATCAGTTTCTTTCATCACTATTTAAAACATTCTGCTCCTATAAGCTAAAAATGATGGTCATTCGTAAAATTTTACAGATATGTAATACAGCTAAAAGAACTCATGAGATACATTATTTAAAAATTGTGAGATGAGGAGAGTGTGAGTGAGAAAGAGAAAGAGATGTAATTTTGTGAGTTTGCCAAACTCCAGAGTTCTGCAAGATGAGTTAACCCTCGATCTTTCATTGCCCAGCTGACTAAAAACTAGCTTGTCTTCAGTAAGGTGATCACCTCTTACATGGGCTGTCAAATGTTTGTGCCAAGGACTTTGATGTTCTGTGTGCTGAGTTGAGACTTCTGCATGTAGCAGGCTTTTCCAATATTGCACATGAACTCTCGTGTAGTGTTTATCATATCACAAAACTGTAATACCTCTTATGTACTGCCTACTTAAAGACTTCTCAGAATGTTTTTAAATTTGATATTCTTAGCTTGGTCACACTTAGGTGCTAGAATGACGCTTCATTTATTAAACAGTAATTTTTAAAAATTAAATGAGAATCCTGCATCTCCACTGATTTTCTCTTTGTTTCGCAATAGCAAAGTTTTTTTTGGTGAAATTCAACACAAATGCTAGGTTTTCTGGTACATAATTTTTTTAGCATCTGTTGTTTAAATCTGGATTTAGTACCTTTTCTTCCCCACCCTAGAAGCTGTCTCACACTTAATCACTTGATGTCAGTCTTAGCCAGTGAAGTCAGACAGCACTGAATTCAAGCTAAAATCAGATTAAACTGAAAACAATATGCATGACTCATCAATTTTCTTCTGTCATTGACAAGTTAATCGTTATTGTTTCATATGAAACTTCATTGTAATGTGAAACCTTTAACACATCTTATGACACAGTATGTGGTTACAAATCTGAGGAGGTTTGAGGGAATGGGGATTTGATGAGTGCATGGCAATGAGTATGCTTGCATTTGATAAGTACAAAGAGAATGCATGTACATAGAATTTTGATGAATTGCACAGAGGTGCTCATGATTTTATGGTAAAGACATGGGCAACAGTATAAGTAAAAACACTGGTGACTGACAGTGCTATTGCCCTGTTTCTTTTCCAAATGCACAATAATTCTGAAGCTTGTGTCTTTCTCTAGCATTTGAATAAGCCCAGCTTTTTAGCTTGTTGTAGCTGTCAGTGAAAAATGTGCAATAGTTCTGCTTGCTATTTGCTGTTTTAAGAGCAATGCACCAAGAAATATGAATTCACTAGTTGTAGAATGTGTCTGTTGTGATGTTTTGTTGTCATCAAAAAGTGCAGGATTCCAAGAATACTACAGAGTTTCAAGATTCAGTATTCATATTTCTTCTTTTCTCATTATTAAAAAAAGGCAATGGAAAATACTGAATTGACAAATAGTGTTGGACTTTTTGAAATTAAGTTTGGAAATTTTTACATAGGCTATTTTTCTTGTTGGAAATATTGTGTGACATCCTCTTTATTGCAGCAAAGTGAAGCTGATCTGGTTAATAGTATCATTTTGACATGATAGCAACACAGTTTGTAGAACAATTGTTGTAGGGGGAACCTTTTTTTCTGCCTAGGGCCATTTGAATATTTATAACACCATACAAAATTACCAACTTAATAATTAGCCTGCTATATTTGGTGAAGCTGTTGTTTTACCGCAGAGTGTTACCACTTTTGCAACATATACACTCCCAGTCTGCCTGGCACTGACTGTCCTCAGTCACTGCAATATGGGCAGATGGGCCGCAGGTAGCCAACCTACGCGTAGGTCTGTCCCGTCATGTACTTGTATGTTTGCTGTCTATCCCCTAATGGACATCCCTTGCTTGTCCTGTCCCTCAGAATTTGTTATCATTATGACTCCCTCACAATACATTTAATTTGCTATGAAAAAAAATGCAGGTATTGAATGTCAAGTACTTCCTGTGGTTGCCTTGGCAAGGCCAGATGAAATAATGGGGCCTGCAAGTTGGACATTTCCCATCCTTGTGATAGAATTGTTTTCTGGAAGATTGCTTTGTTTTTTTTCTTGTTAGTCTTAGACTGTTGACAGCATTAGTTTAAAAGCCAGATTTAACTAATCAGGTAATTGTTGATAGTTGTGTGATGATCCCTATTGTTCACAGCAATGGAGCATAGAGACTTTTGCCATATAAAAGGTGCCAGTAGGAGACATTTTGTATAGCACGATTATTTGTATTCTGTTTATGCTATGAAATTGAGACTACTTATCATAAGCCTGCTTGTGGAATGTTTTTTCTGATCACTATATGAAATTTTTACAAAAAAAGTTGGAAATGTTCTTTTTAGGCACCTTTGTTTTCATTTATAGCCGAAAACTGTCATAATAATACTGTAAAAGATTACGAACACATGTAAATGTACAGTTTTATGAATATTTATCAGGAAAGTTTGTAGAAAGATATTATTTATGGAGAAACTTCTTTCATTGTCATTATTAAAAGACACATTTAAAAATATTTGTAAGGGATAGAGCCAGTATGATGATTATTTAGTGATTTTCATCTTTATTTCACAGTGTTGTTTGTTTTGATCAATTTGTAAATTGAAGCTACTGGTAAATGTGAAATGTTGAAGATTTTCCATGTTGGTTTCTATTCTCTTTTCATACTTATACTTTGCTTAGGTATTTTCACCACTTGCAGGATTTGGTTTCTTGCCTAAATGTATGTGAGCACATTTATTATTTTTGATGTTTGGACTTCTTGTTGCAATTTGGTGAATTAGTTTAAGATGAAAGGTTTCTTTGTCAAGGCATTTTGATGGTGTGCCTCCAGTTTACAATCTTTAAGCTATTTTACATTGTCTTACTATTGCTAGTCTACTGCTAATGAAGTTAAGTTGTCTTGTCACACTTATTGATGTGGCATTATTTTTCATGAGCTTCCAGGACTGGGTTGTGTAAGCTAAGAAATTTTCTAGAACAGAAGCCCTCTTGCTTTCGAGTAAAAGTAGCTATTGTTTTTATGATTCACTGACCCTCAAAGAATTTTTCTTTCTCCTTCATTTGTCGTTTTCTTTGCGGGCAGGAACATTACAAAATGAGCTTTACATCCCAGGTTGAGAAAATATTGTTTATGGCAATGGTCAATTTCTATTTCATGCTTTATATTAAACATGATCTTTTTTCATCCACTATATAAACAGAATGAAAAGCACAGTTGAAAATATCTTTTCCAATCTTAAGTAACCATTGAAATAAATAAGACATGTAGCTTAATTAGCACTTCCTAACGAATTAGAAATTTTTGTAGCACGATGAATTAAAAAAATGTACTGAATAATTTGATTGTCAAGTAAAAGCATTAATACTGCTGCAAGTTACCTATGGATTTTATATTCCAATTATTGTAGGTTATGACTTGAAGCATATGGGGAAAAGGAATACTGGAGTGGTTAGAACACTGGCGCCCTGGTAAGTTGTATGATACCCAATACCCATGCGACAGAGTACTTCCTGCAAGTTGACCCAGCTGTTTAATGGGTACTTAACCTCTTGAAAGGTTCAGGAAGCAAAAGCAATGCCCCCGAAAAAGCTGGCCCAGAGATTGGTGTGGTTTCCAACACCTTCCTTCCCAACATCTGAAAGGTTATGGGGCTACTACCGTCCTTTACCTTTCTTGCAGTATTGATAACAGTGCTCAAAAGTATGTGAAGCAATATTTTCCGGTGTCTTTTAATGCTTGTATTTATTGTATGATGTACATGTAATTATTTGTGTTCAGTATGCATGTTTTGAGCCTTGGACTCCTTCACGCTTTTAAACACTGACCCATAGTCAGTCAGTTACAGCCACACATAGTCACAACCTCTTACTCTTGCACACACTGAGGTTATGATTCATCAATAAAAGCTCAGTTTGACTGCGTTTCTTAACTTTAAAGTGATCAGAATATTGAGTTTTATTGTGTCATACATTTACAAGTAGACAAGCTTTGACCTTGTGGCCTAGAGCCTTTCTAACAGCAGAGGCCAGTTTTGCTTTGCTAAGACAATTCAGACCAAGTGGACACAATGACAAAAATGAGTAAATATTGAAAATGTTTGTGCTGTTCTTCAGGCTACATTTCCTTAAGCTCTGTGCGCGTGTGTATGGTTGTGTGCATTTTGGCACATCATATTTAATCTGTTTTTCTTAAATTTGTGTTTGCTGTTAGATTGTTGTTGTATTTTCTTCTGATTCCTTTATTAAGTTTGTTACATCACAAATATGCATGAATAAAAACTTTGTGGTGTCAGCCGAGCACAAAACTAGCAAGTAAATTCGTTTCCATGCAGGATAATGCAAGGTTGACATTACACTTTCTTCGTGTAATCTCAGCCCTCAGGTTTGTCAGGAGCTTTTGTCATTTTTGGTGAACAAATTAAAATGTTTGAGAACGGTTAGTGAACTGAACATAGTATTTGTCATGACGAATGAATTTGCAAGTAATTTCGTATCGTCAAAGTATTGGGAAGACTAAAACTTGCAGTCTGTTTTCACCCGAAGTTACCATCTTTAGCTATGAATATTTTAGATTTTGAACGATGTATGTAGAAGTTTTCGATGCTCGGAAGTTGTTTTTTTTCCGGGAAGTACAGGATGTGACACTTTTGTCAACTGCACTTTTGTGCATACATTAATGTTTCCCTTACCGTCGCGAAAGGTTTTTCTATTTTTGGATGGTAAATGCTTTCCCATTCTTAGCACTAGTCGATTATGGGGAGTGCCAACAGAATTGTTGTGGTCGAAATATAGTGCGAGCAGTCAGCTGTAGCTACCACTCTGTTGTTCCACTGACAATTTCTCGAAGAGTCTCTAGTCAGCTGCTAAGTTCGAAGACGTCTGGGAAAAAAGTGAAAATATTTGAGGGTGTCTCTAATCTCGAGGTTTTGCCGCGACTTCTGTAATAGGAGTAACACGGTACTCTGGGGTCGTCGTCATGGAAACAGAACTAGTATATATCATTGCGCCGAGGAAGGGGATAATGAAGAGAAGTGTTAGAATAAAACCATATGGTGGTGAGATTTGCAAAGTCGAGCTGTGAATTGATGTTGACACGGTGTGAACATAGTGAGCTGTGTTTGCTCAGTCATTTTCTCTGTGCCGCGGTTTTCCACCGATAAGAATATTAAATCTGGCTAGACTTTGGATATATATATATTATGGTCTTGTCGAGCTTAAGTTTTTTTTTGTTTTGTTTTGTTTCTTTTTTCGCTCGCACAAATCAAACTTTGCTTGTTGGTTGTGTCAATGACAGAGCTATGATCGTTATTAAAATTTCTTGATTCTCATGCTGTTTTGTTTTAATGTACTTTGTGTGTGTGTGTGTGTGTGTGTGTGTGTGTGTGTGTGTGTGTGTGTGTGTGCTTGCGCGCGTGTGTTGGAGTGGGGCGTGCGTAAGCGAGAACGTTTATTATGAGGGGATTCTTCTTTTTATCTTTTTCTATTTTTTTTTTCTTTCCTGCTTACTCACGTTGATTCGTTCTTGAAGTAATGCAGCGTTTTATTTGAAGGACCTCATTATAGTGTTGTTATAATGAGTTTACAGTAAATGAACAAAACGTTATTTTTGTCAGTTCCTAAGATAAGTCCACATAAATTGTAAGCTTTGCTCTTTCGAAAACTGATTGCAAATCTCTGAAGTGTTCAATCTTCCCATCCTTGAGCCCTTCGATACAGCTTTGTATTTAAAGTTATTCTGAAAATCTAAACTTCGCCATTGATTTGAGAAATTTAGCTAACTATACATTAAAAAAAGTTAAAAAATTAATTTGTTTTATAAAAATATGTATTGTCTACAATAAACAAACGACAAAATTTCTCGCTGTAAATTACCTGTACTGCTCCTTCTTTGTGTTACACAAGCACACACTGTAGACTATGTCCTCCTTGCTTAATATCGGGGTACAACACTAATTCCACGCCCTCCTCTCCCGTGCTTACAGTATTTTATTTTTTAATCTGCTCGCGCTCCTGAATACGATATCAGAGCGGAACAAAGTGCTTAAGAAAGCTTGACTTTGCCTGGGGTGGCATTTGACATGAGATCCTGTCTCCAGAAAGAGATTGATTATAAAGAACTTGACAGAGGGCGTTGAGGGTCTCAAGCAATTTAAACTGGTTCTATTATGGAGAAAAAAAAATACCCACACGTCTGGCTTTCCAGTGCGCGTGGTTTTCACTCCGACATGTTAGTGAGGTGAGACCTGTGGTGTCTACCTAGTGAGCGAAATTTCTCTTCACGAGGAAGACCAGACACCCTGAAGACGGTAAGCGCTTGCACGAGTACTTTTATCCGCATAAGAAATTTTCCTTCCTCACCGATTTTAACCATTGTGGGAAAGTCTCTCTCCTTCTCTCTCTCTCTCACACACACACATACACACATACACACATAGCCACGAGCACAGTTTTGCATCATCGTACATATCTGTGACGACACCTCGAGCACAGTTTGACTGGCTAGTTTACTTAGGAGGAAAGTACTTCCACTTTGAGGTGATTTCGCATTATGGGAGGAAACTGGAGAACCCGGAGAAAACCCCCTGATGCCCAGCCCTATGGACAGGTGTCACGTGCAGAGAGCGCCTCGAGACGAGATTTGAACCCTGAGTTTCTCACTGCAGTGGTGACTAGCGAGTGTTTTAGCCGCTACACTACCGGGCGCCCCAGCACAGTTTGACATCGTGCAGAGCTGTGATTAAGCTCGAGTTGTTGGGAACTACGTGCACTTCAGACTTTGTCGTCATATATCCAGGGACCATAATTATGAACCAGAGGCAAAGTTACTTCAGAGGTAGCTATGGGCAGCAAATATGCGTAGGCACGGGCTGATAATCTAGACATTTGCGTTTTGCCATCGATAGATAGACAACTTCAGGGTTCTCCAGTGGGCTGTAACTAATGCTCAAAAGTAAAGCTCCATCACCAGCTTCCTTGTTCGTCTGGGTCATGAATAAGACACCATCAGATGTTTACTTCATGCATTTTATGTGTGATGCTTGGTTACAAGACAGCTTGTGACTTAAGGAACGCTTGGTGAGGTGCCCTGACTCCAAGACAGCTTGTGACTTTAGGAACTGTTAGTGGGGTGGCCTGGCTATAAAACAGCTTGTGACTTTAGGAACTGTTAGTGGGGTGACCTGGCTATAAAACAGCTTGTGACTTAAGGAAAGTTTGGAGTTTGACATGGATACAAGACAACTTGTAACTAAAGGAACTTTTGACTCTGAGCTTTCGCGCATATCTCTGTACAGTTCGGGCTTTTTCTTTATTACACTTGTTTGTAAATCGTGTTCTTAAAAGACAATTATTCCTTCAAAAGATAATTATTAAAATAAAGCCCACGTCATGATCATTTAGGTTTAACAGTAGTGATCCAACAAATATTTTGAGCGCACAGTGTACAAAGACCTATTTACAGTCTTTAAAAAAAATAATCCCCATTTTTAATGTCCCACTAAATTGCGAAGGTGAGCACAGAGGGGAAAAAAAAACTGCAAACCGGTTCGGTTCGTTGTGTACGTTATAATCAAACATGGTCGCCTTGTCTACGACTGTGCGTACTACTGATACAACGATCACCTTTTTTCCTTCCTCATGTTTACCCCTCCCCCCCTCCCCAAACTGCCCTTAAGCCTCGACCTAAGTGCTTACCCCAGCAATAGCCTTTCATCGTTTCTGTTTTGTGGAGGCTTTCACGTTCAGTGCGGCAGACAGGCAAATGTTTTCAGCTGAATTCCGTTTTAGGGGTACTGTTCTATTTTGAGTGTTTTTTTTTTTTTAAAGAAAAGGTCGTTGATGTTGAATGTGCTAGCATTCGAGCGGAGTGCTTCCTCAAACTAAATGTCACATGTGAAAAATGTTATAGGTTTTAATACAGCAAAGATCTCTCTCTCGCTCTCTCTTTCTCTCTCTCTCTCACAGAGAGAAGGTGAGAGGAGAGAGTATGCAACATGACTGGGTGTCACAGTCACATCTGTTTGAAACACTAAGAAGCATTAGTTTGTTCACATAACTAAGAAAAAAAACACATTATCTTGAATGCTATGCTCAGCATATACCAACCACCACAATGCACATCTATTTTTTTTTTATCTTCTCCGCATTCTTTACTCTATCAGCCATAAAAGGGAATCGAACCCAAAACGCTTGGTGCGCCATCTGTATACATTACTCAGTTGTCTTACACTTTCTTCTCTCATGCAACCTCTAGTCTCGTCCTCACGCGAGAAATGGGGATCAAAATCCGTAACAGTTATTAAACTGACAAGTTAATCCGTCCCCCAGGAGCTGGAGGGGGTTAAAGCTGTACTTGTGAAGTTAATGTCCCAGCTCCTGTCAAGTCACCGGCAGAAAATACAATCGCTTGACGGGACCAGACGATCGAAATAATAGAAGGACGAACTCGAGGCTAGAGGTACACAGCCTACTCCAAGTCAGATATCAATGGGGATATACAATGGGGGAGAATTTTCTATCGGAACGAAACAACTTTCGAAGCCGGGCATTAATAGTCACTGCCTTCCCGTTCGAGGAATACAAGTCCATGGTTCGAGCCGGTGACACGTGCATGCAAGCTGTGAATAGATGTAGCAGGGGAAAAGACGACTTAACATGTGTACAGGTTGTGAGTAGATTTAAAAGTAAAGTTCTGTAGGAGATGACAACGAGTTTCAGTGATGACAAGTTGTGAGTAGATGTTTAATTGTGAGGGGAAACAAAAGGGGAAATGTGAGTTTTTGTGTGAATGATATTGCATAGCTTTCAGGGCAAGTTGTGTATCAGTCACAGTAATGATATACTTTAATAAGGAGGATTTTTACAGAAATCATGTACACCATTCTTAGTCAGTCTCAGACAGGTTCTGTCAAAGGTCATCCATGATTTTACTGTTGTAGAGGCCAGTAGCTGAACGATGCTCACGTCACCCAGACGCCAGCAACCACCAAATCAGTTTCATAAGAAAAATTAATGCTGACACAAAGAAAAGGACTTTCTTGAAAGTCGTAGTGGAGGTTGACATATATTGACTGAGAAGGACCGTCACTAGCCGTCACAAAATTGTGTCCTATCGTCAGCTACTTGACTTTGTAGCCCTAAAGCAAGTTTAGCCAGAATTCAGAATGTCTGCCCAGAAAGAAAGCCAACGCACTGTCCAGTCGGCGGAGAGAGAAAACTTTACAGCCTCATGCACTAAGCGCTCCAGTGTCGGCAAGCGGCGGATGAAAAAAGATTTGGAACGTATGACGCATGCGAGAGAAGAAGAGCAGCTCCTCAAAAGAGAGATAAGAATGAAGGAGGTCAGCGAGGCGCTGGCGGCGCTGCATGAACGGAAGCGACAAGAGGGCGTGACGCTCACGCCGGAAGTGAAGTCCAGCAGAGCGGCCATTGCGACCATCATGAGAGCCGAGGAGAGGCTGGCCTTGGGCAAGGAGCAGGAGGCGCTGCAAAAGGAAACAGATAAAATCCGGAGGGAAGTCGACCAGAAGTACGGCTTGCCCCGCCACAAAAAGTACCCGGACCTTCTGACTCTGACAGAGAGGTTTTATCACGACAACGTTCCGGAAGACGACGGGATTCCGGAAGAGGTTCGAAGGGAGTTAACTGGAGAAGAGATCAAGGATCTAAAAATGGTGTTTGACATGTTTGATGTCAAAGGCAGAGGGTAAGTAAGGTAATCATGGTTAGTCCTCGATAGCAAACGGGTACAAATATAGATAATGATAGTTAAAAAGTGACTGGCGAAGACTGAGGTGTTGACATCAATAACAAACTCTAGAAGACGTGGACGGATATGTAGACAACAATAATAAACACTAGACTGTAGATTGAAGTGTAGACGCCGATAACATAAGAAGAATAAGTTGCAACGTGGACAAAATCCCTTTAGGGTATCGTGGTTGCCTGCGTTCATACGCAGATGAAAAAAGGCGACACTCGTACTTAAGTTTATCATGCTATCAACAGTTTTATCAGGCATAAACACGCCAGTCAAGATCACCAGACAGGCTTCCATCTCCCTCAAAAACTGTTATAGTTTTTCTTTTTTATGAATCATAAATAATACAAAAATTGCGATTAAAATTTGTTTGTGGTGGACACAATGTTTGAATCTTCTGTCTTCCATAGCTACATCACAGCGAGCGATGTTAAGCGAGCGGCTGCCATGCTCGGATTCAAGGCCAAGAAGAAGGTATTCAAAGAGATGATAGGTGAGAGTACTGTCGAATGTCAAACAGGTGAACAGAAAAAAGTTACAGCAATTTATCATTTCTTTATAGGAAATGCATATAGTGAAGTTTATAGGCGTGTAAAAGAATAGCCGGACATTCACTGTGATTTTGGAAAACAGTATTTTGTATGAGTTTAACTAAGTCAACTAAAACAATCATGAGCTCTGGTTGAACTTTAATCTTGGCCGACCCGAGTGGTTTTTTGTGTGTGTCCAAGTTCGCAAAGTGTACAAAATAGAATAGGAGAAATTTGGAGAGGGAGGTACAGATGGAAAAAGAAAAACAAAGAGAAGAATGGAGGAAGAGGAAAAGAAAGAGAATTTCAAAGGGCAGGAGTAGGTAAAGAAGATGATAAAGGAAACGTTTTGATAAAACCGAGAGAGAGAAAGAGAGATGGAAAGAGTTAAGAGGGATATGAATAAAATTTGGATAGAGTAAGAAAGTGTAAAGAATAAAGCTAGAAAAGAGAGAGAGAAAGGTAAAGAACGAGGCTGGGAGATGTGTCAACTTGCTGACGTAGGTTGTCGGCAGACCCACTGCAGGTGTTAACACACCTCTCTTGTACCTGTTTCAGAAGAAATTTCTGATGACAAGAAGAGGAGGGTGACTTTTGTCAATTTCCTGCAGCTTGTTGTCAAGGGACAAGGCCCTGGGCCTGATCCATTCGAAGAAATTCTTCAGGTACACTGTAATCTTAGATTTTAAGCTTTTTATTAAAGAAATTTTTTTTCGCGTATAAGGGATCTTATCACTGTTTCCTTGTTGTTGATAACTGAGGTTCTGTTGGAGATTAAACAAAGTATTGGATACGAATAGAGGGGAGTGGAGCTCAGCAGACGGAACAAAAGGGATTCGGGCGCAAAAATGTGTACCTCTAATGAACCTGGTGGGAGGGATATTTTAGCTCTTTTTTTGCATCAGTTAAAATTAGGTCCAGCAGGTAAGGCTGATGACATCGTGTGCTACCCACTCCCAGTAATGCAAGTGTTCCTGGAAAGTTTCTCTTACCTCTCATGAATACATGTTACTGTATTTTAACGTGTGCAAGCTTCATAGAGTGTTGGGGAAGATCAGGTTTCAAGGGAGAAGGCTGGCCTCAAGAAAAATGTGGTCTCTAATACTCCTAAACAGCTGAAAGGTTGCGTCCATCAAATAAAAATAAAATTTTGGTTATTACCCAGGAAAAAATATAATTCTGAGACTATTTTCCGCCTGGATTAGTGTACGAAGAAAAAGCTATAGGCTGCATCATTGATGTTCCTTCGATAACGTCATATACATTAAAAACAAGTGGATCATCATCATCATCATCATCATCATCATCATCATCATCATCATCGTCATCGTCGTCATCGTCGTCGTCGTCTCGTCGTCATTATATTTTTATTTTGATCTCATAGTGTTTCCGAATGTTGGACACTGATCAGAAAGGTTACATCACTGCTGACGATATCCGGGTGGCCGCCGATACCCAGAAGATCCCGCTGTCCAGTCGCGCCATCCGCGAGATGGTGGAGGAGGCTGACGTTACCGGTGACCGCAGAGTGACACAAGACGAGTTCCTGCACATCATGTTGCAGTGCAGCTTGTTCAGGACAGTCCTCCAGTAACCATGGTAGCGCCTGCCAACGGTTACTAATGGCAACCGTGGAAGTACGGCATATAAATACAAGATCAGGGCTAGACCATTCCTTGATGTCTACAGTTTGTTTCGTGTAAGCTAGAGTCGAGATTAGATGGTAGTAACTGAAACACGCGAGAAAGACCTTGCATGCCCATACAAGAGACACAGGATTTGAAAGCTGCGAAGATAGAGGTGGACACATGCACACCACGAAAAGAGACAATACGACTGCCTCCTGTATCACCGAGATGACCATGCTGCCTGCTCCACAACAACACGGAGTGATACAGAAAGAAAACAACATGCTTGCCTCTGCTGAATGCAGTAGACGCTACTCTCTCTGTGTGTGTGTGTGTGTGTGTGTGTGTGTGTGTGTGTGTGTGTGTGTGTGTGTGTGTGTGTTGCATATAGCCATCCACTAAATACCGAGAGAGACATCTCGAGAAATTATGAGCTTTAAGACCATTGTAGTCCAATAAAAGATAATCACAGTACAGTAACAAAAACTAAATGGAAAAAAGAAGAGAGAAACAGTTGAATAGTAAAAAAAGTAGTAATTGTTTCTACATATTAACAGATGTTTGTGTACTGAAGTAATATTTCCACATAATTACAGGATGTTTGTGTACGTGTAGTAATTAATATTCTACATCATTACGGGATGTTTGTGTACGTGGAGTGATTATATTCCACATAATTACAGGATGTTTGTGTACGTGTAGTGATTATATTCCACATAATTACAGGATGTTTGTGTACGTGGAGTTGTTACAAAGGTAGAAAGTGCAAATTCAAATGGAAGAGGTTTTAATATTAAATCAAAGTAATTCTTGATTCTAAAATGTCACTAGCACAAAAATCACACAAAGAAACACGTGACTGGACTGGTGACAACTTTATTTCGTCAATAAAATGGTCACAACTCACAGTGGACCATGGAAACGATCCCGACTGCTGCCATCAGCGACATACATAGACCTTATCCTGATTATAGTGTGTGTGTGTGTGTGTGCGCGCGCGTGATCTATGACTATGTAAATCAGTTGCTTGTCCGGCAGATTACGTACCTCACTCGGTCCCTTCTCTTGAAAACTCACCTTCTTTTCCCCAGTCCAATATTTTAAAGCAAAAGTAACTACAGCAACCACTTCAGAGCAGTTTAGTCACTTTGAAGTATATTTACCATAATTTATATCACTAGCAGAAGCGACATTTATTATTTACATAATAAACTCCACGTCAACAAATAATTTCTTTTACTGCGAAAACAAATGTAAGAAATCTCCACAAGATCTGCCTCAGCTCGCCACACGAGCAAGAAAGCATGAATATTAGGTGATGCATGCATGGATATTTACAGTAACAACAGCCTCATAACAAGTGGAGCAGGCGTAAACATCACAGTGCTAGACATATCACGTGTCTGTTCTTCGTGGATTTTCTTATAGTGGGAACAGAATGACCGTTTACAGGAATCGGAAAACACAACCAACATTTATCACTAGAATAAAGAACCAACAAGAAGAATAGATTAACAAGTGCAATTAGCTCCACAACTGCACAATAAGCAGCTGAAAACAATGGGACCTTGACTTACATGTGCAGATAGTCACTGGCTTAGATCACAAACTGAAGGAGTGAGGAGGAGAGTGAGTGTGAGTGCATGTGTATATGTGCATGTGCATGTGTGTACGCGCGTATGTATGCATGTGTTTGTGTGTAGTTGACAAAAAATTATATTCCCAGAAAAAATTCATACGTGTGTGTGTGTGTGTGTGTGTGTGTGTGTAAAATGGGTACGTTTGCCAGCAGATTATGTTGGATATATTAACCAGGTCTATCACACACACTATATATTTATATATATGCACTTCCTATGCACGCAGACTTTGTTTTAAAACACTTTATAGAAACTATTTTCATGTCACACAGTTTCACGAGATCGAAAACAAAGATCAGTCACTGAGAACTAAAAGCTACCAGATCGTCACCAACCTCATTATTGTCACCCCTCTACCCTGTTTGTCGAGGTAACCTGGAGCTAAGACCTTGATACACAGACGAACAGCGATAACAAGCGGCTAACTTTGTGCATGGTGTTTCAGTAATCAAGTACGGTTTCATATTTTCTGGTTTAAACAAAACATGTCGCGCTTCACATTTATTCAGAAATCCAAAGAAATTATTTAGTAGATATAAACAGGTTCACTACTGAAGCATGCTTTTACAGAATAATCATTCTTTTTTTGGAACTTGCTGACATGGGTAGAAATAGCAACCAGAATGTAGGCATGAGTCTATGTAGTATAGTCAGACACAACAGTCTCATTTCCAATTGTTCATATCACATAACTGACATTTCCTAGTTATCTTTGAAATAACTACCATATGTGCACATATCACGTGACTAAAGCAATACAGAGTGCTTGTTTCAGCATAAAGCAGACTAGGTATACATTTCTTTCTGCACTGCACACTACACACCGCTTATAGAGAATTTCTGAGAAAGAGGAGATGAAATGAAGTCACGGCGTTCCTTTACATGAATCATTTTTTTTACAGACGTCACAGTGGGTTTTTTTTTTACACAAATGACAGTGTTCTTTTTTCAAGAGTCATGAATGTTAAAGAATATCAGAAATGAAAGGGTGTCGCTCTGTCATAGGTGGGATCGTTCAGCAGCAGACAACTCTTGTATCGATTGGTTGCGACAAAAGTGGAGTAAGGTCCCTTATATGGTCGCGAGTGGCTTGCTGCTGCTGTACCCAGCGGGACGCACCCTGTTTGATGAAGATGCTGCAGCTGCAGTAGCAGTTAAGATCTAATACAGGTAGAAGAGGCTGCCAGAACCAGCCTCTCTGGCACGGCGGTTCTTGTGATGTTCTTTGTCATTTTCTACCCAAGGACGCAGACATGTTTAAGTAATCATCTCTCTAGCCAGTCGCAGGGAACATGTCACTTGTGTCATGGGCATGCAAGCCCCCAGCAACCCCCCCCCCCAAAAGAGACTTTGAGCATAGATATTTTGTCAAAACAAGAGAGAGAGAGAACTCGGCCAAACAACAACCTGTTCACGAATAAAAGATTTGCAGTTGCAATGGACGTCTGAAGGATAACAGTTGTAAAGAGGATATTATAATGTATGAAATCATCAAAAGCTGAATACAGCCTGTGATTATTATGTTATAACATGTCAAGACAGAGACACACATAACTGTACATAATATAACTATACATATTACTCAAATATGTATAATTCTTAAGCCGCTGTAAGCGGGTGGGGGTGAACAAACAGTTATTTACAGCATATTACAGTAATGTATTATAAAGATGATGACATTAAATAATGATAAGAATACTTATTACTTATAGCTATTACAATTACTACTTACTTGCATCAATATTACATTTCTCCGTAGATTTGGATTCTGGCAAATGTGGTAGCCATCAGTATGAATGTACAATGTAAGTGATTAAAATTTTTTTAGCAAGGATAAAAGAATTAAAAATAAATCTTAAGGTATGTCTACGCGTCACTTGCGCGCGTGTGTGGCTGTGGGTGGGCGTTTTCGCGTGGGTATGTGTATATGTTTGTGAGTGTGCGCGGTCGTGAAATGGTAGAATTGTGCAAATTTACAAATGAAAGAAATAAAATAGAAAGAAAAAAAAAAGGAAGAAAGAAAGAGTTGGCTGGAGTGTGAGGGTGTGTGTAAAGAGTCCCAGGCTGATAGCGGTAAAAGGGTTAAGTTGACGTGACAGGGGTTAACAAGGCCTAGGCGGCCATGGTCAGGCACTGGATGCGGTCGATGGCGCGCTGCAGGTTGTCCAGCTCCGTGCGGAGGGCGCGGGTCTGCTGGTGCAGCATGTCCTTGCTGTTCAGGATCTGCACGGACTGCGTGTAGGGGTCAAAGTGCACCTCGTAAGGCCGCCTGATGCGCAGTGAGTATTGTCTGAAACACACATGTCGGGTGAGAGAGAGTGAGAGAGCGTGTGTGGCCTGGAATAAATACAGCGTGTAAGAAAGCGTGTGCAAGCAGACATTTTCGTTTCTCTACTTTCATAACTAAGTAGCGGTAAGACCTGTGGACATTGGAAGATTACGGGCATTTTGTGTAGGGAAAGTAGAAGCCGACGCTCCATCAACCCTGGACAACTTCTCATCTGTGTACACGGGTTGTCAGGGGAGGGGGGGGGTTGTGATTAAACAGGGGCCTGAGTGAGAACCCGAGGGACGGTCCGGCAGGTGTGTGGACTTAATTGGCCCGCTTCCGGTTCCATTCTGAACGGTCAATCACACACCGGAAGTAGAGGGCGCCTGTAAGAGTTATTGACGTCTGCTCCCTGTAAACGCGCGCACGCGCACGCAAGCTCACCCACACACAAAGACGGCGGCCTAATCGAGTTTTGAAAAGAGAGAGATAATGCAGAGGAAACCTTTTCATCGCGAAGACAAATCCGACCAGCCAACCAGCCAGGCAGCCGGCCAGCAGGTAGCCTTTTGACAGACTGGGAGAGTGTTCACGCTTTCTCATTCACTCACCCCCGCCTCCTTCCCCACGAGCTATTCGCAGGTCAGGTGATCGTAACATGTCTTAACGGGACAGTTTTAATGTGGTCAAGCTGAAAACACTTTCATAGCTGTCTGCAACAGAACGAGGCTCACAAGGCAAGAGCGGAAAATGCAGTCTGTTTAGAAAGTACTCAGGGGCCGATGGAATTAATGCACCGATTTCTGGTGGCCCCCAGGATCACAGGACCATGACGACTGCAGTCACAAGTACATTTGACGATCATGTCAGACGACTGATGAAAAAGGAAACGCAGGGGTCACAAGGTCACACGGCTCATCAATGACGGCCTGTCGCTGTTTCCAAAGAAAGAAAGAAAGATTGGGAAAGCAAGAATTATAATCTTGCTTTCTTGTTGGCTCTTGTGACCAGACTGCGAGACCAGATGCTAGCTGCACACCATGCTTCTAACACTTAAAATTGTTCAGTAATAACTTTTTTTTTCAAAAATCGTTCCTATGCCATTTAGATTCATTGCTCAAGCGCAGACTGAAAAGGTTCTGACCGGAACGAAAATCTGTCTTCAGCAGTTTTATCTTATTTAAAACTGTTTTAGTTTTAAAAGTTCTAAAATTGTGTTTTTGTAAACTAATTATCTAAATAGGTTTAAGACCTGAAAAAGGGTTTAAATTTTTTTAAAATTTGAAATGGCGTGCACCTGGCGGCAGGTTTACAGTGGCGTGGATACGACCACAGACAGCTAGTGTATTACAGTCATCATATTGGACAACATAGTCTCTGACCTTAGCATCGACATCACATCAATCGAGATGCTTTGTGCGCCCGCACGCACGCGCACACACACGCTACATACATTCTGAGAGGAGAAAAGGACAGACAAGGAGAATAGGAGGAAAAGAAAGAGATGGTGGTTGGGGGAAGAAAGAGAGGGAGGGGAAAGAAGCATGCACGCATGCTCATTTGAAATACGTCCCGCTTTCATTTCAGATGGATAAAGAAGGTGACCGGAAGTTCACGCCTCTATTGCTTCCCTTAAACACCACTATGCACTCAAGCAAGATGATGTCTCAATGTCTGAACGGTGACCTGCGAAGTCCGACAGAAATCAGGCAGCGGTCCGCAGCGGCTGGAGATCCGCCAACCGTCTTTAGCAACACGGTGCAATGTGGACTTTAATGGCCGGCTTCGATCTCAGGATCAGCAAAACCACGGCTGCCTGTACCTCTAGGTTGACAGAAATATCGGCTGCGGCCACCTCGCCCCCGGCAACACCCTTCCCCGCCTTCTTTTGAAACACTAGTCACTAGGGCTGGCCCGAGTACTACATCAGCTCTCAGGAGATTATCAGGGTGCTTTAAAATAATTGTAGAAAGTGAAGGACTGGCTTGGAACCTGGAGGCACAGTCCGGCAGGCACTGGTTCAGGGTAGACGACAACGGCATATCACGGTGTTGTCTGTGTTTGCAAAAGGTTTCAAGTGACAGCAAAATAAAGGAAAAAGAAGAGATTTGGAAGGCTGTTTAAAATTCGCTTCTATAGCTACGAGATATTTTGTAAAATTATGGAGTAGTATAGTGATAATGGAAGACACGCATCACTAGGAGTTATTATTTAGGAGTTACCTCATCTTGTCCATCATCTCCTCGAACGACTCCACCACAAAGTAGATGGGCTGAAGATCGTCATCATTGTACTCCTGAACGGCTGTCGTGTCCGGGTCAAAGGGCAACCGCTGGGGAGCCTCGGACAGCGAGTGTTTCAGCTCCGCGTATGACGAGAGAGTGCCTGCCCCGTAGGCCTTCAGTTGTCCTCCTTGCTTGCACAGTCCGAACTCCACAGTAAACCAGTATAGCTAGAAAGACACATAGACCCTAAAGGGGCAGAGTCGCAAGGGGCAAAGGGCAAAGCAGATTACTAAAGCTGATTAAAAAAAATAATATCAAACACACTAGAGAGTGGTAAGCCTCTCACTTGTCACCAGTACAGTGAAGATCAGATTGTCTTCGGTTCGCATCCCATCTCAGGACAAACGTACTTTTTCTGGATTTGATAACTGATTACAGGTTTTTTCTTTCGGGTGCTCTGTCTTTCTACTCCTTTATCATCCTTCCTCCTCCAAGTACAAAATCACCAGTATGGCGGAAGCACTACCAAGCCGACCGACCGACCGACCGACCGACCGACCGACCTTTAGTTTCTATGGTGATGAGATGCAGTGTAACTACACAAACCATTAATTATGTAAATGCAGTCAAGCTTCACTTAGTCTGACAATAGAGTCGGTCTAAGAAACACTCCATGGCCATAAAGATCCCCGACAAGGAACTAAAACATACACGCAGACGGTTCAGCTCCTAGTGATCAGTGATGGGGAGTAAGCTTCGCTGCTCTAAAGACCAGGTAAACTTAGTGGAGGATTCGGATCGTGAACCAAATTAGCATAATTACCACGAGGACATCGGTTTGCCACGCTCGATTGTACACCCTCGACTTTGATTAAATGAACCTGACATCAACATCAACATCGTAGCTGCTTACGATGGAGGCTCCATAGATCACCTCTATGCGATGTGAGGGACAAGGAAACTACAGAGCTGGAACCATGATTCCATGTTCACTAGACAAAGCCAAAGCTTCAGATTACACATCATAATATAAAAGATGATGGAGCTCCTTAAAATGGACACAGAAGTTAATCTTTCACTTCCTTTTATATGTGGCAACGTTAAAGACGTTTTCAATAAAATAAACAATAATTTAAAATAAAAAATGCATGCATATATTTGTTGGTTTATTTGATAGGAAGGTCTACCTAACCGGGATTTTTATAAATCACTTGTCAAGGAAAAGATTGTAAAAGTAAGTCGGGGACGGGTTCCCGATTATCGAGAGAGAACTTCAGTTAGCTGGGCAACAGGAGACCGCTTCAGAGAAAATCATGTACCCTGAGACGAGATCCGAGTCCATAGCTTCTCGATTCTCACATCAGTGGTGACAAGCGATGATTTGCTGCAACGTCTCCCAGCATGCACATACGCACTTAGATACACGTGTATGCTAAATAATCAGACCTTCGTTCTGACTGCATTTATTTCTTCAGTGCATTTTATTTAGTCTTGATTTTCTGTGCTTCAGCGCCAGCCATCTTAATTTTGATGATTGCGAATACCTACCGTGGCAAATTTTTCTATATCCTCGTCTGAGGCGCCAAGAGAGGCCAGTCCCAGTTCCTGAGAGAATTGCGCGAAGGTTGGGTCCGCCAGCATGGGCACGTGACCAAGCAGCTCATGAACGCAGTCCCTGCGCACGTGAAAGAGTAAAGCGAGATGTAGTCATTGTGTTGTGCCCCTCCCCCTCGTCCCTCCCCCACTACAACCCAGTGGCCGTGTCAACAGCAGACAACATGAAGACTGGTATGGCAGCTACAAGACACGCCCACGAAACGACATCGTATGCGCACGTGTGGACGAAGAGAAACACGAAAACGAACAAAAGAACACGAGCACGAATCCAAGGAACATTAATAGCGTGGGCAAATACAATCATTATCATCATTGTCATCGTCAAAGTTGTCGTCAGACGTATGGTGTGTGTGTGTGTGTGTGTGTGTGTGTGTGTGTGTGTGTGTGTGTGATAGAGAGAGCTCAAAAAAGAAACTACACAAAGAAGTCATTTATATTCCATTAGTAAATAGCTGTGGCAGAAAACACGATAGTTTTGATGTTAAATCAGATGTAGAAAACGAAAGCACCAACAGTCAAACAGAAACGAACTACCATCTAATATAACTTTAAAAAAAGAAGGACCCCCCTCCTCCCCACAAATCATGACGAATGCAGTGATGAAACATGGAACACGATTGATGAAAATAAACAAAAAGAAATGCACAGGACATGTCGTCTACGTGAAATGTGCTTGCTGAAGTAAACATGGCGAAGTAAGTTATGTTCACGATCATTGATCAAACGACATTTTAAAAAAGGAGGCTGCGTTAAATAACAGACACATGGACCGTATTTGGAATGGACTGCTGGCAGACTATTTTCCATGCCTTGACTTCTAGAAGGAGGCCTCAGCGAATGAACTTGCGCTTACGCTGTTAACACGAAGAAGAAGAAGAAGAAGAAGTCTCGTGTTGACGGAGATACAATAGCTTCCGCTTTATGGTGAGTTGTGTTTTGGGTTAATTGATTCTAACCTGGCCCTTCGAACAGGTGTCACATACAGAGAGTGTCCCGAGACGGGATCTGAACCCAAGGCCTCTCACAGCAGTGGTCAGAAGTGAGTGTTTGAACCTCTTCACTACCTGGCGCCCCAATTATTCAGCAGATCCTCCCGCCCCCCACTACAGCAGTTCAGTTTATATACGGTGATGATGATGATGATGTCCATTTGTAATGCGCAAGTATCCATTCAGAAAAATGCTCGTTGCGCAGCAAAAACAAAATAAATAAAAAATATAAGAAAAAAATAAGTAAATAAATAGATAAAACACAAGGAAAGTAAAAAATAAATAAATAAAAATAAATAAAAAATAAATAAAAAATAAAGATCCGGGAAAGAGAGAGAGAGAGAGAGGGAGAGAGAGAAATGTGATTCATTGGGTTGAAAGTAACGAGAGGGCCAAAGTTCACGTACGGTTCAGGTGAGATCTCGGGTTTGTCGCCGTGGCGGATGTACTGAGTGCACTGGAACACCCGGAAGGCCAAAGACGCCAGAAAGTCACGGGCGGACAGCAGGCCGGCCACCGGCCTTAGGGAAAAACCTGTTTTCCCTGCATGGTCGAAAAAAAGAGAAAAAAGTCTCTGACCTGTGAAAAGGTCGCTTATCTATTGGGGCCGACAACAGATTCGATCAAAGTTTCTGCCACAAGTTTTTTTGTGTCATGAGTATTACAGCTCACAGAGACGCAAGTGGCAGATTTTAGTACAGGTGACTGTACATCTATGGGGTGGATGAGGACGACAGCGAGTGGGAGATAATAATCTCAGCACAAATGGCAAATCTTAGTAAAGAGACAGATTTTAGCAGAGACTGCGGATCTGCGCAAGTGGCAGGTTCTATAAGCTTTTATGGCTGATATTTTAGCATAACCTAGAAATGACGTCATCGTAGTACAGGTGGCATATTTTAGCATACATTGCAATCTGCACAGGTGGCAAGTTTTATCACAGAGTTTAGCACAGATTGCATAGTTTTATAAATCATTTCAGCACAAACAGCAGCTCTTAGTATAGTGGCAGAGTATCTACGGACGCAAACACAATGATATTCAGACAAACCAAGAAAATTGAAGTTTTACAAGACTCAAGGGAAATGAAATAAAACTGACTTTTGAGGAAGACCGACACATCTTCCAGCTGCGGGATGGTATCGGGGCTGTAGATGCCTTCCTTCTCCAGCAACTCGAAGTTGTGGAGGTACTCCCAGCAGACATGCGTGCTGTGCAGGTTCTTCAACTGCCGGTACACGTGACCCCTGGAGTGACAGATAAAAACAAGCTTGACACATCTGATGCAAGACAGCAGCAAGAGTGTGACACATGACACCAAACAATCCCTCTGCCTGCCATGGAGCGCTCTTCTGACACACAGCACTAGTTAATCTTGACAATGAGCAGTACTCAGCAAAGAAGATGTTTCTTGATGACTAACAACATTTATCAAGATGTCGTCTCTCAAGAGACACTAAACAACACATTAACGTCGAATGATTTTTACCCAACTGGCTTGTTTAGTGTGAAGTTATTCCGGACAGATACTTACCAAGTTTTAATTTCCGATTGAGTATACTCGACGCGAGGAATGGGCTGTCCCCTGCAATTAGCAGAAAATAAGGCATTTCGGAATCACTTGACATTTTTCGACTGAGTAGAACAGTGCAAATAACAACTGTTTTATCTGACAGAGGCCAACTGGGGCCGAAGAACAAAGAAAGTGCTAAACTAAAAATAAAGGTGTACATGAGAAAGCAATATGCATTTAGCACGTGACAGAAAGAGGGTGAGCCATGCACGCACGCACCCCTAGACAGAATACTTTAAACAGTATCTTTATCATCCCCATCGTCGTTGCTGTTGCTATTGTTTTTTTTTATCCCTGTCCTCCCCATCGTCGTTGCTGTTGTTGTTGCTATTGTTGTTACTGTTGTTTTTATCTTTATATCCCCATCGTCGTTGCTGTCGTTGTTGTTGCTATTGTTGTTTTTATAATGTTGTTACTACTGTATTACTGTTGTATTTTTAAGAGTGTTACTTTTTTATTGTCATACTGTTATGGTGTTGTATTGTTCCTGTTCTACTGTCTTTGTACGGTTGTGTTTTTAGTTGTTGCTGTTGTAGTACTGCTCTTGTACGGTGCCACTGCTGTGTTGTTGCTACTGTTTGCTTATTATTGTATTATACTATTAGAGTATTGCTGTTGGTGGTCGTTTAATAAGAGCCGTGATATAGTAGCCTTAGTTGCTGGCCTGGCGTTTAACACAACCAACCAACCATCGTTTAATAGGAAAGTGCATCCACCTTGTTGTCATTGTATTGCTCTTGTATTACGGTTACTGTTGTGTTGTGTTGGGGTTATTACTTTTGCTGTAATGTTTATTCTTTTTGTTGCATTGCTGCTGTAGTAAGGGTTCAGACAAACAGAAAAACGCCGAGTGAGAAATATCTATATAAAACAGACTCAAAATGGCGGCAAAGGTAAGGACTGGCTTGGTGGACCCTACTTTTTGTCTGTACTCACTGTTTGAAGTCGAAGGCTATATCACTTATGACCTTTCTTCTCTGCCTGTAGGTCTTGTCCGAAAACCCCTGAAATTGATATCAAAGAAAGTTAGCCAGAGGCGCCATTTAACAGCTTTCATCTTGATGCTCATGCTTCACAACTGTTCTCCAACATTAAATACATTTTCTTCACTTTAATACTGTGCAGGTGAACATTTCTCAGTGATAATACTGCTCAGAAGAGTTCACGTTTCAGCCTTTCTTTAGCTAAGTGCTGTTAGTAAAGCTTTCCTCGTGCCAACTAAAGTACAACGATAGGAAATCTGACCGGGTGGTTGTAGTCTAAGTCCGGTTCGAATTTTGTGATCAGGTGGGTACATCTGTCCAAGTCCGATATATGGCTAGGAAACCACACTTCTGGTAAAGAAAAGAAACAAAATTGGAAGAATATCATGTCTGAAACAGGTGGAATATCATGTCTGAAACAGGTGGAATATCATGTCTGAGATATTTCACTTGCCTATAGATGAGAGGTAGCTACAGAAATATATTATCCTGAAACAATCTGGCTCATTATTAGATAACATTCATGTATCTTAGATCAACGTTTCTTTCAGCAACTTCTAATGGCGTATAGTTGAATTACATTATTGCGGGTGGTTTTCACACAATAATTTAATTTCTGTGAGAGGCAATGTAGATTAGAGCGCTTTAGAAGACTCGAGACTGATCCAGGCATGTGGCTGGAAAACTTTCCCTGACCACTAAACACATCGATACCGATTTATTCAGGTAGGTGCAAAGTGACAGAACAGATTGTCAGGCTCCACTTTGTGCGTACCGTGAATTAGACACAGTGGACCCCTTACTGTTCACTGCCCTGTCGTAATGCAACCTCTTTAACTTTGTTTTAACGCAATCATCTTTAACCAAGCGGCAAAAAGGGGGCCAGTTTCTACAGACTTACCCTTCTTGCTGGCCTCCTTCTCGCCAACAACGGCCATCTCCTGAATCAGAGGGTTTTGGTGTAACACGTTGCTGATGGATGACACACTCTCCTTCGACCCCTGGCATTCTAAAAATATCTCGAACTGACGATTTTTGGTGCGGGTCTGTCGAGATTCAATGTGCAAAATCGTTGTCTTGGTGTTCTGAAAATATATAATGACCAATAAACTCTAACAAAATGTTATAAGGTCTTCGGAGAAGCTATAAACATGTGTTAATTTTATTCCTCCAAATTTTCTTCTGTATAGATGTACTCATTGTGAATTGATGCATTAGAATTCAGACCTCCACCAATGCACCCGACCACTCACAAGAGCTGCAGAAATTACAATTTTGACATCATTCAAGTCATCTTTAAGTCACAGATCAGTCACAGAATATCTTTGTACGATATATAAGTATAAAAGTTGATCCCATAGTCAACAAAAAGTGAAAAGAATGTACTTTAATCACGTTTGTATAAAGATGTATTAGTATTACACAGCAGAAGATTGACAATGTTACATCAGACCTACCTGCCCCTATCGTCTCATGGACTGTTCAAAGTTTCTGGTGTTTTGTGTCATTTAGGGCGAGTTTTGCTTTAAATCTGTGTTTTATGAATGAGTAATGGAATGCTACACACTAGTGAATGTACTTTTGCTTCTTTATATCTCCAATAGATGGCTTTTTCGCGAGAAGTTTCATCTGCATCGCCGCAGAGCCATCCCAGCGATAAATTCTTCTCGTACCTTCAAACTGAACCACATCCCAGCGGCTGTCCCGGTGTGTCACAAACGTTGTTACCCCAGAGATTTCATTTGTGAGGATATTCTTCCCTGAACTGTTAACGTGCATATCGGCTTGGTGTGATCGAGACCAACCTGATCCCAATTAACGCTTTTCCGGCGATGCCGGATCCTCACGAGCAGTTTAAGATCCTGTAGTTCAACGCTCAGTCCTGCGGAAACAAGACAACTAGACTGACTGACTTTATACAGGAACCCAACGCTGATCCCGAGTTTTTCATTTAAACCTGATTGAAACCTGCCGGCCATGAGGCTGACGAGTTCGGAGTAACACCTGAATGTATCCTGCATTTACCCTCATTTGTCTTAGGCTTTCGCTTGCTGATGGGATTACTGTCTTCTTTAGAGATTCTCTGAAAGACTGTGTCACCTTCTTACAACTCATGGTGACTTTAAGACCTCTGAACTCTGCATATTCAAACTGAACCACTATTATCAGTGCACAATCTTCCTTTGCCTCCATCCTCTCCCTCACTAGTTAAAAAAAAAAAACAGTCTTTGTAATTCAGACTTCCTCGTGGAGTTTACACAGTAAACCTCAACTAACACCAGTGTTGTTATACTCGGCGATGTTTACTTTTATTATGACTCCTCATCAAACCGCTGTGTCAAGTGATTGAAGTCCTTTTCACAGGAGCATAGGACGGTACAGCTATTTCGTCAATCCAGGTATAATCAAAGCCATATCATGGACTGGTTGGTCGTGGGTGACGACGAATGTGGCCTGATAAACAACCTTTCTATTTCCGACATGCTGTTATCTGACCACTTCATAGCCCCCTTCTATTTAACCCAGAAAAAGCCTGGTCCTGCTACACGTACAGTAGCATCTCAGAACATGGCTCGTGTTAATTGCCTTCAGAGATGACTTGGCTCACTTCTGAAGGAAGAAAATGTCCGTAAAGACGCCGTTTTGAACGCCTGTGAAGGAGAACTGGCTTAACAGTATACCGAGAGTCTTCTTAAGCAAAGAAAAAAACAAAGTATCTGAACACTAATGCGAAAATCAAACACACCAATCAGAAACTGAAGCATTTATCTTAAAACACTAATTACCTCCCACCTTCTTTATCGACCATACACGACCCCTCTACTCCCTCCCTGCCCCCCAGCCAACACATATAAACACATCGAGAAATAAAACCGTTTAACCAAATCCCGCAATGATACAAACATGGAAGCAGCAACGACTGAAATTGTGTTTCGATTAATGATCTTAGCCGTTCTCGAGAGTTCAAACCAAGCGTTTATTTTCATCTGTTGACGACGTTCTTATCTCAAAGTTTTGCAAACTACAGCTGCAAAGAGCGTTTGCCCATTCTTATCAAAACGGGAGCGAAATTTAGACCTCAGCTCAGATGTTAGATACGGGTCGTTACTCTCAGTCACGTTTGTAGCGGAAGTCAGGCTTAGATGGCGCTTTTGCAAACCGGAAGTAGAAATGCATGGACACAGGGTGGGGGCAGATAATGGTCGATCATTTTAAAAGTATTTTTTGAGAACTGACAAGGTGGTGGCGAAAACAGTGTATGGGGTAAGTTGCTTCTTTGGTGTTGAAGGGGACAGAAAATAAAAACAACAAAATAGTAAGCATAAAAAATATTTAATTTAAAAGGCTACTCATGATCAAGGGAAAGAAAGAGAAAGAAAGAGAAAAAGATGAAAGAATAAAAATAGACAAAATAGAGAAAGAACGAGAGAGAGAGAGAGAGATAGAAAGAATAATACAAAAAGGATAAATACAGATATTGACAGAGACAGATAACGACGGAGACAAATATAGAAAAATAAAGAAAAAGAAGGACAAAGAGACACAGACATAAAGACACAAAGAGCAAGTTTATGAACAAGCATACACACCCAAACATGCATACTCGCATACCTAAATACTCCCACGCACGCATACATACGCACATAACGCATGTGTTTTGTGTATATAGACCACCCAAACAGCAGTAAAGACACTTCTTTATACAAAGTTATTTTCGAGTAATCTCATGGCGGACGGTGTGAGTCCAGTTCTAAATCGTCATTTATTCACCCAGTACAGGAAATCTGTCAACGGCACAAGAGAAAGTGTGTATGTGTGTGTGTGTGTGTGTGTGTGTGTGTGGAGGGGGGGGGGTCGTCGTGGAACTGCCATTTGATTGGCTGCCACATTTCCTCCACAAGGCTCGGGTAGAAAATGGCTGGCAATAAAGACAGGAGAGAAGGCATCATTGCAGTGTTGCCGGTCTTCTATTATCGCATAAAGACAGGCGGACATGACGAGTTGCACGGCGGAACGACAGGTCTACGAATGTTCAAAGTCCAAAGTTAAGAGTAACGACAGGCATAAACCTTTGGATGGGAGGCGCAGCTGTCTTTCCTCTGAATGGTTCCACCATCGACGAGTCGTCATCGTGGAGGGGAAACAATGTCGTAAACGAACGCCGATCGTTAGATTTACAGGACCTTGATTATTGACTCTCATTGTAACTGCACTCCGCGCACGCGCATACACCAATGCGTGCATGCTCGCGCGCACACATACAAGTACACATTCAAAGCACCTGTAATCTGTGTGGGGACACACACACACACACACACACACACACACACACACACACACACACGCACGTGTCAAAAGACATACATCTGCACTCATGTAGAAACTCTTCAGTCTTTAACACCACAACCCGCAGAAAATCATTACAATGGTGCATTTGCACCGGCACGAAACTTTTAATATAAACCTTGTAAACTAAGCAAAATGACCTCCGTTACTATGACAACTTTACCTTAGTGATCTGCATTACCACAACGACCCTGTGTCCTCGTGTCAACCATGCCTACATCATCTGTATTTCCATGAAGACCATGCCTGAATGACTTGCACTACGCCCAAAACCTTGCCTGAATGGCCTGCGATGTAAATCCTGTTGAAATGACCTGCACTGCCATTAAAGACCATGCCTGACTAACAGGTGTTCGTTAAAATTATACCTAAGTGAAAGAGGAAAAGCCAAACCCGAAAGAAAAAAAAAAGAAAAGTGCCAAAGCTAAGAAGCGTTGAAGGAGAAATTGGTTCTGGGTAACTTATTTCATCATTGCTGTCTTTACAGTTTTCTGCTCTCCCATGACATTTATTTGTTACTTATAGAATAGAATAATTGAGGATTAGTATTCATTAGTTTTTAAATCGCCATGATGTAAATTGAATGATTGGGGTGACAGATAAACAAGGCTGAAAGAAGGAACAAAATAAAGGAGAAAATAGCCCTGTTACAATTGTTGACCGACACGCATTGGGAAAATTTACTGAGACGACAATGTTCTTAACAATAATCTATCTATCTATCTATCTATCTATCTATCTATCTATCTATCTATCTATCTATCTATCTATCTATCTATCTATCTATCTATCTATCTATCTATCTTCTTTTATTGGTACCATTGGGTGTCGTGGAGAGAGGGAAATGGCCTCAGAAGACAAACGAGGCGATAAGTCTAAACTTTGAAATGAGTTCTCTCTCCTTAAGAGAGAGAGAGAGAGTACGTGGATGTGTTTGCGTGTTATGGATGGACATAACAACGGGACAGATATATGAAGAAAACAGAGAGAAAACAACAGAGGTGGACAGAAAGTGCGAAAGAGAGAGAGAAAGATGGAGACAGAACGATGGGGTTACTGCTGACATCTTGTGTTCCTAGTCCTGTAGCCATTTTCAGTTGCCAACCTCGTTGGACGCAAGGTCATTGCAGCTGGAACCACAATTTGATTTCATGCCTAAGAGTGCACATAATGGAGTCGCTTAATTCTGACTGATGTTTCCTTGCATGGCCAAAGCGGGTTATACAATCCCATGCGAAAGCACCTTTTTCACCGCCCCCCAGCTCCACGCGGGGGGCCTCCACTTCGCGTCGAGGCGCCATTGTGCCAGGCGGAAGTAGGCTCAACTTGCACTCCTGACCAATCAATCGCCACCTTTCATCGCTTGAGATGCCAATGTGCCTTCGACATCCATTGCTATTCTGTTACTAAAATCTTTCTCCGATCACGAAGGCCTGAGTTCCTGAAAGGTCGTCTGCATGTGTGTGTGTGTGTGTGATAGAGAGAGTGAGTGAGAGAGGAAACATTACACGATTGCGTGCACACATACCTATATTTATGAATTGATAACAGATATGTACGTAAAGCAAGTGTATATGTTTATTCAGACTTGTGTGTAAGTATGTGACAATGTCAACTATTTATATATTGATAATATATATTTACGTATAGCAGTGAGCAAGTGCATCTGTTTATTCATCCTTGGCATAAGTTTGGGAATGTCAACTATTTTCTTACAGTGTTTATCAACAGAAGAACATGACATCTTTAATGCCACTTTTTGCCTACAACACTGAAAAATATTAAAACATAAATAACTGATAAAAACAAATAAGGAAAATCCAACCTACAGTTTGTGTGCAGAAAAAACATTCAACCTATAAGACTAAAAAAGAAAAAAGTATTATATGGGGATATAGGAAGAGGCGGGGGGGTCCCTTTACCCTACTTCAAGTTTAAATGAATAATTATTCGTAATTTACTTTTACGGATATTCTCTTTAGTTTCCTACTTGACTTACACTGATGTGGTATCTTCAGGTAGAAAGGGATGACCAGGTCTCCTTGTTAATACACAGACGAGTATTGAAGCATCGGTGTGTTCTTGTGTGTGCTTTTTATATAAAAAATACATTCAGAAACCGTTGGCTACAGTTATAATGCAACGTTCATTATCCCAGAAGGCAATTAGGAAGCAGCTTACATAATTTCCGGTATTCAAAGCCACATCAATATCAGCAGCAATAACCACCATCGAAATTTCATGTCTGGTGTACAGATCACCACCAACCAGAACCCCACACAATCGCTGACAATCACAATTCGTTCACACACCCCAGCGTCCAGAAGTCGTATGTGTGAAACAACAAACGAAAACCTGGCCATGCTGGTCCAGTATGCAAGCACAGAAAATCAGCGATCTGATAGGAGCTGGTGTCATCAGTTATTCTAAATAAACAAACAAGGCTAAATAAGACGAGCCATGTGGACTGGATGTAGCAACATATTGTACCGCGATCGTCACTGCAAATATTTCTCTCGTTTATAACAACACCTTCACATCCTTTGCGTCTGTCTGCGTAAATCTCCCTCGTCACCTTTGACAACTCGTCAAAGAAAGAATCTTCTTGCAAGGAAACAACAGTCTGACGGTTCTCCCAGAAGTAAGAGGCACGGGGGACGTGCTTTTCGTGACATGACTTCTGCCTGCTAATGCGTTCGTCTTTTTGCCGCACATTGACTAGATTCTGATGAAAGTAGAGGTTCCGTTGCTAGCTGCCTTATGATCCCTTGACTGCGGGGGTCAAACCAGTTATTATTATTGTTATTGGACCACTGGTCTGTCCCATAGAGATAAACGACGGCCGTAGTAGTCAGGCTGTGAACATAATTGTTACGTCTTGCTCACGTGATCAGCACGTAGATCATCTTAGTTTCCCGCATTAATGGTGGCCTACTTAAATCTCCAATCACAGCCTCTTGGTGATCTTGAGCGTGTACTTAAAGTACTTAATGTTCATCAGCGCGAGACCAGTCAAAGAGAAGGAAACGATTTCTGATGACGAAGAGACGACGGAAGGAGAGAGAAAAAAAAACAAATAAATGAAAAGATGTCCGCATGGCGCCTGCCATAGGTGAAATCTTTTCAGGGGTCAACCTGGTGCTGCTTCATGGAATCACTCAGGTTGAACATCGTGCTGAGTAAATGGAATCTTACAGATATGAGGAAAAGGCGCCATGGAATCATTCATTTCTTTGAATTTTACACAAGAGTTATCCAGAGACACAAGAGTTGTTCCGCTTCACCTCCTACAATGGATCTCGGCTTTGGATTGTCTACCCTTCAGTGTTAGACATTCCTCTTCTTAAAATCTCACGAGAAAACGCATTTGCTTAACGTGTCTTTGTTTAGCCTCATTTTGTTTGACTGGATATGCGTGAAAATTTCTTTTCGTGCCTAAATGCTGGATTTATCGTCATCTTTTCTGAATGTACACAGGACTGTACGAGCGCGCCTAATATCTGTTGAATACGCGCCTTATAAATGCTAATACTAATAATAATACTAATAATAATTGTTTATTCTAAGGACAGCAACGTGATGTAGTAGCTTATTGAAATCACTGAAGTGTGATGTAGAGAAAGACAACATTTAAGGTCTAACAGCTCAGTAGACGTAGTGGTAGTCACGTGGGTCACTGCGTCTAGAGAATGGTGTGTACAAGGAAAACTTTAGCTCCCCTGCATTTTCTGTCTTACCTCTCGTAACAAATCCTAAACCCCTGTCTATTAGGCAGGGACAAGAGTTTTCAAGTTTGTTTTTTTCTAGTTCTTGTTCTCATCGCTGTTCTTTTCTTTTTGTTTTTCTTCACTTTATTACTCATTCGATTAGTACGGTTTACGGAAAATATATGAGGTGATGCGTAACTTAAGTTTTCATGGGCTTCCTGTTGTATTCCTAAGTTTCAACTCAATATAACCGGTAGATCTTTTGATGTTAATTCTGCCTGCACATATTTTGAGAAAAAAACACATCAGAAAAGAATTTTGGGGTTTTAGGGCATTTTTATAACAACAGGAAGCTCACAGGCAGATCTTTGTCTTTTGTTGTTCGAAAGACCACGACTGGACGCACTGTATGTATCTGTTCTAGGTGTGTCCGGGACATAACATAGCCATTGTTTACAACGATCAACATAGGCGAGAAAGCACTTTTAAAATTTATTTTTAATCATCGGAATACCGAGATACAATGCGTGGGACTGCAGTTTTGAACAGTTCTTTGATGCCATTTAAAAAAAAATACAGCTTAATGCGACGAAAGGCTCAGTTCACACAAATGTTGCGATACCAGTTCACTTGCGCAAAATATATTTTGTCCTATCCATTTTTTTCTATCCATTAAAACATATAGCTCACGATCATGTTTACTAAGTAAATTTTATCTGCACAGATTTCATGTCAAAAACAAAAGTTGAAGAAAAGCGCATACCGCTTGAAGACAGTAATGCTCAAAATACAGCACAGAATATAATACAAACGATACTAACAAATATAATACAAATGACAATTCAAAATAAAATGCAAATTACAGTACAAAATACAGTGAGACTACAATAAAGAAGGCAAATACAAAAAATACAATACAAATAAAATGTGACAAAACAAGTGCGCCATAAAAATAATGTATTTGCACTTACAACGGGGTGCTCCTACACTCTTCTACCTAGTTCCTAGAGTGGAATATATTGCATCTCTTTTTCTTCACCGTCCACCACACAAAAAGGCTATAAGAAAATGTACGGGTACTCAACAAAGAGATCAGATGGTTAAGATGGTTTTCGAGCTTTTTTTATTTAAGGGATATAAACCTGGCAACTTACAGCAATTGCACTACATTTTTCACAGCCTTATATGTGAGGCAAGCAGGCATGATATTTCTCCAGCTGCACTTCTAGACTGAAGGACAGGTCCATGCCTGTCTGCTGATACACTCGGCAAAGAGCAGTGTAACGGGCGCTGACATCACAAAGGAGAGCAGGCAACCCTGACCGGCGCTAGCAAAAAACGAGATGCAGCCATTTATGCTAACAACTGTGCCTGATGTATGGGTGGCAGCTACCCTTGACTAAATGCTCATTCGGTCAAAACGCAAATTATGTCGGTGCTAGCATGTCGGGGATTACGAACAATGCTTCACAAGGGGCAATCTATGCCTCTATTCAATGGCTGCTTTATTAAAGTTAGTGTTTGTCATGGCTAGAAGCTTAGGCAGCCATCCTAATCACATCTTGTTCCAGAACTGATGTAGACAGTTTGGGGATAAAACTAGGAAGCTGTTAACCTGTAACGTCTCTGATTTTTGCTTTGTTTAAGGGCAAAAAAAAACCCAAACAAACCGCAAAACAAAACAAAAAACAAACAAACAAAATAAAATAAAAAGGAGGGACTCTAAAAATAGCATCGTGCCAGAAGAAGATAGACAGAGGGGCAAGAAGAAAAAGCATACAACAGCGAGGCTGAAAAACGTCGATGGTAACAATCTTCATGGTGATGAATCGTGCTCGTTCCCTTAGAAATGATGTGGGAGAAGACGAAGAAGAAAAAGAGACGACGACGACGACGACGATGATGATGATGATGATGACAACGACGACGACAAGAGGTTGTGATACTGAGGGTTTCAGAATGATTGATGTAAGCCATAGCCACGACAGGTGTCGTGCCATTCTTGATGATTGTTAAACAGGGGGCGGAGATCAATTTTCAGGAATGACAAGGAACATTTACATGTTGGTACATCGAAGTGAAGTTCTCCTGGTCATAGTGTCTTGGAGGTAATGTTGATGTTTAACGCCTTGGTTAACCCTCATGCAGTTGCCGGGTTTTATTGTATCAAAAATATTACCTGACTCCTATAAATAGTGGGATTATATTATCACATAATCTAATTATTATTAATTGTGGGATTGTGTATAACTTGAATATCACGAATACCAAAACATGGTCAGAGCAAGCACTCACATTACTCGATTACAAAAAATAGTTAGAGTGTATGCTGGCAATGGCATAACTTGAATACTATAAATAGCAACATGCGATCAGAGCACGGACATTACCTGATAACCACAAATAGCAGGGTGGAAGTATATCAATGGCATGTCTCAATTACTAGAAGTATTTTAATAGCAACATGGGATGAGAAAATTACCTCATGATTATAAATAACCGGGTTAACGAGAGAGTGAATACACTAGTTTATTGCTAAAAACAGGGTGATACGTTATGATGATCACATTAACTACTCACTTTGATAGCGGGGTTGTATCACACACTGTTAGATTACTATAAACAAGGGGTTGTGATCACTACAAGAACCCTCCTCAAACATCTCATTCCAGTTTCCCGACCAGAATAAGAAGCGCACGGGATTTGTCAACACTCAGGCCAGTTCAGAGAAACAAAGAGGAAGGTTACAAAAATTATCTGATCCCCCCTTTTATACACCAACTTCTTTACAGGAGCTGTCAATGTCCACTTTGTTTGCCAATAGCCTCCCAGTTCTCCACCCCCTCTACCCGCTATACAAACACTGCAAAGAGGCAAATAAAAAAGGGGCATTGCAAGATACTTTTTTTTTAAGTTTCTAGACAGCTATTGAAAAACAAGGCAAAACAGGCGCTAATGGGGACTAATGGCAAGTGACAATTCTCGCACGCGCTAACATAACAGTTTTATTTGAGCGACTCGTGGGGTTCAGATGGTCGCAAAATACCCCCTCGCTTGCCAGCACTGTATTTTCTCCGGCGCACAGGAAATGGCATTTCATTAATATTGAGTGCAAACCCTTGTCAGTCCCACCGATAGCCTCCAATCCCGTGCGAGCTGTAGAGGGGAATGTCTAGGACCAAGCAAATGTGTCTTTGGGAATGGGAAGGAGAGAGAGATAGAGGGGGGGGGGAGAGAGGGAAAAGGGACGGATTTTTTTTCCTCCCTCTTTTCTGATTTTTGTGTTGGAGTGGACGAGTATCTCAGCCTCGATCTGGCAGCTGGATTCGCTCGAGGCAATTTGCCGAGAAAAAAGAGTATTTTTTGATAACGCTGAGGTTCGCACGAGCTGCATCGGGTACCTGATCGGGGTATGTGAGCGAAATGAGACGGTATTGGAGGACGGCTGCGGGGGAGTGTGTGTGTGTGTGTGTGGGGGGGGGGGAGAAGGTTACAAAATAAACACGAGGACAGAGTTACAGTCCGGTAACGACATCTCGCTAGGATGTCATAACTGGGTTTTGCCCACATCTCTGTGCGAAGTTTGTTTGACTTTAGGAGCCTGCCTGCCCGAGGGTTGTTGTGATCTTTTCACACTTGCATTTTTTTTGTTTTATGATACGAACAGTTAAAGATCAGTGAAAGTTCAAATATTGGCTTCAAAGCCTAACTTTTCTCTCTCAATCGAAGACAAAAAAGCGAGTGGGGTTGCTGGAAAACGAACGTGGGTAGCTGAAAGAAATTTAGTCCGATGTTAGCGCCATTTTCACCTGGTAACATCGATCTACACAGCGAACTCAAAAGAAATGGTTCGCCAGTCAACCGTGAATTAAGCTGAAACTTATTGGCAGCAGCTTGGAATAACCGTCGCATATTTTTACCCCAAACGGGTTGGCCTCGACAGGAAAATGGCCCGATGTTGCTAACAAAAGACTCAATTTGTTGTTACTCTATCCGATATGCCGCGGATCAAGACTTTGACTTTCTTTTCACTGGCAGACTTTCCCAATGATGTCCCCGACTGGTGAAAAAAAGTAAAAAGAGTGAAGTGTAACCTAACCCACTCGCCATACGGACAGTGAACTGAGAGTGACTCACTGTGTCTTAAGTCCATCACGCGGAAAGTGGAGCCTACTCTTCTACTTTGGCCGCAGTTACATCCCCCCACCCCCAAGTAGGAAGCCACTGCTGATCGGTAGGAAAGTTTTCTCGGGGCTGGGGCACCCGGTAATGTAGTGGTCAAAACACTCGCTTGTCACCACTGCAGTAAGAAACTCATAGTGCAAAATCGCCGCAAGGTGGAAGCACTTTCCTCCCAAATAAACCACCCAACCTTCTAGGGAATGAGACTTAACACAAGAAACTGACCAAAATGCAGAGGATAATGAAGCCAGACTCGATTCTAGTTTGAACGAAATATTCCTTTTAAAACAAAATTGTATCACTGATGGGATATCCCAGTACAGACTTCAAATTTTAATACAATTTTCCAGAAGAAAATTAAGACTTTGTTTATTTGCCATGTGACATTACACTAGAACTTTGACTTGACGATGGCAGCCACTTACTCAACAACTGCCAATCACATACACTCACACAGTCACCACACGCACTATTATTTATACACTAAAACATTGTTTCTTCTTCAACATACACACACAAATACACACGCACACACTTTTTTTCCTCTCTCCTCCTCGCTTACTCTATCTCCCTCATTCCATTTCTTTCATTATACGCTTTACACTTCTATGCACTACACACACAATTCAATTACCAAAGATACCAAAACACATAGTCCAGATTTTCGCTGGCACACTTGCACCCCCCCCCCACAGACTACGAGTAGACACAATCTAACACAAGTTCACCGTGAGTTGCTGATACGGCGTAAAACTCAAACAACCAGCCAGCCAACCGTCCTAACATCCTGAGGAAATATTCTACTTTTGCTCGTAATCACCCCTCCCATCTGAGTCATTACTCAAAAGATGTTGTTTAATAGGTTTGACTTTTCAAACCGCTGTGGAAGTATATTCTTCTCTTGTAAATCTCTCTCTCTCTTCGTCTCTCATGTCAAGCGAAAGCCGTCTTGCAGTTCAACACTATCACGGGGTAGGAAGGCACCTATCATCTCTTGCTCTGTTACTGTTGGAAATGAAGGGCAGATGACTAGACGCCACTCAGAATATGTGGATAAGGTAGGACGCCCCTCCCTCGACGAAAATCGTAAGAGGAACTGAGACCAAGGACAAGATCGTCTATGACTGGAAAGCGTCGCCGTGTCAAGTTAGGCCTACCCTCTGAGCTATCGCGCACCACTTCCCTCGATGTCCCGCCAGGACAGCCCTTCTCCAACAGCAGGCTTCGCTCTCTGGCAGGGAGCTGGAAATTCGTCTTCTGATGGATAATGGGAGATTCTTTCGTTGACACACAGACACACGTGAACTGATTTATGTGGCGTGAGATTGGATTTTGCTTATTCCTTTACTGTGGCACTATTTCCTTTCTTCATTGTCGAACTTTTCATTGAAAGGGTAGGGACAGAATGCCCGTTTCCAGTTCTTGATGTGAAGAGGCTGGACAACGACAGTTTTCGTAGTCATAAGAGGGTCATTTTGAGGCTACGAATAACCTTGTGTAAACATGACTTTACACGATCTGCTCTGGAATTTCTTTGATGTTTTTAAACTTAAATAACAAAGGAAGGATTGGACCCATCGAGGACCTCCTGGCCTTAGCAAAAAGCCGAAAACTCCCGTGGGTCGAGCACATGCCAAGGTCATTTAAACTTGCAAATATGAAGATGCCCGGAGCAGTGCAGTGAGGTGAAAGAAGAAGTATAGAAAAGAACAAGAAAATGGGCACACAAGATTCAAAAGTAAAAGAAGGAGCATACCAAGAATAAAGTGCAGACAACATGTAAAAGTGAACTGGCTTGTAAATAAGATCATCAAAAAGAATGACAGAAACACATAAAAGGATGGAAAGAGCTGGTGATAGTATCGTCAATTGCTTCTACGGCCAACTAGAGTAAGAGACTAAGGATGATCATGTTGTTGTTGTTAATGTTGACGACGACGACGACGACGACGACGATGATGATGATGATGATGATGATGATGATGATGATGTCAAGCTATGGCTCCTAGGAGCACACCCACGCACCTTTTCTCTTTCTCTCTCATCCCCTCCTCTAATTTTGTCTCAAGCCCTTTTTCCCCATCCCGTCCCCTCCGGCACTCTCTCACTCTGTCCTCTAATGTTGACTCATTTCTCAGCAGGACTCTAAGTCCCTCTGTAATATCGGTTTATCTAACGAGTCGGCCATCGATGATCGTGGTGACGAGCCAGGGGGGGAGGGGCGCCAGCCTCGCAGCTGCTGCAGAGTGAATGCTCAGGAAATGGACTGACTTGAAAGAGTTTCCACTCGGACAGGTCTCCGCAGCCAAGACTCTGATGCTGAAAACACACCGAGCTGGACGGTCGGCGGGACTTCTCTTGAACCGGAAGAGAAGCACTTTAGGTCGAGTGAAAAGATTCGCCTGTGAGTATGGGGTCTAAATTTGGGAGCCTTTAAGCGTTTCGCAGACCCGAAAAAGAGATGTTGAGGATAGGTGGTACCTTTGAAGAATTCGATGTTAAAACGGGTAAATTATCGTAGCTAAATCTGTGGGTTTTTTTCAAATATAATGTATTAATGGGAAGGAAAAATTTATCTCAATCAACCATTTAGTGATCCCATCTTTGCATCACCTGTCAGATTGCACCCTATTTACCTGTATGAAGACCTCTTACTTTTGTGTTTAGTCACTTTAGTGTGTCAAAGTAGATAAAAACAAGACGAAGTTAATTTTTAACAGTCACAGTCACTTTGCAGGTTAAGGTTAATTTATAAATTGCCTCGTGCGTATATTTCTACAGAACACATCCTTTAAGATAATGTGTTTAGTTCAGAACTCCTTGTACAAGATACAACCTCTAGTGTACACTCTGCACGTTAGTATGTTCATGGGCCAGTTGCACAACACATTTCTAATTTTAAACACTTTTAGGCCTTAACTCTATTTAGATAATTAGTTTAAAGTGTACACCACAATTTTAGAATTTTTAAAACTAAAACTGCTTTAAGTAAAATAAAGTTGTTTAAGTCTGACTTTCCGTCCTGTCAGTACAATTTTTTGTATGTTTTTCTGCAATGCATCAAAATGGCTAAAAGAGATTTTTTCTTCTTTAGAACAGTTTTAAGGTTTAGAAACGTGTTGTGCAACTGGCCCAAGAGATCGTTTTATTGTTCCCAGGTATAGCGCACCGTTTACCTGAGCTCAACAGAACAATTTCTCCTGCTGGTACAAGCTCTGATGTCAACAAATGCAGGGCGCCTTTCTGACAATTTGCTGATCACAAAGTGAAGCTAAATCCCTCTGTCTGACACCAGTTACCTTAAAACATTTACTGACAAAGCTGTTCAAGCTGTTCTGATGGAGAGACCACTAACGTGTATAGGGTGGACTGCTGTCTGTCTGCCGAGACCAACGCTGAGCCTCTTGCGAAGTTCTCCGCTGTTAGTCTCGGCGAGCCTCAACAATGAATGTGAATAAACCGGAAGCTTCTTATACACCAGCCTCGTTCTAGTAGTTCAACAGAAACGTAACTAAACCGGAAGCCATTTGTAACCAGCCTCGTTCTATGACTTCACTGAAAAAAATCGTCTGCAAGCAGTCCAGTAATACAAGTCCGTGGACAGACACACTGCAGAACCAGCACACGCAGGAAAAAAAAAGATGAATGACTTTCAATGATTGACTGATAAAAATTACTCCAAATTACTTTGCTGACTGAAAGACTGCTCACCTTGCGAAGAAGGTATATTGTTTGCTGCCCTGTATGATAATATAATCGGGCTCAGAACACGTGACCGTAGACATGCTAAGCCCAGAGCCTATTATATGTCAACATGTTTAGCTCAGAACACATTGTGTGCACTAGTAACCTCATCCTCCCAGTACCAACATGTTTAGTTCTGAACACATTGTTACTTTTTTCGCAGATTGTTTAGCTGAAAACACCTTGTGTGTGCGCTAATATGGTTAACTCACAGTGAAGTTAAAATCAAGTTTGATGCTGTCAAAAACTACAACATATATATATATATAAATATACCCTCACACACTTAAATATAAAATCATTAGTGCCATTCACATAGGTAAAATCCCGGAGAAGGAAGGAGCATGGGTTCCACATTCCACTTGCCCTGTCCTAGACACAATGGACCACTTACTAATCACCTTACCATACTCACAGTATGTAGGACCGTAAGACCAAGGACATTCACATCTCACATTAACCTCACGACTGTAGTTTTCAGCGAACTGATTTTTGTGTTCGAATAAAAGGTCTGAACAATTTTCTAGGAGCGATATGTGTGAGGTCGTGAAGAGCACCATATAATCGCAACGCCCCCTCCCCCCCCACACACCACACACACACGTGCACACACTTGTCTTTACTCACACATGTACTCGCATACCTCAAAGTGCCTCAAAATCCTGGAGGCGCTGCCCAGTCCTTCCTTCAGCCGAATCACGTAGCTGACGATTACCTGACCCTCGGGCACGGCGGAAGCTGGGTGGCCGCCATTTTGAGCAATGACGTCATCGTTCTCGGGGATCTCGCCGTGGCTGATGCTACGCTCTCGTTTCTCAAATTCCTGATTAGCCACAGTTTCGAACTTGGCATCGTCGATCAGACTTCTGTGTCGCCATCCGCCCATCTAGAAAATGAATATCCGAAGTCTTAGGATCGCTGACAAACAAAAATCAGTTGTTATTTCACACGATGGACAAACGTTCATATTTAATGCATGATCAACCTGGATATAGGATATATTTCACTAACCTGCCATCCACACAGCAGGGAGGAAGATATAGGAAACGAAAAGGCAAAGACAGAGAGAGAGAGAGAGAGAGGATTGATGAAGGATTTTATTGCAAAGATTAACGGCCCAGTTGACGAGTTGTATTATAATAACAACAGAACGTGGCACTGCTTTTTTCCTCTGTGTGTGTGTGTGTGTGTGTGTGTGTGTGTGTGTGTTTTAGAGAGAGAGCGTGAATCACGAGCGAGGAGGAAGAAAGAAGCGAGTGAGAGTAAAAGATTAGTGTGGCAGCTGGCACCATGATCATGACGGCGACGACAACGACTACCACGATGATGACGATGACATTTATAGAAGACGACAAGTAGAGTTGAAGTCTTGCTTGTGATCGAGAAATGTGACCATGTGATACACGCAATCTGCGTGCAGACTTTTGACCGAGTTGCCCAAGGCCATTCTTGGCTGGTGACTCACTGTCCATGCCTGTGATTAGCTAACTTATCGGCCTGTCTGCGCATGTCACCGGGTAGACGTCAGCAGTCAAGTGAACTTGTCCAAGACGTGCCTACCCCGTCTCGTGCAGTCGTGCTTCGCTCGGACGTACACTAAGGGAAGATAACAGATCACCGAAAAGTTTGGCAGATGCACTGACAAGCTCAAAGGCTGGTGTAGAAGTCCCTAACAGTGTACTACGAAAGTGCAGCTGTTGGTACCACACTGAGCAAGTCATCAGAAAAATGTTGCTACCAACTAGACCTTTAACTGCTCACCGAGTTCAGACGCTATGAGACAGCCTCGAGCAAAAGCACTCGAGTATCGTAACTGACATTTGTTGTTTATTCGGAAGATTTTATTCAGAAGACGTTAATTTAATGCACTTCCAGAAAAAAACAAATAAAAGTTAGAAAGGGAGAGCAGAGAGATGACATCAGTAGAAGAGAGAAGAGGATTTAAGAACATTGAACGTTTTAATAATGTCTGTGCTAAACATCGGCAATGGATTACGCATGAACCAAGACTAAGGCTATGGAGAAGATCGTTAGGGAGTGAGAATTAAGGGACCTCATTTTTCTCGGGGCAGTTATACGTGAGGGTGGTGCCCATCTCCTCTCCCTCGCTGCCTTACCAATGCCCGTCAACTAGGTCGACTGGAGGAAGCTTGCTGCGCTACACGGGTATCGAACCGACCCGCCTCTTAGTTCGGACGCTCTAACCACTCAGCTCTCTCTCCAGAAGGGTGCCTACTGCTTGAAAAGAACACAGGAGTACGACGAACATCTTCTCATCCTTAAGTGCGCTCCTTCTATTTAAAATCTAACATTTCCCTTCCACCGCCTTGACATATCACGTACCTGTTTTATGTACCCATGATGGACAGGAAGGGGTGGGAGTTAAAGGTCGGATTTTTCTTTTCAAATGTGGCCTTCGATTTCGCAATCCCCTACTCCACAGGAGAGAGAGAGTACTAGCCATAAAACTATAGAACTTCTTCTTTGATCTTTTTTGAACGAGGTCATTTGTACATCTGCCTTGAACAAAATAAATAACTAAATGAAAGTCACTTTTGGCTTCATGAGAATGTCACACAAGGACTAGCGACAAGCTAGCTGTGGAGAAGGAAATCAGCCTCTTTACTGTCGGCCGATGAGATTTGTTCAGACCGATACACCTCACAAGAAGGGCACAAGTAGTTTGACCATGGGTCCTCGCACTATGAGCCCACCCTACCACACAGATCGCTCTCGACACGCGCGATTCAACGCAGAATGAAACGAGTGTTTGGACAAACTTCTGGACTCTAGACACCGAGGCCAGTCGATCGCTTTGCACAAGTCTGGAACAAGGATTGCCTTTTCTCATCATGTCCTTCTTCCACTGAGAGGACCTTAACTTTAACCTCAAGATGTGGGCAGACATGATCGCGACAAAGACAAACCTGATGCTCATACCTCGACCAAAACCCTGTCGCCAGTAAAAGCCCGTTATTTACCGTCTGGCCATTGGATTTTTTTAAAGGCCATATTACTCGTGATACCACACATTCTTGTATACCTGTGGGAAAAATGACCTGCGCTGTACAGTGGAAATCTTGATACCTGTGATACCTGTAACATCAAAGTGAGTCTCTTAGCCACGTTAATACAACGTAGCTCACGTAATTTTCTGGCACGCAAAAACGCCAAAGACACTTTTTTTTTGCACCATCCTTCTTGAAGAAAGGAAATTACCAGGAGGATCTCTGTAAAAATGTTTGCAGTAACTTAATCGTAACTCAGTGATGTCCACCTGAATGACAAGTGTAAACGGACATTTAAGGCAGGTCACTGTTGCTATAAAAATAAAGCAATGTCTAAAATGTTTATCTATAATCTTTGAATAGTTCAGACGACCACGGCGAAAATGACATCCAGATTCGAAAGCCCGGATGTAATTGTGACAGTAGCGTGCACAAACAGAAAAGGTTTTGGACATTTTCTTTTACCGTTGAACGTCTGCAAGAAATTAGAGAAAGATGATGGCAAGATAACAGAATCGAACATGCGCAGCATTATTGCAACGGAGGGGAATAAATACAAAAGAAAAAAAATTGCAAGGACATTTCAAAAGTCGCAAGAGAGACTAGAAAAAGAGGCGTGTGTACGTGCGTGCGTACGTGTGCTGGGTGCGGGACTGGGGACTGGGGACTGGGATAGCTGTTACAGTGAATGAGCATTTAGTGTTAAGCAAAACAATAAATGAAAATGAAAATTCCCTCAATGAAAATTATTTTTTAAAAGTTGGTTTAATGCATGACATGTATTAATTACCAAAATTACCTTCAACTAAGTTTCCTTAATTCACTACGCGGACTTGTTCTTAAAATAGGTGCGAAAACCTCTATTCTGTTCACGAGCAACAAACCTTGAACAAAACAGTTTTCATTTGTTTCTTTTGTATGAGTACAGGATCTCTTCAAAACGACAAAATTAAGCTCTTTGATCGAACAACGCCTGATTAACATATAACAGAATATCTCTGATTGTTACGGTCTTATGGACATCAATCGTTACAATTATGGTCATTCTATGCATGAAAATAAATAAATAAATAAATTCATAGCGCAGTTTTGTGCTAAACCAACGAAAACACTGAACGAAAAAAAATTAGAATACGTGACAGAACGGGAAAGTGCACGTAACTGGTTCACCGTGTCTAAGGTACGAAAGCGGAACTCATCTGTTCTTCTGCCACCTTTATCTCAGCACTATGTTCTGTTGACTGGCCAACACATTTGTTAAAGTCATCTTTCACTCGGAAACGCCTGTAAATGTGAGCCAGGAGGACTGTGTGGAGGACCAGACGCATATCCGCAAATGCACCCGCCTGAACTATAACTTTCGTAAACATGACGAATTGGCAGCACGGGGCTGTCAGTCAGGAGCATTTGTTGTGTAGGTCATCATCATTGACCCAGTTTCAAGTCCATAACAATTAAAGGAAGCACGAAATTCCACCCGTTAATTTCTGGGTGTAATGTCTTCGACAGCATGGCAAATTTCCGGTTTCAGGAAAGTTCAAATACATCTCGTTGGAGTTACCTGTGCAATCATTAACAATTGGTTTGCTTACCAAACATGCTTTGCGTTCACATATTCTAGCCTTCCTCGCAAACCCCGTCATGGAGAATATTTTCTGTTACTAACGGGTCTATCGGCTGGGAGCTTAGACTTATTGGGACGGAACCACAGCATGGGATGGAACAGGAACATTTAAAATAAATAAAAAAGGAAGCTTAATTTCTCAAGAAATTTTTTTTTTATAAATATATTTCTCTCAATATTTCAAAAATTGTCAAATATAATTATAATTATCAGTTATAATCAGTATCAAGTACGAACCATGGAACATTTCGGCCAAATCAATTATGGAAAGTTGAAAATGAGTTATTATCAATTAAAATTAAATAAGAGAATTTACAGAAAATGAGTTAAATGACAGGCCAAAGAAATCACGTGACCTAGACAATTAGTCAAACAAAAGACACCAGTCAACATTGTCAGCAACATTTCTCAGAAAGGACTTTCGTCAAATTAATTTTAAACTGGTTATCACAGCTAAATATTTGTCGATAATCAGGACATAAAAAATTAGAATTTCCCTGTTTCGAGAACTTCTTTACTATTTAAATGAATATTCAACAGCCGTCTCAATGAGCCCCAAACTCATCGATTGAAAAGATAATAATTGTACTCTGGGATTTGGAAAGGCCCCCCCCACCGGAACTGCAAGAGTAAGTGCGTGATAAACACTCACTCCCATAGCTTTTCTAGTGTTTTTTTTGGGGGGACAACCCACAAACAGTAGCCACTACAGTAAGTCAAACACTGGTGCCTTCTACCGGATGTGGCGCTGCTGTGCCGTTACCATGGTTTCCCAAACACCACGCCATCCCAGGCGCACAAGCGGAAGAAAAGGCAGTAGTGGACCTGTTGACTTTGCTTTTGTCACGCGCTTGCAGAGAACAAAGCTGTCATAGCTTGGACAGCAGATGACATTTTATGGTCTTTGTGTTTCCTTCTGTAAGTCAATAGTCTGATTTTTTCCCCCGCCAGCGAATATCGCTTTATATTAAGAACTCCAGACAAACCGACCAGAAGTCTTTTCACAGAGACAGTTAAGATCGTGCACGCTGGTCTTTATCAATATTTCTTTATGCCTCATCATTTAGACAGACTTTTATGAATATATTTCTGATTGGCTTATGGTTCATTATTAGATTTTTACATATACATTTTTCATTCATTTATTGCTGATTATTAGTCACATTCTTCCGTATCTATTCTGATTTGTTTACAGTTCATTATTAGGCAGATTCTTAAGCACATCTTTCTAATTCGTGTAAATTTTTTTAAATCAAAAGCCAGGTGAGATTCTATTGCGCTGACTAATGATACTCAAAAGTCCGTTTGTCTGTTTTCCCGTCCACTTGCATGCCGGTACACTCAGGCACTCACGTACGAATAAACACATCCTTCCAGAGTGCTAGCAAAGTATAAATATGTTAGGGTAAAGATCCTGCAAAAGTAAAGAAAACCCAAATACTTCATAATGGAAGACAATGACCAAAGGAGGAAAAGGAAAGAGAAGGAAGATACGAAGGGATTCAGAATAAGAAGAATAAGTAAAACACATAGAAAAGAACATAAAGAACAAGAATAACTACAAATATCTTGTAATGCAGCAAAGTCAGAGCTATGAGATAAAAATGGGCATTCAAAGGAGAACACAAGTTGGGTTCAAATTTCTTTCAAAACCCGAAATTGTGAGAGGCAGCTATAAGCATTTATTGAAACCCTACCTTCTACTTTATTTGCCTTTCGCTTGAGCAGATGTCTACTTGTAAAAAAAATATTGAATGCGGAAGAAGAAATTATTGTCTTGCTTGTGTCGCAGTCTGTCCACAAACAGCATTTTTTTTAAATATAAGAGTTTCTGTTTAACTAGCATCTTACCTCAGCAGACTTGGCGAAGCGTGACACGTTCTCTACAGGAGCTTTGAGCGGCTCCATTGGACCAGACCTGTCGCCTCTCACAGATCGTCTACAGCGAACGACACCCACACGCGCTCTACCCCGAACTGAACTGTAACGGGAGACTGCCGCTCACATTCGACAATTTAACAGCAAGAACTGATGTTAAAAGCCTTCTAGCTTCCTTCGATCTTTCGATCTAAATTTATTTATGGCTTTCGAGTTTTGTGTTTGTGGGTGAGGGTAGGCTGCTATTGGTGGTGGTGGTGGTGGTGGTGGGTGTGTGCAGACCAAAGAGACAAAGAGGAGCTTTGTTTGCCGGTTGGTAGGCAAGTTGACAGGTCGGGCTTGTCAACGGTCTGCTTCATTATTATCTATTGTCCACGTGACAGGCGCCCCATCCCAACGTCAACAGACTTCTCAGAAGTACGAGTCACGTGACACTTTTGTCGGGGACACGAGTGCACGTCTACAGTTGTCATCTCTGTGGCTAGGCCAGTGAGAAAAAAGAATTGCAAGTTCCATTTCCAAATGCGTCTCCACACACTGAACACTCACGTGCTCTCGACGGACAGATGCATGTGAGAGAAGACAGTAAACTCTATGTATAACCATAAGGTTAACCAGAAAAGCTTTTCCCCTTATTTCACTAATTAATAATATTATTTCTGTGTTAAAAAAATAATACTGGCAACCAGAACATAATACAGTCACGTGTCTTACCAACCCTTTGTAGGTGGTCTATACCTGCAAAAATAGTTCAAGGCAATATTATGTTGAAGTACAGATGATACTGTACAATTTATCAAAGGCAATGTGGTGTAATCGTTGATAGATTTTTTTGTGTAAGTGTTATCTGCTCAGCAGATGCTCTCTAAATAAAGGCAAACAGCTTTAGGTTAAAAAAAAAGCTGTATCTCTTGGTTATCGGAAGTCAAGAATCACGTGCCGTGTTCTCTGCAGTTATTAGTCAACCACTCTGATTGCCAGATAAAAGACTAGCTGAGACCTTGGGTTCGATAGTCCTGCAGTAAATAGGGTGAGATGAAGTAGTTAAAAGAAAAAGAAAAAGAGGAAGGCATAGTTACTGGACAGAGGTGGTGTAAAGATGATCTTGATATCACTGCATTGATTTCGTCAGTCGGTCTGTGAGTCAATGAATGCTTGGTCAGCTGACCTCTTCAGCCACCCACGCATCCACCTGACCCCCCTCCCTCCCTTTCTCTGGATTACGTGGAGCAAGTTTGAGAATAATACTACATGAACTGTCTGAGTATAAACAGGGAGAACAGACATAACAAGGTACTCAAGTGACGAGGAAAGTCTAACACGTGGACAAATAAAGACTTCCTCTCTTCTAACTCTGCTTTAATCACACACACACACACACACACACACACACACACACACACACACACACACACACACACACACACACACACACACACACAACAGAGCTACTAGAGTATAGAAAGTATTTTATAAAAGTATTTGACCAATATCACGGCCATATATACAGGTACGTGGCTTATGTAAACTTAAGGGGAAGAAATAAACTGAAATGTCAAAGTATCTTGGTTAACCTCTTCGCTGTCGAATCGCCTAGTTACCTTACGATATACATCGTGAAAGACTTACCTGGTTCCCCTATGTTTCCTCGCAATAATTATTTATTGTTATATTTAACATTTTAAAAATATTCGGCACCTACCTGCTAATTGGTCTAAATATTGCTATTTGACGCGTATTTAAAATATGTTTTTCCCGTTAATTCAACACTAAGAAACCCGTCAATTTCGTATGCAATTATAAAAATCAATTTCACTGAATACGTTAAATACTGCTGTCAGTAAATCTATAACTTCTAGAGGTGGGAACAAAGCACGCTCTCAGTGTAGGAACGAAGCGAGCAAAGAAAGAAAGAAAGAAAGAAAGAAAGAAAGAAAGAAAGAAAGAAAGAAAGAAAGAAAGACGATACGTTGTCGGCAGTTCTTAGTAAAACATCTATTGGAATGTTCTGCCATTAACATTACACACTAACATTTGACAAATCTTTGCCCAAACCTTGAGTCAAACTGTCACCAAACTAAGAACGGTGTTCAACCCAATAAAAATTAATGAAACACAAACCACTAGTCAAAATGCCATTACACTAAGTGCAACATCAAACCTCGAGTCATAAAATCAAACTTTGCGCAAACCTCATGCAAAAAAAAAAAAAACCCAAAAAAAACAAAAAACAAAAAAAACAACTAAACTTATTCGAGTCCCTTTGGCATCAAACTAAAAATCATATTTAACCCAAGCCTCGAGTCAAACTGCTAACTTAGCACTCATTTCTGGCTCGTTCTTATGAAGTCCAATCATAATCAATATCATCAATTAATTTATAAAAATTGTGATAGCTTTGATAAGTAATGTCGCTCGGTTAATTCATTTTAATGCGTTACAAAGATTTATATTTTTGCCACCCTTAGTATTATTACATTTTCTTTTTTATAACACCTCCTTATATTTACTTTAATTCAAGGTCTGTGTATATTTATTCAAAATTTATTTGAGTAAATTATAGGGTTAAACTACTATATATGAAATGTTAATTTTGTTCATGCCATTCAAGGGATGGATGAATAAAATGACTAAATGTCGAATGGAACAACCCGCGCTACCATCTGGTTTGTGTGAAAAGGTTAGAGAGATTGTTGTTTGCCCTCCAGAGCTGATAGTCACAGACTATACTGGTAACTGGAAACCAGGAGGGATGGGGTGTCCGAACGTTTCAGTAACAAACTAAACAGCTACAGCAGGATTCCAAACTGTTGTGATAACTTTTACATTGACGGTTTAGTTTAATTAGATCAGCTAGAGGCGCGTGATAACCATTCTGTCGTTAGTGAAATATTAAAGACATAAGTTTCGCCAGCTTTTATCGTTGGTTTTGTTTGCTTGTTTGTTTTGTCGCAGACTGTGTCCATCTTCTGTTCCTCGCTACCTTTCCTTCCTCAGCCATGTACAGGGTGAGGTACCCATTCGGGTTACGAACTCAGCACACATCAATGGGCGTGCCTGCGGCATCAGACCCCGGTGTTCTGAACACTCGGTAAGTCTCGTTACCCGCTTCTCCCACCCCTACCTCCGCTTTTAAACTTTTCTTCAGAGTATAGACGACTGGCAAGTAACTTAAGCTCAAATTACGCGAAATTCAATTAACGCATTTTATGGCTGTATTTAAAAAAATGTAATTTGCAAGATGCCGTAAATTAGGTTTTGTTGACAGCTTTGTGTCAGTTCTATCTTAATAGTTCAGTGTCATCCTCCCTCTAAGTACTGGCGACTGTATGTTTCTGTCCGAAGTAGCCGTAAAGGGTTTCTGGTGATACAGTCCTGCGGTCAACCTGACAGCAAATGTAGTAGAAAAAAGTGGGTGTCCTTTGTTTGTCTGCTTCTGACCCCTTACAGACGAAAGGCAAGTCCCATTCACATGGATTAAACCAGGGTCGAACAGCTATTTCCATAGACCAGAACTTGAAAGTAATCGCTTGTTATAACTGAGGTGAATCGACTACCAGCATTCAAAATATCACTGGGAAAGAATGAAAGCAAGTTTCGAACCATCTATGACAGTGCTGAAAAAAATCAAATCATTTGTGAAGGTTTACGCCCACTTAACAGCATAGAAAACTTACTCAACAACAACAACAACAACAACAACAACAACAACAACAACAACAACAAAAGTTGAAAAGGAAAAGACTATACTTTTAAGGAATTAAATTAAAATTCAGTTTTTCTTCTTTTCTAAATTCCTGGAGATAACAATTCAATAATGTGATAGTCGGTATTACTACAGCGTTTTATGGTTTATGTTTATATTTTAAGTAGTTATCATGACTCTAGAACATCTAAAACATACATTTTTTAAAATTAATGCGACCATTATTAGTCATATAAACACTTTTCATGTTGAGCGAATTTTCAGATTATTTATGTAACTCTGAAAAGTTATCTTCCGCGTATTACAGAAAGAGAGAAGGAACGATCAAAAAAAAAAAAAAAAAAGATGAGCACAACATATTAAAAGAAAAACTGTTAAACTTAAGGAATTACGTGAATGTGCGGAGACAAACAGTCGATAGAATAATGAATGGTGAGGAGGCTGAAGAAATAAAAAGGGAAACGAGAGAAAGAAAAGTTTGACATCTATTCATTTTAATTAAATAAATGTATATGACTTTTGTCAAACTACACACAAAAGGGTCTTCCACTTGAAACCTAAATGAGCATTCGTTCCTAAACCTGTGTGTCCAATGATTTATACGGACTTACGTTCGTCAAACAAAAAACAAAACAACAAAAAACCCTCCATTATTTACCTCTTGGCTGTAGGTCTTTTGAAACGCCAAGCGGCGTTTAGCAGCAGCTTCCATGTCAATTGACATTATGCTGTCACTGATTCTGATGGTGTGACTACTTTAACAGGACGTCGGTGGAAGGATAAGATTCTTGATCCCAGCAAAAAAAGTCTTTGCAAAAAAGTCGAATAGGTAATCACACACAAAGCGAATAAGTCACAAGAGAGAGATCGCTGGGAGTCTAGATACTTCCAGATACTTCCAACTCTATTACTAGCTGGGAGATGACTGTCGAGGTTTTGTGAACCAATACTGGGAGCCAGAAAGGACAGAAATGTCCCGGGCTGACGGCTGAGGAAAAGCAGGGGTGGCCCTTTACCTGTAACCCGTCGGTAGGAGCGACAGCAAACTGCCCTGGAACTCGCAAATGAGAGGTATATAACTGGCAGGATGGGGGTGGGAGGGTAGAAGGTGGGGGTGGGGGTGGAGGAGAGCCTCTGAGTGGTGGCTGGCTGCGATGGAAGGTGGGATGGTTATAACTACTGCTCACTCTCTCTCTCTTTCACACACACACACACACACACCTGTACGTACGTCTCTCACCCTCTTCTTCCCACCTTTCCAGCTACTCAACATATCTAATGTGTGTGTGTGTGTGTGACCGGCGCGTTATGAGACTTGAAGAGCTATCAGCTTACAAGTATGTAAAACTGATGCGATGAAGATGGGACTGACAGCAGCGCACAGCGCTGGCTGCTCACTATTCCCTCCGCTCCACCCACTTTCCTCCCCCTCCCCCTTGGCTGGTCACGCGAGCGACACAGTTGGAGGCGCGCGACCCACAGCGGCGGGTGACGTAGTACCCGGACCAGCGAGTGCCTGGTAGTGTAGTGGTTAAAACAGTTAGCTTGTCACCACTCCTGGTTCAGATCTCATCTCGAGTCTCAGGACTCTCTCTCTGTATGTGACACCTGTTCGCGAGCTGGCCCTCAGGGATTTTTCTCGGGTACTTATGGGCTGCCAAGAGGGAAATTTTCTCTATTTTCGCTCTCTCTAGCTCGAGAATGCATTCTTTACTTACAGAACTCATTCTGTAGTTACAGAATGCATTGCATAATTACAGAATGAGTTCTGTACGTACAGAATGCGCTCTGTAACTTCAGAATGCATTCTCTAGCTAGAGAGATAAAAACTCGCTAGACAACTTAAGTCTCTGCGTACAGAAAGATTTCTGTAGCTACAAAAAGATTTCTGTAACTACAGAATGATTTCTGTATCAAGCGAGGCTGGATCCTTTGGGACAAGAAGGTCAAAGATCAACCAGTCAGAGCCCTCGAAACATGGCCCTACGTTCTTGTGTGTATTTATGTGCGACATCTTGCCGGAGAGTCATCTGCTATGATGTCTTAGCGCAATCGCAAAAAATTAAAAAAATGTCAGTTTCCAGGTACATGTCTTGCTTCTATTCTTTATCTTCACCATGTATAATGATAAAAACTAGTCGTGCAAGGCATTTGCAAACCTTTAACCTCAGCCATCAAAACTCGTGTATTATTTAGGATTGATATGACAGTTGTTACTCATTTGATTGGTGTGAATCGTCATCATCATAAATCACAATCCCTTGACTGGTACCAGTTGACGAACGATTTATGCTTGTTTACTGGTTCTGGTCATTGAGAACAACTAGATGGATGCTGTGGTTGACAAGGTTTGTCACTTAGGCCTGTCTTGAGCGTTGGTGAACAGGTCCTGTGTGGAACCACCAGTCCAGTCCTTTATGTCTCAAGCCATGCAGTTCTTCCTCTGTTTATTATTGGGTCCCACATGTGCCTTAACACAGAGTCGTGCCAGGCAATGTGGCCAAAACACCAGATTGGTCCACTTAACTGTTGTACGAAGTAATGAAAGTACAGTATAGCAGTCATAGAATGACACATAAATTATTGCTTAACAAATGAAATGTGGAATTATCATTATTATATTACTGATATTTGCTGCCTGTGACTTTTGATGCACTTACATGTTTCATGCATCTCTTTCTCATTGATGAACACAACCAGTTTTGATTGTGTCTTCTAATCATCTCTTCTTTTACCCATTGGAAGTCACTAATATAGTTCTCAGGTGCATTGTGTTATATAAAAGTCCAAAGCTTCATGTGCATAGGTGATGTTTAATTTGAAATGGTTGACAAACTTTGAATGAGTGATACACACAGTATTATTTCCTGGTGCATATTTGCAAATTTAAGTATACAGTATTATGCTTTGTAGTTGTCTGACATTCATTTTATTTATTTATTTATTGTTTAACAACGTTTTTACTTTTTTGTCACAGATTTCTTATGATACTTCATTATATTGTATAAGCTTCTTTTATTCAGTGTGATACTGAACTATATAATAAAATGAATTGGCTAGCAACTTCTCAGTATAATATAAATGAAATACTTTGGGTTTTTTTCTCTCTAGCTAGAGAATGCATTCTGTAACTCTAGCTAGAGAGAGAAAATAGCTAGAGAATGCATTCTGTAACTCTAGCTAGAGAGAGAAAATACAGAAAATTCCCATCTTGGCGCCCCATATACGACCGGCCCTATGGACAGGTGTCACGTACAAAGTGTCCCGAGACGAGATCTGAACACATGGCCTATCACTTCAGGGGTGAGAAGCGAATGAAGTAACCACTACAGTGACTCCACTAGCGGGTTCTTCCATCCACACATGGGGTCATCCCTCTCCTCTTCTAGTGCAAAATCATCTTAGTGGCGAAGCAGAAGCCGAATAGTTAGAGAGCTGGCGTCCGAACTACAGAGCTCGGAGCTAAGTGTTAATATTCTTCATCAGTCATCATAATGTAAGCGAAAATTGGGTACACATTCCTGTCGGGTTGGATGGTGGAGAAATCGAGAATGTATCAAGCAGGAACTTGGGGGGATGGGAGGCTTAACTACGATCCTCCCTCGATCTCACGTGTCCCTCGACTCGCAACACCAAACAAACGGACGGACGGCGCCCGTGTGCGATGGTATATCCATCCGCCAGCGTGTTCTAAAACAGTGTGCAGGAATTCAGTTAATAGTCTATTATTATTTACAGGATGACCTTTTTAAAACGTAACCTACAGATTATTCAGTTTATTTATTGGCTGGGAACCTTTTATCTCAAAAGAAAAAAATATTGATGATTGCAGTACTTGTTACATTTGTGCATTTGTGAAAAGAAGCCTTATAATATTAAATGGAAAATTTTGCTTTGTGTGTAGAGGTAGATGAATAGTGGACAGAAAGATGCTGAACTACTAAAGAAGTTAACGACAGTAACTATGCGCGTGTTTCTGGTTTGCCAGTGTTTAGCTCCTGTAGCAAAAATACAGGTTAGAGGTGCTCTCATAATTAATTAATTACTCAAGTTTGCAAGAGAAGATTCTATCACACTCTTTCCGCTTTAAGAAAATTTACAAAAGCCACTGAAAGTAGATGTTTCAATGTATAGTACAGTTAATGCTGAAAGATCAATGTAAAATCTGAAAACAGTGCAAAGAAGGTTGTAGACTATAATAAGAAACGTCTCCACCGATAGAGAGGGACTAACCAGGGCCAGTAACTGGCATTTTAATATATAGTATTATGCTTTGTAGTTGTCTGACATTCATTTTATTTATTTAATGTTTAACAATGTTTTTACTTTTTTGTCACATATTTCTTATGATACTTCATTATACAAGCTTCTTTTATTCAGTGAACTATATAATAAAATGAATCGCTAGCAACTTCTAAGTATAATATAAATGAAATACTTTGGGTTTTCTCTCTCTAGCTAGAGAATGCATTCTGTAACTCTAGCTAGAGTTGCCCCTCCCCCGTCCCACTCCTACCAAAATGTCAAGCAATTATAACTAATTCAACAATTAAATTATATGTTCTGGTAATCAAATCGAGGCTTAAAATCTCACTTGATTGTTTTTGCTGTGAAAAAAGCTGCCAAGTAATGCTCAGTGGATATGGTTGCAAGTCCAACCAATTTTTCTTGTGGCATTGTTGACCTCAGATAATTTCAACTTTGAGAAACTTAGTTAAGTTAGTTTTCCACTGGCTACAGAAACTGGTTGGGTAGTAAAATTGTGAGTGACACTGAGAATGTGATATAGTATCTAAGTGGCAATGACCAAGCTCAGCAACATCTGGGACAACAGAAGCGTCGGCTTCCGCACCAGACTGAGGCTCAACAAGTTTCTCGTTGTGCCAGTCGTGCTGTATGGGTGCGAGACATGGACCTTGCTCACAGAATCGAAGCAACTGATTCAAACGTTCGAAATGAAATGATTAGGGAGGCTCCTCGGGATCTCTAGCGAGAGCAAAAGACGAAAAACTTCGTTCGCAGCGTACTCACCTGCTTGGTAAGTCCCTAGGGAGCTGTGATGGCCCCCGACATGACACCTTACAGAAGACGGTCCTCCAATGTTACGTTGAAGCCGGCCGACGCCGTGGTAAACAAGAAAAGCTGGATGAATACATGAATGAGCGAACCGGCTGTCCACTGGGGGGGGGGGACATTCCCCCGTGGGCACAAGATTCGCCCCGATGGCGTGAGTTCACATCTGCTGTACTCTATCGTATCTCCCCGCTACCAGTTACGGGATGAAATGAATGTATTTACGGGAATAGTGAGTTTCTGTATTTACGGCAATAGAAAGTTTCTGAAATTACGCATATTTATTTTTAGAGATTTTAGTCGAGGAAAACATTTGTTTAAGAATCTTCATGCCACCGTTCAAAGCACCTTTCTCTTTTTCTAAACAACCTTCTTCTGAACACTTGACAAACACAAGGAAAGAAAAAACGAAGGACAAATAGCTGAAAAATATAAACATTCACTGTTACTGTTACTGCTAAGAAAAATGCCCGGATAAAGCCAAAACAATGAATGACAGATGAAGACTAGTTTCCATCTTTGATGGCACCAGCCGTATCATAGCAACCATTCATAGTACGGCTTCCATAATAAGTTACATCTGTCGATCTCACTTCTAATGATATCTATCTGATATCTTTCCAGATGGTATCCGATGACATGTTTAGCAACAAAACATGTTATAATTTAAGAAAGGAATTTGCTAGCATTTTGTTTATCGCAGATTTATAGGAACGTGTGTTTGAACTCAACGCATATTTCCATCATTAGGAAGGCTGTCTGTATATTTTACTGACACTACGAATAATAATAATAATAATAATAATAATAATAATAATAATAATAATATAGCGCGTGGATGTGAGCGTAATTCTCTGCACACGAATGACTACAAACAAACCGACAGTCAATCATTTAAGAAAAACAAGTATCAGCAAACGAGTGACACCATGGCAAACATGAATTAAGTGCAAGGATGAAGATGACGAGCTGAGGAGTGAGCGGAATAGTAATCTTGATAATGACCGATATTTCTTAAAGAGACTGGTTTAAGATTGACCAGGATATGTATACAGCGCAGAATCCCAGTGCGTGGCCAGGCTTTCCACGCCTCGCATTACCAGGCCATGAATATGGAGTACGACTGATAGGAGAACGGTATTAATAGTAGTTTTTTCTCCGAAAACACACACACACACACACACACACACACACACACACACACACGCACGCACGCACGCACGCACGCACGCACGCACGCACGCACGCACTCACGCACGCACACATTGACCATGGACAACACAGAACTTCAAGGAGAGTGGAGTTACTACAAGAAGTATTTCCGAAAATAAAAAGTATTTAACGCCAGTTTGGAGCTTGGAACAGACTGAATGGTTGGAACCGAGAATGACAGCGTGTTCCATAGTGTGGAACCAGGATCGTCCCAAAGCTTTTGATGCGAACTTTTAGAAGAAGTAAGAACTACGACGGAGTGGGGCTTAGCCGTACAAGGCTTGGCCACATGACCACCCGTGGATTTACCGGTTAGCAGGAAGCAAATGCGTATACCCCATAAGCGACATCCGTAATGTGTAGATAAAAATTAAAAAAATAATAAAAAAAACACGAGAAACACGTGGCTCGCTCACTTTTTACCCACACACTTTGGAGAGACAAAGATGTAGCGACGACAGCCACGCGCGTTGACGAGAGCTGAGATGTGAGCTGCCGAGGCACAAATGTGTTTCGAAAGAGAGCGCATAAGCCACGGCCCGCCTGTAATCCATTCAGGCGTGAACAGCCAGCCAGTGGTGTGACCACGAACCTTCATTACTAGAAAAGATACTCAGGTCTATGTCCAGTGTAAGTCTCGGCTTTCCTTTAGACAGGCCTCGTGTTTCCGGCTCTTTGTTTGCATACCTTAAATAAATTCTTAAAGTAGATGTTTTCGTAACAGAACAATCTATACAATTGTTTCCAAAAAAGTCAAAAACAATGTTTTTTTAATTGTTAGTGGTAAAACAAGTCAATAGCATCTGTTGTGACGATGTTTTTATATTATAAAATTGTCGAAAAATCTAAATGCGTTTTCTATAAACAAACAGAATAAATTTTACAGAAAATACTGTTTATTTTGCAATCAATCTTCTTATGATGACAGAAAGACTTAACTACTCACTTCTAAAATTTCTTCTACGTTAGGAATATCCGCCATTTTGACAGAAAACGGAAGCGAAAGCCCTCGGTGTTAGGGTTTGTTACGATTGGTCACTCCTATGATAGAGCAAAGAGGCAACAAATGAGAGACACATATCCAGTGAATGAAGGTCTGTGGTGTGACAGAGAAAAGGTGTGAAACGAACAACAGATTTTACGCAGCTGTAAGTTATATCAATCTACAAACTACAGCCCCAGGGGTAAAGCAGTATCCGCGGAATCGGGACATGGTGATGTAGCTATGGAAACGGGACGCTTGCCACTGATATCCCATGCTGCGGCATAGAATCCATTCAGATTATATTATTGCAATTAAAGATTTATTGAATAGCTTAGGGCTGTCACGGGTTTGGGACCAAAAAAGAAAATTTTAAAATCTCCCCTAGCTGGTTTAAATGTAAGATTATAAGATGTTTATCTGACGTCTATATGCCAAAATGGTTCTCTGAACTGAATGAGAATGATAGATATTGGAATTACAGAATTATTATATCCTCTTTTTCCTGTTAAAAATACATTACTCTATTACCTTACAAGCACTGTATATTTTAACTTTAGAACCTTAAATAATAATCTTCCCGTTAGGACTGAATGATTTTGCAATTTACCAAGATTACAACGACACTGTAATAAATGTAGAGCCTGTGATATTGGAGACTAATTTCACTACATCGTAGTATGTATTCAATAATTACTAAGAATGAAAGAAAAAGACTAACTCTTCAATTTTATTTTAAACACCAAAAATTCAGTTAAAATTAATAGTCTCTTCTGCTCCTCTAAAAGCAGATACTGAAAAAAAAAACTTTTTCGAATCCATAAATATTGTTTGTGGTAGCTTTGATAAACAATGTAACTAGTTTAATGCATGTTAATGCGGTACAAAAATTATTAACATCTTTGTATCATTGTTAGTTTTTCTTTCTCATGTAAGACTATTTTGTATTTGCTTTTCTGTACCTTTATTTATTGTACATTTATTCAAGGTTTGTATGGGCAAACTGCTAATTTTGTATTGTTATATTGCTCCATACTCCTCAAGGGTTGAATGAATAAAAAATATTTGTCAAAATGTCAAATGGCAATGACATTAAACTACGGTCTGGGAAATGAAGACGTGAGCCTAGCCTAGCTTAGCCTGTGTAAAGAACTGTCCAGACAAGTTTTGTTGAGAAGAACAAATCATAATATGATAAACCAATGACATCGACTCAAAAACTCCAAGCTTTTTTCATTTGTCACAGACGCCGCCAAGTACTGGCCCGGGAAAAAGCTGACCTTGAAATATAAAACGCCTGTCGTACGCCTTAACCGGCGTGGCGACGTGATCACCACGTGACCTCCGACTAGTACGTGGGACAAATGTTATCGACTTGATCGGCTTGTGACTATATGACGGGCTCAACATGAAATCCAGTCTCACTCGAAGATGCAGTTTTACTCAGTTTTACGCTGCGTGACTCATTTAACACATTTCATGGGCTTTAGGAGATAAATGACAAAAACGAGAAAAATAAAATATTCAGCTCAATTTATTATTATTATTTTTTTTTTGGTGACGTTTAACACGTTGCTCGGAGAACAGGCTAGTTTCGTCAACAAATGATTGACAGGTTGTTAAAAATGTGAGTGGCATTCAATTTATCCGCGGGATATTTTTTCTCATTTATTTGCCACGTTCGTTCCCAACCCACACCCCGACATACCTGTTCATCGATCTAGTCCCCGTGTTCCATGTTCGCGATCTGATGTCATAAAATGTGAAGTGAAGCAGGAATAATGGATTCATCTGGAGAGCTTATTCGTGCAGCAGCGACGGTACAGCATTCAGTACTTTCAGAAAAATCATTCATACTTTCTAGTAACACCAGTATTATAATCATCTTGCGAGCCCTGCATGTTATACTGTATTACCATCTTTTCACCGCATACATATCAACGTAAAATGCATGCATTGTAAGTCTAGCACAACCAAGTGAACTTTGACTGACAATATATACTTTGTCTTATGTTCAAATGGTCACCACAGTGCAAAAGTATTTGTAAATGAGAAGGCTCAATTCAAAACAGTATACCGATTCTCAAAATCTAAGCGAAAAAGTATGTTCCGTTTAGGAAGTGCAAATCTTTTAAAGACCAACCCGAATGGCTTGTGTTTTTTTGTAGATATCGATGAATATAGGCGATATAGTATTAACTAGAAATTTTAGCCTCTAAAACCCATCCGTTAATTAATTATCCAGTAACAAAGTACCCGATTCTCACATCAACGAGCGCCGCGGACAGTGTTCTACGTCATACTAATACACAGTCACAACACTGCCAGCAATCAACACCAAACAGAAAGAAAAATGAGCGACATTTCAGATTATTAGTGCTATAGTAGCAGTTTTTCAGGACCGGGGGGAGCTGCACAAATAAAACCGTACATGTTCGAGTCCGAGTGGACCCCAGTCTCAAACACATCGGTATCTGAAAAAAAACACAACGCAACCCATTCGGGTTGGTCTTTAACACCCCATCGCCCATCTGAGTGTCAAAAAGAAATGACCTTACAAAGATATTATCACTGACTGGGGGACTCCTCATTAGCACTGGCTGTGGTTTTCACTTTCGGCCCTTCTACTTGTGCTTCACTGAAAAAATAGTTAAACATTCACGAAGCATTTTTTGTAACAGATTAACGACACATTATTTTCTCTTGATCTTAGTGTTAGCGTCTGTCAACTGGCTGTATTGTGCGTGTAGTGTGTCGGTGAAGTGCCTGTCACCTTGTCTTGGGTTGTCTTCACCCCTCTCATTGGTTAGATCCACCTCTGGCAGCACAGTGAAAATTATCTATCTATCTATCTATCTATCTATCTATCTATCTATCTATCTATCTATCTATCTATCTATCTATCTATCTATCTATCAGTTTTATTTGCTTCTAAAAGCAGTCTCGTGACGACTGGTCCATAGCTAACTGTGAGGTAATCTTATCTCCGTTTCATGACTTCTGCCCCAGCTGTGAACGTGGGATAACCTTTAACAAAATGAGGCAGCAGCGACAGACGTTAGAACACCAATGGTTTTTTTTTCAACAGCAACCTTATTACCTGGCGCAAAAAAATGGGAAAACTGCTCTGAATGTGAGGAGGAGATACCCAGCGTGAAGACACGAGAGAAAGTCACGAAACTCGGCGAAAAAATTACATTATAAATAGGCTCATATTCGATCGTGCTTCCACTGAAGACATGGAACCATGAACTACTAAGAAGGGACCGTACAAAACATGTAACCTTCATTAGATCGCGCCCCGGGGACCAGTTGCACAACGCGTTTCTAAACCTTAAAACTGTTCTAAAGAAGCAAAATCTCTTCTTACCTATTTTGATGCATTGCAGAAAAACATAAAAAATTGTACTGACAGGACGGAAAGTCAGACTTAAACAACTTTATCTTACTTAAAGCAGTTTTAGTTTTGAAAATTCTAAAATTGTGGTGTGCACTTTAAACTAATTATCTAAATAGAGTTAAGCCCTAAAAGTGTTTAAAATTAGAAATGTGTTGTGCAACTGGCCCCCGGACTATGAAAACACTCTTTCTTCAATTCAATGGCCCCCTGCATGCGCGCCCAGACACGGGTGGTTTCGTAAGCGCATTTCCGCTTGCGGGTGGAAGCGGAAGGACAGCAATCCTTTGACGGCCTTACAGTCAGACGTCAGTCTCACAGGAGGAGGACTCCGTGGGAGGAAAAGACTTCGATTTGGGAAGAGGTGGAGGAGTTGAAAGAGGAGAGAGAAATCTATCTATCTATCTATCTACCAATACTTTATATGCACGTGCAGTGGAAGGGGAGAGGAACAGAGATCAGAGGTGAGGCAGGAAGGGAAAGACTGGATAGGGAGTACAGAAGGATAGTCGAACGAGAAGGTGGAGGGGAGAGGAGGAAATAATAATAATAACAACAACAACAACAACAACAACAGACAGTGAGTGAGGGAGGGATAAACAATGGTTTACAACGATCACGCACTCTTTCATTGAACTTGTTACCTCTGTAGTACGGTACCATAGCAACTGCGCCAGCGGTGCTGCGACTTGGCAACGCTTCAGACATTTTTGTATGCATGCGTGTTGGAGCTTGCCAGTGTGCAGCATGCACGTGTAGGCTGTCTACAACGCTATTCTAGGTGTGAAATCGTTTTTAAGATTTTAATTGCAATCAATATTTGGATTTCTGTCATCACGATATCGGTCATAGTTCATTGGTGTGTTTGAAGTGCATCAGTACAGACTTTCAAGGAAATGTTAGACAGTTTACAGTGCATCTAACAAACAAGGGGCTTAGTAAGACATAAATACTCTCATGTTAATTTAAACATGTCAAACACGTGTGTGTCACATAAACATGTCCTTGACGCACGGTGAAGCTATTTCTCAAGACACTTGCTTAGAGTGCAAATATATTGTGCCATCGTACTGTTCTTAAAAGTTTCATTCGATTACCTTTCGTTTTGAGCCTATAAGTATTTTTCCACAAATTATAAAAAAATGTTTTGGAAGGCAAGGAGAGATAGAGAGAGGAGGGAAAAGAAGTGGGGAGAGAGACAAAGAAAGAGAGAGAATGCAATGACCACCGCTTCCTGCATTAGCGATAATCTAGAAGCAATAAAAACTCGACATTTCTGTCGTCTAGACGGCAGTGCACCGAACTGAATGGGGGTGGAAGGAATATATTTTATGTAAATTTCAAGGTCTTGCTAACACTGAGAAGCTTACAATACGTCAATAATACACCTTCCGCTTCCGACACACAATGTCCATAATACACCCCTCCCTTCACAATGCCGCTGAACCATTTTCCCTCAGAACAAAATGAGTTCTCACTAGCAATCGATTACTCTATCGTATTGTCTGGCAAAAAATCTATAAGAAAAAAATCGTAAAAGTATTGAATCCTCTTAGGAAACTTAACTGCGCTTACCCGGGTGTCTTTTCCTCGAAACATTTTAAGCACGGCTGACTCACTCTGCTATGCCGCTCGCTGTGTTGAGTAGGGAGGCTGTAGCCTGTAGTTTGAGAGAACCACGAGAAATGGTATCACCGACAGTAAATGTACCCAATGTACTATGCTTGCGATATATTCTTAAAATAATTCAATGCCAGTCTCTAATAGGGCACAAAAATTTCTGAGTGGGAATGAGTGAGTGTGTTGTAGGCCCGACAGACAGACTTGAAGGTGAAGACAGTCTGTCGTTTGCCTTGCTACCCAGTAGACTCGGTACCCTTCATTTTGTAGCTCCGTCATTTTGTTCTGACGTCACATTATTTTCACGTCACACCATCTGTCATTTGTGAAGCCCCTTGAGTTCGTCCTAAAGGGAGGATATATAAGGCGTTATACAAGCTAATTTTTATTTTTTTTTTATTAAATACACTAACATTTCACTGTTATCTGGCGTCAAAACAATGCAAATAAAAAAGGGATTTCTTATTAGGCACTTTACTCGGGTATTGAAACACGGCCTTGTTAAACAAAAATCGACACTGGGAGGACACGAACTTGACTTCTGTGAGTTCTGTCAGAAATAAATAAATAAATAAATACGTTTGCTGGGTGTTGAACGGCGAACGTGCTTCCAGCAGTACGTGTCTTCCATTTATTCAGTCTCCGTTCGGCATATGATCTGTCGATTGAGGAATACGAAAGGCCAAAGGGAAATGACTGTAAGAAGTATTTGTCGAGCGATTACAAGCTCCCGGAATCGCGATGAATCGCCTTGATTAAGTCGGACTTCCGTGGGCGCATGCGCAGTCACGATGTCTAAACGTCGCTAATATGACGGCAGTCCCTGCGGTGTATCCTGGGATTACTGGCGGAGTTCTTTCAGAGGCAAAGTGCCCTGACACTGCTGCTGCTGCTGATAATGATATCGATGATGAGATGTCGCTCAATCTAAGGAGACAAGTCGTGTGCGTCTTCCTTGACCTTTCTTCCCCAGTCTCGACTAATATTTGGAAGGATGATTCTCGTAATGAACTATTCTTTTGCCTGCTCTTTATTTTGTTTTTTTTCCCTGGGTCCGTTGCTGCTACCTGAAAAGTCCCAACTTCTGCTCATTCTGTTCGCTCAATTATTTTTTGTGTGTGGAAAAAGGCATCATATTTCTTTTAAATCGTCGACATAGTATTGCACATGGGTTTAAAACATTTTTAAAGTACGGAGCGCAAAGGCGAGTGGTTAAAACACCTGTGTCCAAGACATACCCAACCGGTTCGGTACCCATGTGATGCAGGAAGATGGGTATGCCTTTACAAACAACTGGTCTTGAGATAAGCACGATCTCCAGCACTTCACTCCCCAGCGATCAAAATGTCATATAACTTTTTAAACTTTGGAAGTAAAGCACACGCTCACTTGCTCTTTACTATCAATAGTGTATATAAAACAGCAAGTTATATAACTTCAAATAATACTCTTGTCACACAAAACAAGGGGCTGATAGTGAAATTGCCACATGTGTGTTTGTGTGAGACGGAAAGAGGAAGGGTTGGGGGGGGGGGAGAGAATTTTGTCTTAAATGTAAATTTTAAATGAATCCAAATGTCAAGCCGTATGCACTGCATGCGTCGTTTTTGGCGCACAATAAAAGATCTTTACAACATTTGCCGGTCACAAGTCCTCGTTATGCAGGAAGCATTCAACTATAACAAAAACTAACCTTGCACTAATTGATGGGAAAGAGCGTTAATTGCATCGATGGCTGCCTTTTGTAAAAGCATGCCTGAATTCATCGATCAAGAAACTCAAAGTAAGAGGGTTAACTGGCAAGATCCTTCTGCAAACTTGACGGCCTTCAAAACAGCATTAGCGCTGGCAATTAAACTGCATGTCTTTTTCAAGAAAAAGCATCTGTCCTGGGTCTGCGAGTAGTTCTTGCCATGTCCCGGACGACCGTAACCTACACGACCTGTGATGTCGCTAGGGGCAGACTGGTTGAGACAGGTGGTGGACGACCGTCGTGTCATCGGCGCCACCGCAATGCTTGCAGGATTTCGATCAGCAATAATCACTTTCAAATTTCCCGGGAGACTCTAAAAGCTGGCTTGTTTATTTCAGGGCAGTGGTGTATGCATGCCATTGCCTGAATGACATGGATTGGATCGCAAAGAAATGAGCAAAGCTTGACGCCATCTCCTCAAGTTTGGCCGCCCAGCATGACAATAGTACCGACACTGAGAGGACGTCCCGTCGATGGGTTAATCTGACAGCAAACTTGAGCATGTTAACACAACCCTTCGTTCTTATCACTCATCAAACTCAAAGCTTTCACAGTGTTATCACAGGAAGAGATCGCAGATAGAGCATTTAAATTTCTGCATTATGTCAAAATATATTTTACAAACGAAATGCGCCAACAAATTGAGTCCTGATTTTGTTTACTGATGAAAAGATCTGTTTTCAGTAGTATCTTGTGATTTCTAAGCATGGCGGCGCATTGGAAAGATGGATCAGGCAGGTTATACAAAACTACACCTTGATGGGGTTTATCATGAAATGCAAAAGGTGACAGGGAGCTATGATTGTGCCAGAAAGTATCACATTTATTTTATCTTTGAACTGAAAGCGTTAGTTTATAAGGGAAGCAACCCAGATTTTCAGTTTCAGTTATGATTACTTCTCTCCCCGCCTCCTTGCGCCCCACACATATTCCGACGAGCTATTGGAAATACGCTTTCAATATACACATATACATGCTTATGTGAAAAAATATAACCACAGCATTTTAAAAGCAAGGTGAGGCAATTAAACATTCTAGTACCTGAAAAGCATTCATTGGTAAGATCATTTTGAAAGAAATGTGGGTACAGTCTTTTAATGTCCATGCAGGTATGAACAAAGATAGCCACATCAAATTTAGACCATTATTTTTAACCAGACAGATACATCACATGTATTTATTACAAAGCACAACATCCTCAGAGCGTGTATCTTTGAGAATAAAATATTTATATACATCAGGCCCATTTTCTATTTATAAATATAAAAAATTTGCCATGTCGTAAGAAAAATGGCTTTCTCTGCAGAAAGCATGAATGAATAAGCATTCAGCAAAAGGAGTGAGAATATCGTCATGTTACACATTTATAGTACTTTAAGAGTTGTGCATGTGCAGATAGTGCATTTCTGCACTAACCATGCAGTAGACTTTAAAATCAAATATGATTGGTGAAATTATTTGTAAATGCCATTAATAATACACCTAGATAGAATTTCACTCTCATTTTGTAAAACATTTGTGCATATTATGGGAAAGCTTTGATATATTTGAGTACACTTTAGCTCTCCCTGACCTTATCCTTCTCTGGCATATTATATGGACGGCAGAGCACAGGCATCTAAATTCCTTCCCTTATTATCTTGAAGGAAAGGTCCTCTTTCACCAGTCTACATCCTGCTACCTTCTGCTCCGATGTGAACCACTCACCTTTTGTCAATAGAGCCTCCCTCCTAAGACTAGTTTTGTGAAATTATATTACATAATTTCAAAGATTTAAAAGATATAATGATCAGCCTCTTTCAATGGAAACTGGAATGGGGAAAATTTACAAGATATTCAACTCTCCACCATTTAGAGCTCAATAATTAATAGTAATAAGAGCAAAACTGTTAAGAGCACTGTCTTTTGAAAGCCATTTATAACTGATCCACATAACTCTTAAAGCTTTTGGAGTGCTGCATAGAGACAATCGATTCAACTTCACACCCTAACTGACCAGCCAGCCATAGGAATTCATCACATTACCAGCCATCTTCCTGTTACTTATCTTTCTCTCATTCAGTCTTTTTGGCAATTTTCAAACAGAATTTGTGGAGAGAGAAAATATTCCCTTTAACTGCACTTACATTACAGACACTTGATGTTCAAAATTATTTAGGCTTTAAAATAAGGTTTAAAAACAGTCATAAGTATTTCATCTGATCCCAGCGCCAAACAGTCGCATCATCACTAACAGCTATGAGAATGCTGCTGTCTTTGGAAATAGCTATCTGTCTGATTGCAGTGTTACACTTCTGGTGTGTTAGCTTGGTACATCTGAAACAGAGACGCATAAAGAGAGGTCTTTCATGACTAGTCATCAAACAATAATAAACCTCTGAATAAATGTAGCATTCTAGTACATTTTTATAATCATACATAAGCAAGAAAAGGAGAGTTAAATTTAAGCTAGCATGATACAAACAATGGAGTATTTGCAATAAGCTCATAAAAATAACTTTGTACAAATTGTGCTTAGCAGTGATGAGTTTATAAAATGTAATGGACATAACCCAAGTGCTTACTTAGTCTGTGAGGGGTCATCTACATCTAGGTCCCACAGAAAAATGCGTCCAGCCTGGTTACCAAGTGCCATAATCTGCAAAAAAAAGCACACAAAAATAATGCTTTACAGAAAAATCGAACTAACAGGAAGTTTTCTTCATATTATTATCTGAAATTTAAAAATAAATGCCAAAAGCAATATTACTCTGATATTATTTTTATATAAATCTGTCTAAATAAACCTTTTGTCAACTACCAATGTTATAAACAATATTAGAAGATAAAAAAGATTATCAGAGAGTGAATGTAAGCAAATGAAAGAGTACAAGCAATACTCTATGATTCCTGAATTCAATTAGAAAATTTATTCAGGAAGATTACAAATAGGACAGCACTCAATTCCAACAAGTCATTCTTGGTGGTTTTTACCTATTTAGGTTTACCCAAACCCCCTAAAACATCTATAAAATGGAAGAATGACAACCTGTTAACTCATTTACTGAAGTTTTATGTGATGTTCAAAATGATGAATCGACATTGTTTCAATTCAGAAAAACTTGGTTTAAACTAATTCAGATTTCTTTTTTAAAAATAAAACCTATTTCTCTGGATGTAGAATGTCAAGAAATGTTCCGTTTTCTTGTAGTGAATTTTCATAAAACATAAGTTGTATATAGTGCAGAAAAGCATAGGAATCTGGCCACCAGTTGCAAAACAATAAAATTCTTTCATCACTATCAGCAACTAATAAATCAATAGTAAATTTGTTATAAGATATAAGTACTGAAGTTAAGCGACACACTTTGGATTTTCATCTGCATTTTTATTATCAAAATCTCAAATTAAATCATTAATTCATGCAGTGCTACACCAACTTCATGCAACAGGGAGCCTGTACTATGTTCTCCAAACCTTAACACAATAATGATGCTCTACACCAGTTTCAACTAGGCTGCTTTTCAGTGTAAATGTATTAATATAATTTCAGTTTTTGATATGGCCATCATAGTTATATGGTGTATCTTCATTTTAAGGCAAGATTTCACAAGGACTGACATTGTCAAAGGGAGAAAATTCCCACAAAGGAACTTCAGCTTAATTTAAAGGTTTTTGACACCATTAGATGTTATAATGGTAGCCCTAATTTTCAAAATGTGATAAACATACCATTTGAACACGTTAAAGTCTTTAAGAATATTCCTGCCACCTAGAACTCTTTGGTGGTAGGAGGAAAGTAAGAAGTTATCTACCCAATAGCACTCATGCAGTCTTTGCTACTATTATGGATTTGGCTAAAGGTCCAGTCGCTCGCTGAGCAAAAATCACTTGAAACAGAGCACAAAGTATCACAAAAACATATTCCAGTGGTATTTTATGACAAAGAGGCATGGGAGATTTTATATTAATATTTTTCTCTTAAGGGATTGTCACCCCTGAATTTGATGTTTACATAGAGGGTGTTGATTAAGAATTGGAAGAGAAGCAAAAGTGAGAGTGTCGTGCATGGAAGAACTTGAGAGAGGTCAGAATTGTTTTTTTAAGTTGCACTTCATTTGCGGAAGGAGAAGTTGAATATTTTCTAGGTACCAGGTAGTAGAGAAGCAAGCACTGCCCTTACATAGACAAGGATTTGCTGATATTTTCTGTGTGGTAAAAGATCTTGAAGGAAAGATCTATTTTGGAGTTTTGAAGTATGAGTCAAGGAGTATCGCCATCGTTGACATAAGAGAAGGGAAAGTGACTGTGTGGTCTTCTGAAAGATTCTGAAGTTGTTTTTAGCTGTGTGGAATACTATTAACTGGTGGGTTGTTATTGATAAGCGACTGTGTGGTTCCTATCTTTACAAAATTCCCAGCTGCTGTGTGTTCTCCTGGGAAGATTTGATAACTGTCTGGATTATGCTTACCGACTGTGTGAATTATTCTTGACTTGAACACTCGTTTGCCAATAAGACTGCCGGAGTTGTTTCGTCGATTTATGCTGTCTGTGTGATCAACGCCAGTGAACAAGACTGTATGAGTGGAACTGTCTGCAGTGTCAAACCCCCCAACAACAGCAAGTCGTATAGGACCCGTCAACAAGGAAGAGTGTGTATGTGAGAGAACTTGGAGAAAAACAGACTTTTAATATAAACTGCTTGTTGACATTTGATCTTGAGTGGACTCAGTGAAGGACCTTTTCTGTGTGATTATTAAAGGCATTTTAATTGGAGAATGATATATGTGATGAATTTCTCATATGTTATTTAGTAAAAGAATATGCTGTTAGTTCACCCGCATATATTAGAAACGTTTGTGCCCACGTACAGGTCTTAGTGATTTGTTGTCAGAAAGAACACGTGTGGGACATAGTGTTTGCAGGTGTGCTCTGTCTGTGGAGTCTCTGTGTGTGTGTTCCCCAACAATTGGTTTAAGCACACCTGGATTTGTCGAGAAAACAGGAAGTGACGAAACCTAAAATACCTTCGTTTGCACAAGCTGAAGTCGATGAGAAAAGATGCAATCCTCGGTAAAAGAAAACTGACCGGGACACATTGTGCTGTTGCTAAATGTTCTCTTTGACACTTAGATGGAGTTATTTTGTACTCATGAAGGAAATCCTAAAGATATTGGCAGTAAACGCCACTAATTTTACTTTGTTCAAACGTGCCGTGCGAACTTTGTCCTCCCACTGTACTCAAGAATTTGCTCAAAACATTCAAAAATCGATTGTTATCCAGTCACTTATACAGTACAAGCACTATACAAAAGCACGAGATGTCAAAACCAACTACGACTGCTAGTAGATCAAGCACCAGATATACAACATCAACAGTTTCTACACCGGATCTGATCTACAAGTAACATCGTGTGACAGTCACAAACACATCATCATAGGTTGTATCTTTATCCAGCATAATGCTAAAAACAACTGACAATGTGAGGGCACCATTGATGTGCGTGATCCAAACAGCTAAAAAAAAAGGAAAAAAAAAATTGAGGGTGATAAACATATTATAAGGAGCTTAAACGGGAACTCGTGCGATCGAGTATCAGTAAGTAAATAGAAGATTTTGTATGCAGCTAAATGAGGAAGAAATAAATTTTAACATTGATAAACATGTTTTAAACTATCATTATATTATTAATTGTAAAAAAATCCTTATTAGCAGTCAGTTGTAACTATTGTTGCCCATTAAATTTTGATCTGATTGACTCACCAGTTCGTATAATGAATTCAGTTTGGACCATTTAATTATTTTTTAATTTAATTCGAAGCTTCTAAATAAAGTTCCAATCTGTAGGACTGTATTCCAAATTCAGCTGTTTCATTTTTGGGGCGAACAAAATTGCTTCTTGAGCACGGCAACCTGAGCGATGTTTCTTCATTTCACTTGAAGACATGCACACTCCATGTTACAAATACTTCGATGGCATAAGAGAACCTCCAGTACAGGAGAGTATTTTTTCCTGCCTTCCGTGAAAATGCCGATGTTTGAGGGCTTATATCTTTAAAATTAAGGATCATTATGTACTCATATTTTGGGGAATTATTATTTTAAAACGAACTTAACCCGATAATAAAGAAATAATGCTGCGAGCGACTTGACCTTTAAGCAAACACCTGTGACACTGAAACCTTTCTTTAGGAAAATGGCTCTCAAAATATCAGCGAGTAGTTAAACCTCTTGAACATTAATATTGTCCCAGCCTTTATGGAAACAGCACTTCTGGTTGTCTTTGTGATCTTTTAACTAAAAAAACAAACTTTCGCAACTTATAAGATTATGAAAACATTCCTAATCCTAAAACAACAATTGGACTAAATACACATCATGTGTCAAGCATACCTTCTGCTGATAATCTAGGCAGAAGCGCATGTACCAGATTTCACACTCCCGATAATCAAACCGATGCAAAATGCTGACTGAATCATCTGTCTTGGAACCACCATTGATGGAAATATTTGCGTCTGAGCCTTCTAGAGGTCCTGGTTTCCAGCAGATAATACAGTTTTCACATGACTGAAAAATAAAATACTCTCTGGCAAGATTTTTTTTATGCAAAAGACATTGATTTAAAAATTCTGCATCGTGCATTAATAATAAAAATTTAAACACAAGTTAAATACACACATACACACACAGTACTTGGCCTGGACAACATGCATCTTTTTTAATGTTGTACACATGATGCAGGTCTTGAAGTGGTAAAGAAATGCAAACCTTAGATAATATGAGGTTGCCCAGCCATCTCGTACAGTCAACATAGTTCCTATGGATGTCACGTGTGGAAAAGTCTGGGAAATGGTTCACCAATGTAGGAAATGGTCTATGAGAAACAAAAAGCTTTAAAAATGAACAGATAAGTAAATGAAAAATCCCATATAGAAATGCTAACAAACCAGGTCACAAACCATTCGTCATGTAAAAAGAAACCTGTGGTAATATTTTCTATAATAATCAACATCATAATGAAAAATCAGTGATGGAAAATAGATGTTGACACAAAAGTAAAGAACATTAAAGTATGAAACGATGATGATGATGATGTCAAGAAACAATAAGAAAGAATGTTACCTGCTGTTCTTTGTGTTGTAGGTGCTGGAGAGGTTTATGATATTATTTATTTCTTCTGTGTCAAGGTGCCACAACTTTAAACTGTGATCCATCCCGCAAGAAACAATCTTTGTTCCACTCAAGTTAAAATCCTGTGAGCAGTGAGACAGTATTCACCATCATGCAGTTGTTTCTAAGTCATCCTTATTTTTAAAATGAACACTATTTGTTATCTTTTTAAATATTACAGGTCATGTCCTATGTGTAGGTCTACAAAATATCTGTGTAAAATGTACACATCTTTCAAAGTAACGAGTCAATTTTCAAGAATGTTTGTAATGACTTTGTTTACAGGATACATGTGTTAATGTTTAGACAAATCTTCAATATTTCTAAACTCCTCTTCTTTATGATCTTGATATTCTGCCAACACAGCATATTGATGTTCACTGGCTAAAGTCTTCAAGACTTACCTAAACATAATCTTTTATTTCAAGCAGCTAGGTTAAGCTTATTAAAAGCTGCTAATTCCCCAGAATAGCCCACAAGATACATTAAAGTGTAAACTTCTGCAAAGAATGCTGTGGGTTTCACAAAGTTTATGGCTAGGTTTAAAAAATTAGATGTATTTTTCTCCTGAGAGTTAAAGGGGGGAGGGGAATATGAAATTGCCATATTAAAACACTTAATGGTATGAATAAAAATGAAGTTAAAGCATATAACAAGATATTGGCTACCCACTGCACTCAAGACTTCATCTCGATGTCCATCAACACCACCAAGTATGAGAACACAGACTCCAGAGTGGACATTCCACATGCGAAGGGTGTGGTCTTTTGATACCGAAAGAAGAAGGCTACAGTTCCGAGGATGAAATTTTAACTCATTCACTGCATTTCCATGTCCTACAAAATGCTGAAATCAGACATGAAAATAGTATTTTTCACCATTTTTGAGTCTATTTCTGAAACATAAGCTGTTTTTCATCAACATTAGTTATGCTTATTCATTTCTTAATGGTGTGTGACCACCAAATACAGGACTAGACATCACAGTAATCATTAACTATGCGCATGGCAGCTTCTTTTTTAAAATGAAAAATGGTAAACATTATTTTTTTCTAGCATTACTTACCCTAATACACTGCATGGCTGACAAAGACAAAATTCTAATAATGCCTCTTAAGCCAGCAGCTGCCAGTAAGGGCTGGCCATTCACTGGATCAAAAGACCAGGCACAGCAGTAAAAATTTTCATCACTCTTTTTCTTAGTCAAGGAAAAGTTGTTGAACTCAAAATACCAGACCAAGAAAATAGGCAAACATTTGTTTCATACATAAAGAAACTTATTTCAACATACTGAAAATTGGCAAACGAAGAAAGCATGCATGTGTGTCTGTCCACACATTTATACTCATATGGATGTTAACATTGTTTTTGTTTGATTCACCTTCATTATTTAAGTATATTACAGAAACACTTATGTTACAAAATGTTTAAAGCTATGTAAGAATTGTGAAACATAATTATTTGACACCAATTACTATTTGAGAAATACTTAAAATTTCAAAAAGAAACTGCAGATACAAACTGAACTAATATTCTAATTTTCTTTGAGAAAAGCAAGTAGGATACACTAGGATCACTATATGAATGCAAGAGTTTGATCCTTCCCCCATCTTGACACTCATATACTGTCACCTGTACACAGAAATAAACACTAAATGCTTTAAATATACAACCCATAAACTAATCTGATATACTGAAAGGTTTACTTTTTTAAATTTTAAAGCACCAAATGAATGAAACTTGCTTACCAGTAATAAGCTTTCATAAAAGAAGTCATGAATGTTTTATTCTTTACTCTTTTTCCAGAAGATTCAATGTATTATTTTAATTTACAAAATATTCCATTTGAAGCATTATCACACATAGTAAAAAGTGATCCCAAAAAGGAAAAAGGTGTGGAAAAAAATCCTTGAGGGAATTTCAGCATTTTCAAACTAGCAGACAAGATTCAATTATCTTCTGTCTCTTGAATTTTTTTATTATTAATTTTTTTCAAAGCTTCTTGATTAGTTGTATCCTTCTGTTACTGCAGTCTGGCATAATATTTCAGACTTACTCTATTATGGCCAACAGTAGCAAAGATGACTGGATCTGACTCTGAGCAATTCAGGTTTATCTGTACTCCAAACAAAGGTTGCCCGTGGTTTTCCTGAAAATATTCCTCTGTGTGTGACAGACTGGTATTTGAATGAGACTCACATCGCTTATAAAGACCTGCATATGCATTGACAGTATGATGCAGCCATGAAGAGAGGTGACTGGTTAAGTCTAATGGACGACAAATGGTGTATGTATATATGTATACACATCAGGAGGAAGCCACAAAATAATTTAGGTACAAACACAGTGATATTAAAATATTTTTAACATGATCTGCTTTAAGCCAGTCATGATATACATATTTTGCTTTATCTATGCACTAATAATGTTAACAGAGAAAAGGAAAAAAAGAGGTGATGAACACATTCTTTAAGGAAAAAAAATGATGTGGCCCTTGAAAGTCCTAGGACAACTGTGATATGAACATTGAAACATGCAATCTTTTTACCTGCTCTTAAAATTTGCCCAAAAGGTTTTTGTAATCTTCTGGAAAACTGAACCTACTTTTATAAAATTGGTGCACTTATACTGAAGCTTGCACTTTTTGGGCTGCTTGCTCCAGCGGAAACCACGGCGAAATGTTGGTGTGTCACTGCGAGACGACTCTTCCTCTCTTGTACTGGCGGTGCTGGAAAGATCATCCTGAGAGGATAGAAGAGTTTGTTTATTCAATATGTGTAATTATTTCAATAGTTATTTAGAAGATTCTGTCGACTGGGGTCTATGCTATATACTTCACGTGCCCATCATAAATAGTACAATGAAAGTACTGGAATAAACCGTTTGATCCCTGGAAAGATTTCTGACTACGAAATGAAAAATAATCTGCATTAAATAAATTAAAAAAAAAACAAGCAAACAGTCATGTTACAGTTGAACCAACAGTTATTCGTTGAATAATATCCGTAACTATTCATTAAATCTTCCAAACGGTGGAGAGAGCTTCGAAATCACATTTTATTAGAAGAATACTAAGAGCAAATAAGAAAGCAAATACTAGTTCATACTAGTTCATCTTCTGAACGATCGACTGTGATTGAAGTTGATAGTCGCTGTCTTTTAGACAATAGAAACATGCTTTCCTCGCTGTCAGACATTTTGCGCGGCTACAACCACGTGATGGTCATGTGGGAGGTAATTTTGGACCAAGGCGGGAGAACAGTGTATAAAGCCCAAAGCAGCCTGAAACAGATATCACTATCTTTTCTAATATCAACTAATTATATCCCATAATTAAAGGAACTGGTGTATATCGTTTTATATCACTTTAAGTACAGTGAAACCTCAATTATCCAGTTTCATGACTGGTGCCTATAATCAACAATCATAGATAATTGAAAATAACTCTAAAAATTTGCAAATACTAAAATAGGTGCTGTACGAGTTTTCTGCATCGGATTAGGTCTAATCGTTTTTCACAGCACAGGGCTCGTGCACACGCTTTCTACCTTTTAGAATGAGGCTCAGAAACCCATTGACAAACTTGAGCTTGTGTACACATAGTGTACATTCCTATAGCTATAGTTAGAATTTTGGGCAGCGAAATATTGGCTCCTGATGTCTAGCAGCTTTTTTTTTTTTTTAAGGCAATCACTGATAACCTCTGGTAGTGGGGCGACCATCCCCGACCCAGCGGGTCCCCAGGTGGCGGATAGGGGAGCGGCCCTTAGATATGAGGGTCAGCTGCGAAATAAGCCTATAGGTTCCTTATAGGTCCTTGGTCGAATAAGCAGCCCCGGACCAACTGGCGGTACACCTAACAGGATGGGGCGGGTAAGCAGGTGGCACTGCTATACCCCATCAAAATCCCCCAGATGTCCCAGGACTGGTGTATCATGCGAGAAAGAGCCGCATTATAAGCTCTAGCCCCCTGTGTTCCCAGGGTTAGGTTCTAGGACCAGGAACGGGAGGAGGTTTGGCCCCCTACGTGTGGCATGCAGGCCCACCGGAGTGTGGACAAGTCCTGGTGCCCATGAACCAAGCCCCGAGGTGGATCCTCAGTTAACAAAAACCAACCCCGTACTCCCAGGGTCAGGCTTTGAGACAGGAGCTAGGAGAAGGAAAACTCCATATAACACCCGGCCAGAGGATGGTCGTTAGCCTTGGTCGGCAAGTCTCTCTACGAGAAAGACACTCGGACAAGAAAAATGACGCCGAAGACGGATGTGCTGGGCCATCGGGCGCTTAACGGCAGCACAACGCACTGACACTCGCATGAATGGACAACGCTTACTGATAACCAAATGCATGGTTAACTGAAGACTGGATAATCGAGGTTTCACTGTGTCGATATAATTTCATCATACCTTCCTTTATTTTGCATTATATTCTGACATTTAGATTCAGTGAACTACTATTAAGTGATTACTTATTATACAGACCTCATGTTTTTATTATTTGTTCTGTTTTTAGATGCTGTAAGAAAACAGTATCCTGAAATCCTGAAGCTACGGATCACGATATCCGGGTACAAATCACTTCAATGGGGGTTTACACCGATATGCAACATCCACTCCATATACTCATGACATGGGACCCCAGATGTACCCCCTCTTTCTGTGCTGGGGGTCCTGTATAAGTTGTAAAAGATCAGGTGAAGAGTTAGCGAAATTAAGGTGGTATGTGTAACACCAGGCTTAATGTTGTAGATGAGAGTGCACAGAAAAACAAAGAATGTAATTTAAGAATAAAATATTAATTTAAAAACAGAACGATCTAAACATGTTATAATTTTAGCGCGAAGGGAGGTCATCACCGGATATCCATCTAGCTGTTATATGAGAAACTGACAGCAAATAAACGATGTCTTCTTCGCTACAGTTTAAGTGTGCGCATGTATGGATAGAAGACTCATAATAAACAAATAGAAAACAGTATCAACGAAGAAATCCAGGTATATGGAGTGGTGGAGAGGGGCTAAGGGACAGAGATGTAAAGGGGGGGGGGAGTAGGGTTTCATTTCACGTGGAAGTAGGGGTGGGTGGCAGACCATATATATATATATATGAAGGTAGTAAGAATAATTCATTTCTCTTGTATTGCTCTCGTGAGCTGCAATGGTAATTAAATATAACTTTTAAAGCACCGTCGTTAAAGCCTTAAGTCGTTAAAGCCTTAATTGTGTGTACAGTGACGTAGGAAGATGCTCGGCCTTAGCAAACTATATGCTGCCAGTGAACGATGTTCACATTCTTGTCTCCTCGGTATCTTTTTTGGGAGAGCGGCTGCCCCATGGTTCCTACGTCACTGTAAAATTGAAGGCTGCAGCTTGTTTGTTCACGCACATTTAGCAGCACTTTACAGACAACCCCCGCCACTACATCTCACCACGCGGCATGAAGTCTAAGTCAGAGCAACGCATTGAACCCAATGGGACCAATCACAGGTCTACATCTGTCGACTAACATGTTAGGTTTGGAAAAAGTCTCGCAAAAAAGACAGAAGTTAAAATTAGACAAGATCTTAAGAAAAAGGATCAATTGATTTTAATTTTTTTATTCAATATTTATGTTTTGCCAAGCTAAATTCTCGGTCTCGATTATTGACTAATCGGATGCTCTCTTTTAATTCTGTGCAGATCCGCTGCCCGAGCCTTATTGCCGGCGCACGAGTGTCAAGAAACACGAAAATACCTGATGCTTTTACGGCACCAGTATGCTTCGAACGTTAATTCTTCGTCTTGTGCACCACTTAATAGCTTTTGTTGAACTTATTGTAGGATTTCTGAAAGTTTTTCCTCAGTACAACATTCTTTCTAGTAAAAAATGTCTTCCTGCGAAAGTACAAGCAGACGCCAAACAACTTCGGAAACTCCCTCTACACATCGGACTGATTGTGATGGAAAATGATATTTCTTATAAAGATTTGGCAAATATTGTGGTGTGGTCTGTTACAATGGGAATTTCCTACGTCAGTATATACGACGTAAACGGTATGTATTGTACCATTAGGCATGTGTACTGCGTACATGAAGTGACGGGCACCTGATATTTACACTACTCTGCACTTTGACCCGCATATTGCGTGGAGGCATTTGATATTACGCCAGTGTATAGTTAAGCCGCAATAAAGTGTGACTTATGTACGATGATTGGGGAACGTACTCAATGCCGGCAGTTGTGATACTCAGAGTTGCCTATTGAGTAGATACATTAATAAATCATGCAAGAGAGCTCGTAATTACGTAAAGAAAATTTGACAAGGTGGTGTGAAAGATGGAAAAATCTCATCTGGCGTCGGAAAACGTTAAGAAGTTTAAACTGGAGGTCTGATAGCGTAAGCCATTGAGTACTACTCCAGGAATATTTCGTCATTACTTATTAAGTATTAGTGACACTGCATGCTTAAAAACATGTAATTAAAACGGCTTTTCGATATAATGAATAAAGATTACAAAATATGACTAATACATTACACTGAGGTGTCTCTAGAAACTCCCAACAATTTTAACCCATTGCATAAACACTTCCAAATAGTTTAAACTGGGGATTTGAAAACACTTTGCATTTTGTAGGTGACAAACACTGACCATATAGTAGTCAAAGTTGCATGGTAATGTAGAAGGATTTTGTGATGGTGATTAAATTTGGTTTTGTGTAACTGTTCAGACTATTCAGTCTTGGTCATCAAAGACTAGAAAAGTGTCAGTAACCTGATGCATTGTTTATTAGAATGCCTTAGTAAATGTTTTACATAGCTTTCTTAGATAAAGCATTTTATATGTGGTGCTGATTCTTCTGTCTGCTTCGTGAAAAAAATACATTTAATAGAAAGTGAATTTGACATTAAAATTATGAATAAAATTTGACACTAAAATTAAAAATAAAATTTTCATATAAAATTACAAATAAAAATATGTATGCATAATATCCTTTAGACTTTTTTTTAATGTATACAGTTAAATTTGCTTACACATATAACCACATGTTTACAAACAAAACTGCTACATAAAAAGTGAAAGCTCGATTTGGCCATGTCTATGTTTCTGGAAAGATTAGTGCAGCTAGCCAATATCATATATTTTGTTATATTTTTGCTGTCACCTTTGTTTCAGGAGAAATTAAAAGAAACAATATGCAGCTACAGAAAGAGATTGAAGCCAGCAGAAGAGCAATGAGTTTTGACAAAGAAAATACAGCTCATGAAATTTGGATATACTGCCATGGTCTTTATACAGAACAGAGGGGTATGAAAAAGTGCTGTAATATCTTGTTCTTTAATTCCACCACCCGCCAACAAACTCAGACTGTCTGAACAAAATTTGCAATGTTTACATATCTAAACTATGTATGTTTTGTGTGTTTAACATTCTACATATTTTGTAAATTTTGAGTTTGATTGATTTATTTTATTGTTTTTCAATATTGGCTATTGACAATGGCTTTCTAAGAAACAAATTGGGTTCTTTTAAATATTATCACAGACTTGTATTACTGGACTGCTTGCAGACGATTTTTTTCAGTTAAGTTATAGAATGAGGCTTTTTACTACAAAGCTTCCGGTTTAGTCACATTCATTGTTTAAGCTCACCGAGACTAACAGTGGAGGACTTTGCAAGAGGCTAAGCGTTGGTCTCAGCCAGACAGACAGCAGTCCACCTATGCACGTCCATGATATTATGTCCATGTTTTGTGGAATCCATCCATTATGTAGCATCTTTACACTTTCAGTTTTTGTAAGCAGCATATTAAGATTGTTTTTTCTTTTGCTCTTACCATCAGGTTAGTCAAAATATTCATGTGTTCATTAGTGACTGGTGTTTTGTTAAAAAGATGTTTCTGCTCATGAATTTGTACCTCTCATGATTCATTTCATGTTGTTAAGTGCTAACATTTTTTTTCTCATTACATTGCTTAGAGAGACAACTTGTTAAGTTCAAAAACATATATTTACAGTGTGCCATTTTCAGCACTTCAGTTACATAACTGAGGCTTAAAAGAAGTTTTTTCTCCTTATTTTTTAATTAATTTATTTTTTTGTTTGCTTATCACATTATAAAATTTTGTTGGCTTTAAAATTTTAAGATTCTAAAGTTTGTTATTTTGATTTACAAACATAGGAATTTATGTTGCATTTGTTATATTTGTGTGTTGGTGCAGGATGTCTGCAAAGTGCAAGATGTACATACATTCTAATTCTAGCCATTATATTAGGGTGTAGGGAGCATGTGTTTTCTGTTTACATTTAGACTGAAATCAATGGGGCCATACCTGTTCTTTGGCATCTTTGTCCATCTGTCTGTGGAAGAGCAGCTAGTTAAATAATGGGAAGGGAGTAAATGTTAATAGTGATAGTTGGTAGAAGATGTTACAGCTGTTGTATATTAACCAATTCTTCTTTTTCAGGTGTATTTCCTTATTCATCATTTTATTGAAGGAATTTTTTAAAATACTTGAGTGTTTTCATTTAATCTTTTATCTTTGCATTTGCTGTGATATAGCCTTAGTTGCTGGCACGGTGTACAACACAAACAATTATTTATGCATGCATAAGGTGGCAAGTTTAAAGTTGTGTACCTGCATGTTAGTTGCATAGCATGCCTGCATTTATATGTGTGAGTATTCAAAGTAGGGTCTATCACCAGAACAGGGAGTAATGATGCAACGGTAACTGCATGTCACTGAGATAAAATTTGGTGTGTGGGTTGACCTCGTTTTTGGCTCCCATAATTTTTCTCTAGGTTTGATACTGGTACTGGTATGTAAGGACTAGGCTGGCTGGCCATGATATAGCTGTGGACAATGTAAAACAGTTGCTGTCATTGCCAGCAGATAATCAGTGCTAAAATCAGTTAATCTTTGCACTTTTAATAGTCTTGGCAACACTTTTTTCATTTCATGATGAGAAAAATGTTAGTTTACAACAACATGTGGTCACAGGACTTTTAGTTACTGTGCAGTGAAATATTGGAACTCTCCCCCGGCCATTCCATATTTGCCATTTACCCCCTATTGAATTCTTTAAATGTGCACTGAAAACTCACCTCTTTCTTAAACATTACTCCTAACAGTAGTCCACACAACGCTAGTCCTTCTTCACACCCTTCCCCCCTTTTCTGCTTATTGCTACTTCCCTGCTCGTCTTGTTTTTGCAAAATCATGATACTCTCAGTCCTTGTTACTTGGTTCCTCTTTGTATTTTCAGTATTTGTTTTTATTCATCATCGGTACTGTTGTTTATTCTTCCATATTTCATACGTTGTTTTTTCTTCTATCCCTTGTATGTTGCCTATGCCTTGTTCTTGTTCTTAAGCGCTAAGAACATGCACCTTAGGAGTGTGAGTATGCACTATACAAATTGTGCATTTATTATTTTTTTTCTTGAATTTTGCTACTCAAACTAATCAAAAATGAAAATAGCAAACTGATTTTTCTCTAATAAATGCTAAGTTTACTAATATCTCTTCTTTATTTGTCCCAACTGTTAGCAATTGGTTGTGGTGGGAAGAAGGCATGGGTGCATCTGTTGAGCGCTGAAGATGGGCAGCAATCACTGTCACTGGTAGCCCGTCGCTTGTGCCAGCAGGTATCTGCACAGCAGACTCTGGCAAAGGACATTTCTTCTGACCTGGTTGATAAACTTCTTCATGGTAAGTGCACTATTCACAGGATTTTGAATATGTCATCACAGCTGCTAATTGTAGAAAGTAGCATTGTGTAATTACTTTAAATACGACAATATCAGTGATCATAAACTGTAGCTCCATTCTTTAGGCAGTCAGGGCTAGCTGTTTTAGTTAGTGGCTGCATCAGAAGTGGTGCTGTAAAGTGTTTAGAATATTGTTATTGTTAAACAAAGGATAACAAGAATCAATTTGTGAGGTGTGCTTTTAGTTTGTGGAAACTGATTTTAAATCTTATAAAGTGACAGGTTTGCTTGGATACAAAAAGTTTGGACACTTAATTCCATTCCTTTAACATGTGTTAAATAGATGACTATAGATAGTGCACAATTACAGCACCAGTGATGCACAGCTTCTACATACTTATGTGTATACTATGTGCGTAAGCTATTGCTTAGGAATATGAAAGCATGCATGCATATGCAGACACACACACACACACACATACATACTCATCCATTGGGAGGAGGCATGCTAGAACACAAAATATAAGTTGCTATGACTGCATATAAAATAAGGCTTGCTTTAACCATGTGATAATATTTTTAGGTGTTGAAGTTCACTGGAATGAAACTTGGTTAACATTCCTGGGGTTCCTTCCCCAGACATATACTCATTTCCAGATCCAGACCTTTGTCTCAAGTTTGGATCTTGTGATAGTCTGCTGGGCTATCTTCCTTGGCATGTTCGCCTCACAGAGATTTTGTATGTACTTTATCAGACGATAAAACCTAGAATATTGGTTGGAACAAGTTAATAGACAATTGTGCGGCTCTTGATTTATAGCTATGATGTATTTGGATTTGTGATAGTATGTGATCAGGCATTCAGACATGCAAGGAAATAAGTGATTGGATGTAATTTGTATAGGTGGATAGATATAACAAATTTAGAAAAAGCGTGGAAAATTGTGATGATCTGATTGGTTATACCCGTAAGAAGCAGTCTGGAAATATACATGGTCTTGTTTAATTTAATTCAATGATACTGTTGGCTAAATTGTTGGTGTACTGTAGCCCTCTAAAATATTACAGAAATGGTTATCAGACTCCACATTCATATTTTTGAAATGTTGGCAGGTTTGTACCATCACATCGGGGACTATCCTACCCAGCTTTTTTCTCCACCATGACACTTTATTCCAAATCAGAACAGAGGTTTGGAAAGTAAGATATGAAATGGAGTGTCAAGCAATGCTGGATCACTTTCACAAGAATGGTGCAGGAAAGAAATGGTGTAGTAACTGAGTCTCAGATCTGACATTTTGGAGAACAAGACTTACAGAATTAGAACTGCTGGCTGATAGGACTGCAGGACTCTCAGTGACAAAGGCTGACTGTTGATGTACTAATGTTCAACCATCAAGTACCTGGTGGTGTTTGTGTGCATGTGTGTGTTTGTGCATGTGTGCATTTGTGTGTGTGTGTGTGTGTGTTCAAATTCCTTTAAACTTAGATCCATTGGTGAATGGGTGTAATTCCTAATTAGCTGCATCTTGAAGTAGACATATTGCCATATATACTGTTGTCTGTTGTGGTTTTTTCTCAGTAAAGAACTACACGATTTACTATTTCTGAGAAAAAATACAACAACCATGTTATAGATTGGTCTTCTTTCAAATGCAGTCCCATATTTTCCTGCTGAATTGTGTAGAAACTCTAGGACATAAGGTGTTTAGCAATTAAGTCTAGGTGCTTGAAGAATGTTTTCTGAAATTCAGCGTATTTGTTTTGTCTTTACTTTTTTATTTTTGAATGCTCTTTTGTTGTTACAACAAAGCTATATGCAAAATCTTTCAGACATGTTGCTTGTCATAAGCAGAATTTTGTTTTAAATGGTGATATTTCATGTTAGCAGAGAGTGTGCATGTGTTGTAAACGTGTTGTATGTGTTTTTGTGTGGGGGATGTATTGGCAATAAGAATAGATGGATGAGGCAATGGAGGCCAAGCTCAGAAGCCAACGCTTCTCAGAACAAGTCTAACATCTTGATGTTCAAATTCAATATTTCAAAGAGACCACATTCTTTTAATGTGTGTGAAAAAAATGGCAATGACAATTACTGTGTGAAAATTAATGCATAGTCGCCTTATCTTTGAAGACCACGAAAGGTGGCCTTTGCTACAAGGCGTGGAGCATTTTAGTACATGTACCTTGAATTATAAAAAATAATAGGAAAATGTAAAATGATGGGTATGGTTCTTTGTGGCAAGAGAAAAGACATCTTTGACTGAATCAGGACATGGGATCAATATATTTTTTGTATGAAAATTTTCTTGTGGTAACTTTTTTATGTCATAGTTTTCTTTTGCTGGATATTACCATTAATATAGGAGACGAGTGAATGTTGGTCACATGTCTTGATAGATAAAATTATCTCCTCCTTCCTAAAATGGATCAGAACTGCTTTAAAGCCTGCAGGCTAGCTTATAAGGATCCTACTTTTCACTAGCAAAGTAGTTGTTGGTGATGGTCACATTTTTCCTGTAATTTTTATAGGCAAAATATATGAAACGTAGTGTTTTTTATGTCAGCCATTTTGAAATTTCTTTTGTAGCATTTTAGTTGATCCCAGTTTACTAGTGTTAAAAATAGTCTTAAGCATGTATGCTATTTTGTAGGGATACCACATTTTTCAAATATTTTTGTATTAATAACATACTAGAGTTATTAGATAAGTAAAATTGATATTAGATATTAATGGTAAAAAATAGAATTGAGGATTTTTTTTTTATTTCAAACTTTGATCATTCTACATAGTAGAGACAATCCTTGTAAAAATGGAAGGAGGAGTAGTCCCAATAGTTCTTATTTGAATGAACTGCTTGTTATATTTTCAAAACAAGCATTAGTCCAAAATGTTTAACAGTATTGTTAAGGCGGTCTTTTATGGTACGGTGGTAAAAAATTGACACCAATTCTTAGGCATGTATTATTGGTTTTAAATTAACTGCTATGCGGGAAAAATCAGGAAACCAAGTTTGTGTGATGCTGTGGCTGCTACTTGCTGCATCTCTCTGGCTTGCTAGTTTTTCAACATGGCGACACTAACCTGCCAGTTTGAGAGCAATCGTGTCGCCATAGCAAATAGTTTTCTCTTGGGAAGTAACTCTTCCAGGCAGGAGCTGGGGTTGCAGTTAGTCGATGTCCATCAAATTAATTTTAACAGCACGGATCGCAGATTTCTTACACAGTCACTTTTAAACGATTTAAGGGCAGGGTATACCGTACAGTTGGACCTGTAGCACAGCAGATAATATGGGTAGGTGAGGGGTGGGGTTGCGGTTTGCATCCCGACGCAGTAGCCGCCAGAGGCTCACCCGAAAAACTGTCCGATTCCCTTCTGTCTTGTCCACGTGTGTCAGGTCCATCTCATCTTGAATCGTCACAAGCCGCCTACGCTTTGGAAGACATGCAGTTACGAGATTCTGAGCTGAGAGAAATAAAATTTAAAGTTGTTAATATTCTTGAGGCCCGTTCATATTGACATCTCGGTCTGTGTCTTGGAGAGCGTGCGACTTTTTGCGCTCAGCGCGTGTGTGTGTGTGTGTGAGAGAGAGAGAGAGAGAGTGCGCGAATCTGTTGCTGTGAATAGACGTGGGCACATAAACATGGTGCTTTCAGACAAATGAATAAACTCGACCAATAAGCAATACGTACGTTCATCAAAAAAAGAATTTCACACAACAGCGGTTTAATCGGTTATATATATATATTTAAGTTCGATTGTTTCGGGGGCTGCGCATAGGTCAAATTCCCTCATAGATCAGTGTGTGTACAAAATAACTGTCACCATAGCAGGACCGCCGAGAGCCAGCACTGGCCCCTTGTAATTGTAAGCGTAAATTATTTTCCCAGTATATAATATGCTTACAATTTGATTAATATATACATCTCATTTAGTAATGTAATATAGACTACAATCATTAGGACGAGTGCGCTAGTATCTGCATCACTACTTGAACATAGAGTTTACGCTGAGTGGTAAGTTAATGGGGAAAACTGACGTTGAATGATCAAAGTTGTAGTACCCCTCACCACAGAAAAAAAATCCCCAGAGTGAAGAATGTTACGTCAACCTTTCTTTAACAGATAAAGAAGGAAAATTTCCACTGACCAAGGCCGGGCCCCGCCGCGGGCCAGGGTACAGCATCTCCCTCCCCTCTCGTCAGGCTTGTTCATGCCATGTGCCTGAGCGATCACGCGGAATGCACGCGACACACGAGAAGGTTGAGAGAGACGACCTTCGCGCCCCTGTACTTTCTAAGCTGACCAGCACTCGGACAGTGGGAGACGCATGGAAACAACAAAACTTATACCGCCCATGGTTCTGCGTGCCAGGGTTATTTTACAAGGACAACTATATTTTATAAAGGGACAACTTTACATATTTTAATGCGGTACATATACACCGTGATAATAACTGTAATTGATGGTTTCAATGACAAGCTTAATTAAAAACAATAATTACTGGCAGTACTTTTTATGCATCTCTTCGTCTGACAACTCACGTTAAATACTTTGAAATTAGTTCAAGGTGGCATATGGTATTCCTTGTAAGCTGGACGTATATGTGGGGACCTTTTCCTAAGAAGGTGGATGGAGGGTTGGCTCTTCCAGTTTATGTATGGATTCTGTCATCAGCATGGCTGAGGCACAAACAGCACACGCCTTTTCTGCAAATTGATAAAGTTTACAGTCTGTCATTCAGAGAGGATGAGCCATCTAGTTTCAAACAGTGCCTAATAATTGACGCATGGCTGAGCATGAACCTTGGTACAAGTATTTAATAATAAAAATATAAACTTGAGTGGTGTTAACCTGCTTGAGGATGGCGACACGAGATGTTACGGCTACTACGTACACAGTACACACTGACCTCGACGATCACTTGGCAGCAACCACGCATCCACCAATCTTACGCACCAACGGAAATCAACAGAATATTCTGCGCAATGAGCATTCTTCAGAATGGATACCTGCGCATTACAAATGGACATCATCATCATCGTCATCATCATCGTCGTCGTCGTCTTCGTCGAGACTGCTCAAAACAGCAGCAAAGAAACCATTCCAAAAAAAGTATTCGGCTGTCACCTTAGTATATTCAATGAAGAAAGGACAATGGCCTTATTAAATTTTGTCTACAGAAAAAAATCCTTTACGTTCCCTATAGTTTTCTGCTTGATATTGCAAACAAGATTGTTGCTAGAAAGTATGTGAGTTCCCTGATTTGTTCTAAGAATTTATAAACTTAATTATTTTTTAACACAAACATGTGAAAGTGAACACAAATTAGTTTTTTTTTTTGGTTCAGATATCATGCTTTATGAGAGAAAGGTATTGTAATGATTAAACGGGAAATCTTTCTCACTCTCCCTTCCCACCTATACAATCTTTTAAAAGTCTTTCCTGAAGTAGCAGCTCATTTTAATATACATATATATATAAAGACAATATTTTTACAGACATTTCTCCACCTCCGTGTAAAAGTATTCCATCAAGATATTTTAACCGTTTTTTTTTGGCAAAGTGAGTTCCAAAGGCTGTCTCCTACAACATTCTACTGCCGACTAAATGCAGTTCATTGTAAAAAACAGTCTCATCAAATCCTTCGAGATGAATCCCCGGAAAAATAGCGTTTCTTTCCGTCGGTCTAGTATTTTACATTCTTCAGTCTATTCAGAATAATTATCTGAAAAGCAAATTTCCATTCTTTAATTACATCTTTTATCATTTTGCGGGGAAAATAAGGGGAGATTTTGGAGATTTCTCCAATCTGTTGGCCAGTGAAACATAAGGTACAGAAAAGCTCCCAAATAAGGCTGAGAATCCATCTTTCTTTTCTCATATAATTTTTGTGTCCAGTCCACAATGCATGCCGTAGATATCTTCTTCGCGTGGTCTTTATTAAGTGAAATGTGAGCCAGGGTAAGGTTTAGAATTGTTTGCAGATCAAAAGCATTACAGAATACTAACCTGAGATTCTGTATGATAATCTTGTACATTGCTTTATATTCTGCTGCTGCGTTATCATCATGGCGCAAACCAGAGTGTCACGTGCACTCTACAGACGAGATAACAACACAACAGTTAAATTTAAAGATAAATATAATTTGAAAGAAGAAATAATAAGTAACAAAAAAACCAGAATCTAAATTCAAGTGCAAACACCCAACCCAGTTCCCTTTCCAATCAAGAATCCAATGTTCATTTACAGTTACATCTCCAGTCAAGAGTCCACTTCTGAAGGCGCAGTCCTCCGTGAAGCCATGCAGTCTCTCCAAAAGAAAAAAACAAACAAACAAACCCACAAACCACACACAACAGTCTTTGCTCCTGGTGCTGTCCTTTCCAAAGCTAGGTGCGTTCCAACCCCCGAGTACCGACAAACATACAGTAGATAGCCAGAAAAACGAATAAAGACGCCCCCCCAAAAAAAAAAAAAAAAAAAACCTGGACAGAAAATAACCATATCAATTTCTAAAGCATTCCACCCCAAAAAAACAATAACCTACTTTCAGCTATTTATCTCATACAGAAAACTATAATCACCCTCTCAAACTCCACCATTTAAATTTACAACAATCAAAAAAAAATATCAAGCCATCATTTCAAATCTATTGGACATATTGGGCTTAAATTTTCAACATTTATCTGTTAATCAATGGTAATTTATATTAGTTATTTTTACATGTAGTGGAGTGAGGGGGGAATGGTGAAAAATGAAGCGTATTTACTATTATCTCGGGACACTCAAGTCTTCTTAGTCAACCCTAACGTTTTCTTGATGGTGACGAGAGAAATAATACGCAAGCGCAATTTCAAGTAAAAGATAAGTTACTAACCCAAAAATTTTTATGGGTAAAACAGTCACCCCTCCCCCTTTTGATTAAAATGGGTGCTATTTGTTTCTTTCATTTTCTCCCAAAAATACAACCATTTTGGAAAAATGTAAATATACAAAACCAAAACCAAAAAAAAAAAAAAAAAAAAAAAATCCAACAACTCATGTCTATAATGTGTCGTTGTACATAAACAAAATAAATCCCATTTAACATAAGTGTTCGTCAAATAAGTGTTCAAATGAATATAGACCTACGTACTTCTGTAAATTTGCGGCAATCTGTTCCGCTGATTACTTGCCACGTTGGCCGCCATTGTGACTGCCCGATCTTACCAACTTTTTGAAAAAGAGGTCGGTCTCTTTACCCGGTATAAACTCATAAACTCGACACTGCCATGTGATATACCACGTAATTCAGCAGAAAACGCTCTTTCACGCTCATCTAAGGAAGCACATGGTATTTTGCACGTGGGTGGAGCTACTTTATTTCACAGTTGACGGATATTTTGCGTCACCTGTTATTGTGCGTTAGAACCGTTACATTTCATTAAGAAAATACATCGGCATTTTCACCAATCTTCGCTGACTTTATTCAATATGTACACTTTAATATCAATGCAAAGGTTTGTGAGCACGAGCACAAATACCGACCCAACCATCAAAAAGCGTTACACAGCATATGGAAAATGGTCGCCGCACGGCTGTCGATTCTCGTGCCGGGTACCATTTATGCTCACAAAATACACATTATTCTTCCAGTCACACAAAATAAAGACATACTCTGAACACATGAAGAAATGTTTATCTTTGTTTTGATTTAAAAATGATATTTCTGCTCCTGATAGTCCATGAAATACTTTGAATTGAAAACGAACGATTTTTGTGTCATCGCCCGCTTTCCACCAGCGAGAAGACGTGTGCGGGTACCTAAGCTGTACTATGATTACTCTTTAGTTGATCTTTTGCCTGTTTCAAAGCTGATCTGCCCTTGTGCTTCCCAGAACTTAAATGTAAACATCTTTTGGACATTTAAGTACACATCAAATCTGTGTCTTTTTGTTGACAAAGATACACGTATGAGAAGTTTCACTATTTAGTCTCCTTGCTTTTTACAAAACTTTGAAACAATGGTGGGAGGCTGATATAAGATTTGCTTTACCTGTCTCCCTTCCTGCGTTTATCTTTGTCTACGATTTTATTTATAATATGCACCGAGACATGGCAGATATTACAGGGACAGTCTCTTCTGGTGGTGTTGATATCGAAAAATTATAATCAATACCTATGATCTAGGTCTGACACTTCTACAAACTGATTGACTTGCATGTTACCAAAACATGTCCGTGACTAAACAGCACAGTTGTCATCTCTGTGATATTTACATGGAGAGTAATTGATATATAGTGGCAGAAGCACCTTGCCAGTTACTTTACACTTGTAAATTGTTTTCATTTTAGCCACATTCATGCGTCGAGCTCAGTATATATAAAAGTGTAAAGGGGACTTGAAGTATTCAAGAGTTTCAAGACTGCCCTTCACATTTTTATATTTTGTTATATATGTAATAATGAAGATCCCGAGAATTTTACTCTTTCTGGTGCATTTCAAATAAAAGTGCGTTTAACAAAATTTTTACTTATTTTGTTTTCAAAATTTCAGTCTTTTTGAATTTTATCGATTTTTTTTCTTTTTACTTTGTGACTTTTCTCCTTCGTATATGGCGAAGTAGGTGAGAGCCTATTGCTTACTAGTCCTAGAGCAGCAGTTACCTATCTCCCCACTTCAGCATACAAGTTCTCATGAAATTAAAAAAAAATATTTTACTATTTATGGACTGATGAAAATGATTCGTTTACAGTGTCGTTTCAGTCGTTTTACTTGCCACGTGATTGATGTGAATTTGGACAACTGATGAAGGGATAGTCATTTCGGTGGATGTTCCCAGACCCGACAGCAAGGATGCCGCCGAACAGATATTGCATCCAGCTACAACAAGGCATAGGTCTCGGTACAGGCTGTCTTTATTTTCGGCAACTTTAATAATTGTAATATTAGTGAATAATTGCCCGCCCTGTATCATCATGTGAACTGTTCCACTTGGCAGAATCGTGCATTGGACAAATGTTACAGCACTGTCTCAAATGTTTATGCAAGCAGATGCACACCTGCAATGGTTATATCTTATCACAACGTGGTTCACCTTATCCCGAGATACCGACAAAAAAGAAGTGAAAAATGTCAATGCAAAGGCTATGAAGACTAAGCAGAGGACACGTGACAAGACTGAGGCACTGCGTGGCAACGGACTGGCAGTTGTTCTTTGACAGATGCTCTGATTAGGATAAACTCACAGAAACTGAGACTGCCTACATCCACTTCTGTAAAGACTGTGTTGTGGAAAGAAAAGCGATCAAACTGTTTGCCAACAATGAGCCATGGATTTGCAAAGACCTTATAAAGTTTCCCCTGTTGCCAAAAAGCATGCATTTATTATCCACGGTGATATGGGACAGGTAATACATCTGATCTTACACTTTAAAGCCTTTTTTAAATATAACAATTAAAATAATGATGTTCTGGAGAAAAATGCATGAGCCATACAGTCTACGAAATTCCCATGTAGAAAAGAGAGAGTGGTATCCCTTCGCCTAACATGTTCGAGTGGGGTCAGCTCTCTGCATTTTCGTTTTCTTCTTGGATTTGGGGCGGTCCGGTGGCGCCTGTTACCAATACAGTGAGGGTTGGGTGTCCTGGGTTCAGCTCTCGTCTCAGACATGCTGTTCTTTCTCTGCATGGCTGGCTCGGTGTAAAACACCAATCTCCCCTACCTCGTACCGAGCTGCACTTTTTTCTCATGTCATCGCGTTGTTTGTTTACTTGGTAGTGGATTTTTATTTATTAGTCTGCTAACATCAACTTTTTTGATCGCCGTTAATCCTCTCTAACTAACGCCATCACAGTTTTTTTCATTTTTACAAGTCGTATCTGGGATGAACTTTACATCAGTGACAAACAGTCATGCGTTTAAATTTCAATTTCTGCTTTGTGATCATCTGGATATTCTCCTGGCGATTTGATCGACATGTTTGTTTATTGATGTTCTGCACCAGTCCACTGATTGTAGATCTGTCTCGTCGACATTGTCATGAACCAGCCTGGTTCAAGGCCAGCACGGCTGAATGCAGGTAGGATAATTATAAGGGACAAAGTGGTCAGTGAAGAGATACCTTTCTGTCCGTTTGTATGACTTGACAGGCCGTGGTGATGGATGTGGTCGATCTAATTCTAGGGACGGGGGGTGGCGAGGTTAGGTCATAGATATTTCAGAGTATAGCGCAGTAGGCTGTAGTTTCGTTAGTAAAATATCGATAGTGCGAGGGCAGGGTAGATTTGTTTCTGGTGTCACGTGGTTAGGTGGGTATATAATCTAGGGTAGAGGTGTAATCGCGGCCTTTCCCCATCACTCGAGTAGGGACTACCGTCAGCTGTAACCAGTGAAACCGCAGAAGGGGGCCCGTTCTACGAACGTGCAGCGCTACTTACTGGCACGTGCAGCCTGTTGTATCAAGTGTAAGGCAAGGGTCACCGTCCTCGCAGACGAGAAGAAGGGTACGCAGCGTTGGAACACCGGAAACTGCAACACTGCCATCCGTTGTCTTTGGCAACCGCTGGAGGTAGTGGCTAGCAGAATACATCATCGGTGTGCCCCTGGAATTCTTGGTCGTCTGGAGCCGGTGCCAGACAACTGTCACCTACTATTCACCGTACCTGTTGTTTATTGCCTGGGGCAACCGGAGGAAGCAACAGTGCAGGCGGACTAGGGACAGTGTGCCTCACCTTCGTCATCGTTTGTTGCCAGGGGCAACTGCGCGACCAGAGGGTCATCGCCAGTGGTGACAGTAGTGTGCTAAAGTAATTCTGCGGTTGTCCACTACGAGTAGTCGAGGAGGCAAGCAGTCGCGGAGACACTGCCGTATTCCCAGCTCATATCCAGCTGTGAGGGAAGTGGTCTTTTGTATGTACTTGAAATTTACTGGCCTGATTACAGGTCGTTTTATTTAGTATAAGTGTATGCCGGCCTGATTATTCAACCTAATCTTTTTCTTTGTGTTAATAATAATTTTATATTGTTGTACAACTGTGTTGTCGGTTGTTGTTTGCGCACGCGAGTCAGGAAAAGTATTTGAGTGCGTGCGGACGTGCGAAAAGTGGGTGAAAGAGGGAGGAAGGAGGAAGGGGGAAGTGAAGAGAGCCAACAAAGTGTCCCCTTTCCCCTCGAACTGTTTAGTCCCGAGCCTTCTCCCCCGCAATTATGTCACAGACATCTATGACTGTCATCCGGCAAAAGAACGACCTGGCATTCCCGTTAACTTCACAGAGAGCCACAGGAATTTTCTGTGTGTTGTGTTTGTAATGCGCGGTGAGCCTGGACTTGGCTGGAATAACGCCCTATAAAAGCTTACGCCATTATTATTATTATTTATTAAAAGAAATACTTCTGGGAAAATTTGCACAGGATTTTAGGAGGATTTGCACACACACACACAATATGAATATATCACAGTTTGCTTTGTTTATAAGATTACTTCAGTTTATTATGCCTCAATCATAGGTAATGAGTAACTGTCACAGCCAAATACGTGTTCTTTCATGATACAAAAACATAAAGAATAGATTTTGTCAGGGTTTTCCCGCCCGGCCCTGTGGCATAAAGGCACACACTTAGATGAGGTTACAAATCCCAACACCGGGCACAACCTTAATTAATAATCTTTATTGGCTTATTGTTGCACAACCATGTCCACTGTTTGTGAATGAAGTGTCAAGCCTTAGGGCAAGTTTAGGCTTTCAACTTGCATTATGTCCTTTCTTGGGTTTCCACTCTTGTAAAACAAAGTTTGTGGAAAGTCTATCATTTGGGACCTGACGCAATTAAAATACGGTTTAAACGCTTTTTAAACTCGGGGCTTTTTCTTTTTCGTAAGTCCCTCGTAGACCTGACATTCTGACGAGGTTACAAGTAGTCGATCTGTCGTCGCGACTGTCCAGCCGAAGAATTCGCTTGTATTAGCAGGACAAGGCTGCACCCAGGGATCTTCATTTAATGTAGATGCCTGGCTGCACCCAGGGTAGCGGACTCGTGCCTCTCTTCTAGGATGCATGCCTGTCGTCGGAGGGCGCTGCAGTCTCAGCAGTTGCAGGCTACCAACAGCGCGCCACTGGTGCCTGTGGTCAGCCTTGGCTGCGTCTCAGAAATGTGCTGATGGCCCTCGCGCCTCAATCTTTCCCCCTGTGTCTCGCCAGAGGGTCGTGTGTCGTCTGGCAATCTTACTCTCTGACTGACTGCTGATTGACGGACACATTCTGTACATCCTTACTTCGGCCTTCATGCCATCTGGCTGAGCGATCACAGGTGAATGCACAGGACCCAAGAGAACGTTGAGAGAGACGACCTTAGCGCCCCTGTACTTTCTAACTGGAAGACTCATGGAAATTTAAAACCTATACCGCCCACGGTGATCTGCGTGCCAGGGTTATTTTACAAGATGGACAAGTATCTGTCATATTTTCTGGAAGGCCAACTTAACATCAGGCAATGTGATACATATACACACAGCAATTTGACAAGCTTAATAAAAAAAATAAAAACAATTGCTGGCAGTACTTTTTATGCATCTCTTCACAACTCACTTGTTAAATACTTTGAAATTAGTTCAAAGTGGCATTTGATATTCTTTGTAAGATGGACTTATATGTGTGGACCTTTTCATAATTAGGTGAATGGAGGGTCTGTTAAGGCTCTTCCAGTTTATGTATGGATTCTCTCATCAGCATGGCTGAGGCACAAACAGCACACGCCTTTTCTGCAAATTGATTAAGTTTACAGTCTGTCTTTCGGAGAGAATGAGCCATCTTGTTTTAAACTGTGCATAATTGAGCAAGCCTGAACATGAACCTGGGTACAAGTATTTTAAAATAAAAATATTAACTTGATCTCATCACACATACACAAGCATGCACCCACCATAGCAACAGAAGAGCCGATTAAATCAAATCAAGTCATAAAAAATCATGCAAGAGCATTAAACAAATCTCAAGAGTGCAATAAAGTAAACATCTGTCACAAACAAAATTATATAAGTAAACTGACAACAAAAGAGCCTGCAATAATATGTGCAAAAACATTATCTGTTATAGTCCACTTTCACTATTGATATTGTAGTCATTATAGAGGAACTGGTAACATACCTTTTACAAGTTGTGACATTGTTTTGAGTAAATTTGCAAGAAAATTTTTGGTTATTTCTTTAAAACCTGGCTACACCTGTTCAAATTGACATTTGTTTGCCTTAAAGACCAACCCGATTGCTCAGCAAATATCGGTGGCAACAATGCATAAAGTATGACAAAAACATATTCCGGTGGTATTTTATGACAAAGAGGCATGAGAGATTTTATATCAATATTTTTCCCTGAAGAACAGCTGGATTTGTCGAGAAAACAGGAAATGACGAAACGGAAGTATTTCTAAAAATAGCCTTGTCTGCACTAGCTGAAGTCGAAGAGAAAAGATGCAATCACAGACTTACATCATAGGAGTCTGTGGATGCAATCCTCGGTAAAAGAAATCTGACCAGGACACATTGTGTTGTTGCTGAATGCTCTCTTCGACACTCAGATGGAGTTTGTACTCATGAAGGAAATCATAAAGATAATGGCAGCAAACGCCAGTGGATTCACTTTGTTCACAGATGTGTATATAATATATATGTATATATGTGTATATATATGTATATATGTGTATATACAGGTCTCTGCTTTGTTCAAACGTGCCATGCGAATTTGGTCCCCACACTTTACTCAAGATTTTGCTCTAAACATTTCAAAATGGATTGTTATCCAGTCACTTATACAGTACAAGCAAGTCTTGGACTTTCAGTAAAACAAAGAAATCTTATTCCTACAGCAGTGCTTACTATACAACAGCACGAGATGTTGAAACCAACTACGACTGCTGGTAGATCAAGCACCAGATATACAACATCGACAGTTTCTACACCGTCTGGTCTACAAGTAACATCGTGTGACAGTCACAAACACTGAAACACATCATCAGTTGTATCTTTATCCAGCATAATGCTAACAACAACTGACAGTGTGAGGGCACCATTGATGTGCGTGATCGAAACAGCCACAAAAAAAAAAAAGAATTGAGGGTGATAAACATATTATAAGGAGCTTAAACGGGAACACGTGCGATCGAGTATCAGTAAGTAAATAGAAAATTTTGCAAGCAGCTAAATAAGGAAGAAATAAATTTTTACATCGATAAACATGTTTCAAACTATCATATTTTTAATTGTAAAAAAGTCCTTATCAGCAGTCGGTTGTAAATATAAAATAAAAGTGCAATGCTTGAAATTAACCATCAAATAAAAAAAAAATTAAAGGAGTTTTTCTTAGACAAACACTTTTGAAACGTGTTTATATATTTTATTAATAATAACACACATGGGAAAATTAACGCCAATGCGCCCACTTAGTAACAGACAATCAGTAATAATACAACGTAGACTGCAATCACCGGGGTTGTTGCCCTTTAAATTTTGATGTAGAGAAGATCGACTTATCAGTCTTTTGAGTGAATTCAGTTTCGAGCATTTAATTTTTTTTCAAACCTCATTCGAAGCTTCTAAACAAAGTTCAAATCTGTAGTGATGTATTCCACAATCCGTCATTTCATTTTCTGGGCAAAAAAATCGCTTCTTGTACACAACAACCTGAGCGATGTTTCTTCGTTTGACTTGAAGACATGTTACAAATACTACTGGCACGCAAGAGTTGGTCAAGCAGTTAACACACAAGAGGAAGGGGATCAGTGGGGCAGGTATTCTTTCTTTACATGAGAAAGTCGTGTTTGATTTCCCCCTTTTTTTAAAACACAGTACTAGTTAATACTGCTTTATTTCATTATTCTGACAGTCGATCAAAAATACCATTGTGTTGACAGAGGCTGTGTGGAACAATGGTGCTTATTATCATTCCTTTGTGCTCGTGACTGATAGAATGGATTAGACTAAAATAGGTAACTATACACAGACATAACCAGGGCAGAGTCAATCTAAATCTCCAACTTCAAAACGGATGAGACTAATAGGCAATGTCATTCAAAAGTTACAAGGTAAACTGAGGTAGATCTTGAGGTAGATCTCTCTCTCCCTCCCCCTCTTGCTTGGTCTCACTTGGTCTCTCTCTCACACACTGTCCACCAAGTCAACTTCCAGGACTTAGTCACAGATACAATATTCATTAATTCATTCGTCCCTTGACTGGTACCAGTCATTGGGGGAAGCACATAGAAGCACATATCGATAGGCAGCGGCTGACAAGGCCCGCCACTCAGACCTGTCTTGGGTGATAGTGAGCAGGTCTGTACAGAATAACCAGTCCCCTCCATGTCTGTAAGTCAGTTCTTCTTTTAGCCATTGCAGCATTGACAACCCTCAAGATACCTTGAAGGATAGTCTTCAACAAAATTTTTGTGGTGGGTCACATGGCCAAACCAGACCAGCTTACGCTGCTTGACTGTTGCAAGCAGGATTTCTTGTGACAACCGTGCTTTGTACAAAGTCATTGGTTTTATCATGGACTTGTATTCTTATTCCTGGCAAACCATCCGCAGTCCACTTACACATATCTGTGGTTTTGTGTTCCAATAGGCTGTCTAAAAATCAGATGTGGACAATGATATAGAAGTTATTATTTTCACAGCACTCTTAATCCAATAAAATGTGAAAATTGGGGGAGGGTTAAAGGGAACTGAAAACTAGGGGAGATAAAATATTATTTTGTTTTTTCAGTAGACAGTGACATTTTAGCAAAAAAAAAAAAAATTGTGTGTGTCTGTGATAGAGGCTGGGTTAGATGCCAGCCAAATGGTCAGCAGTGATATCTTTTACATCTTTTTAAAGCAAATGAAAAAAAAATTAGAAAAGAAAGTACAATGCACGACATTCAATGTCATAAATGAAATGTTTATATGATAATATCAAAAAATTACCATCATCTTTCAGTTAACATTGGTACAATACAATCCTTTCGGTATTCCTGGCAGTAAAACTGCATATCACACCAGCAGATAGGAACGGTTTCCAAAAGTGTGAACATCTTCAGCTGTCCATCATTAAATAAAATCATAGTATAAAATGATGCACTTATTGTAGATTTTTTAAAAATCCTTAAACATGAGACAGTTCAGAAATGTGAGACAATATAGAGATATTTATTGAGACACTTTATATTAGAGATATTAAGGAACATTTCTTAATGAAAGAATAGGTTTATATTTGTGGACATCAAAAGCCATTAGGTCAAAAAGAAAATTGTGCCAATGTATACATCATATCCATAAGCAGATCATTTGTGAATCTAGTGTCAATAATTTTACTAAAATTGATTCTTATGTATTCTTCTTGCATGTTTCAAATTTTTATGTGCACATGTGCAGCATGTGCTGCATGTAGCAAATAAAATAATCAAGCTAGATTTTTAAAAAAAAGTCTTGATAAGGAATGGTCCCCCACTAACTTTTTTCAAGTTATTTGGGGAGTGAGGTGTGAAAGATCTCACTTTTCTTGGGGTCAGTTGTTTGTGAGGGTGGTGTCCATCTCCTCTCACTCACTGCCTTACCTTCCCCAACCCTCTATGGAGTCAGGTACCCACTCCTGGGTTGACTGGGGAAAGTTTGCTGAGCCACATGGGTGTTGACCAGCGCACCTTTCGGTTCAAACGCCACTTAGCTGTTCGCCTCGTGGTACTTCTTGATAACTACAACCTTGTTATCTCACTTTTAAATTTATGAAACAATGTATTTACCAAGTCAGCAGTCAGTTTCTGTAACAAAAGTGATAAACTACGTATGTGGCACACCCATTTTGGATCTACTTATGCAGAAAACAGTATCTCACATGTTCTATGATGTTTACAGCGATTCACAAATAGCATGTTACCTAGACAGTAGAACAACTTGCAAGGACAGATGACAGATACTGCCTTTAATGAGAGCTTTTATATTGCTTTGACAGCAAAATGCACTTATTTGCTTAATCCCTTAACAATATGAGAAACAGCAGCTTAGTTCACTCAATAATTTCTATCAATAATTTCTATTTGAAGAGTTTTCTGCAGCTGGAGGATATTTAAATATTGCTGTAGATCAAAAATAAGGTCTGGAACCATGCTCAATAAGGGTGAGGACAGCATACATATCAAAAGATAAAAAAAATTAATTGCTGTCCCCTCTTGATTAAATGTGCATAAACTATGCCATACTGGTCTAGTTTGGCCCCTGCAGCACTGATGTCCGCTTCTGAAGTAACTGCTGTCTTTCTTTTTCTAGGTGTTCCTTTGTTTTTAGAAGTTCTTTATGCCATCTCTAGAATAACATATTAATGAAAGTGTAATCAATAAATACAGTGTACACATATGATGGAAAATGCATATGCTGATATATTGTGCATGTCTAATTAGCAAACTTTTTTTTTTTTATTTGGTGTTTTACGCCGAGCCAGCAACTAAGGCTATATCACGGCAAGGCAGCCAGCCCTGTTAACAGATGCCACATGCAGAGAAAGAACAGTGTGCCCCAGACAAGAACTGAACCCAGGACAGCCAACCTTCACTGTATTGGTAACATGCACTAACCATTGCTCCACCAGACCCCCTGTGTCTAATTAGCAACACAATAATAATAATAATAATTCTTGCATAGCACCAAGTTCTAGCTAGGAGATAATGTGCACAACATATGCATTTATGTGCATGCAAATGAGTCAGTCTGTTGAGGATTACAGGAACAGATGAGCTTTAAGGTACTATTTTGTAAGTTCCTTGTGTCTTAATTGACCTTTAAGCAGTAGAGAGAAACTTAAGCATTTGCAGTCAAGACAAAAAGTAGTACCCACTTGAGCTTTTGACATATATCCACACACCTTCTGCAGCCACTAAAAGCTAAAGATAAAATTCAAAACTATTGACTCCAGGTACTTCAAGACACGGATTGCCAAAATTAGGAAGATGGAACCATTTTAAAAATTAGTAGTAAAGAAGTCCTGAGATTTCAGCAGCTGACAATGGCTTACTTGTGAAAATGCATAGATAGGAAAACTTCCATGGTGCAGGCACTGAAAACGCAGGGAGGCCACTTTGTACTCTATGCATACTCTAACAGGTCTTTGCAAACAATTCCCTGCTCCTCATCAATTTCTCCCCAGCAGACCCAGCAGTTGCAAAGAAAACATTAAAAAAGTGTTCTGCTATTGTCTTAGTTGATTCTATGAGGAAAGGACAATGGCTTTATATTAAATTTTGTCTAGAGAAAAAAGTCCCTTTAAGTTCCCTATAGTTTTCTGCTGGACACTGCAAAAAAGATTGTTGCTAGAAACTTCTGTGAGCTCTATGATTTATGCTAAGAATGTATACACCTAATTATTTTTTAACACGAACACATGAAAGTAAAAGCAAATTAGTATTTTTAGACTAGTGCAGATACCTTACATTTATGAGAGAAAGGTATTTTCATATTAATCATGAAATCTTTCTCACGCTCTCCTCCCTCCCATACAACCTAACTCTTTCCTGAACTAGCAGCTCATTTTAATATACAATATATATATATATATAAAGATTTTTCACAACACTTACCTTATCACTAGAAGACAAACGCATATCTTTTTCTAAACTTTTCAGTTTAGTTTGATTGTCAAAATAGTTCTGCCAGAAATTCTCTGGCACTTCCTTGGACGGGATTTTCTCTCTGGAGTGGTCATATCGCTTTACTGTGGATGAGATGGGTGCAGATACAAATGGAAGGTTTATGTCATCACCCCTGGTCACAGAGAAAGCCTTCGGTCCAGACCAGCAGAAGCCAAGCACAAACTGCACATCCTTCTGCCACAAGGATTGATCCTTAATGGGAAAAGATGTTGGAATGTCAATCTGAGTAGCATTACCATGGGCAGAGACAAGGGTTACAGACATTTCTCCACCTCCATGAAGAAGTGTTCCATCAAGCTTTTTTAACCGTTTTTTGGCAAAGCCTGAGTTCCAAAGGCTGTCTCCTACAACATTCTGCTGTCGACTAAATCCATGCAGTTCACTGTAAAAGACAATCTCATCAAATCCTTCACCTTCTCCCAGGAAAAAGAGTGTTGTTCCTTTACGTCGGTCTGGTTTTTTGCCTTCTCCTTCAATCTGTGCAGGGTGATTATTCTGAAAAGCAAATTTCCATTCTTTAATTACATCTTTTATCGTGTTGCAGGAACACAAGGAGAAATTTTGGTGGTTTCTCCAATCTGTTGGCCAGTGGAACATAACAAGGTACAGAAAAGCTTCCAAATAAGGGTGAGAATCCATCGTTCTTTTTTCATATAATTTTTGTGTCCAGTCCACAATGCATGCCATAGATATCCTCTCTGCATGGTCTTTATTAAGTGAAATTTGAGCCAATGTAAGGTTTAGAATTGTTCGCAGATCAAAAGCATTACAAAATTCTAATTTGACATTTTGTATAATAATCTTGTACATTGCTTCATATTCTGCTGCTGCGTTATCATCATGGCGCAAACCATAGATGGATCGAAGGGAGTTACCTCCTTTTCTTTTCACCCTCCTTCTTCTGTATTCACATGCTTCCTCAACAGAAAGCCCATTAGGCACTTTATCCGATTCCTCTCCAAAGTAAGTGTCCAGGCATTCCTGGAGATGGACAAACATCCGACGTTCTTTAACAGTGTCAGAGTAGCTTGGACTATACTGATAGCAAGAGTCTTCCTTCAGCTGTATTTGCTCATCTTCCAGTCGCCGCATGGGCTTTTCATACTCAAGGTACAAATCCTTCAACATCTTTATGCGTTCTTGCCCCAGTTCCTCTAAACCTTCAGGAATGAATGATCTGTCAACCAAAAACTTATGCAGAACAGATCCTTTGTTATGCTCAAAGGGCTTCAGAAACCGACAAATATCTAAAAGTGTGACTGTAACACGCAGTTCTTGAAAAAACCCACAGTTATTGTAGCCTGTGGTACAATCCTCATCACTAAGTTTCTGTTCACGACGAAATATTTTGATAGCTTGAAATGCCAGATCAATGGCATTTCTAGCCTCGTCTCCCTCTAAGAGTTCTTCTTTTCTGAGGGTGTCCTCCCACACGACAATGAGTTTTTCTTTGCTGACCTGCCCGTGAGTGTCACACAGGTAAGAGTTAGTTGGTCTCATGTCATTTGCAATTTTGGCAAATTTCTCTGCTTCTTTCCAGTTCTGGCAATGAATATAAACTCGAGAAATCTGTTGCGCTATCATGGGGTCTTCAGTTAAGTCAAAACCAACAATCATTACTTCTTCTGCTTTTTCATATCCCTCATCCTCACCAATAGCCAAAACAATAGGTGAAAACTTTCCACGACCTTTCTTGTGGGGGGCTCTCTTTTTAAGCATGTCCTTCACAATTCTCACCAATTGGTTCTGAACACTTGATTCATTACATTCCTTAAAAATGCCACAATGCAGCAGTTCTAGAGTTACATCACTGACAGTCTGATTGTCACGCTTTCTTAAGTTGTTAAGTATCTCCCTGGAAAAGTTGTTGTTGATTATCCTGAGAGCCTGAATATCTCCCCCAAGGCACTGTCTTGAGGTTCTGTTTAATAAAATGTTCAAAGATGGACTAAGAGATGCCTCCCACAGAACAACACTATTTGCTTGTCTCTTTAGCATTTGAGCTTTAAATACTATTTTGCTTGGTGGTTTCATGATGTCATTGAAGCAGCTTGTGGGAATTGCTTGGAAGTCAAGATCAAAGCTGTTGATCAGGGAGATAAACTTAAGTAATCTCCTCTCCTTAAAGTCTTTGATCTGTGAAACAAATTCTCCAACTGTGCGCTTTATGTAACGTGGGTTGAAATTTTCTTTCAAGATGTTAAATGAAATTAAAAGCTTAGGATGAGGCCCTTTTTTCTCATGGTATCTTCTCTCCAGGACCTGATACTTTGACTGAAACCATTGCCGCTCTTCTTCCTGAAGTTCATGGCCAAGCATGACGACCCCAGATTTAATTTTAGGAAAGGCTGTCATTCTAATGCAAATGATGAGCACGCAGAACATTTTTTGGCTGCCCTTAGTATCTCTTGCTTCGCGTCTAGCTCTTTCATTCATGTGGGAGCAAAGCTGAAACACTTTTTCTTCATCTTCATTATCAATCAGTACAAGAGGTGGCTTAGGACTATCTTGCTCTTCAAAGTATCTGAACTTTGCTATCTGGTCACAGGTCTGATCAGTGATTTTCTTGATCACACAGCAACGAACTTTCTCTTTCATCTCCCATAAAATTTCTCTCGCAGTAGTGGTTCCACCTGCACCAGGTTGATGAAGTAGTGTTATTACAGCCACCTTTTCTTCCTCTGATATTTGACCATTTAATGCATCTTTCACTTGTTCCAAAAGGTTTTTAAACTGCGCTCTTCGCAAGACATGATCTTTATACCAAAAGTTCCACCAAGTGACCTCCTTACCACGATAAAAATCCTCTTCCATCTGTAGTTTTTTCTTTGCTTTAGCATCCATGCCGTAACTGTGATTGTCATCAACCTCATCATCCTTGCATTCTGTTACACTGAGTATTTCCAAATCTGATAATTCATTTCTCTTGTTCTCTTTCATGAAACACTGTGCTCCACTTGATGATGGGAGAAAGCAGCCTGTGGTGGTTTTGTAGCCAAATATATTTCTGATGCTTTGATTGACATGTGACCATGGCATTCCAATAACTGTTCTTTCTTCCAGTTCTGTCTTCTCCACATATGCTCTATGAAGAACTTTAGATATGAGGTCTGCAGCAATCTTTTCAGATTCAGCAACAATCATCCACTGGTCAGGAAATTTCACAAAAACCTCCTCTAATGCTCCCATGAGGACATCATAATTTGTAGACAAAAGTAAAATCAAAATCCGTGCTTTCCCTGTGGGAATTTGTTCGCTGTAAAATCTCACGGCCTCCTTGAAGCCATGCCCCCTCTCTTTTCTCCATGCTGCAGCCGCTAGTTCCATCTTCTTTAGTTGTTCATAGCCGTTGCAAAATATCCATGATGTAAATGAAGAATCCTTTATACTTTCAAGCAACTTAGCAACGGATTTAGCGCTCCCACCAGATTTGTTCTCGTCACTGTTCTTGTCAAAGTTATCAGTGGTTAAAACCTTATACACTTGGTTATGTTTCAACTCCATCATTCTGTAAAGACCCCAAGGCTGCCCATTTCGGTCTGTTATGCGTGGGTCAAAGTCAAAAACTGCTAATGGTTCTAAACTTTTGATGCACTCAAAATACTCTGTTAGAAAATCATTTGTCATTTCAGCTGCACAAGAACTCAAGAAAAGAAGAGGATATATGTCAACGTTGCTAGCCTCATTTCCATCCGTAAGAAGATGGTGCAGTTTTTCATGCAAATCTGGTTGTTTCCATGTAGGCCGAGAATGCATAACCTTTTCACTCTCCCTTCGGAGGTCACTTAAGTTTTCCCTGGAGTCCATGAATATGCACATTTCTTTTCCAGTAACTTGAACAGGACCACCATCAAGGTATCTTAGGAGTCTACTTGTATGTCCATCAACAGAATTCAGAAAAAAAGCTTCATTCCTTATCACCTCACTGTGTGGTACAACATCAACTTCAACCACATGCAGCTCTGAATTTTCCCAAACTTCCTTTCCAGCAACAGGTATATACACAGGATCTCTGATACACTTTAATGCAATCTCCCTCTGGTCTGGGTAGAAAGCCCTGTAGATTTCTTCTGTAATTGCAATTTCACACAACTGTTTATCAAGCTGCAGACCAGCAATAGTGCCTGCATATGATGTGCTACGACCATTGTATTTTGACATCACCCCAAAGTGGATGGTGCCGTTGACTCTCTCATTCATACAGGCAGCAGCAAACTTTACAGTTTCTTCAGCTAGAAGCTTGGTGTCAAGATTCTTTACCATGAGGTACTTGTGAATAGCTTGAAGAAGCTGACCTGGCCTTGACTGTTCTTCTGGTAAAACATAACCTTTCTCATATACATCCTTTGGTCCAGGACGTGTGTCGAACTGGCGGTATGTTTCAAGTTTCTTTGGACCCATGATCTCGACTTTTGCAGTTCTAGTATAAGGCACTTTCTTTAGTTCCTCTAGGGTGAGCCTGATGGCGTCTGCAAATTTTATTCTGGTTCCTACCTTCAGCTGTGGGTATATTTCCTTGATGTGCTCATCAGTGAACTGAGACAAAGATTTTCCATCCACTTCTTCCTCCTCCATGGAATCAGCAAGAGTCACATCAAGTTTCAACTTCTCCAGCTGAAATCTCAGTGCTTCCGCTACTTGAACTGGAGTTATGTCCTCTAAAACAACAGATTGTGGAATGTCAAGCATATCCTCCACTGTGTCTGAAAAGTTTGTGAAACAGCACTAATAAATAATCTATATTATGTGGAGGTACTAGGGTGTAGTGAAACATCTAAGGGTACAAAAAAATAAATTTTAATGAATAAACAAATGATTGTACTAATGTAGGCCAACTCACACTACAATAAATAAGATTATTAGCTCATATACAAATAGCATTATCAAAAGAATAACATATTGCATATGAACATCAAAAGAGGGTGGTTTCTGGCAACATCATTCCAGCCAGACAAACAAAAAATATCTTCCCTATATAGTTATCAAAATTAATTAAAATTACAAAGTATTTTACCCTCATTGGAGACACTGGCTAAATACCAAGTGCTGGACTTGAAGATCAAGTTCTGAACAGCAACACTGGCAATTTTTAAGGAAAAGCTGCTTAAGATAGCCAAAGCTATTTTACAGAAGTATTTTTGTATATATTCTATTCAACTGTGCTGACATCACATGGATATCCATAAACTGCAATAAAATTATATAATGCAAAGAACAAACATGCCTGATAATTTTAAAGTGTTCTATTGTACTACAAAATATTATTATAGTTAAATATGTTTAAAATAACATGTTGTTATAAATATATCCTTTGAAGGATATTACTGTCTGACTAAAAGTGTAGACAAATAAAAGGATACACATTCTTTCTTTTGTTTTTCTTGAGCTGCACACTTGGGTGGTGACTAGTTGCACACTGAAAGACTGCAATATCATCCAGTTCAAGGGATTTCTGTTGCCTGCGTAGCATAAGTTTGACATACTTAAGAAATTCATTTGCAGGGCAATTTTCTCCTTCTTTCACTTCGAAGCAGTTCTTCAAAATCTGCTCCACAAGCCTCTTCTCATCATGACCTTAAAAACAATTAATATATATTGATATCATCAAGTTCTTAGGAAATATAATAACACCAATTGCAATATGGTTCTATAAGTTGACAATGAAGAAAAACTATATTGTCACTATCATCATCATATCATTATTAAAATGTCAATTATCCCCATCCCCATCACCATCATCAAAAGAGTATGTGTAACTTTTAACAGGTTTTAATGAATAGCTATTGATAACTAAGTAATACAAGGCACACCAGTGCAGAAATTGACACACATTTTGTACCATAAGGCACTAAAATTCTAACAGCATGTCAAATCTTCTTAAGGTAAATGTACAGGGCACATTTGTGACAATGACTGACAATTCTTTATGAATAAAGTGTCTTCTCTTATCTTGTATCCATTACTATATGGAAACACATAAGTTAATTAATGACAAAGTTGACCCACACAATAACTGGTTAGTTTTTTAACTGTTTCAGACTTAACTATATATGCTTCTTCCGAAATTTCAAGGATATGCATATAAGGGTAACAAAATTAATGACAGTGAAAACCTTATTTCTATAACATGTTGAAACCAATTACCTGCAGAAGATTCAATGCTGACAGATGTGGTTTCCAACTGGTCACGTAAAAAACCCTGCTGAATGTTTTCATGGATAAGAGCATCAAGGAATTCTTGATAATCCTTGACTTTTTTAGTCATAAGTATTCTGATGAATCTGCGTGCTTTATCTGGGCGTGATCTCTCTGCATCTACTCGTTCACGATCATTCTGGGTAAGAACATTTTTGGAGTAACAGATGTCAACAATTTCTTCTGCCAGCAGATTATCTTCAAGGAAGGGTAAATTTATCCTCAGCCTTTCTTTGAAATTGGAACCCATCCTGCTGATTTTTTTGTTTTGTTTTTGGTTAGTCCTCAGTGAATGAGGACAATGTGGGTCAGACTAACAGGAGGTTATTCATGAGTTTACTGCTCATTACACAGCATACCAAGTTTTCTGACCCACTCATGCTGCTATGAACCTGAAAAGGTAGAGCAGAGATTGAAAGAGTACACTGAAAGTATTTCTGTATGCTGCAGGCTTGGTAGTAAACAAAAGGTATAAGTAGTACAAATATGTCATTGAGATGAACTGAATGTATTGTAACTTCCATACATAATTCTAAATACCTTGTTTATTTTAAAGAACACTAACAGAAATTAAACTAAAAAAGAACCAGGAAATAAAGATACTAATTTATAAAGGACTACCTTTATGAGTGACATAATGTTAAAAATTAAAAAAAGCAATTATACATCCGTGATTTTAGTATATTTACCATTTCAAAGATTCATGAATTTTCTCTTGGTGTTCAGTTCACATGCAGATTCTTTGATCAGAATATTGCCATAATTTAATGCTAATAATATTGGTTAGAGTTCTACTGATGGTAACATAAGCTTCTTAACTGCAACACACTATGCTAGAATGAGTATCAAAGGATGGTAGACATAAAACAGACTGGGAACAGACAGCTGCTATTACAGCTCTTCTTCCTTTGATGCCCTCACATTTCACTGACTATACCTGATATTTGTTCACGAAATGATGATCAGCTCCATGACACATCAGTAATTTATTATTTATCAGTAATTCATCATTTTTTCTATGCCTTTATGCCAAAACTAGAGTTTCTGAACCTCTGTGTACAGTTACTTATATTGAAGTAGCTGTTTAACCAAATAAGCTTGTTCCCTTAGCCCCCTCCTGTTCCATTTAAGCTTCCATTGTTGCTTCTTACCAAGCTCACACAGGTATGGATTTCCTACCTTGTAATTTATCTTATTACTCATAGTTAAGATTCTAAGCTAGGTTCAAAGAGAACTATTCAATGTAGTTTTAACAGTTCTAACGACTCACCATATGTAGGTAACTAACCTGACCTCTCTCATTACCTGTCTGTCACTGGCTGTTCCTGCTACTTAATTCTGGGCAGCATGCATATTGGACTATGTACAGTATCAGCAGCTACCACTGTTCTTCAATTATCCCTATCATCATTTTTTATAATGTTTATTATTTGTAAAGCATTTCCTCATAAACCTGGATATGAACTTTAAATGAACTTTATTATTATAACTATGTATAGGGTAGGTATTTAACACCCTTGTCAGTCTTTACAGTCACAGTGGTACTATGATTACTCTTTAGTTGATCTTTTGCCTGTTTTAAAGCTGATCTGCCATTGTGCTTCCCAAAACTTAAATGTAAACATCTTTGGACATTCACAACTGCTTTCAGAAAACTGAAAGCATACTGTAAAGTGTAAACAAATAGATTTCTCGATTTTATTTAAATATCAAAAGGATGTTAATTTTATAGACTCAGATGATCTAGGTCTGACACTTCTGCAAACTGATTAACTTGCTTGTCACCAAACCATGTCCGTGACTAAACAGCACAGTTGCCATCTCTGTGATATTTACATGGAGAGTGATTGATATATAGTGGCAGAAGCACGTACCTTTGCCAGTCACTTTACACTTGTAAATTATTTTCATTTTAGTCACATTCACGCGTCGAGCTCTGAAATGAGTGATCGCTGACGACAAAAATTACGAAATATCGTACCTGCTGCCGTGCAGTTATTACGGTGGTAAAACTAATACCTAAAAATAACTTCCTGTCATGCCCAAGAATGCTGGTGTCAGCTCAATCATGGTTACCGTCGGAACCCGCGGGAGTTCCCCCCGAATGGTCTGCCCCCTCGATCAATATCTACTTTCTGTTTTGAAACGAGGGTTACGGTATGACGTGAGGTGAGAGCACCATCGTCATATTAGGTCAAAGGTGGGCAAAGTTTTCTTTTCGTGGGCAGGTCTCAAAATTCTAAAGTAAGCGGCGGGCCGGTAACATACCCAAAAAATGCACGTCACGTGACTATACAACAAAACTATAGTGAAAATGAGATGAAAACATGTGTACATCGTGGTGGCCGTCATGTAACGAATTTAATGTGAGAAGTGAAGCTGTTGGAATTCCTTCACGAGCCTTTCAAACTCTGCCCGCGATTCCGAAGTGGCAATTCACAGGTCTGCAGCCAAAAATATGTTCGTCAGTCAAGACTGTCATCCGCGAACGCGACTTGGTCTGCTTCAAGAGGGAAAAAGTCTGTATACGTCGATGCAAACATCACCATAATTTCTTTGGCAAATTCTTTTAAGTTCGGAAACGTGTCCTTACTTAGCAATTTGAAGAACTGGACTAGGTTTTGGGGGTTAAAAGAATCAGGGATCCGTTCTTGGTCCTTTATTATTTTCTGTACACACTTCACAGCTTGGACGTGTAATTGAACGTTTTTAGATGGGACGACAGTTCTTTGCTGACGACACACAGATACTCAACAGTTTTCCCTTTGACCCAGCAGTGGCTAGGAATGCGCTTCAACGACTTGAATCTTGTGTTGCGGTGAAGGCATGCATGACCAGGAATCGTCTTAAACTCAACGACGACAAGACAGAAGCGTTACTGTGCAGCCCCAGGGCCAGACAGAAGCAGATCAGCATTAGTGATGTGCAGGTCGGTGACTGACGCCTCCATAGCCTTTGCTGACTGTGTACGGGACATCATCATCATCATCATCATCATCATCATCATCATCATCATCATCCACCTTTCTCTTTTTCCTGTCACCCATCACGTTGAACTGCTACGGTACTAACCAACCTTTTGCACCAGCAGACACTGAACGACTAAACTTATGACTAGGATGGGACTATTTGCTGGGATGTGTGTGTGTTTTGGGAGGAAGGGGGGGACTCAAGCATGCTGGGCCAGCAGCTCTACTGATGACACATTTGTGTCACAACACCGGTAAACGGTGGTCGGACTATGTTGAAACAAAACGAATAGTCATGGTGCGTGGCATGTTGGTGCCGCCGACTCCCTCTCACGACTACATCAGCTGCGTTGTTATTTGTGTACTTTGTCTGTGTCTGACTGTTACCTGTTGGTGATTTCTAACAAGTAGTCTTCAATAAAATGAACCTAATTTAAAAGCAAACTAGTGCACTTCACATTTTGGCAGACGGGCTGGTCTAAAGACGTCCGCGGGCCATACTTTGCCCACCCCTGTATTACGTGCATTTCGTGACCATTCACACCATTTTTCTCAACGTTGAAGAGTATATACATACTATAGTATACAGGTTAAACGGGAAATGATCGAGAAATAAATAATAACAACTAAAAAAATAACTTGCAAACTCGTGCAGACCTCTCCCATTCTAGAAGTGGGGAAGTTTACATGATCGACCTAATTCTTTTTCAATAAATTTCAAGTGCCCATATACTCAGATAGTTGTGACTCCATGCATGTGCAGTTTACTAACCACTAACGTGCTAATGTTCGCAGTCTATATATAATAACTGAATGAAATGTAGATGTTGACAATCGAATTGTAAGCATATTGTTATATACTAAGAAAATAATTTACGATTACAAGGGGCCCGGAAAGGTCGTCTTCCCCAGGGCCCATGCTGGCTCTCTGACTGACGAGGCGGTTTCTGTGTCTTGTATGTGTGTCTCTGTAGCCAAGACAAAATGAAAGGCAAGTCAGTTACTGTTTGCCTATGAACATACGTGCGCACAGAGTATAACGCAGTTAACCGTGTGCACCTGAACAAATTATCAATTACATATGTGACGCAGACAGAAGTTTCACGCCTTACAGAGCCCCATGACATTTGTTCAATTGATTTTCTTTTACAACTGATTACCAAACTACAGCTGGGTGATCAAGTTATCAAATATGTTCCTTTTGGTCCGGCGCCCCATACGGGAGAGATGCGTCCATTAACTTCTATTAAGACATTCAGGTGGGAAAGGGAGAGAACCCAAATTTTAGCCAGCAGCTGAGTTACGCGCTTAGCAAAGAGACTGGAGAATCCAGCTGCTAGAGTTGAACTCGAGATGGGCAAGAGACAGGAACACAGCAACACCTTCAGTATTTCATGGAGTTCTGGAACAATCTAAAGAGTCATAAAGCCTGAAGTTAAACAGTTGAAGACTGTACTGAATCTGACTTTAACAACCTGAGTTATTCTCTTCTTCGTCCTTTTTCATTTTTGGAAAGTGTCGGGATGTGTGATCTAGTACAAAATGTACCTCACAGGGAGATTCAGTAACCCACCCAAACTGTACCTCACAGTGAGGTTCCATAACCCACTCACCCCAGTAGCCCACAAAATTCAGAAGTACAATAATTTTGCTTTAGTACACACCAGTAAGTCGAGGAAAAAAGCAAGTCGATGACAGATTATAACGACAACAATAGAAATGATAGCAGTCTCTTCAACATTGTAATACTGTATCGTATTTAGTATATTCCGTGTATCCAATCATTGCATGAAAAAAGAAATGGTATCAGCAGATAAATCCAACATAGCTGTCAACAACTGACACCTATTTGAAAGGAAGAAGCTGATAGTCGTCATGGTCTACGGTCATAACAAGGATCACATACTGGCTACCCGGAGAGAGTAAATAGACCTCAAAGAACATGACTAGATCAGCCAAGAGGAAACAAGGTGTTGATATTTTCTGCACCAACTTGGCAGAAATTGAGACCATCTGTCTTATCTGATCACTTTCCTACTTTTTGGTCAGCATGATGTCTTTTCTACACGAGAAAATGTAGAGGGGTGGGTGGGCGACGGAGATAGGAAATATGAAAAACAGAGTAGATGATAAGTCTTCAATAACATTCACACCGGTCCAACCGCATTCAGGAGAGTCGTTAGTCTTCAGTGCCGTGGGAAGTCATGGATATTGGTCATCGCAGCACTTCTACCGTGCACGTGACTTCTAGACTCCAGGAAAGCTGTCATATATTCCATCGTTAGCGAATGTTTCGGAATGACCTAGGGTCACTCGCTGACCCCCTTGCTCTTTGTGTGTGTATGTGTGGGCGCGCGTGTTGGGAGAGAAGGTGTGTGTGTGGGGATGGTGGTGGTGGTGAGAGACTTTCCTCCCACTCCCACTGTCCGCGCTCCCCGAAGTTTTTTTTGAGATTATGGTTGTCTCCTTCCTTTTCGAACGCCCCCCTCTCCCCTTTATTAGAAGACTCCCTCCATAATTAATACAGACTGGATCAGAGCGAGCTCACGCGTCACACCAGGTATTTACACAGCCATTAAGATAATTAAAAAATAAACCTTAACACTCAAACAGACGAAGTACTCGCGATGGGTTCGGCTCTGCTAATGCTTAAAAAAGTACTTGGGGTGAGGATTTGACGGGTGAGATGACAACATGGTGTTCACGACGGATCGGTGGAGGGAGCCCTTGGAAAGTAAGACGGAAGTAAGGAATGAAAAGAGTGGTAGGTGTTGGGGTTGGGACCACGGTGACTGTTATCACAAGAGATAAGTTTTCTTCAATGATTCCTTTTACAGTTGATTTTTGAGAACTTGCTGATAAGCAGCAAAAATAAACTTGATTCGCGTAATCACCCGGAATAGAAACAGCACGAGACACGACAAACAAGGTGACAAGAAAAACGATAAGAAATAAACATATGCGATGTGTGCCAGATATTTGGGGACAAGTTAGGGTAACCACTTGGTAAAAACTGAAATGTGGGGAATGTGAATTCATTTAGCTTTTTAATTATTTAATTAATATCTAACATACCAGATTTTGTTTTGGCAAAACAGTTACAGGAAATGGTTTTCATCTGTAATGTGAGACCACACACGCAGAGAGAGAGAGAGAGAGAATCGACAAAGTTTTTCTTCTACATTTACATAAAGGAAATTCATGTTTGTTTACAAAAAGAGAAACAACAAGCATGTATAGTATCTTGTACCATTTCTTTGGAGAGCCAATCAGCTACGCCCGCTGCTAGTTCCGGGGGCTCCACCTGACCAATCAAAGTTGTCCGCCAGCAGATGGGTTGGGCGTCAGTATAAAATGGCTGACACACACCTGTCTTGTACCTGGTGCTGCGGCGACAGTCACTCTGAGAGTGTCCCTGGGATCCACATCTGCTGCTAGAGGAAGGAAATGGCCATGTTCTGGCAGCTGTCCCCCCTGCTGTGTGCGGCGGTGAGTTGTTTTCTCTCTCTGGGACCTCCATCGACAGAACGTTTCTGAAAGTTTCACAACGGCGTTCTTATGTTTGCTGGAGGGTGCACTTAATAGACCGAGAAAACCTGAACCCCATCAGTGTTCAATGTGCTGTCTTAACACAAAGGTGCTGGCCTGGACCATTTCTACCATTAAGCAAACTCGGCAGAGACGTAGAAAATGTTTATTTTACTGGGCTAACGAGAGTGTTAGATTATTAGATCCTGTGTCCAGTGCGGTACCACTGAGAATTTTATTGACACAACGAGCTGTTGCTGGCAATGGAGTAGAAAACTTTTGTAAGATGAATCTAAATATCTGAGACACAGAATGCTTAGAAAGAGATGGGTTGACTGCTGTATCCACTGAGCATGACCTGACATCCTGCACTAGATAAAAAAGAACTAACCAAACGTATTACAGTGTGAAAGTTGAATTTAAGTTTGATGAACTAAAACAATTATGATAACTGAATGGAATTGAACGAATTGACTTTATTACTGACTTGTATTATTGAATAGGCATAATGGTGTGCGCGCGCTCTTATAAAGCAGTTCCCCCCCCCCCGAAGAGTGCTATGTTATGGGATTCCTTATGGTGATCCTTTCAAGACTTGTGCCACAAAGCACACAGGATAAGGTGATCAGTTGTAATCGTGTGATCGTGGGACATTTTACAGACTGACTGCCTACCGTTACAGGTCCTCGTCTGCATCCCCAGGCCGGGTGAAAGTCAGGTAGGAACAGCATGTCCTCCTTCGGGGTGTAGCAGTGTCATACCCAACACCGAATGCAAACGTGGCGCTTGTGAGTGTCAACAAGGCTTCTATGATGACAGTGGAAGCGACTGTCTTCCTAGTAAGTGTCTCACCTGCTGCATTCTTCGATTTCTCTGTCTCCCTGTGTGTCTTTCTTCTTCTTCTTCATCATCATCATCATCATCATCATCATCATCATCATCATCATCATCATCATCATCATCATCATCATCATCATCTGTTTGTAGTTGTCATTGTTAAAACGAGGCTGATTATTCCTGTTGGCAGGAAAGGGTTTGGGAGAGAAGTGCGCTAACACCATTGAGTGTCAAGATTCCAGTCACTGCGAGGGTGGTCAGTGCGCCACTACTGTTACCTCCACTACTGTTAACGCTACAGGTAAGAGATTTGTTTTACAGCCACGTAATATGATGCGGCTTCTAAACGGTCTGATCAGTGTAGCAAAGTAAACAATCTAAAACAGCATACCTTGTTTTACAATGCTGACGTATTTATGAAAATTTTCCGAAACTTCCAGAGGTGTCATGTTTTACTATATTATACTATACTAAATATGGAGGACAGGTGTCGGCAATATCCTTAAAAAACTCTGGCCTCGAAATGAGTGTACTTCTTGTACCTCACGTAGCCGGCAAATGTCGTTGAACAGAAAAATATAATTTGTTACAGAATGAATATAGCAATGGGGGCATCGTGCCATACCACGAAAAGTGCTTTGGTACATGAAATTAGCAATATAACCTTCGTGTCATATCATATATCGTATTAGGGAACTTATATCAGGGAACGATTATAGGTGAACAGGCAGGAAATAACACGAGCTGCTTAACACCATATCAAAACCAGTATGAAAGTCTTACGGTCATTATCCTTAGCAGAGGTTTGCAGTGAAAGACGCGGAGAATAAGCAGTTGACCGGCTGAATGTATATTGTCTGTGTTTAAATTGTTTCAGACGGAAACAACAATGGCGCAGGTGCCTTTGTTTCAACGGTGGACAAAACTCTGGTGATTCAAATGTTCCTGGTGTACGTGCTGGTGAAACGCAATTGAGTTACAGTCGGAACACACACACTGGTTGATACTTCACTCGATTACTTCTCTATTAAATTTCTGTAATCACGACCTCTTATTTGAGTAATCAATAGGACACTCGTAAGATTTTTGTTCTCATTTTTAGACATCCCAATCGATAACTTTTTTTGTGTAATTTTCTCCACAATATTGGCTGTCGGATATAGATGGACATTTGTTTCGTGCATTTTTGAATCAGATGTTTTAATATTAAATTGTACATTGACTGGATGATGTTTTATTTCTATCCATCATATCTGCAGCCAACGTCTTAGCTTCAGTAGTGTGTCAGCATGAAACAGAACATTGCAGATTGTATCACAACATGACACACCCTGTAGCTAAGACTGCTGTAGGTCAAGGGTAATATTTTGCTACTAAATGAACGTCTTTGTATTTCTAATAATTCTATTCTCGTTGTCAGCTTGACAAGCAGATTGATTGATTGATTTATAGATTGAATAAACGAACGCGTGGTTGATTAATCAACTACCAATAAATTCTCATTCAACTTTGTTAAAAATCTATTTTGAAGATTTTTTTTAATTAATCAAAGTAGCTGTGTTTCGTTTATATCGGAGAAAATATATGGCTTTAATGTATCATTTTTTTCAAATCCGTGTTTAAAAACATGGAGATTAAACTATCACTTACAACTTGTAGAATTTACATATGTTCAAGTGCATACATATTTTCGTGTTAGTTATTCCTGCCTAAGCGCCCAACATATGTTTGTTTCGGAATAGCATAGTGCCCCAGAAACTAACCAAGAGAAACCCAAAAGAAATTTGAATAAGGAAGCTGCCACAATGGCGACATCTCACTGTTGTGACTCATGATCTTATGTTATTCATCTGCTGCTATCTTCTCGCCCTCAACTTTCCTCTCTCTGTCCTACATAACAACGGCACGTGGCTTCCAGTCTGTCGTGTAATGGAAGCGGCCGTTTATGCCGGGTAGCAAGGTACCCAGTCACACTCTTTTTTTTATTCTGCCTTTCCTTCTTTCATTCTGTAATTAAGGTACGACAGGTCAAGCCACGGATCGACCTACATTCAATGATCCACAGATATTTTAGGCAGGGGGATATCTTGGCCATTCTTGGGGACCAATCCAGTTATAAATCAAGCAAGTCATGGCCATATCATCCCAACACCAAAAGTCAACCCAGGCCAAAAGGACGTATCGACTGGCGATAAGACAAGTAGCCATACGTTTTTGGAACGCCATATTTATATATATATACAAAAGCTCAGCCTCTGATTTTTAACAGAGTCATACCAACACGTTCAGCGACCATTTTACGAAACAAGTTGCTTGGCAAGACACATCACAAGAACAAATCTCACAAAGGCGCATAAACGCGATTTTTTATTTAATAATTTTTGTTTAAATTGTGTCTTCAATTATTCTTTAGTTTTGGGACAGGAGTTCGTGTTAAATGTAAATACAGATGTTCAACTCTGTTTGTCTGACCACTGTATCCAAAGACATGACCTGACATGACCTGACATTCTGCAGTAGACTGAAAGGACGGGTAATACGGCAAAGCAAAGGGTATGATCTTTAAAATTAAATGTTATTTTTTTAAGTTTATGAACTAAAATAATTTATCTTCATTCCTGTCAATGTCGACGACAGGGTCGTCCTCAGAGAAAAGTACCGCAATGTAGTTCCTGTTTCTGCAAATAGTCTTTTTTTCTGGCCCCGCTTGACCGCACGCTAACCTGGATGTAGACATGTAGTCATGCTTTCTTGCCAGGCTTCCCCGTTCTGTGATCTGGCAAAATCTGGGGACATCAACAGATGCTTAATTGATTTATTTAAATAAACTTGAACCGTACGCTGAGAGGTCAGGGACGTGACGGGCGGTCAGGCAGGTGCGTGGTCCGGGATATGTCAAGGGGTGACAACTCTGTGTTAGTGCGTCGCCCAATGTGTACTCTCCCTTCCCCATCTCATAAGTGTAACAGCAGGGAATAAAGAAAGTGTAGAACTAGAAATATGATATGCACAACTGCATTTAAAGTAATTTTTATATTTTATGTTTTCTTTGTGTTTATGTTTTTGTATTATTTTTTTAAAGATGTATGTAAATAAACAGCGCAAACTGTAGCAAAAAAATCAAATAAATATCAATAAGGTTGAAATACATTTTTTTCGATTGGTGTATATCTTTTATTTTCATCTCTTTGACGATTTTTCGCTTCATCAAGTTCAGCCACTGCACTGCCCCAGCATATATCAATTTTAAATATGGGATATGGTCAGTTTAATTTCCTTGGTTTTACTAATGCCAGTCAATGTCAACGTCGAAATAAAACTAAGAATGTGCAATTCTCCGTTACTTCTAAAAAGAAAGTGGGTACAAGCAAAA